>BLBF01000011.1:27496270-27514124 GCA_015471245.1 Laticauda colubrina | reverse complement strand
CAGCCTTGGTTCATGTCTGCCTGCCAGCTTTGTTTCATGCCTGCCTGCCTGCCAGCCTGCCTGCCAGCCTGCCTGCCAGCCTGCCTGCCAGCCTGCCTGCCAGCCTTGGTGCCTGCCTGCCTGCAAGCCTTGGTGCCTGCCTGCCTCCCTGCCAGCCAGCAACCCCACAACCATGGGGAAGAACAGAAAGCCTCAGCCATTTGCTGCCAGCCCTTACAAGAGGGACAGGGCTACCATCCCACCCCCTGGCCCTCACTCTGGTTCTGCTGGGGCTTCTGCAGCACGGGCTCACTCTTCTGGGGCTGGGGCTTCTGCTGCTTCAGCTTCTGGAGGAGCTGATGATGTGGGGGATCAGACAAGCACTGCAGCACCAGCCACCTCCACAGCACCTGGACCCTTCACCCCTGAGACTGAGTGACCAAGACGAGTGCCAGAGACTCATTTTTGTTTTATAGCTTGTTGTTAATAAAGTCTATTTTTGATTCACACACTTGCTTCATTTCTTTTTTTTAATAAAGTCTTGCTGGAAACTTTTAGAAATGGGTTAAGCCTTTGCATGCTTGTGGGATGGGTTAAGATAGCAGTGGGATGGGTTAAGATAGCAGTGGGATGGGCAGGGATACCTTTGGGATGGGTAATAGCTGTGGGATAGATAAACCTCAAGTGCAAGCATAGTGGGACTGTATGGTCCACCCTCCTAGGTGCCACACCTATGGCCCTTTATTATCAATAACAATGTAATCAATCATCCACACATGTCAACATAAACACAACTTTTTATTAAATGCCCTGTTCATTGTCTGCTCACCCAACATACATGGCCCAATCTCATCCGTGTGATGAGACAGGCTGAAGGAAGCATCCATTAATCATCTATCATCCTGTCTTGCCACTCCACTGCTCCAGCTGGAGAGTTGCACCAGTGTCTCAGGAGGTTGCGCTGCTTCTTCCCTTCACGTGAGGCTCTGTTGGGGCCTTGCACATCCTCAGTGTCTATCAGGTTTCGCCCTTGCCTCCATTCCCCAGGATCCATGTCCCCATTGCCTTGTTGGAGGTCCACGAGCCTATTCGGCAAGACTGGGTAGCGGGTGCACATGAGATTGTGCAGGCTGCAGCAAACTTTCATGATGTTCCTCACGGTCTCTGGGCGATACTGCATGGTAGTGAGAAGTACCTGGAACCTGTTGGCCAGGATGCCAAAGGCGTTCTCCACCACCCGCCTTGCCCTGGACAGCCTGTAGTTGAAGATCCTCTCTTCACGGGTGAGGAGTCTGGAGGTATAGGGCTTCATGAGGTAGGTTGTGAGGGAGGAGGCGTCATCCCCCACGATGAAGTAGGGCACATCTTGTGTGTCGTTGGGCAGGGGGTCTGGATCTGGGAAGCCCATGATGAGTTTGCATTCCAGCCCCTCTTTGAGGTGACTGGCGTTGTATACCTGGGCATCTGAAGATGAGCCGTTGTCTGAAGCATCGATGTACATGAACTTGTAGTCAGCATCGACCATGGCAAAGAGGATGATGCTGAAGAAGCCCTTGTAGTTGTGATAAGAGGACCCTGAGTTGACTGGAGCTTTGCAGGCCACGTGCTTCCCATCGATGGCTCCAACAGTGTGGGGGAAGTTCCACCTCTGATACCACTGCTCTGCAACTTTCTTCCATCCTTCTTCAGTGGAGGGGCACTGGAGGAGCTCCTCCACGTATTCTTCGATGATGGCCTGCACCACTTTTCTGACCACAATGCTGATGGTGTTGTGTGGCACCCTCCAGCCGTACTGCATGTTCCTGTATGTGGTCCCGGAGGCCAGGTGGTGCAGAATCAGTGCCACCTTGAGCCCAGGGTCCAGGCTGGGCCGGAAATTGGTGTTTGCCTTGGTCAACCTGGGTGTCAGGCACTGCATAACTTCATCAAACATGGCTGGAGGCATCCTCATGAAGTTCTGGAATCCCTGAGTGTCTTCGTTCCTGACCTCCACCATCAGCTTGTTGTACAGTCCGTCCTCTGCTCTTCTGGTGAACCATCTTCGTACCCAGATGCTTCTTGTCCGTCTCTTTTTCTTCCCGTAGTAGAGTTCACAGAGCCTGTAGATGGTTTCGCACTGTTGCAGAAGGACGGTGGCTGCCAAAAGGACTTTGTTACAATCCACGGTGGACATGACTGGATGCTATGGAAGAGAAAGAGTCAGATGAAGGGTGCAGAGGTCTGCACCGCAGGGCTGCTGTTCTGAAAGTGAGATCCAGATGAATTGCTCCCCCTTTTTATAGGCAGTATAGGTTTTCCCCTATGTGTCCCTTTGCATCCTCTAGGCATCCTCTAGACATCCTCAATATCCGAGATAGGTGCCCTCTGCGAACATTTTTTCCATTTTAAATGCTTTGTTTCTGTGCTGCATCCGCTAGGCATCTGTTCTGCATCCGTTCTGCGTCCGTTCCGCTTCTTCTCTGTGTCCGAGCGGATGCGAGTTGCGCAGATGCGCAGCGGATATAGCGGATATAGCGGATAAAGCGGATGCATAACGGATGCAGAATGGATGCCTAGCGGATGCCTAGTGGATGCAGAATGGACAAATTGGATACATTTTCCGCTCCAATGTTTTGAGCAGCTCTAAACTTTCTGAGCGGATGAAACGTTCATAGACCGATAGAGAGGAAGCAAAACGGAGGCAGTGAGTACAGAATGGATACATCGCATTAACCAACGGATGGCAAGCTTTTTTGTCCGTTTTACATCCTCTTTGCATCCGTTGGTGCAGTGTGACAGGGGCTTTATCTTTCAATTTTTTGGTGTTGTAGAGATTGTGGCAGCTTGAGATAACGTTTTCTATGATTTTAAAATATGGTTTTTATTTTTTATTTTACCAGTGCATGTGAATGATACTGGACACATTGAACTGCCAAAAGGCCCCAATAGTATGAAAAGGTTGGTACTGTTTTATAACATCTAGATAAAATAGGTAAGCAAAGAAGATATAGATTCTGTTTATATTAGCAAATTAAATCCATCTGAGTACATTCTTCTGAAAAATGGTTTCCATACTAAGCTTTGTGTAGAATAACTGCAACCATTTAAAGTAAATTGACCATTAAAGCATCATTCTGTCTTTTGACAAATTACATCAAAACATTTTATTCTTTGAGGGAATACAAACATGACTACTATTGTGTTTTTCTGCCTCACTTACAAGCTGAGTGAACCTGAGGTCTAAAATGCTTTTAGGTACTGTGCAGTGTAAGGGAAGCCAATAGAGTTTGAATGAGGTCAAGTTCTGTTGCAGTCAGAACAAAGTTGTTTATTCTCACTAATGATAACAAATCCAAGCAGCTCTTTCAATGCCTCCAATAGCTTGTTTTAGGAACTTTTATTAAAAAAGATGTTTTAATTTGTTTTAAAAGTTGCAACTATATTATTGATTTGTTGTAAATAGTAACCTTTTGTGAGAAATGGTGAACTATGTATTTTAAAAGGCTTTCCTTCCTTCCTTCTTTCTTTCCTTCCTTCCTTCCTTCCTTCCTTCCTTCCTTCCTTCCTTCCTTCCTTCCTTCCTTCCTTCTTTCCACCTGCCTTTTTCTCATCTTTTCATCCTTCCTACTACTACAGTACTGCAAGCTACTTCTGCAGCTAGCTGCCCACAATTTGGCAGTTCAAATCCCACCAGGCTCAAGGTTGACTCAGCCTTCCATCCTTCTGAGGTGGGTAAAATGAGGACCCAAATTGTTGGGGGCAATATGCTGACTCTGTAAATCGCTTGGAGAGGGCTGTAAAACACTATAAAGTGGTATATAAGTCTAAGTGCTATTGCTACTTTCTCTGATTTGCATCTATGATTTATCACATTGTATCTTATTATTAATTTATAATTATGATCTATGATATATGACTTTGTTGTAGTATGTACATTGAGAGCTCATACATCTGAGACAAATTCCTTGTATGTCCAACCGCACTTGGCCAAGAAAGAATTCTGTTCTGTTCTGCTCTGCTCTGCTCTGCTTTGTTCCTTTCATCCATTCCAGAACCTCTTTTTCTGGTACTTTTTCTTCTTTTTCTTCATTGGTTTCTTTCTCTCATTGTTTAGGAGCATTATTGAAGGTTTGCAACAGAGAAATTTATTGCTATTGTTTTAATTAATAGGACTCTGGATTGAAGTCAGTGATTGAAAAAAACCTAATTATTCTTGAATACAAGCAAGGTAAGACAACACTCTGAGATGAGTATCTGCAAATAATGCAAGATAAAAAAAAGATTTGTATTTTCAAAGCAGGCATGTGATTTCCTAGCTGCCAGTTGCTCAGGTTTGGTGGACCAGTCACAGTTTGAGTGTGTATTAAAAAGGAGCCAGGAAAATTATGGTTTTCTGGTTCTTTCCACTCAGTCTGGAAATATGGTCCAATTTTGTCCGCATTCCTAGAGGATAATGTAGCAACAACAGAAACATCACAGTGCAGTGCATGTCAATAAATTCAGGGTTGCTGAGGTTTGAGCCTCCCCATCCTACCCTGAAATATATGGGTGTGCACATGAATGGTAAGTGATATCATTGAAGATTGTTATACCTGAAGCAATCTTACAGGTACTGTGATTCTGCTGGATAATATATTGATGTTCAGTGATACAACTGTTGCTGTAAATCCACATGCAACCCAATCATTTCCTTACCTTCCTGCTACATCTCATTCATTGTTTAAATGTGCCTCTTGAGTTTGATTTGGAAGGACTGATCCCATAGTGTGAAAAGACTGTTTCAACCCTGAACAATTATGTCTTATTTTCTTCCCCCTTTTTAGTTCCTGAGTTACAGTGATGGTAACTACCGTTACCTGTGGGCATGGTTTGGTGGGCATGGTAGCAGAAAGATACTGTAAAATCTCCAATCAGAGGGGGGATTTGCTGGTTCCCCAAACTACTCAAAATTTCTGCTACCAGTTCTCCAGAACTGATCAGAACCTGCTAAATACCACCTCTGGCTTGTTGGTGTACATACTATAACAAGTGCAAAAGTTAAATATAGGATAGGGTAGGATAGGGTAGGGTAGGATAGGATAAACTGGGAAAGGATAGAATAAATTAAGCTAAGCTAAGCTAGCACCCTGGCCATTACACAAATTATGGTTTCATTTCTGATGCTGATGAATTGGCAGTTAGGCAGTCTTGGGTATTCTACATGATTTGTGTCTGGGATTCAAATGCAAGCTGTAACCAATCTTTAATGCAAATACAATTTACTGATGTATTCAATTTATGTAGCTATCTATCTCAAATATATGACTCTGGACATCTCACAATTAAAAACAACAACATGAAAGCAAAACAAAACAGCACTTTAAGTACAATAAAAACCACATAAAAACACTGCACGTACCATCATTGTTTATGTGTTTCCAAATAAGCTGGAGGAAAAAAGGTGCTGTCAGCCACTATGTTGTCTCATCAACCAAATTTAATAGCTATTCCCTGAAATGCTTGCTCACCAAGACAAGTGGAGAAGTAAGTAACAATATTGCATTTTGATGCAACGCGAATTCTGGTTGGTACTGTCTTGTTACATGATAATAAAGAAAAAACGAGCAAATCATGAAATATTTACCACAAGATCTAAAACTGAGGTGGTTGGGATATTGCAAGGAAATAACATTTGACTTCCCAACATACGTGGGCTCTGAATTGCACAGGGCTGCAAATATATGAATTACCATTAACTTACAGGAGGATTGGAAAGGTTTGGAAATGACCCAGAATTTGCAAATTGGCCCTGGTTGCTGTACAGGTGAAACTCAAAAAATTAGAATATTGTGCAAAAGTTCATTTATTTCAGTAATGCAACTTAAAAGGAAAACCTAATATATGAGATAGATTCATGACATGCAAAGCAAGATAGTTCAAGCTATGATTTGTCATAATTGTGATGATTATGGCTTACAGCTCATGAAAACCCCAAATCCACAATCTCAGAAAATTAGAATATTGTGAAAAGGTTCAATATTCTAGGCTCAAAGTGCCCCATTCTAATCAGATAATTAAGCCATAACACCTGCAAAGGGTTACTGACCTTTAAATGGTCTCTCAGTCAAGTTCAGTAGGAATCACAATCATGGGAAAGACTGCTGACCTGACGGTTGTGCAGAAAGCCATCACTGACACCCTCCATAAGGAGGAAAAGCCTCAAAAGGTAATTGCAAATGAAGTTGGATGTTCCCAAAGTGCTGTATCAAAACACATGAATAGAAAGTTATGTGGAAGGGAAAAGTGTGGAAGAAAAAGGTACACAAGCAGCAGGGATGACCGGAGCCTGGAGAGGATTGTCAGGAAAAAGCCATTCAAAAGTATTGTGCAGGGATGACCGGAGCCTAGAGAGGATTGTCAGGAAAAAGCCATTCAAAAGTATTGTGGACTTCCACAAGGAGTGGACTGAGGCTGGAGTCAGTGCATCAAGAGCCACCACACAGAGATGGATACTGGACATGGGCTTCAAAAGTGTCTTACCTGGGCGAAGTGTCTTACCTGGGCAAAAGAAAAAGAGAACTGGTCTGTTGCTCAGTGGTCCAAAGTCCTCTTTTCTGATGAGAGCAACTTTTGCATCTAATTTGGAAACCAAGGACCCAGAGTCTGGAGGAAGAATGGAGAGGCACACACTGCAAGATGCTTGAAGTCCCATGTGAAGTTTCCACAGTCTGTGTTGATTTGGGGAGCCATGTCATCTGTTGGTGTTGGTCCACTGTGCTTCATTAAGTCCAGGGTCAACATAGCCGTCTACCAGGAAATTTTGGAGCACTTCATGCTTTCTTCCGCAGACGAGCTTTATGGGGATGCTGACTTCATTTTCTAGCAGGACTTGACACCTGCTCACACTGCCAAAAGCACCAAAACCTGGTCATGGGGCTACCAATGCTATGGCAGTGTCAAACACTGCAGCCCCACAAAAGCTTAAGAAATAGGACTTTTTTCTATGGGCTGAAGCTTCAGTGAGGTCTATAGCATCCAGGAAGCAGTCGAAGGGGTTCCTATAGGATTCCCAAGTCTCTGCCGCTGGTCTAAATGGCAGGAACTCAGGGGTTGAAGACATCTCTTCTCAGCAAGGACAGTCTGTTCGGCAAGGTAGTTGAATTTCACACTTGCAAAATGGCGTCAGCGGCTTGTGACAGTCAGCTCGTAGTGGCTTCAGCTCTTTTGTTTAGTGACTCTGGCTCTTTAACAGTGACTGCCCTCTGCTGTATTGTCTGGTCACCTCTTATTTGAATCCCACCTTCATTGCCAGTGTTGTGGAGTGATGGAAATGACTGAGGCGGACACGGAGCAACTGACAGGAATTTTTATTCTGCGAATAAAGGGTTGCCGCGACTGCTGGGCTAACAAGCAGTCAGCTTGCGGCAACAGCTGATGCCGTTTGACAGCGCTTTATATAGCTGGCTGTCAAACGGCATCAACCAATCAGAGTAGTCCGCGCTCCCACCAGGAATGTGGACCAGAGGGAAAACTTCGCATCAATGCAACACTCCTTTCCCCTGGCAAGGAGCATGCGTAGTCCCGTAAGTAGGCCGGTCATCTTCTCAGGCGGTTGGAACGTTGTAGAACAGGGGCCTCCATCTGTCAGTCGAAGTCCTCTGCTTCAGGGAGCCCTTCGGAGCCGGTTACCGCAGGAGCCTCGTCCTCTGGAGCTGCAGATGGGTCGCCTGGCACTGGAACAGTTAGGTCCCTCCGTCCACGGTTCTCCCTGGTGTCATCAATCAGCTGCGGCAGGTTCTCATCGGCTGGTGGTAGACTCGGGTCGGTGGGTGGTAGACCAGGTCCATCAGCGGCCACTGTCCAACACCTCCTCAGCTGGTCAATATGTCTGCGCCAGGTACAACCATCCTCCAGCAGCACCCTATATGACTTAGGCCCTGTCACAGCTATGACCTGTCCTGGCACCCATAAGGGGTGGCCTGCATAATTGCAGGCATAAACCAGGTCATTTAAGGCAAACTCCCTCGGCTGGCTGTCAGACCCAAGAGGAGTCACTGGGGCGTAGTGGGGGTGCAGCCTTTCCAGGGAAGTCCTAAAGCATCTGCCCATAAGGAGTTCAGCTGGGGACCTATTGGTAGTGGCACAAGGGGTTGTATGCTGATATAGCAAAAATCTGGACAACTTAGAGTGCCAGTCACTTTGGCCAAATCTCCCTAGGGCTTCTTTCACTCACCTAACTGCCCTTTCAGCCATTCCGTTGCTAGCAGGATGAAAAGGAGCTGTGAGGGCATGCCTGACCCCCAGGTTGGCTAAGTATGGTTCAAATTCGCAGGAAGTAAATTGGGGCCCATTATCTGACACTACTGTGTCAGGGATGCCATGTGTCACAAATAACCTGGTTAGGGCCCTGGTAACTGTAAGGGTGGTTGTTGTGGGCAGCAAGGCCACATCAATCCATTTTGAGAAGGAGTCTACTACTACTAGAAATGTACGCCCCTGCATTGGGCCAGCCAGGTCAATGTGCAGCTTGGATCAAGGGACTCCAGCATCCTCCCACTTCCCAGGGGGTGCCTGACCTGGTGGGGCAGGTCTGGTTGTCTGACAAGGCTGACAAGTGCTTACCCAGCTGGACATCCGGGCATCCATTCCAGGCCACCAGACATAACTACGGGCCAGGGCCTTCATTCTAATGATGCCCGGGTGGCCTTCATGCAGGAGCTTCAGAACTGAAGCTTGCAAAGAGGAAGGAATGACCACCCTTGTTCCCCACATCAAACAACCCTGGAGGGATAACAGTTCCAGCTGGCGTGCCTTGAAGGGCAGGAACTCAGGGGAATAAGGGACATCTGGCCACCCCCTTCCCACCCAGTCAAGGACTTGGGCAATTACCTTGTCCCTTGAGGAATGGTAAGCAATATCAGAAGCTGTAATGGGCAGATTTAGTTCATTGAATTTGAACACAGCATGGATTGGTGCAGGGTCTTCAACTGGAACCAGCAATGGGCAACGGCTGACAGCATCAGCATGTGTGAGGTTTTTTCCAGACCTATGGATCAGTTTGTATGAATAAGCAGCCAAAAACAGAGTCCATCTGGTTGTCCTTGGGGATAGAATCTGAGGTGTTTGTTTATCAGCAGACAAAAGGCCTAGCAGAAGCTTGTGATCTGTGATTAGTTCAAAATGGTGGCCATAGAAGAATTCATGAAATTTCTTTACAGAGGCGACTGCAGCCAAAGCCTCTTTGTCTATCTGGCTGTGGTTGCGTTCAGCTGAAGAAAAGGTTCTGGAGAAAAAGGCAATGGGTGTCTCAGAGCCATTTGGCAGTCTGTGACTAAGAACAGCCCCTATGCCAAAAGGGGAAGCATCTGCAGCAAGAACTAATGGAAGATGCTGGTTGAACTGAATTAAAACTGCTTTAGAGGTGATCAAGGATTTGACAGAGTGGAAGGCATGGGCTTCCCTAGGTCCCTAATGCCAAGGGGACTTTTTGTCCAAAAGTCTATGTAAAGGCTCTGCGATTGAAGCTTTGTGAGGGAGGAATGCAGCATAGAAATTGAGAAGCCCTAAGAAGGCCTGGAGCTCAGTTTTGTTGGTAGGAGTGAGTGCCTCATGGATGGCCCTGACTTTAGACTCTATAGGGTGTATACCAGAGGCATCAATTCTATAGCCCAGAAAATCTACTTGCTTAGTGGCAGTAGTGCACTTGTCCTTTTTAAGTTTGAGGCCATTTTGTCTGAATCGATCTAGAACTGACTTTACTCTTTGTAACAACTGAGGGTTGTCTGTGGCTGAAATTAAAATATCATTGAAATAGGGGACTACCCCTGGGAGATTTTGAAGTAGCCTCTCCATCAGGGATTGAAATATCCCAGGGGCTAGACTCATGCCAAACTGAAGGCATCTGCACCTAAAAGCTTCCCTGTGAGTTACTATTGTCTGCAATTCTGCTGTGTGGTCATCTTCAGGGAATTGCTGGTATGCCTGGGACATATCCAGCTTTGCAAAAATAGACCCAGGTTCAAAAGAATGTAAAAGGTGCTGAATGATGGGAACTGGGTAAGCACTGATTTGGAGGTATCTATTCAGGGAAATTTTGTAATCAGTGCATATCCTAATGCTACCATCTTTCTTAAGAGGGGTCACTATGGGGGTCTCCCATTTAGCAAAATCTACAGGTTCTAATACTCCCTGTTTGATTAGTTTGTCAAGTTCCTTATCTACCTTAGGACGGATTGCAAAAGGCACCCGATGAGGTTTCAGGTGTGCAGGAGTTGCTTGAGGGTCTACACTAAATGATATGGGGGTGCCTGAGTAACATCCCAAACCCTTGCTGAATACATCAGCATAGTCTTTGAATAGGGAATCTACTTCAGCATTTAACATAGAGTGGGTGCCTGTTATATTTAGGCCAAGGGCAGGGAACCAATCTAAACCTAGCAAACTGGGGAGAGCACCATGCACCACAACAAGAGGCAAGTGTCCTTTAAAAGTTTTGAATTGAATGAGGAACTTGCCTTTCCCGAGGACTGGAATGTTTTTGCCTTGGTAATCTCGCAGAGTCAGGTGGCAGTCAAGAAGCTTCTTCTTTGGAAATCTGGGTAACAGCTTCTTAAGGGTGTTCCATGAAATAATGGATAGAGCAGAGCCTGTATCCACCTCCATCATGCAAGGTTTACCTTCTGAGGAGACAAAAATACTGATTTTGTTAGAGCTGTTGTTGGACTGATTGAAGTGGTAACAGGTATAGCAGTCTTCCACTTGCCTTTGAAAGATGGGGTTTGGCTGAGGTCTCTGAGTAAAGGTTTTCCCAGCTTGGCAGACCCTTGCTAACTGACCCTTCCTCTGGCAACTTAAACAGATGGCATTCCTGAACCTACAGGATGCTCTTAAGTGATTTCCTCCACAGCTTAAACAGATGGGTTGCTGCCAGGGAGAAAAATTAGCTTTTGACTTTGAGTCTTCTGGAAGAGGTCTCTGTTGTCTAAGACGATTTACAACAGCTGAATCCTCAGAGTCCTCATCAGAAGAAACCTCATCAAAATGGACTGTTGAGCTATTTTGTTTGATTGTGTTTCCCTGAATTTCAGCTGCAAATTGAGCAGAAAGCTCAGCAGCCTGAGACTCTACAATGGCTATTTCTAGGCCTAGGTCCCTTTTGGCTAATAGCCACCTTTGCAGCCTTAAGTCTTTAACCCCACACACTATTTGGTCTAGGAGCATATCCTCTAGATAATCCCTGAATCCACAATGTATGGCAGCAGACCTCAAAGCAGCCATGTATTCTCTCCCCCATCCTGAACTCGCCTCCTAAAGGCATGTCTCCTTGCAATCTGTGAGGGCTTGGGTGAATAGTGATTAGAGAGGATTTTTTGTAGCTCCCCACAAGGGACTTCTCTGACAGGTCGTGGGGCTACCAATGCTGTGGCAGTGTCAAACACTGCAGCCCCACAAAAGCTTAAGAAATAGGACTTTTTTCTATGGGCTGAAGCTTCAGTGAGGTCGATAGCATCCAGGAAGCAGTCGAAGCGGTTCCTATAGGATTCCCAAGTCTCTGCCGCTGGTCTAAATGGTGGGTACGCAGGGGTTGAAGACATCTCTTCTCAGCGAGGACAGTCTGTTCGGCTAGGTAGTTGAATTTTGCGCTCGCAAAATGGCGTCAGCGGCTTGTGACGGCTTGTTACAGTCAGTTCGTAGTGGCTTCAGCTCTTTTGTTTAGTGACTCCAGCTCTTTAACAGTGACTGCGCTCTGCTGTATTGTCCGGTCACCTCTTATTTGAATCCCACCTTCGTCGCCAGTGTTGCGGAGTGATGGAAATGACTGAGGCGGACACGGAGCAACTGACAGGAATCTTTATTCTGCGAATAAAGGGTTGCCGCGACTGCTGGGCTAACAAGCAGTCAGCTTGCGGCAACAGCTGATGCCGTTTGACAGCGCTTTATATAGCCGGCTGTCAAACGGCATCAACCAATCAGAGTAGTCCGCGCTCCCACCAGGAACAACAAGAGGGAAAACTTCGCGTCGACGCAACACTATATTTTGCTTAGCATGAACAGAGCAAGGTCAAAATATGCAAAAATGTTGTTGGTGAGAAGCAAAGCCATTCAGCACTAAGTCAAATATGAATAAGATATTATTGGGTGAAATGGCTCACCTTTATAGTGGCTTATAAAAATATATATTTAGATTAAACAGGATTGGATGTTTTATATTTCCATAGAAAACCATCCAAAAATCCCAGGGCTGCCAAAAAATGATCTTGGGTGAAGACAAAGGCAACACTCTTCCTAACATTCTCAAAAAAATATTATATTCACGGAGTCACTGGAATTGAGGTCAACTCAAATAGTCTTTTTATTTTTGGATATTTTTAGTTTTTGTAACAAAAGTTTTTTTTTAAAAAAAACGAGGAGACCTATTTTACTTTTTATACTCATCAT
The DNA here is from genome assembly GCA_015471245.1 of Laticauda colubrina. Classification (NCBI taxonomy): domain Eukaryota; kingdom Metazoa; phylum Chordata; class Lepidosauria; order Squamata; family Elapidae; genus Laticauda; species Laticauda colubrina. The sequence continues at coordinate 27,501,749 of BLBF01000011.1, read as the reverse complement.
TAGCCATTAGTCATTGATTTACCAGTGAATTCACGACTATAATATGAACAATACTTTATTGTAAAATATCACCGAATCTCTGCCATAGTAATATCTATTGCTGCTTTCTTTGATCAGAAGAAAACATTATCTTTTCCAAAACAGATCACACATTTCTAACAACTGTTCCTTGATACAGTGACATTGATACACCATCCCCAAAATATACTAAATCATCATATGATCAGTCATATGGGACAGTGAGTTATCATATTTCTTAGATCTCCAGAATAAAAAAATTTTTATATCCATCTTTTCAAACACATCATTTGAGCAGTCCAATATATCCTAGATACATTTTTTGTTGAATCAACCACCTTAATCTCAAATCTATAAATATATTTAAACATTGTTAAATACCTGAAGTTACTGCTGTGATTTTATCAGAAATTCTAGTTATTTTGTTTGTATTTGAAATATCCCAGATATGTCCATTTAAAATTTATTGAGATTTTGAAAGAATCTATGTTTCAAATTTTATTTTTGTAATGGATTCCATCAAACAAGAGAGCAAAGATGCCCTTGAGGCAGTAAAAGCATCTGGTTTGTGATAATCCATTAGAACAGGCTTAACCAGAAAAGATCTCCATCATTTCGAATCGGGAAGAGTAAATTAAATTTGAAGTCAAGAAAAATCCTTTAAACAATCATTACATAGTGGTTGATTTAAAGTCATGATCTCAGCTTCTGCAAAGCTGTCCAATAAAATAATCCATCAACAATTTTCAAAATAGATTTTTTTCCCAAGGAGCTAGATATTCATGATGCTCAAAACTCAGTTTAAGTCCAAATGTGACACAAAGATTTCTTGTTCATAGAAATTACCAATTTTCTGCTATTTGTAGTTCTCATCATTTCCTTTCCATTTTAATCCTTAAAGGATAAAATTATTTCTATTACCGAGAATAATATTTTCATTTCACCAACAGGTGGCTGATAAAATATTGCCCCAATGATATTTTTTCAAATCAGATAAAACCACCTTCTGCAAATGGTAATCTCGCTTTAGCTAAGGGAAACCTGGATAACCAATGTTTTAAATAAATGTCCTAAATCACTTAATAACCCAAAGAAAATATTTATTCAGTATTAATAGTGAATACCTATAAGAACATAAATCAAATTTTGTTGCATTAATATTAACGTTGCCCTACAGGCTTAAAGGAATTTTATTAACATCTATTAACATCCAGTTCAACTTTTTAAAAAAGTTTCCACATATTGATTTTCACACCTATATGGTAATGTTTTGGGACAAGTCTGAAATATTTAATATAATAGAAATAACAATCCCATTCCTTTCCATAATTGTATTGATGTATTAGAAAGCAAATAAGATTGATGTGAAATTGCTTGGCAGCAATATCTCAAAGGGACAATACTGGTGAAAAATTTTGCCTTCAGTTGGGTAAATCACAAAAATATTTTGAAAGATATTGATATTAATGTGGCATTGCTATCAATACAAAATGGAGATTTTATCTCCTTTTTCTTAACTGCAAGGAGGTTAATTTTCTTCTGAACTGAATAACTTGTTTAATGACTGTTAAACTTTTCTAGTGGTCATAAGTCATTTTTTTCAGCGCCATTATAACTTTGAATGGTCACTCCGCACAAGCAAAGTACCAGCAAAGGAGGGAAAAAAATTCCAAAGATGTTCCTGAGACAGGAAATCTAGTCCTGCCAAGATTGTAATAAGGATTAATGGAGAGGCAGTTTCTGTAAGCAACACCAGAATGTTTCCTTCCTGCCTTACTTACAGATTAGGCCAGTAATTTCTTCTAACAGCCAGTTCTCCGAACTGCTTAGAATGTTAATGACCAGTTCTAGGGAATAGGTGTGAACAGTTCTCCGAACTGCTTAGAATGTTAATGACCAGTTCTAGGGAATAGGTGTGAACTGGTAGAATCCCACCCCTGGTATAGATCATACCAAGATGTGTATTCTAAATATTAATATCAATATAAGCACTTTAAATCAGGGTGGGCACCCTTACACCAAGATGGTCTACCTTTTAATTCTTTTTACAGAAATCAATGTCAGTGGAGTACTGGGAGATGATGTGGATAAGTTTCTTTCTTTTTTTTTTCAATGGGATGGGAGTGTCATTTTCCCCCCAAATTTTGTTAGAGATTTTAATTTCCAGCTCATTAAACCCAGCACCTTGAATTGCAACCAGAAAACTCCTGGAGGCCAGTGCAGGTTGTATAACAGTGGTGTGATGTGCACATACATTGTATATCCCAAACTCCCTATGCTGCTGGATTCTGGACCAGCTCTAGCTTCCAAATACATCATGAACCCATTGTAGCCTTGTTTAAGCCCCTGTCACACAGCACCAACGGATGTAAAGAGGATGTAAAATGGAGAGAAACACTTGCCATCCGTTGGTTAATGCGATGCTTCCGTTCTGTAGTCACTGCCTCCTTTTTTCATCCTCTCTATCCGTCCAGCATCCATCTATTGACATTTCATCTGCTCAAGAGGTTTTGAGCTGCACAAAACTTTTTGAGCGGAAAATGTATCCAACACGTCCGTTCTGCATCTGCAACGCATACGGGGAACATCCATTCTACATCCGTCGTCATCTGTTACATGTCCGCTATATCCGCTAGGCATCTGCTGCGCATCCGCGCAACTCGCATCCGCTCCAGTGGAAAATGGACACAGGGAGGAAGCGAAACGGACACGGAAGCGTTAGTGGACACAAAGCATTAGTAGCATGGACGGAGAAAGGATGAAAGCGGATGCAGCTCGCATACAAAGCATTAAAACTGAAAAACCGTTCGCAGAGGGGACCTATCTCGGATATTTAGGATGTCTGCAGGATGTCTAGAGGATGCAAAAGGACATCTAGCAGAAAACCTATGTTTCCTATAAAAAGGGGGAGGAACTCACCTGGATCTCACTTTCAGTACAGCAGCCCTGTGGTGCAGACCTCTTCAGCCCTCATCTGGCTCTTGCTCTTCAACAGCATCCAGTCATCTCCACCATAGATCATCACACACTCCTTTTGGTAGCCATCATCGTTCTACAACAGTGTGAAGCCATCTACAGGCTCTTTCACCTGTTCTACGCAAAGAAAGGAAGGTGGCCAAGAAGTGTCTGGGTCCGAAGATGGATCGCCAGAAGAGCAGAGTACGGACTGTACAACAAGCTGATGGTGGAGCTGAGGAACGAAGACCCTCGTGCATTCCAGAATTTCATGAGGATGCCTCCAGCCATGTTTGATGAAGTTGTGGAGCAGCTGAGACCCAGGTTGACCAAGCAGAGCACCAACTTCCGGCCCAGCCTGGACCCTGAACTCAAGGTGGCACTGAGTCTGCACCACCTGGCCTCAGGGACCACGTACAGGAGCATGCAGTAAGCTGGAGGGTGCCACACAACACCATCAGCATTGTGGTCAGAGAAGTGGTGCAAGCCATCATCGAAGAATATCTGGAGGAGCTCCTCCAGTGCCCCTCCACTGAAGAAGGATGGAAGAAAGTTGCAGAGCAGTGGTATCAGAAGTGGAACTTCCCCCACACCGTTGGAGCCAAAAATGGGAAGCACGTGGCCTGCAAAGCTCCAGCCAAGTCAGGGTCCACTTATTTCAACTACAAGGGCTTCTTCAGCATCATCCTCTTCGCCATGGTCGAAGCTGACTACAAGTTCATGTACATTGATGCTTCAGGCAACGGCTCATCTTCAGATGCCCAGGTATACAATGCCAGTCACCTCAAGGAGGGGCTGGAACGCAACCTCATCATGGGCTTCCCAGATCCACACACCCTGCCCAAAGACACACAAGGTGTGCCCTATTTCATCGTGGGGGATGACACCTTCTCCCTCAGAACCTACCTCATGAAACCCTACACCTCCAGATGCCTCACCCGTGAAGAGAGGATCTTCAATTACAGTCTGTCCAGGGCAAGGCGGGTGGTGGAGAATGCCTTTGGCATCCTGGCCAACAGGTTCCAGGTACTTCTCACTACCATGCAGCATCACCCAGAGACCGTGAGGAGGATCGTGGAAGATTGCTGCATCCTGCACAATCTCATGTGCACCCGCTACCCAGTGTTGCAGAACAGGCTCGTGGACCTCCAACAAGGCAATGGGGACATGGAGCCTGGGGAATGGAGGCAAGGGCAAAATCTGATAGACACTGTGGATGTGCAAGACCCCAACAGAGCTTCATGTGAAGGGAAGAAGCAGTACAACCTCCTGAAACACTGGTGCAACTCCCCAGCTGGAGCAGTGGAGTGGCAAGACAGGATGATAGATGCTTAATAGATGCTTCCTTCAGCCTGTCTCATCACACGGATGAGATTGTGCCATGTATGTTGAGTGGCCCTACAATGAAAAGGGCACTTAATAAAGGGTTGTGTTTATGTTGAAATGTGTGGATCAATGATTACATTGTTATTGATAATAAAGGGCCATAGGTGTGGCACCTGGGAGGGTGGACCATATATACGCTGCTTTTGATGGTGTCCCTGATCTCCAGCAGGACAGTATGGCTCTGCCCCTCCGGTCTGCCTCTCTGCCTGCTTTCTGTGGAGGTGGAGCTGGGGGTGGATGTGGATGAGGGTAGGCCTGTGGTGGAAGTGCCCTCTCCTTGTTCCCACTGCATCAGGGGTTCCTCCATGCGCTCCGGCATGGGTAGTGCAGCTGTTGGGGGGGAGGGTTCTCCATCGTGGCACACTCCACAGATACCTGCCTGGACACAGGAGCTAACTCTTGGCCAGAAGGGGACTGGCTCTCAGCAGGCTGCCTGAGAGACAGGGTTGTGAGAGGGGCTGCTCCTCGGTGGCAGATCTCACCCTCCAAGAAGCTGCACTTGGCCATCACGTAGGTCTCTCGGTCCATCAGCTTGACAGTGGCCTGGCCAGATTTCTTGAGGTGCAGCTTCCCGTACCAGGTGTGCATGTGCTTCCACCAGCCAAGGAACACCTCCAAAGTGTAGCCCAGGCTCTCTGCCTTCTCTCTCCAAGCAGCCTGCTTCCTTTTGGTGTCTCAATAGAGCCTGTGTCCCTTCCGCCATAGATACTCATTCTCCCTCAGCCATTCCAGCACCTCATCCTCATGTTCCTCTTTGATTGAGTATTGCCTCCTCTCCCGTTCACACGTCTGCCTCTTCCTCCCTCTGGCAGGGCCATATGGGCCTTCATCAGAGGTGGTTCAAGGTTGTAGGGGCTGCTCCTCCACACCACCACCACCACTAGCAGCAGAAACAACAACAGTAGCATCAAAAGCAGGACCAGCAGCACCAGCAGCACCAGTAGCACCAGAAGCACCAGCAGGACCAGGATCAGCAGCAGCAGAGTAAGCACCAGCAGGACCAGCAGGACCAGCAGGACCAGCAGGACCAGCAGGACCAGGAGTACCAGCAGCACCAGCAGCACCAGCAGGATCAGGATCAGCAGCAGCAGAGTAAGCACCAGCAGCACCAGCAGCACCA
>BLBF01000011.1:27483955-27496260 GCA_015471245.1 Laticauda colubrina | reverse complement strand
CAGGATCAGCAGCAGCAGAGTAAGCACCAGCAGCACCAGCAGCACCAGCAGCACCAGCAGCACCAGCAGCACCAGCAGGACCAGGAGCAGCACCAGCAGAGTAAGCCCCAGCAGAAGCCCCAGCACCAGGAGCAGCACCAGCAGAGTCAGCCCCAGCAGAAGCCCCAGCACCAGGAGCAGCGCCAGCAGAAGCTCCAGCCCCAGAAGAGTCAGCCCCAGCAGCAGAAGCCTCAGCAGAAGCAGAGTCAGAGCCAGGGGGTGGGATGGTTGCCCTGTCCCTCTTGTCAGGGCTGGCAGCAGATGGCAGAGGTTTTCTCTTCTTCCCCATGGTTGTTGGTTTGTTGGCTTGCTGGTTGGCTGGCTGGCTAGAGCTGTGTCTGGCAGCAGGTCTTTCCTCTGAATGGTGACCTGCTTGCAAACTGCTTCCCTTTATATCTGCAGGGCTGATGCAATGCATCCTCCCCACATGCGCAGTGAACGCTGTGCATCCGCTAGGCTTCTGCTAGGCTTCCGCTAGGCTTCCGCTAGGCTTCCGCTCTGCATCCGCTTCATCTGCTCGGCATCTGCTCTGCATCTGCTCTTTCCGCTGTGCGTCCACTTCGCTGTGCTCCCCCGGAAGCCCCGTGGATGTGCCATCCACTCCCATCCGCTAGGCTTCCGTGGAGCATCCGCTTTCCATCCCCTCTACATCCTCCCCCCGTCCGTTCCTTTCCATTGTTGTCCGCTCTGGTTATGCAGATTCGGGGCATTTTTGAGAACGGATAACAACGGATGGAACATTTTCTCGTCCGCTGTGTCCTTTTTAAAAACGTTTTGCATCCGTCGGCCAATGTGACAGGCCCTTTAGCAACATCCTCTTTTAGCAAACATTCGCAGTTACAACAAAAGTCATTTTATGGCCAATCCTTGCATTTGCAACCTTCATATATCAGTGAAGCAAATGAAAGTTGAAGTACGACCATAAGCACAGTTGCAGTTTCACTTAGTGACCACTTCACCCCATGACCACATTGCAAGTCCCAATTGTGGTCAATAAATAAGGATTAATACAACTGGGAAGCGACTAAGTTATTAAGAAATGTGAGGAGAACTTCTTGATCCAGAGATGGGGCGATTGGCACACAAGATGGATTGGTGAAAAGTCCCTCTTGTTCATGGTTGCTGCTCCCAGCAGATGGACTCATAAAGACATAATGAGCATTAGTAGCTCCTTGATGAAGAAGTGTGGTGATTGTTCAAATGGGAAGAAAACAATAAAGAAAAAAAAATAAAGCTGGTTGACAGGAAACACCCAGGAAGGATGGAAGAAGATGATGGTTGATTAGGGCTAGGAATTGATTTATCATATTCACCAAGGGAATGATTTATTGATCAGGAAGCTCCCTCAGTACTATCTTGTTTTATGAGAATGCTCCTGACTTTCCAAATAAACACATCCCTACAGTTGGGTTAATTCATTTGTCCAACTAGGTTATGATTCCTGTTTGAAGAACACAACGCCCATTATCCCTATATATCCCTGGGTTCTTTGGTATGAGAGCTGCATATTTATCTATCCACCACACAGAATTCTTCAATTCCTCAAAATGTAGAGGTGTATCCTATGTTTTAAGCTGAGATGTAGTATGGCTTGAACATTAAAGGAGTAGAGGGTTTTTTTTTCCCCTGTCTTCCCTTTTGGGAGAACTATGAGTTTTATGAAGGTGAAAACAGGAAATCCTGTGCTTTCCTTTTACCAACTGTGGGACAATATTTGAATTTCAGTAGTCTGTATGTTCCAAAACAAAAAGGTGCATATGTTGTTTTTACAGTACCCATTGCTATAAAACCAGATTGCAGCACAATAAAACCAGATTAAATTACAAGTAAATTTCCTGTGCAATGCCAAGTCACCTTGGTTGATTCCACTTTTTGGGAAGCATAGAACCTATATTTCAAATTTTATGCTACTGCATCTGAGCTGACTGATTATTGGGAAAGACACTAGAAAGCTAAGAAACATTATTTTAGTGTTAGCTGAGCTATAAAATACCTGATTTCTCCCAGGAGTTTCAGTGAATACAATGTGTCGGAGAAGAGATCCTAGCTCCATTAAGCTTGTTTTACAGCTCTCTTTTTGGTAGAGCAGCTGAAAGGAAGGCACATATACAACATAAATTGAGTGTAAAAGCCTACAGCTTTATTAAACGAAAAAGACAGAATTAGGAAACTAGCTATGTTTGCTTACTTCTGATAATTTTGTATGGCTGAATGCTAGAATAGGCATCAAATGAACATGTATCTGTTTAAAAATAAAGTCTTCAGTCCAAGAGGACCCAATTGTTCCATATATATTAACTGCCAGGGGGGTAGATGTTCCCCAGTTTAATAGCTTGTCCATTAAGCTAATGACTGGTGTTTTACTATACTGGCAAAGAGTCTCAGTGATGTCCAGAAAACACCTATTCAAATCTCACTTATGTTACATGTGATATTTTCTTTTGGGGGTGGGGAGGGCTATGCAAATTGTTTGTGCCATGCACTGTGGTATTAAAAGTGTCCAACCTTACAGTGTTATTCAACCTGTCAAATCACTGAGGGTGACTGTCACCCTCATGCTCCAGATAAAAAAGGGGACTAGTTCTGAAAAGTGTTGCTATAAGATAGAATTTAAATGCTTGCACATCTGCATCGTTGAAGATACGCAGCTCTGCCATATAATATTAACCTTTTATTAGCAATTTTTACAAGTTGCTAATAAAAACTTTCCCATCTTTTAATTAGTAGTTTTACATGGCTTATTGCATTAATATTTATAAACCCATTAAAAATTCTCTCATAAGAAGCATCCAGGAAAAAAAACAACCTTTAGAATTGTTTTATTTATCTATGTTCAGGGGTCATTTAGGATTAATGGATTAATTTACCCATTTCAAATAAACAGAGTATCCAGAAGTTTTTTTTTCCAGTAGAAAATTTTTGAAAAGGAAGAAGTTATAGAAATTAAAACACATGTATACAAAAGTCAAATTCTGTGCTAATCATTGCTAATTACTTTTAATTGTTTTCTCATTAAATTTGAATGCTTCATTTATCAGTTATATTTAGACCCACTACAAACAGTACTCTTGGTTTAAAGACATCTATAAAAATGCCCATGATATAGCCAACAAAATAAACACATGCAAGACAACCAATCAATAACCAGTGTCATCAATTAATACTCTCTAATACAGTATATCTTCACTTTCTATCAGCTATTAAAAATAAGGTCTGGAGGTGGCTGAATTTTTGGAGTTGATGCATCTTCAAGCTTCCACCTTTCTCATCTCATGAAAATGGAGAACCACCAGAAAGTTATCATGGGATATAGGAGTCAGATGGATCAAAATTGAAGAAGATGGACAAATATTCTGGATCCAAGCCATGTAGATCTTTTTGAAGGTTAAACCAGCATTCTGAATTGCACTCAGGTTAATAGAGAATTAATGCAGGGCTCAGAGCATAGGCTACCAATAACAGGGTCATTCTGTTGACCCTTGTGGACTAGATTTTTCAATAGAATTAATACAGAGTCCAGACTCCAGAGCATAAGCCACCACCAACAGGACCATTCTGTTGACTATTCCCATGCAGTGGTCCAAATAATGATAAGGTTATAGACACAAGGCTTTCAGTTGCTCATCCGGTAGCATCCATGAATCATGAACCTGATCAACCTGTTGATGATGTTGTCTCCCTAATTACCTTCAAATAGCTTCATAAATGTAACAATGCAGGAAGAAAAAGAATGAACTTTTCAACTGCCCACAAATGAGTGCTCCTGGGCCAGGTTCTCTCCCTCTCCCACCATGACTGATTTGAATTGCCTCTTGAGGAAAAAGTGGAACCATTACAAAATAAATCCTCCTTTTTTTGCAGGGATATTATGTTTGCATTATTGTTATTGAAACAATGTATCAGAAACAAGGAAAATAAAGTTATTCAGACATTAGAGACAGCCAGTTGATGAGCTCAGACCATTCTTATTTCCCATGGATCTGAAGAAGTGGAATTAATTTAGCATATTTTCAGTTTATAGACATTTGTGGGTGAATTTGATTATATTCTCCTTTGGTAAACTGTATAAGGCTACAGCCTAATTAAAGCTGTGTTCCTTGACACCTTAAAACACTGAAGTTTAAGCCAATGTCAAACTGCACCAATGGATGGAAAGAGGATGTAAAATGGAGAGAAACACTTGCCATCCGTTGATTAATGTGATGCTTCCATTCTGTACTCACTGCATCGGTTTTTCATACTCTCCATCCGTCCAGCATCCGTCGACTGAGATTCCATCCGCTCAAAAAGTTTTGAGCTGCTCAAAACTTTTTGAGCGGAAAATGTATCCAACGCATCCGTTCTGCATCCACAACGCATACGGGGAACATCTGTTCTACACCCGCCATCATCTGTTATGCACCCGCTATATCCGCGAGGCATCCGCTATGCATCCACGCAACTTGCATCCGCTCCAGTGGAAAACGGACACAGGGAAGGAGTGAAACGGACGCGGAATGGACACAAAGCGTTAGTAGCATGGATGGAGAAAGGATGAAAGCAGATGCAGCTCGCATACAAAGCATTAAAACGGAAAAAACGTTCCCAGAGGGGACCTATCTCGGATATTTAGGATGTCTGCAGGATGCCCAGAGGATGCAAAAGGACACCGAGTGGAAAACCTATATTTCCTATAAAAAGGGGGAGGAACTCACCTGGATCTCACTTTCAGTCCAGCAGCCCTGCGATGCAGACCTCTTCAGCCTTCATCTGGCTCTTGCTCTTCCACAGCATTCAGTCATCTCCACCATGGATCATCACACACACCTTTTGGTAGCCACCATCATTCTACAACAGTGCGAAGCCATCTACAGGCTCTTTCACCTGTTCTACACGAAGAAAAGGAGGCGGTCAAGAAGTGTCTGGGTCCGAAGATGGATTGGCAGAAGAGCAGAGTACGGACTGTATAACAGGCTGATGGTGGAGCTGAGGAATGAAGACCCTCGTGCATTCCAGAACTTTGTGAGGATGCCGCCAGCCATGTTTGATGAAGTTGTGGAGAGGCTGAGACCCAGGTTGACCAAGCAGAGCACCAACCTCCAGCCCAGCCTGGACCCTGGGCTCAAGGTGGCACTGACTCTGCACCACCTGGCCTCTGGGACCACATACAGGAGCATGCAGTATGGCTGGAGGGTGCCACACAACACCATCAGCATTGTGGTCAGAGAAGTGCACCAGCAGAAGCACCACCAGCAGGAGCAGCACCAGCAGAGTAAGCACCAGCAGAAGCTCCAGCACCAGAAGAGTAAGTCCGAGCAGCAGAAGCCCCAGCAGAAGCAGAGTCAGGGGATGGGATGGTGGCCCTGTCCCTCTTGCCAGGGCTGGCAGCAGATGGCAGAGGCTTTCTCTTTTTCCCCATGGTTGTTGGCTGGCTGGCTGGCTGGCTGGAGCTGTGTCTGGCAGCAGGTGTTTCCTCTGAATGGTGGCCTGCTTGTGAGCTTCTTCCCTTTATATCTGCGGGGCTGACGCAATGCATCCTCCCTGCATGCGCAGTGAACGCTTTGCATCCGCTAGGCATCCGCTTGGCTTCTGCTCTGCATCCGCTTTATCCGCTCTGCATCCGCTCTGCATCCGCTCTTTCCGTTCCGCGTCTGCTTTGCTGCGCTCCCCCGGAAGCCTTGCGGATGTGCCATCCGCTCTCATCCGCTTCCATCCGCTAGGCTTCCGTGGAGCATCCGTTTTACATCCTGGCTACGTCCTCCCCCCGGCCGTTCCTTTCCGTTCTTGTCCGCTCTGGTTATGCAAATTTGGGACACTTTTGAGAGCGGATAACAATGGATGGAACATTTTCTCGTCTGCTGTGTCCTTTTTACAAACGTTTTGCATCCGTCGGCCAATGTGACAGGCTCTTTATGCATTTTGTTAAAAAAAATATTGGCATTGGATAAATTTGAATGGAATCTGCAATTCTTTTCACTGGGAGAAAAATTCACTTTGATTTTTCTCTTCCAGAAGATCCCTGGTGAGAAGGATACCAGCTGGAATGAAATCTTTCTTCCCCAGGAGTAGGGGAAAATTAACTCACTTTTGAAAATGTAGAGTAAATGCAATTTGGATTTTTATATTTTTTCTGCACAGCAAAAATGCCCAGGATTCTCACCAAAGGCTGCTTCTCCTTTGCAGCATTTCCTAAACAAGCTAACTTAACCTTATAGCATCATGTAGTGTAGTTGTATTGTAATGCAGGAAGTGCTGCAGAGAATCAGAACCTCTGTGAAGGAAGGTATTTCTGGTGAGAGGTATTTGAGCCTGGTGATCAATCAGGCTAAGTGAGGCATACTGGGGCTTTTGTAACATGAAATGTAAGAGCAATTCTGATGGCTTAGAAGCTAACTTGCAAGGCTCTGTAGTAATACTTCCAAAATATTTGAAATATTTGAGGCAGAGAATTAGAGATGTATTGTGGGAATGGTACAAGGCATCTAGCCTATTCAATTATTATAATTTTTCTTATAAGAATATAAAGCAATATGACTTTTGATTTGCAGGCTTGTAATCACTAATAACTAAATCACTCTTCCTCATCTGATGGTAGATATAATTTTGCATTTACTAGTTGTGTACTAGATACTGGGTACAGTATCTTCTTTCTTCTCCTTTACAGTCTAACTGTATACATATTGGGGGATATTATACATTTCTATTTCATTTTGTGCCTGATAAATCTTAATTATTCCCAGAGTTCATAATTAAACAGATCAACAGATGTATGATTATTATAAGACAAAGTTAAGTTTCCAAAAACTGGTAAGTTTATTACAAACATAGACTTATACTAAAAGTGCTGTATCAGGAATGATAGACACCTAACAGTTGGGTTGCAAATATATAAAGTAACATATAAATTACTAAAAGATAGTAATTTAATACTGTATCTTTAAAGGGCCTGTTATATAGGCCGACGGATGCAAAACGTATGTAAAAAGGACACAGCGGACAAGAAAATGTTCCATCCGTTGTTATCCTCTCTCAAAAGTGTCACAAATTTGCATAAGCAGAGCGAACAACAACGGAAAGGAACGGCCGGGGGGAGGATGTAGCCAGGATGTAAAGCAGATGCTCTACAGAAGCCTAGCGGATGGAAGCGGATGGGAGCAGATGGCACATCCGCAGGGCTTCCGGGGAAGCACAGCGAAGTGGACACGCAGTGGAAGGAATGGATGCCGAGCGGATGCCGAGCGGATGAAGAGGACGCAGACTGGAAGCCTAGCGGATGCCTAGCAGATGCCTAGTGGATGCAAAGCGTTCACTGCACATGTGGGGAGGATGCATTGTGTCAGTCCCGTGGATATAAAGGGAAGCAGCTCGCAAGCAGGTCACCATTCATAGGAAAGACCTGCTGCCAGACACAGCTCCAGCCAGCCAGCCAGCCAGTCAGCCAACAGCCATGGGGAAGAAGAGAAAGCCTCTGCCATCTGCTGCCAGCCCTGGCAAGAGGGACAGGGCCACCATCCCAACCCCTGGCCCTGACTCTGCTTCTGCTGGGGCTTCTGCTGCTCAGGCTGACTCTTCTGGTGCTGGTGCTTCTGCTGGTGCTTACTGTGCTGGCGCTGCTCCTGGTGCTGGTGCTTCTGCTGGTGCTTACTGTGCTGGCGCTGCTCCTGGTGCTGGGGCTTCTGCTGGTGATTACTCTGTTGGCACTGCTCCTGGTGCTGGTGCTTCTGCTGGTGCTTACTCTGCTGGTGCTGGGGCTTCTGCTGGTGCTTACTCTGCTGCTACTGCTCCTGGTCCTGCTGGTGCTCCTGGTCCTGCTGGTGCTCCTGGTCCTGCTGGTGCTCCTGGTCCTGCTCATGCTCCTGGTCCTGCTGGTGCTGCTGGCACTGCTGGTGCTTACTCTACTGCTGCTGATCCTGGTGCTGCTGGTGCTGCTGGTCCTGCTGGTCCTGCTTTTGGTCCTGCTACTGTTGTTGCTGCTGCTGCTGCTGGTGGTGTGGTGGAGCAGCCCCTAAAACCTCGAAGCCCCTCTGATGAGGGCCCAGATGGACATGCCAGAGGGGGGAAGAGGCATATATGAGAACGAGAACGGGAGAGGAGGCAATACTCCATTGAAGAGTAACATGAGGATGAGGTGCTGGAATGGCTGAGGGAGAACGAGCATCTATGGCTGAAGGGAAACAGGCTCTATCGAGACACCAAAAGACACCAAAAGGAAACAGGCTGCTTGGAGGGAGAAGGAGGAGAGCCTGGGCTACACTTTGGAGGTCCTCCTCAGGTGGTGGAAGCACATGCACACCTGATACAGGAAGCTGCACCTCAAGAAATCTGGCCAGGCCACGGTCAAACTGATGGACCGAGAGACCTACGTGATAGCCAAGTGAAGTTTCTTGGAGGGTAAGATCCGCCACAGAGGAGCAGACCCTCTCACAACCCTCTCTCTCAGGCAGCCCACAGTGAGCCAGTCCTCTTCTGGCCAAGAGTCAGCTCCTGTGTCCAGGCAGGTATCTGTGGAGTATGCCACGATGGAGACCCCCCCGACAGCTGCACTCCCCGTGGCGGAGTGCGTGGAGGACCCCCTGATGCAGTGGGAGCAAGGAGAGGGCGCTTCCACCACAGACCAACCCACACCCACCCTCAGCTCCACCTCCACAGAAAGCAGGCAGAGAGGCAGACCGGAGGGGCAGAGCCACACTGTCCTGCTGGAGATCAGGGACACCATCAGAGGCAGCATAGATCTCCTCTCTCAGCTGGTACACACCAACATACCATCCTCGATTCGCAAGCCCTTCCTCACCTATGTCAACCAGACCCTCATGGACATGTCCGAATCACAGTACCAGGTGATAAAGGACAGGATCACCGATCTTCTTCACAACCCTCCAGACCCAGCTGAATCTGCTCCCACCCAGTCCAGGCCTGCTCCTCCACCCCAGCTGATGTCACTGCCCTTCCAAGGCTTTCCACAGGCCCTCACCTACCAAGGCTACGGCTAAAAGGAGCTCCAGCAGCGCAGGCAGCCCTTCCCAGTCCAGGCACAGGTACATCGTACGCCACTGGTGCCACCGATGCCACCGACACCACCGATGCCACCCACGCCACAGATGCCACCCACGCCACAGATGCTGCCCATGCCACAGATGCCACCCACGCCTCACCTCGCTCACCTGCAGACCAGACATCCCCACTACACTCCTCCTTCCTCCACCGCACAGCCAAGCCCGGCCTCAGAACATCTGTCATTAGTATTGGGGCTGAAACCCCATGTCCTGGAGGAAGGGGCTCTCAACATCACAGGACTGAGCCAGCTGTCTGAGAGCTTCCTCCATACACCATCCCCTGTTGTCCTCTCGGGGCCAGGCACCACAATGGCGCCTCAGATCAGCACTCCAGCAGAAGCCACCTCCACAGCACCTGGACCCTTCACCTCTGAGACTATGGGCATGCATCAGAGTGACTGAGAAGAGTGTCAGAGACTGGGTGGCTACCTGTTGACTTTATTTTTGCTTGGGACACTTGGGTCATTTTGCTTTTATAGCTTCTTATAAATAATTATTATCTTTGCTTCACACACTTGCTTTCTTTATTTTATTAAATAAAGTCTTGGTGGAAACTTTTAGAAATGGTTTAAGCCTTTGCATGCTTGTGGGATGGGTTAAGATAGCAGTGGGATGGGCAGGGATACTTTTGGGATGGGTAATAGCTGTGGGATGGGCAGGGATACCTTTGGGGTGGGTAATAGCTGTGGGATGGGCAGGGATACCTTTGGGATGGGCAGGGATACCTTTGGGATGGGTAATAGCTGTGGGATGGGCAGGGATACCTGTTGGATGGGTAATAGCTGTGGGATCGGTTAGGATACCTGTTGGATGGGTAATAGCTGTGGAATGGGTAATAGCTGTGGGATAGATAAATCTCCAGTGCAAGCATAGTGGGACTGTAGGGTCCACCCTCCCAGGTGCCACACCTTTGGCCCTTTATTATCAATAACAATGTAATCATTGATCCACACATTTCAACATAAACACAACTCTTTATTAAATATCCTGTTCATTGTAGGGTCACAATACATGGCACAATCTCATCCGTGTGATGAGACAGGCTGAAGGAAGCATCCATGAAGCATCTATCATCCTGTCTTGCCACTCGACTGCTCCAGCTGGGGAGTTTCACCAGTGTTTCAGGAGGTTGGGCTGCTTCTTCCCTTCACATGAAGCTCTGTTGGGGTCTTGCACATCCACAGTATTTATCAGGTTTCACCCTTGCCTCCATTCACTGGCTCCATGTCTCCATTGACTTGTTGGAGGTCCACGAGCCTGTTCTGCAACATTGGGTAGCGGGTGCGCATGAGATTGTGCAGGATGCAGCAAACTTCCACGTTCTTCCTCACAGTCTGTGGGCGATGCTGCATGGTGGTGGAAGTACCTGGAACTTTTTAGCCAGGATACGAAAGGCGTTCTCCACCACCTGCCTTGCCCTGGACATCCTGTAGTTAAAGATCCTCTCTTCACAGGTAAGGCATCTGGAAGTGTACGGCTTCATTAGGTAGGTTCTGAGGGAGAAGGCGTCATCCCCCATGATGAAGTAGGGAATATCTTGTGTGTTGTTGGGCAGAGGGTCTGGATCTGGGAAGCCTATGATTAGGTTGCATTCCAGCCCCTCCTTGAGGTGACTGGCATTGTATACCTGGGCATCTGAAGATGAGCCGTTGCCTGAAGCATCGATGTACATGAACTTGTAGTCAGCATCGACCATGGCGAAGAGGATGATGCTGAAGAAGCCCTTATAGTTGTGATAAGTGGACCCTGAGTTGGCTGGAGCTTTGCAGGCCACGTGCTTTCCATCTATGACTCCAACGGTGTGGGGGAAGTTCCACTTCTGATACCACTGCTCTGTAACTTTCTTCCAGCCTTCTTCAGTGGAGGAGCACTGGAGGAGCTCCTCCACGTATTCTTCAATGATGGCCTGCACCACTTCTCTGACCACAATGCTGATGGTGTTGTGTGGCACCCTCCAGCCATACTGCATGCTCCTGTATGTGGTCCTGGAGGCCAGGTGGCACAAAGTCAGTGCCACCTTGAGCCCAGGGTCCAGGCTGGGCCGGAAGTTGGTGCTCTGCTTGGTCAACCTGGGTCTCAGCTGCTGCACAACTTCATCAAACATGGCTGGAGGCATCCTCATGAAGTTCTGGAATGCACGAGGGTCTTCGTTCCTCAGCTCCACCATCAGCTTGTTATACAGTCCGTACTCGGCTCTTCTGGCAATCCATCTTCGGACCCAGACACTTCTTGGCTGCCTCCTTTTCTTCACGTAGAACAGGTGAAAGAGCATGTAGATTGCTTTGCAGTGTTGTAGAACGATGGTGGCTACCAAAAGGTGTGTGTGACGATCCATGGTGGAGATGACTGGATGCTATGGAAGAGCAAGCGCCAATGAAGGCTGAAGAGGTCTGCACAGCATGGCTGCTGGACTGAAAGTGAGATCCAGGTGAGTTCCTCCCCCTTTTTATAGGAAATATAGGTTTTCCACTCGCTGTCCTTTTGCATCCTCTAGGCATCCTGCAGACATCCTAAATATCCGAGATACGTCCCCTGTGCGAACGTTTTTTCCATTTTAATGCTTTCTATGCGAGCTGCATCTGCTTTCATCCTTTCTCCATCCATGCTACTAACACTGCTTGTCCGTTCTGCATCCGTTTCAATTCCTCCCTGTGTCCGTTTTCCTCTGGAGTGGATGCGAGTTGCACAGATGCGCAGCGGATGCCTAGCGGATATAGCGGATGCATAACGGATGATGACGGATGTCTAACGGATGTTCCCCGTATGCGTAGCGGATGCAGAAGGGACGCGTTGGATACATTTTCTGCTCAAAAAGTTTTGTGCAGCTCAAACTTTTTGAGTGGATGAAATGTCAGTAGACGGATGCTGGATGGATAGAGAGTATGAAAAACGGGGGCAGTGAGTACAGAACGGAAGCATCACGTTAACCAACGGATGGCAAGTGTTTCTCTCCATTTTGCATCCTCTTTCCATCTGTTGGTGCTGTGTGACAGGGGCTTTAGAGAATTCTGTAATTGTGATTAGCTGAGGTTCCTCCAATGACCATAAGATGGAACCAGAAACCTGGCTTCCTTCTTCTTGCATTTCCTGTTTTGCATTTTGTCAGATCATCATTCTGCTTGGATTGCTGTGAGTCTTGCAACTGTTAGCAAACTCCATTTACTGAACTCTGTTTATGATATTTGAGTTTGTTCTTGGATCATCCCTGGACTTAACTGCTTTAAGTGTGTATGA
>BLBF01000011.1:27442318-27483945 GCA_015471245.1 Laticauda colubrina | reverse complement strand
TTTGTTCTTGGATCATCCCTGGACTTAACTGCTTTAAGTGTGTATGAGTTGGACTGTTTGTTGGATATTGTTTACCCATTTACTGGAAGTAAAACCTGCATTTTACTATTCAGTGTATCTGTATGCTGGTTGTATGTTATTCAACATCACTCTCACAACATTTCCCTGAGTGTACTCATTCTCCTAATGGGGAATACCTCAACACTGGTTATGGGCCCAGGCCCTATCAGGCTCAGATAACCGAGAGTTAGTGTAAATACACTGTACCAACTGCCTATACTGTTAGGAAATGTTTTTCTTGTGGGGCTAGGGGACATATAGCTAGATTCTGTAAGAAGGGAAAATGACAGAATACTAGTAAACACCAGAAGGCTAAGAAGAATGTTAATTTAGCTATGTCTAGCAATTCAACTGCAAACTATAATTTGTGGATAGTTGATAGTGGAGCATTGCAGTTCATTACTAGAAATAGAGAGAGTTTTGTAAAGTTGTCTACGAGAAAGCAACATGTATCATTGGCAAATGGATGGAAGATGAAAGCATCTGGTGAAGGTAGTGCATATTGTTCATGTGTAAATGAGCATTTATGTTATATGTACCTAATCTGAAATTTAATTTGTTATCAATAAGCGCTTTAGTTAATATTGGTTATGTAGGGGAGATAACTGTATAATAGAGAAAGAGGGTAAAAGTGTTACTGCTAATTTAGAGAATGATTTGTATGTTATATATGATGACCAGTTGCAGATGGCTAACTTGGTTTATAACAATATTAAGCCACATGACCAATGTATACATTTACTGCCTAGACGTCTGGGGCACATTAATTTCAGAATGCTGAAACAAACTGTTAAATTGGCAGAGGGAGTAAAATTAAAACCCTGTAGCATGTATTTAAACTGTAATGCCTGTAACCAGGAGAAAAGCAAGGTTACACCAGCAAACAGACTGAATGGGTTTAAGACCAAAGAACCTTTAGAGGTTGTTTTTGCTGAAATAATTGGTCCTAAAAAACCCAGTTTGGGAGGTGCCTGCTATGTACTGAATATAATGGACCATTACTCACAATATGGTTTCTGCTATTTAATGAAAAACAAAACAGAAAAGTTCCAACATTTCTTTAATTGGCTAAGATTTGCAGAAAAAAAAATGAAAAATGAAGAGAAAAGTAATAACTGTAGTTACTGATAATGGGACTGAGTTTATTAACAGTAGATTCCAAACGATGTTAAAATTGGCTAGTATCGAGCATAAGTGTTCTGCACCTTACAGACCACAACATAAACTTGTTTATAGAATGAAGAGGGCAAATGTTACAAGCCATGGCTCGCACTATGTTATCTGATTCAGGTTTGCCTGAAACACTGTGGGGTGAAGCCATAATGTGTAGCAACCATGTGTCAAACAATGTGGTGAACACAACAACTGGTGAATTCCCATTCACTTGTTATCATGGCAGAAAACCAAATTTAAGTTATCTTCACACATTTGGAGTTCCAGCATGGATGCATATTCCCTCATAAGTAAGACTGAAAGGGCAACATAGAGCTAGGAAATTATTTTTCATAGATTACAAGGCCAACCATAGATCATTTAGATTCTGGGATCAAAGCACAGATAATATTTATTGTCGCACCAGTGCTAAATTTCTTGATCATGTTGGGTGGAATAAACTAGAAGAGGAATCCAGCAATGATGTTGTTATTGACACCCAAATAATTAAACCACCTATAGCCATTAAAGAAGAAGAACAGGAACAGGAGGAGGTAGAAGAACAGGAGCAGGTGGAACAGGAAAGTCCACCAGTAAGCCCTGAGTTACCTGGACGTTCAACCCATGTAACATGCCCAGCAGATAGATATCAACCAAATATAGTATGCCAAGTAAATACAGTTCTTACTAACTGTAATAAACTAAAACTGTATCCTGCTAAGGATCAGGCTGCTTGGCAGGAAGCAATGGATAAGGAGCTGAAATCTTTACAAAGGTTGGAGGTATATGAAAATGTCAGGTTACCACCAGGTGAATATGCCATAAGGTATAAATGGATTTATAAAATTAAGACAATTGTAGATGGGACTGTTACCCATAAAGCCAGGTTAGTTGCACAAGGGTTTGATCAGTCAGCCAATGACTACGATGAGGTGTTTGCACCTAGTCTGAAGGCAACCACATTATGAGCAGCATAAGTGTGGACAGCTAGGAATAAATACACAATAAACCATTTAGATATGGAGATGTCATCATGCACCGTTTCAACATAATATATATTTAAAGAAGTCTTTCAGAATAAAAACTGATAACAAAACTGATGGCTGGAGATTAAAAAAGAGTCTTTATGGCTTAAAGCAATCAGGCTATGAATGGAACCAGTGTATAGTAAAGGTATTAACAAAGATAGGTTTTATAGCTGGCATGGCTGATCCATGTTTGTTCAAAAAGAAGAGTGATGGTGTAGTTTCATTGTTGCTATTGTTCACTGATGACATAGCATTAATCACTAAAGGCTCGGTCCCACTGCACTTACGGATGCAAAGATGATGTAAAACATTAAAAAAAGCTTGTCATCCATTGGAAAACGCTATGCATCCGTTGTGTACTGACTGCATACGTGTTTCATACGCTCTATCCATTGAGCATCCATCCACTGTGATTTCATCCACGCAAAAAATTTTGAGCTGCAGAAAACTTTTTGAATGGATGAACTTTCCGCCGTGTACGATGTACATCCACAACATATACGGGCAACAAATGTTCTATGTCCGTTATCATCTGTTAAACGTCCGCTGTATCCTCTCTGCATTCACTGGCTATCCCCTCAACTCACATCCACTGCAGCTGAAAATGGAAAGAGGGAGGAAACAAAAGGTACATGGAACGTCTACACAGCATTAGTAGCATGGAAATAGAAAGGATGTAAGCGTATGCATCTCGTATATAAAGTATTCAAAATGGACAAAACGTTTGTATCTGGGATGTGTCTTGTATATTTAGGATGTCTGGAGTATGTCTAGAGTGTGTAGAAGGACACCTAGTGGACAACCAAAATTTTCTATAAAAAGGGGGAGAAAACCATCTGGATCTCAATATGAGTCCAGCAGCTGTGGTGTACAGATCTCATCACGATTGGTCTTTGTCTTCAACATCATCAATTGTTCTCCACCATGGATGATGAAACAGTCCATATGACAATTGCGCTCATTCATCACCAGAACCAAAACCTGTTCAGACTATCAAGTTTTACACAGAAGGAGAGGAGAGTTTTTACCAACACTTTATCAAGTAAACAAAATGAACCAAGTAAACTTTATTAAGTGTCTTAAGCAAAGATAAACTTTATTAAACAAGTACACAACTCAGTCTCTGAGACTATTCTCAGTCACTCTGAGAGTCCATGGTCTCAGCTGTGAAGCGGGCAGTGACTGTGGATGTGGCTGTGGCTTGAATGCTGTTCTGAGGCACCATTGGGGTGCTTGGCCCCGAGGATACAACAGGTGGTGGTGTGTTCAGGAAGCTATCCGAGAGCTGACTCAGTCCTGTGAGATTGAGAGGCCCTTCATCAAGGACTTGAGATGTCAGGCCCAATACTGATGACAAATTGTCCGTTGACGGGCTTGGCTGTGGGGTGGAGGAAGGGATGGGAGGAGTGTAGTGGGGCTGTCTAGTCTGCAGCTGGGTGAGGACTGGCGTCTGTGGTGTCCGATGAACCTGGGCCTAGACTGGGAATTTCTGCTTCTGCTGTGGGAAGTCCTGGTAGTCGTAGCCTTGGTAGGTGAGGGGCTGTTGAAAGCCATGGAAGGACTGTGATGTCGCCTGGGGTGGAGGAGCAGACTTGGACTGGGTAGGAGCAGCTTCAGCTGGGTCTTGTGGGTTGTGCAGAAGTGCTGCAATCTTCTGCTTCATCACCTGGTACTCGGCCTTGGGCTGGTCCCTCAGGGTCTGGCTCACGTAGGTGATGAAGGGCTTCCGGGCCGAGGATGGTCTGTCCATGTGGACCAGCTGAGAGAGAAGTTCTGTGCTGGTCTTCATTGTGTCCCTGATCTCCAACAGCACACTGTGGCCCTGGCCCTCAAGTCTGCCTCTCTGCCTGCATCCTCTGGAGCTGGGGGTGGGGGTGGGTTGACCTCTGGTGGCTGCTTCTTCTTCCTCCATTTGTGACAGCATGGCATCATCCTCCATGGGATCTTCCAAGTCCACCAGCATGGGGAGTGCAGCTGTCGAGGGGGTCTCTGCTGTAGGGCCCTCTGAAGACACCTGCCTGGATGGGCTTGCTGGCTCCTGGCTGGAAGAGGACTGGCTGTCTGTGGGCTGTCTGAGGGAGAGGGGTCTCAGAGGGCTGCTCCTCGGTGGTGGATCTCACCATCCAGGAAACTGCACTTGGCCATGATGTACATCTCCCAGTCAGTGAGCTTGACAGTGGCCTGCTCGGATTTCTTGAGGTGTAGCTTGCCATACCAGGTGCATGTGCTTACACCATCCCAGGAGTACTTCTGCAGTGTACCCCAGGCTCTCTGCCTTGTCTCTCCAAACTACCTGCTTCTTCCTGGTGTCTCGATAGAGTCTGTGGCCCTTTCTCCACAGGTACTCGTTCTCCCTCAGCCATTCCAGCACCTCCTCCTCATGCTCCTCAGAAATGGTGTACTGTTTCCTCTCTCCCTTCTCCTTCCCTTGCCTATTCCTCCCTCTGTCAGGGGCTTCAGCAGGGCCTTCAGGGGCTTCAGCATCAGGGCCTTCTGGAGATTGTTCAGGGCCTTCAGGGCTTGAGCAGCAGGGCATTCAGCAGAAGGGCTTTGAAGGGCTTGAGGGCCTTGGGGCTGGTCCACCACAGCAGCAGCAGCAGAAGCTTCAGAGTCAGTGCCACGGGGTGGGATGCTGGTTCTGGCCTTCTTCACCTTGCCAGGGCTTGAACGAATAGGCACAAGTTTCCTCTTCTTGCCTGACCGACAAACCATGGTGTTCCTGCAAGATGTATGTGGCAGCACGTCTTTCCCCTGTATGCTGGCTGCGTGCGTGCTGCAACCTTTTATATCCGTGGAGCGGACGCTATTCATACTCCCCGCATGCACTGTGAATGCTTTGCATCCGATATATATCCGCGCAGCATCCCCTTTGTTTCCTATAGGCATCTGCCCCTTCCGCTATGCGTCCGCTTCGAAATTCTGCCCCGGAACCCCTTTGGAGGTGTCATCTGCTTCCATCCGCTTTCATGTGCTAGGCTTCCAATGAACATCCATTTAACATCCACGCTATATACTACCCACGTTCATTCTTTTCCATTCTGTTTATGCAAATTTTTGCCAATTTTTGCAACGGATGAAAATGGATGGAGCCACCCCCAAAATTTTGCTTGTCTGCTGTGTCCTTTATGCGTACGTTTTGCATCCATCGGCCAGTGGGACCGGGCCTTAAGACTGAACAAGAAGCTACTGGAATTATTTCACTGTTAGAGAAGAAATTTAAAATCAAACATTTGGTGAGATTAAAAAGTATCTTGGTTTAAAAACAGATAAAAGTAGGGGAGGATACAAAATCTCACAAGCAGATAAAATTAACCAGTTACTGAAGAATTTAAAAATGGAATTTTGTAAGCCAGCTAAAACACTGATGAGCCAGGATATCAGCTACAGTGATGTGCAAAATCCTGTTTTGATGAAGACATTTATCAGTCATTGATTGGTAGCTTATTTTATCTTAGTAATTGGTCAAGGCCAGATATAGCATATAGTGTTAAACAATTAGACAGGTTTTTACTGAGCCTACTGAAAGGCACTGGCAAGCTGCTAAAGCCCCGTCACACAGCACCAACAGATGGAAAGAGGATGTAAAATGGAGAGAAACACTTGCCATTCATTGGTTAATGCGATCCATCCGTTCTGTACTCACTGCATCCGTTTTTCATACTCTCTATCCGTCCAGCATCCCTTGACTGAGATTCCATCTGCTCAAAAAGTTTTGAGCTGCTCAAAACTTTTTGAGTGGAAAATGTATCCAACGCGTCCGTTCTGCATCCACAACGCATATGGGGAACATACGTTCTACATCCGTCGTCATCCATTACGCATCCACTATATCCGCTAGGCATCTGTTGCACATCCGCGCAACTCGCATTCGCTCCAGCGGAAAACGGACACAGGGAGGAAGTGAAACGGATGCGGAATGGACATGCAGTGTTAATAGCACGGAGGGAGAAAGGATGAAAGTGGATGCAGTTTGCATACAAAGCATTAAAACAGAAAAAAACGTTCGCACAGGGGACGTATCTCGGATATTTAGGATGTCTGCAGGATGCCTAGAGGATGCAAAAGAACAGCAAGTGGAAAACCTATATTTCCAATAAAAAGGTGGAGGAACTCACCTGGATCTCACTTTCAGTCCAGCAGCCCTGCTGTGCAGACCTCTTCAGCCTTCATCTGGCTCTTGCTCTTCCACAGCACCCAGTCATCTCCACCATGGATCATCACACACACCTTTTGGTAGCCACCATCATTCTACAACAGTGCGAAGCCAACTACAGGCTCTTTCAACTGTTCTACATGAAGGAAAGGAGGCATCCAAGAAGTGTCTGGGTCCGAAGATGGATTGCCAGAAGAGCCGAGTACGGACTGTATAACAAGCTGATGGTGAAGCTGAGGAACAAAGACCCTCGTGCATTCCAGAACTTCATGAGGATGCCACCAGCCATGTTTGACGAAGTTGTGGAGCGACTGAGACCCAGATTGACCAAGCAGAGCACTAACTTCTGGCCCAGCCTGGACCCTGGGCTCAAGGTGGCACTGACTCTGCACCACCTGGCCTCAGGGACCACGTACAGGAGCATGCAGTATGGCTGGAGGGTGCCACACAACACCATCAGCATTGTGGTCAGAGAAGTAGTGCAGGTCATCCTCCAAGAATACGTGGAGGAGCTCCTCCAGTGCCCCACCACTGAAGAAGGCTGGAAGAAAGTTGCAGAGCAGTGGAATCAGAAGTGGAACTTCCCCCACACCGTTGGAGCCATAGATGGGAAGCACGTGGCCTGCAAAGCTCCAGCCAACTCAGGGTCCACTTATTTCAACTACAAGGGCTTCTTCAGCATCATCCTCTTCGCCATGGTCGATGCTGACTGCAAGTTCATGTACATCGAAGCTTCAGGCAACGGCTCATCTTCAGATGCCCAGGTATACAACACCAGTCACCTCAAGGAGGGGCTGGAACGCAACCTCATCATGGGCTTCCCAGATCAAGACCCTCTGCCCAATGACACACAAGATGTGCCCTACTTCATCGTGGCGGATGATGCCTTCTCCCTCAGAACCTACCTCATGAAGCCTTACACCTCCAGATGCCTCACCCGTGAAGAGAGGATCTTCAACTACAGGCTGTCCAGGGCAAGGCGGGTGGTGGAGAATGCCTTTGGCATCCTGGCCAACAGGTTCCAGGTACTTCTCACCACCATGCAGCATTGCCCACAGACCGTGAGGAGGATCATGGAAGCTTGCTGCATCCTGAAGAATCTCACGCGCACCCGCTACCCAGTGTTGCAGAACAGGCTCGTGGACCTCCAACAAGGCAATGGGGACATGGAGCCTGGTGAATGGAGGCAAGGGCGAAACCTGATAGACACTGTGGATGTGCAAGGCCCTAACAGAGCTTCACATGAAGGGAAGAAGCAGCGCAACCTCCTGAAACACTGGTGCAACTCCCGAGCTGGAACAGTGGAGTTGCAAGACAGGATGGTTGATGCTTAATGGATGCTTCCTTGAGCCTGTCTCATCACACGGATGAGATTGGGCCATGTATGTTGAATGGGCCTACAATGAACAGGCCATTTAATAAAGAGTTGTGTTTATGTTTATATGTGTGGATCAATGAGTACATTGTTATTGATAAAGAAGGGCCATATGTGTGGCAGCTGGGAGGGTGGACCATACAATCCCACTATGCTTGCACTATCCCACAGCTATTACCCATCCCATACACTATCCCACAGCTATTACCCATCTTGGACGCCTCCTTTTCTTCATGTAGAACAGGTGAAAGCCTGTAGAGGGCTTTACACTGTTGTAGAATGATGGCGGCTACCAAAAGGAGTGTGTGATGATCCATGGTGGAGATGACTGGATGCTGTGCAAGAGCAAGAGCCAGATGAAGGCTGAAGAGGTCTGCACCACAGGGCTGCTGGACTGAAAGTGAGATCCAGGTGATTTCTCTCCCTTTTTATAGGAAATATAGGTTTTCCGCTAGGTGTCCTTTTGCATCCTCTAGGCATCCTGCAGACATCCCAAATATCCGAGACACATCCCCTATACGAACATTTTTTCCATTTTAATGCTTTGTATGCGAGCTGCATCCTCTTGCATACTTTCTACGTCCCTGCTACTAACGCTGCGTGTCCGTTCCACATCCATTTCGCTTTCTCCCTGTGTCCGTTTTCCGCTGGAGCAGATGTGAGTTGCGCGGATGCACAGTGGATGCCTAGCAGATATAGCGGACGCATAACGGATGACGATGGATGTCTAACGGATGTTCCCCATATGCGTAGCGGATGTAGAACGGACGTGTTGGATACTTTATTCGCTCAAAAAGTTTTGTGCAGCTCAAAACTTTTTGAACGGATGAAATGTCAGTAGATGGATGCTGGATGGATAGAGTATGAAAAACGGACTCAGTGAGTATAGAACGGATGCATCGCATTTACCAACAGATGGCAAGTGTTTCTCTCTGTTTTAAAACCTCTTTCCATCCGTTGGTGCTGTGTGACATGGGCTTTAATACTGTAACTTTAAGAGAATGCTGTAATTATGTTTGGCTGAGGTTCCTCCAACAGCCATAAGATGGAGCCAGAACCTGGTTTCCTTCTTCTTGCATTTCCTGTTTGCTGTTTTGCCAGATCGTCATTCTGCTTGGATTGCTGTGAGTCTTGCAACTGTGAGCAAACTCCGTTTACTGAACTCTGTTTATGATACTTGACTTTGTTCTTGTTTCATCCCTGGACTGATACTAACTGCTTTAACCGTGCTTGATTTGGACTATTTGTTGGACCTTATTCTCCTGTTTACTGGAAGTAAAACCTACATTTTACTGTTCAGTGTGTCTGTATTCTGGTTGTGTGTTATTCAACATCACTTTCACTACGTTTCCCAAAATGCACTCATTCTCCTAACAGGGAATACCTTAACATGCTGGAAATTACTTCTCTGCAGAAATGAAAAATTGTTCAGCCAGCAACTTAGTGATTAATTAACAATGTATTAGTAATAACTGTTTGACTCTACAATACAACCTATTATTAACATTTCTATTGAAACAGCAGGTTTCCATCACTGACCGATCAATACTGTTCCTGTTGGTATATTTATAATATACTGTCATAATAATAAGATCGCACAGACTGATTATGGCATGATGAAGTGGCAACAATGGAACATTGTAATATTTGCAAGAAATATTACTAACCTACAAGCAAAAACTGGTGGGACCACAAAACAAAACAAAAATAGAAATAGAAAATGAATTATTATAGATAAGAGTATGTTGCAATGATACCTTTATTATTATGAAAGTAAATGTGCCTATCTCAGGTCTCTGGGAATGAGTCAATAGGTGGATAAAAATTCCAAATCCAGCATAAACACCTGACCGACAGTGCAACCCACCAGAATAAGGCAAAATGGAGAAATGGAATCGCAATGCTATTTAAAAAGGACATAACTAAGGCAGTGCTGGGATTTAATTATTTTTACTACCGGTTCTCTGGGCGTGGCTTGGTGGGCATGGCAGGGGAAGGATACTGTAAAATCTCCACTCAGAGGTGGTATTTGCCAGTTCTCTGAACTACTCAAAATTTCCGCTACCGGTTCTCCAGAACTAGTTAGAACCTGCTAAATACCACCTCTGAACTAAGGGTTTACTCAGCTATAATTCAGTTAATGATACAGTCATGGTATTAGTAATACTGGATATTTAGAGGACATCAATATTCTGCCCCTAATATTTTAACATTGATAACATCAACCATAGCATTAATTTCTCAAAGATTATGCTTCTACTGCAGATGCAAAGGTAGAAGATGGTTTGAGAAAATCTATGACAAATTGTATGAGGTAATAAATGCAACATCTAGATGTGATGGAGTGTTGCTAATAGGTGATTTTAATGTTTAAATCAAACAAATAGAGGAACAAGTAAAAAAGAAAGATGTGGTTGGTTAAATACAATAATGGAGGCAATAGATTATTAGTGCTTTGTGAAAATAATTCTTTGTTCATTGTTAACACTTGCTTCAAGCAACATAAATGCAAGCTCTACATATATTAATGTCAAATACACATTTTAAACTCAGAAAATTAAAAGTGTAGGTGTGCCTGCAGGAGATACTGTCAGAATGTAAGATCAAAGTAAGGAATGGATTCAGGTACACTTAAATTATGCAAAAGAAAATATGAGGAACCATAGGAAGAAACAAGAGACAATTTGAACAATGAAACAGAAAAATATTCCTAAATTTTCAAAGAGGAAAAGATCTAAGTGATTTTTGCAAGATAATTGTCCGGGAAAACTGGAGCATGAATGCCTTGAGCAATAAGAAGGATATAATGGCAACTAAATGCAGACTTTTAACATCAAAGGACAAGAAATGATATGTCAGTCAAGAATATCAATGAACACAGGGGGGAAATGAAAATGAGATAAATGTATAAGAAGATTAGACAAATTACAGGAAATTTTACAACTAAAGTAGGACTAATCTGGGAAAAGATATAATCAAGGAAAATAGATGAAAGTAAAATGAAAAGACTACACTAAAATCTAATACAAGTAGGAGTAGAACGAGTACAACATGCATTGAGAAAGAATATACTATACTAGAATTATTTGCCTAAAATTGGCTATGGGCCCTAGATAAAAAGAACTTGAAGGTTTATTATAGATCCAGTTTGAAAATAAAATGTAACAGCCAGTATCAAGTGCCTTTTCTTCTTACGGAAGAAAATAAAGTGCAAGAAACAAGTGATAAGCTCTTAAACACCAGGAAGAGATGAAATAGTGAAGATTTCAAGAAAAGAGGACGTTAAAGTACTCCTAGGCCCTGCAGACTGTGAGTCTGGTATTTCTGGGAGTCAAATATAATTATTTCTTTGCTCGAATGAATTTGTGGATTGTATTTATGGGACTACTTCATTCCTAATTCTGAAATGTAAAAAATAAGATAAAGGTATTTTCAGATTTTTGGTTCACCAGAAAGCATAAGCTGAAGAGGGGATATATATGTAAAAGTTGGTCCAGAGTGCAGAAATCTTCCATCAATAGTTTTTCCCATTATTGCTGGGTTGAGATTCTTGGGAGACAAATACAATAGGAGAATCTAGGAATTTGTGTATGATTCCAGAATTAACCAGGGTTTAAAACTAAAAAATAAATGAAAATAAAATAAAATGAAAATAATAAAAATACCAGCTAGCATCAAGTGTCTTGATTGCTGATGCTCCCTATTTTGAGCTCATTTTATTATTACAAGATAAGCTTTGTACATTTAAGGACAGTTACTTTCATATACTACAAACATGATGCTTTTTCAGTTGACTCAGGATAGACAAATTGACCAGGTTACACAAGTGCAAAATGTCCTGAATCCCCACATTATAAACAAAGGTCTTGCATGCATCTATATTACTTTTTTCTAGCTCTACAGGTCATACTGGAAGACTCTGATAATTGAATGAAAGGACAGGGAGGAAGTACACAGAGTAATAGCACCTCTTTTTCTTGTATATACTTATAATTCTTTGAGTTGCTTATCTATAATCAGGTAGTACTGGAATAATTCCTCCAAAGTTTCTGGAGTGTATTATTCAGTCAGCTCGGGCCACAGTTCATCAGTTAATCTTCTTGAAATTGGCCACAGTAATTCATTCCAGCTCACCCATTAAGCAAAGAGTTCAAAATTAAGTATACAGTATATGCTTGTATATTGTGTTTTCCATCATAAATAGCAAATGTCGTGATTGGCTGTTGCTTGTTTAATAGAGTAGTGAAAAGTTGCTCTTTATCAGACAAAAGGTCCAAGTAAAAATTTTTTCATGAAGTCTCATTGAGAAACTCCACATGTTTCAAGCAGATGCGTAATTTATATTATATAATGAAATCTTAGGTATTCAAATACATTTCCTGGAACAATATTAAACTGAGACTAAACAAATCGTAACTAATAATATGAAGATCATGAGAATAGCGGTCACTTTCTCTTCAATAGGCAAGCTGTTTAGTAGGATACATAACTTATTTAGTGGTCAAAACTATGCCAAGAGGCCTTTATCAAGAATCTCAAAATAAATGTGCTAAATGATGGAATTAATTATCAAGGTTAGTTGTATTTCACTGAATGTGTCAGAATTCTCATTGTCATGAATAATAAGTATATATATCTATGACAACAAAACTCCAAATAGTTAAAACAATGGTTTTCTCAGAGGCAGTGTTGGCTGTTATAACTGGAGAAAGAGGGAGAAAAAGATAGATAACTTCAAATTATGGATTTAGAGGTAGTTTATGAAAGCACAATGAACTGTAAGAACACCAAATCGGTTTATTCAAAACACAAAATAAAATAAAATAAAGATAAAAGTTATTGTTCCTTTGAGATAATAAGTACCAGGAAGAATATAGGAAGTTTGGAGCATGTGATCTAAAGCCCATGTCACACTGCACCAACGGATGGAAAGAGAATGTAAAAAGGAGAGAAACACTTGCCATCCGTTGCTTAACGCGATGCATCTGTTCTGTACTCACTGCACACGTTTTTCATACTCTCTATCTGTCCAGCATCCTCCTACTGAGACTTCATCCGCTCAAAAAGTTTTGAGCTGCACAAAACTTTTTGAGCAGATGAAGTATCCAATGCGTCCATTCTACATCCGCTACGCAAATGGGGAACATCCGTTATATGTCCGTCGTCATCTGTTACGAATCCGCTATATCCGCAAGGCATCCGCTGCGCATCCGCATAACTCTCATCCGCTCCAGCAGAAAACAGACACGGGGAGGAAGCGAAACAGACACGCAGCGTTAGTTGCACGGACGTAGAAAGGATGAAAGCGGATGCAGCTCGCATATGAAGCATTAAAACAGAAAAAATGTTCATATAAGGGACATATCTCAGTTATTTAGGATGTCTGGAGGATGCCTGGAGGATGTGGAAGAACACCTAGCGGAAAAAAGATATTTCCTATAAAAAGGGAGAAAAATCACCTGGATCTCACTTTCAGTCCAGCAGCCCTACTGTGCAGACCTCTTCAGCCTTCATCTGGCTCTTGCTCTTCCACAGCATCAAGTCATCTCCACCATGGATTATCGCACACTCCTTTTGGTAGCTGCCATCATTCTACAACAGTGCGAAGCCATCTACAGGCTCCTTCACCTGTTCTACAGGAAGAAAAGGAGGCGTCCAAGAAGTGTCTGGGTCTGAAGATGGATCACCAGAAGAGCCGAGTATGGATTGTATAACAAGCTGATGGTGGAGCTGAGGAACGAAGAAACTTCACGAGGATGCCACCAGCCATGTTTGATGAAGTTGTGGAGTGGCTGAGACCCAGGTTGACCAAGGCAAACACCAACTTCCGGCCCAGCCTGGACCCTGGGCTCAAGGTGGCACTGATTCTGCACCACCTGGCCTCCGGGACCACATACAGGAACATGCAGTACGCCTGGAAGTGCCACACAACACCATCAGCATTGTGGTCAGAGAAGTGGTGCAGGCCATCATCGAAGAATACCTGGAGGAGCTCCTCCAGTGCCCCTCCACTGAAGAAGGATGGAAGAAAGTTGCAGAGCAGTGGTATCAGAGGTGGAAATTATCCCACACCATTGGAGCCATAGATGGGAAGCACGTGGCCTGCAAAGCTCCAGCCAACTCAGGGTCCACTTATTTCAACTACAAGGGCTTCTTCAGCATCATCCTCTTCACCATGGTCGATGCTGACTACAAGTTCATGTACATCTATGCCCAATGACACACAAGATGTACCCTACTTCATTGTGGGGGATGACGCCTTCTCCCTCAGAACCTACCTCATGAAGCCCTACACTTCCAGATGCCTCACCTGTGAAGAGAGGATCTTCAACTACAGGCTGTCCAGGGCAAGACAGGTGGTCGAGAACAGCTTTGGCATCCTGGACAACAGGTTCCAGGTACTTCTCACCACCATGCAGCATCGCCCACAGACCGTGAGGAACATCGTGGAAGCTTGCTGCATCCTGCCCAATCTCATGTGCACCCACTACCCAGTGTTGCAGAACAAGCTCGTGGACCTCCAACAAGGCAATGGGGACATGGAGCCTGGGGAATGGAGGCAAGGGAGAAACCTGATAGATACTTTGGATGTGCAAGGCCCCAACAGAGCTTCACGTGAAGGGAAGAAGCAGCGCAACCACCTGAAACACTGGTGCAACTCCCCAGCTGGAGCAGTGGAATGGCAAGACAGGATGATAGATGATTAATGGATGCTTCCTTGAGCCTGTCTCATCACACTGATGAGATTGTGCCATGTATGTCGAGTGGCCCTACAATGAGCAGGGCATTTAATAAAGAGTTGTGTTTATGTTGAAATGTGTTGATGTATGATTAAATTGTTATTGATAATAAAGGGCCATAGGTGTGGCACCTGGGAGGGTGGACCATACAGTCCCACTATGCTTGCACTGGAGGTTTATCTCTACCACAGCTATTACCCATCCCACAGGTATCCCTGCCCATCTCACTGCTATCCTTACCCATCCCACAAGCATGCAAAGGCTTAAACCATTTCTAAAAGTTTCCACCAAGACTTTATTGACTAAAAGAACTGAACCAAGTGTGTGAAGCAAAGATAAACTTTATTAATAACAAACTGTCAAAGCAAAATGACCCAAGTAAAGTGTCCCAAGCAAATATAAAGTCAACTGGTAACAACCCAGTCTCTGGCACTTTTCTCAGTCACTCTGAGGCATGCCCATAGTCTCAGGGGTGAAGGGTCCAGGTGCTGTTGAGGTGGCAGTGGCTGGAGTGCTGGTCTGAGGTGCCATTGGGGTGCCTGGCCCCGAGAGGACAAAAGGGGATGGTGTGTGGAGGAAGCTCTCAGAGAGCTGGCTCAGTCCCATGATATTGAGAGCCCCTTCCTCCAGGACATGGGGCGTCAGCCCCAATACCGATGACATATGTTCTGAGGCCGGGCTTGGCTGTGGGGTGGAGGAAGGAGCAGTGTAATGGGGATGTCTGGTCTGCAGGTGAGCGAGGTGAGGCATGGGTGGCATCTGTGGCGTGGCTGGCATCTGTGGCATGGGTGGCATCTGTGGCATGGGTGGCATGGGTGGCATGGGTGGCATTGGCATCGGTGTCACCGGTGGCATTCGATGAACCTGTGCCTGGACTGGGAAGGGCTGCCTGTGCTGTTGGAACTCCTGGTAGCCATAGCCTTGGTAAGAGAGGGACTGTGGAAAACCTTGGAGGGACAGTTACATCACCTGGGGTGGAGGAGCAGACCTGGACTGGGTGGGAGCAGGTTCAGCTGGGTCTGGAGGGTTGTGAAGAAGATCGGTGATCCTGTCCTTCATCACCTGGTACTGTGATTCAGACATGTCCAGGAGGGTCTGGTTGATGTAGGTGAGGAAGGGCTTGCAGTTGGAGGATGGGACGTCAGTGTGTACCAGCTGAGAGAAAAGATCTACGCTCTTCTGATGGTGTCCCTGATCTCCAGCAGGACAGTGTGGCTCTGCCCCTCTGGTCTGCCTCTCTGCCTGCTTTCTGTGGAGGTGGAGCTGGGAGTGGATGTGGGTTGTTCTCTGGTGGAAGTGCCCTCTCCTTGCTCCCACTGCATCAAGGGGTCCTCCACGTGCTCCGCCACAGGGAGTGCAGCTCTCAGGGGGGTCTCCGTCGTGGCACACTCCACAGCTACCTGCCTGGACACAGGAGCTGACTCTTGGCCAGAAGAGGACTGGATCTCTGCGGGCTGCCTGAGAGAGAGGGTTGCGAGAGGGGCTGCTCCTCGGTGGCAAATCTCACCCTCCAAGAAGCTGCACTTGGCCATCACCTTGACCGTGGCCTGGCCAGATTTCTTGAGGTGCAGCTTCCCGTACCAGGTGTGCATGTGCTTCCACCAGCCGAGGAGCACCTCCGAAGTGTAGCCCAGGGTCTCCGCCTTCTCTCTCCAAGCAGCCTGCTTCCTTTTGGTGTCTTGATAGAGCCTGTGTCCCTTCCGCCAAAGATATTCGTTCTCCCTCAGCCATTCCAGCACCTCATCCTCATGTTCCTCTTTGATGGAGTATTGCCTCCTCTCCCGTTCTCATTCACATGTATGCCTCTTCCTCCCTCTGGCAGGGCCATCTGGGTCCTCATTAGAGGGGCTTCGAGGTTGTAGGGGCTGCTCCTCCACACCACCACCACCACCACCACCACCACCAGCAGCAGCAGCAGAAGCACCAGCACCAGCAGCAGCACCAGCAGCAGCAGCAGGACCAGGATCAGCAGCAGCACAGTAAGCACCAGCAGCGCCAGCAGGACCAGGATCAGTAGCAGCAGAGTAAGCACCAGCAGGACCAGGAGCACCAGCAGGATCAGGAGCACACAGCAGCACCAGCAGGACCCGGAGCACCAGGAGCACCAGCAGGATCAGCAGGACCAGCAGGACCAGCAGGACCAGCAGGACCAGCAGGACCAGAAGCAGCGCCAGCAGAGTAAGCACCAGCAGAAGCACCAGCACCATGAACAGCGCCAGCAGAGTAAGCCCCAGCAGAGTAAGCTCCAGCAGAAGCCCCAGCACCAGGAGCAGCACCAGCAGAGTAATCACCAGCAGGAGCCCCAGCACCAGCAGAGTAAGCCCCAGCAGAAGCCCCAGCACCAGGATCAGCACCAGCAGAAGCTCCAGCACCAGAACAGTCAGCACCAGCAGCAGAAGCTCCAGCAGAAGCAGAGTCAGGGCCAGGGAGTGGGATGACGGTCCTGTCCCTCTTGCCAGGGCTGGCAGCAGATGGCAGAGGCTTCCTTTTCTTCCCCATGGTTGTTGAGTTGCTGGCTGGCTGGCTGGAGCTTTGTCTGGCAGCAGGTCTTTCCTCTGAATGGTGACCTGCTTGCGAGCTACTTCCCTTTATATCTGCGGGGCTGACAATGCATCCTCCCCGCATGCGCAGTGAACACTTTGCATCCGTGTCATCCGCTCGGCATCCACTCTGAATCCGCTCTTTCCGCTGCACGTCCGCTTCGCTGTGCTCCCCCGGAAGCCCTGTGGATGTGTCATCTGCTTCCATCCACTAGGCTTCTGTGGAGCATCCACTTTCCATCCTGGCTACGTCCTCCTCCCATCCGTTCCTTTCCGTTGTTGTCCGCTCTGGTTATGCAAATTCGGGGCTCTTTTGAGAGCGGATAACAACGGATGGAGCATTTTCTCCTCCGCTGTGTCCTTTTTACAAACGTTTTGCATCCGTCGACCAATGTGACAGTTCTGCTTTCTTTCTGTTGCCTGTTACTTCCTTGCCATCTTCTCTCTTTAGTGGACCAACTGTTTCTTTGATCTTTTTCGTTATTTAAATGTCGGAAGAAACTTATTTTAATTATCTTTGACTTTCATTGCAAGTTTTTGTTCATTCTGAGCCTTTGCTATCCTGACTTCGTCTTTACAGATTCTGGCTAATTGCTGATGTTCTGCCTTAGTTGTATGTCCTTCTTTCTATTTTTTGTACTTCTCCTTTTTTTTCTTTCAATTTGACAGAGAGATCTTTGTGTAGCTATACTAGTTTCTCCTTGGATTTCTTGTTCTTCTTTCGCAATGGTATTGTTCTGGTCTGGGCTTCCATTATCATACTTTTTAGTTTCCCAAGATTCTTGACCTGGAGGCCCAAGCACTCTGCCAGCAGAAAAAGACTCCTGAGCTCCATTTTCAGCTGCGACAGCTTCCTGCAAACTTCTCCCAGCAAAAACAGAACTCAGGAAGGCCACACATGGCCCTCACAAGCTCCATTTTCACTGGCAGAGGCATCAAAAGCCAGTCCTTCACTGTTTCCAGGGTGGCCCCAGGGGGCAGATTTAAACACCCCATGGGCTGAATGACACCCTTAGTTGCCTCTCTCTTTTTCTAAAATTAAATAATCATTCCCTCATCCTTGCTAAACACATGTATTTTCCTACTCAAGCAACTTCTTAAGGCCCTGTCACATCGGCCGACGGATGCAAAACGTATGTAAAAAGGACACAGCAGATGAGAAAATGTTCCATCTGTTGTTATCCGCTCTCAAAAGTGCCCCAAATTTGCATAAACAGAGCGGACAACAACGGAAAGGAACGGACGGGGAGAGGATGTAGCTAGGATGTAAACCGGATGCTCAACAGAAGCCTAGCTGGATGGAACAGAGGCCCTGTGGATGGAAGCGGATGACACATCCACAGGGCTTCCGGGGGAGCACAGCGAAGCAGACGTGCAGCGGAAGGATTGGATGCAGAGCGGATGCCTAGTGGATGACACAGATGCAAAGTGTCCACTGCGCATGCGGGGAGGATGCATTGTGTCAGCCCCACAGATATAAAGCGAAGCAGCTCGCAAGCAGGTCACCATTCAGAGGAAAGAGCTGCTACCAGACACATCTCCAGCCAACAACCATGAGGAAGAAGAGGAAGCCTCTGCCTACTCCTGCCAACCATAGCAAGAAGGATAGGGCCACCATCCCACCCCCTGGTGCTGACTCTGCTTCTGCTGGGGCTTCTGCTGCTGGTGCTGACTCTGCTGGAGCTGGGGCTTCCGCTGGTGCTGCTCCTGGTGCCGGTGCTTCTGCTGGTGTTTACTCTGCTGGTGCTGCTCCTGGTGCTGGTGCTTCTACTGGTGCTTACTCTGCTGGTGCTGCTCCTGGTGCTGCTGGTGCTGCTGGTGCTGCTGGTGCTGCTGGTCCTGCTGGTGCTGCTGGTCCTGCTTTTGCTGCTGCTACTGCTGTTGCTGCTGCTGCTGGTGGTGGTGTGGTGGACCAGCCCCTATAACCTCAAAGCCCTACTGATGAGGGCCCAGAAGGCCCTGCCAGAGGGAGGAAGAGGCAATCGCGCGATAGGAAGAGGAGAAAGTACTCCATTAAAGAGGAACATGAGGATGAGGTGCTCGAATGGCTGAGGGAGAACGAGTAACTCTGGTGGAAGGGACACAGGCTCTATCGAGACACCAAGCAGAAGCAGACAGCTTGGAGAGAGAAGGCAGAGAGCCTGGGCTACACTTCGGAGGTGCTCCTCAGCTGGTGGAAGCACATGTACACCTGGTATGGGAAGCTGCACCTCAAGAAGTCTGGCCAGGCCGCGGTCAAGCTCACCGACCGGGAGACCTACGTGATGGCAGAGTGTAGCTTCTTGGAGGGTGAGGTCCGCCACCGAGGAGCAGCCCCTCTGTCAACCCTCTCTCTCAGGCAGCCCGCAGAGAGCCAGTCCTCTTCTGGCCAAGAGTCAGCTCCTGTGTCCAGGCAGGTATCTGTGGAGCGCCCCACGACAGAGACCCCCTGACAGCTGCACTCCCCATGACAGAGTGCTTGGAGGACCCCCTGAGGTAATTGGAGCAATAGGAGGCCACTGCCACCATAGACCAACCCACCCCCACCCCCAGTTCCACCTCCACAGAAAGCAGGCAGAAAGCCAGACCAGAGGGACAGAGCCACACTGTCCTGCTGGAGATCAGGGACACCATAAAAAGCAGCGAAGATCTCTTCTCTCAGCTGGTACACACCGACATACCATCCTCTAACAGAAAGCCCTTCCTCACCTAGGTCAACCAGACCCCCATGGACATGTCTGAATCCCAGTACCAGGTGATCAAGGAGAGGATCACAGGTCTTCTGCACAACCCTCCAGGCCCAGCTGAACCTGCTCCCACCCAGTCCAGGCCTGCTCCTCCACCCCAGGTGATGTCACTGCCCTTCCAAGGTTTTCCACAGGCCCTCACCGACCAAGACTACGGCTATCAGGAATTCGAGGAGGACAGGCAGCCCTTCCCACTCCAGGCACAGGTTAATCGCACGCCACAGGTGCCACCGATGCCACCGATGCCACTGATGCCACAGACACCACAGACGCCACCGATGCCGCCAATGCCACTGATGCCACATATGCTACCTACACCACAGATGCCACCGACGCCACAGATGCCACCGACGCCTCACCTCGCTCACCTTCAGACCAGACAGCCCCATTACACTCCTCTTTCCTCCACCCCACAGCCAAGCCCGGCCTCAGAACATCTGTCATTGGTCTTGGGACTGACACCCCATGTCATGGAGGAAGGGGCTCTCAACATTGCGGGACTGAGCCAGCTCTATGAGAGCTTCCTCCAGACACCGTCCCCTGTTGTCCTCTCGGGGCCAGGCACCCCAATGGCACCTCAGACCAGCACTCCAGCCACTGCCACCTCCACAGCACCTGGACCCTTCACCCCTGAGACTATGGGCATGCCTCAGAGTGACTGAGAAAAGTGCCTGAGACTGGGTGGCTACCTGTTAACTTTATCTTTGCTTGAGACACTTTTGTCATTGCTTCATTTATTTTATTAAATAAAGTCTTAGTGGAAACTTTTAGAAATGGTTTAAGCCTTTGCATGCTTGTGGGATGGGTTAAGATAGCAGTGGGATGGGCAGGGATACTTTTGGGATGGGTAATAGCTGTGGGATGGGCAGGGATACCTTTGGGATGGGTAATAGCTTTGGGATAGATAAACCTCCAGTGCAAGCATAGTGGGACCGTATGGTCCACCCTCCCAGATGCCACACCTAAATGCCCTGTTCATTGTAGGGCCACTCAGCATACATGGCCCAATCTCATCAGTGTGATGAGACAGGCTGAAGGAAGCATCCATGAAGCATCTATCATCCTGTCCTGCCACTCCACTGCTCCAGCTGGGGAGTTGCACCAGTGTTTCAGGAGGTTGCGCTGCTTCTTCCCTTCACGTGAAGCTCTGTTGTGGCCTTGCACATCCACAGTATCTATCAGGTTTCACCCTTGCCTCCATTCACCAGGCTCCATGTCCTCTTTGCCTTGTTGGAGGTCCATGAGCCTGTTCTGCAACACTGGGCAGCGGGTGCGCATGAGATTGCGGAGGATGCAGCAAGCTTCCACGATCCTCCTCACGGTCTCTGGGTGATGCTGCATGGTGGTGAGAAGTACTTGGAACCTGTTGGCCAGGATGCCAAAGGCATTCTCCACCACCCGTCTTGCCCTGGACAGCCTGTAGTTGAAGATCCTCTCTTAAATGGGTGAGGCATCTGGAGGTGTAGGGCTTCATGAGGTAGGTTCTGAGGGAGAAGGCCTCATCCCCCACGATGAAGTAGGGCACATCTTGTGTGTCGTTGGGCAGAGAGTCTTGATCTGGAGAAGCCCATGATGAGGTTGCGTTCCAGCCCCTCCTTGAGGTGACTGGCATTGTATACCTGGGCATCTGAAGCTGACCCGTTGCCTGAAGCTTCGATGTACATGAACTTGTAGTCAGCATCGACCATGGCGAAGAGGATGATGCTGAAGAAGCCTTTGAAGTTGAAATAAATGGACCCTGAGTTGGCTGGAGCTTTGCAGGCCACGTGCTTTCCATCTATGGCTCCAACGGTGTGGGGGAAGTTCCACTTCTGATACCACTGCTCTGCAACTTTCTTCCAACCTTCTTCAGTGGAGAGGCAGTGGAAGAGCTCCTCCAGGTATTCTTCAATGATGGCCTGCACCACTTCTCTGACCACAATGCTGATGGTGTTGTGTGGCACCCTCCAGGCGTACTGCATGCTCCTGTATGTGGTCCTGGAGGCCAGGTGGTGCAGAGTCAGTGCCACCTTCAGCCCAGGTTCCAGGCTGGGCCGGAAGTTGGTGCTCTGCTTGGTCAACCTGGGTCTCAGCTGCTCCACAACTTCATCAAACATGGCTGGTGGCATCCTCATGAAGTTCTGGAATGCACGAGGTTCTTCGTTCCTCAGCTCCACCATCAGCTTGTTATACAGTCCATACTCTGCTCTTCTGGTGATCCATCTTTGGACCCAGACACTTCTTGGCCGCCTTCTTTTCTTTGCGTAGAACAGGTGAAGGAGCCTGTAGATGGCTTCGCACTGTTGTAGAACGATGGTGGCTACCAAAAGGTGTGTATGATGATCCATGGTGGAGATGACTGGATGCTGTGGAAGAGCAAGAGCCAGATGAAGGCTGAAGAGGTCTTCACCGCAGGGCTTCTGGACTGAAAGTGAGATCCAGTTGAGTTCCTCCCCCTTTTTATAGGAAATATAGGTTTTCTGCTCGCTGTCCTTTTGCACCCTCTAGGCATCCTGCAGACATCCTAAATATCCGAGATAGGTCCCCTCTGCGAACGTTTTTTCCATTTTAATGCTTTGTATGTGAGCTGCATCTACTTTCATCCTTTCTA
Source organism: Laticauda colubrina (assembly GCA_015471245.1). NCBI lineage: Eukaryota > Metazoa > Chordata > Lepidosauria > Squamata > Elapidae > Laticauda > Laticauda colubrina. Next base: position 27,461,581 of record BLBF01000011.1, on the reverse strand, counting down.
CGTCCCTGCTACTAATGCTTTGTGTCCATTCCGCGTCCGTCTTGCTTCGTCTCTGTGTCTGTTTTCTGCTGGAGCAGATTTGAGTTGCGCGAATGTGCAATGGATGGCTAGCGGATATAGTGGATGCGTCATGGATGATGACGGATGTAGAATGGATGTTCCCCGTATGTGTAGCGGATGCAGAACGGATGGGTTGGATACATTTTCCGCTCAAAAAGTTTTGTGCAGCTCAAAACTTTTTGAGCGGATAAATGTCAGTAGACGGATGCTGGAGGGATAGAGAGTATGAAAAACGTATGCAGTGAGTACATAACGGATGCATCCCGTTAACCAATGGATGGCAAGTGTTTCTCTCCTTTTTACATCCTCTTTCCATCCATTGGTGCTGTGTGACAGGGGCTTTAACTCATTATTTGCATCCACTTTCACGCAAAAAGAAACTATAGCTCAACCCACCAAAAATATAACTGTAAAAGACATACCAGAAATAAAAGTTAAAATAAGCAAAAAAAAAAAAAATAGTAAGAGAACATCTGTCTGATCTTGACGCAAACAAATCACCTGGGCTTGATGGATTACATCCTAGGGTTTTAAAGGAGCTGGCAGAGGTCATCTCAGAACCACTGCATCATATCTTTCAAAAATCCTGGAGCATCGGGGAACTACCAGAGGACTGGAAAAAAGCTGATGTGGTTCCCATCTTCAAAAAAGGGAAAAAAACAGACCCAGGAAACTATAGACCAACCAACCTAACATAAATACCCGGGAGGATATTGGAAAAGATTATTAAAAAAACAGATCTGCCAATATCTAGAAACAAGTAAAGTAATAACTATGAATCAGCACAGGTTTGTTAAAAACAGATCATGCCAAGCCAATCTTGTTTCATTCTTCAACACAGTGATTAAATTAATAGACCAGCAAAATACTGTGGACATAACATATTTAGATTTCAGCAAGGCATTTGACAAGGTAGACCACAACCTACTTCTTAATAAGCTAAAAAAAAGTGGAATAGATAGCACCACCACTAGATGAATTCACAACTGGCTGGCAAACTGTACTCAACGAGTAGTCCTTAATGGGTCTAAGTTTACATGGAGGGAAGTAAGCAGTGGGGTGCCACAAGGTTCCCTCTTCGGCCCAGTACTCTTCAATATCTTCATTAACAACTCAGATGAAGGAATAGAAGGGGAACTTACCAAATTTGCAGATGATACTAAGCTGTCAGGAATAGCTAACACCCAAGAAGATAGGCCCAAGATCCAGATGGATCTTGACAGACTAGAACACTGGGCCATATCTAATAAAATGAAATTCAATACAGAGAAAAGTAAAGTCCTACACTTAGGCAAGAAAAACCAAAAGTACACATATAGACTGGGTGAAACCAGGCTCAATAGCAGTAACTGTGAAAGGGATCTTTGAGTCTTAGTGGACAACCAACTAAATATGAGCCAGCAGTGTGCAGCAGCCACCAAAAAAGCTAATGCAATCCTAAATTGTATTAACAGAATGATATAATCAAGATCAAGGGAAGTACTAATACCACTCTATAAAGCCTTAGTAAGACCACACCTAGAGTACTGCATCCAGTTTTGGACACCACATTATAAAAAAGATGTTGAGACTCTATAAAAAGTACAGAGAAGAGCAACCAGGATGATTAGGAGACTGGAGGCTAAAACATACAATGAACGGTTGTAGGAACTGAGCTTGGCTCGTCTAGTAAAGAAAAGGAAGAGGGGAGACATGATAGCAGTCTTCCAATATTTGAGGGGCTGCCACAGAGAGGAAGGGGTCAAGGTATGTTCTAAAGCTCCTGTAGGCCAGACAAGGAAGAATGGATGGAAAATGAACAAGGAGAGATTTAACCTGGAAACAAGGAGAAACTTTCTGACAGTGAGAACAATCAACCAATAGAACAGCTTGCCCTCAAAAGTTGTGGGAGCGCCATCACTTGAGACTTTCAAAAAGAGATTGGACTGCTATTTGTCAGAAATGGTGTAGGGTCTCCCGCTTGGGCGGGGGGTTGGACTAGATGACCTACAAGGTCCCTTCCAACTCTGATTATCTGTATCGGTATCTATAGGTGCCCCCAACATGATTGACAATGAGCTTGCCATGCCCACTCTGGCCCCCCAAGGTCAAACGCAACCCTGATACAGCCCTCAGTGAAATAGAGTTTGACACCCCCTGACATAGACAGATGGGATCAAGGATATCCTGGATGGACTATCCAATTAATAGTTGCAGATTTTCATCAGGGATAGGTCAAGCCAGGGATAGGCACCAGGAGTCAAGAAAGATTTGATGGCACATAACTGTAGGATTTTTATAGATAAGGTCTAGGTTAATTAATTCTCCTGTGGGCCAGGAATGAGTAGAACATCATTAATTCCTTGCAAAGTTAGAGTTCAACTTTAGAGTTATTTTCTTTTTTCTTTTCAGTTTTGTTTTTAATGCTGTCAAATTTGGTTCAGGAATTCCTTTTAATTTCATCTGCTCTTTTCTTTATATTCCAGGCAGCTTGAAACAGAGAGCAAGTAAATAAAGACAGAACAATTAAGTTCTACCAGATGGTGAAAAATGCAGGTTAAGTGCTTGGTTTAAATGGCTAAATGTACTCAAATGGCTGGACCTGCAGCAGAAGGCATTAAAGAGTTTGGAAAAGAAAGCACTCTTGAAATCCAGGCTGAATGTCATTAGTATGCTATGTAATATCCTGAATCATAATTCTTAGGGTGGGGGGGAGAAATGGGGAGGAAATCTGGAAAGAACAATGCTTTAAGATCTGAAACTGTATTTTTAATTTTCATTTGACCCTCTCAACTCAAAAGGAAAATAAATGAGAAACGCAATACCACTGTTGAGTTCATGCAGAAGAATAAATCAAAAGTAGTTACTGGCTTATTAATTTAGGAGAAGTGAATCGTTCAGTGAAAAAATCTACTGATTTTCTGGTTTTGTGAGAATAGCTAGGATATAAAATAAGGGGAAAATAATGCATAATTTATTTTCTTCTTTGTTTTGGCTATTTAATATGCAAAAGAATATTTGCTTCCTTTACTTACATCTATATATCTGATAGTTCATAATTACCTCATTATATTTATGAAGTTCTGAAGATAGATTTACATATACAGCAAAATGAGGTATTAGAAATACTAAAGAAAAGTTCCTTATTTATTCATTTTCAGATTTATATGCTGCCCACTTCTTGTGGCTCCAGGGAGCTTACCACTACCACGTACTACTACTAAAAACATGTAATTATGAAATGCATAAATAAGTTAAATAATTGCAAGGTCCGAGTAAAGAAAAAAAAGAACAAAAGGTGTTTTACTTCTCTTCTAATAAAAGTGAGGGCAATTTCAAGTTTAATGGCAAATTATCCCATTGTTTAGGCTCTCCTAAAGAAAATAGGCAGCTCATTATATTGCCAGATATCACCTTTGAACGATGTCCCACTGATCACTTTAGAGAAGTTGATGAATTGGACAGAAGCAAGCAGTCCTGAGGCCAGGTGGCGCAGAGTGAGTGCCACCTTCAGTCCAGGGTCCAGGCTGGGGCGGAAGTTGGTGTTTGCCTTGCTCAACCTGGGTGTCAGCCGCTCCACAACTTCGTCAAACATGGCTAGAGGCATCCTCATGAAGTTCTGGAATGCACGAGGGTCTTCGTTCCTCAGCTCCACCATCAACTCCACTCCAGCCGTACTGCATGTTGGGTGGGCCTACAATGAACAGGGCATTTAATAAATAGTTGTGTTTATGTTCAAATGTGCAGATCAATGCTTACATTGTTATTGATAATAAAGGGCTATAGGTGTGGCACCTGGGAGGGTGGACCATACAGTCCCACTATGCTTGCACTGGAGGTTTATCTATCCCACAGCTATTACTCATCCCAAAGGTATCCCTGCCCATCCCACAGGTATCCCTGCCCATCCCACAGGTATCTTAACCCATCCCAAAGGTATCCCTGCCCATCCCACAGGTATCTTAACCCATCCCAAAGGTATCCCTGTCCATCCCACTGCTATTACCCATCCCAAAGGTATCCCTGCCCATCCCACTGCTATCTTAACCCATCCCACAAGCATACAAAGGCTTAAACCATTTCTAAAAGTTTCCACCAAGACTTAAATCAAAAAAATAAATAAATCCCACTGCACCAGGGGGTCTTCCAGGTGCTCCGTCACGGGTACTACAGCTGTCGGGGGGGTCTGCGTCATGGCACACTCCACAGATACCTGCTTGGAGACAGGAGCTGACTCTCTGCCGGAAGAGGACTGGCTCTCAGTAGGCTGCCTGAGAGAGAGGGTTGTGAGAGGGGTTGCTCCTCGGTGGTGGATCTCACCCTCCAGGAAGCTGCACTTGGCCATGATGTAGGTCTCTCTGTCCGTCAGCTTGACTGCGGCCTGGCCAGATTTCTTGAGGTGCAGCTTCCCGTACCAGGTGTGCATGTGCTTCCACCAGCCGAGGAGCACCTCCAAAGTGTAGCCCAGGCTCTCCGCCTTCTCTCTCCAAGCAGCCTGCTTCCTTTTGGTGTCCCTATAGAGCCTGTGTCCCTTCCGCCATAGATACTCATTCTCTCTCAGCCACTCCAGCACCTCATCCTCGTGTTCCTCTTCTATGGTGCATTGCCTCCTCTCCCGTTCTTGCGTCTGCCTCTTCCTCCCTTTGCCAGGGCTTCAAGGTTGTAGGGGCTGCTCCTCCACACCACGAGCAGCAGCAGCACCAGCAGGACCAGCAGCACCAGCAGGACCAGGAGCACCAGCAGGACCAGCAGGACGAGGAGCAGCGCCAGCAGAGTAAGCACCAGCAGAGGCACCAGCACCAGGAGCAACACCAGCAGAGTAAGCACCAGCAGAAGCACCACCGCCAGAAGCAGCATCAGCAGAGTAAGCACCAGCAGAAGCACCACCGCCAGAAGCAGCATCAGCAGAGTAAGCACCAGCAGAAGCACCACCGCCAGAGTAAGCACCAGCAGAAGCACCACCGCCAGAAGCATCATCATTAGCTCCTCCAGAAGCAGAAGCAGCAGAAGCCCCAGCCCCAGAAGAGCAAGCCCGTGCTGCAGAAGCCCCAGCAGAAGCAGAGTGAGGGCCAGGGGGTGGGAGGGTGGCCCTGTCCTTCTTGCCAGGGCTGGCAGCAGATGGCTGAGGCTTTCTCTTCTTCCCCATGGTTGTGGGGTTGCTGGCTGGCAGGCAGGCTGGCAGGCAGGCAGTGTGGCAGGCAGGCTGGCAGGGTGGCAGGCTGGCAGGCTGGCAGCAGGTCTTTCTGGAAGCTGGTGTCTGGAAGCAGGTCTTTCCTCTGAATGGTGACCTGCTTGGGAGCTGCTTCCCTTTATATCCGCGGGGCTGATGCAATGCATCCTCCCCGCATGCGCATTGAACGCTAGGCATCTGCTGTGCATCCGCTTCATCCTCTCTGCATCCGCTCTGCATCCGCTCTGCATCCGCTCTGCATCCGCTCTGCATCCGCTTCATCCGCTTGGCATCTGCTCTGCATCCACTGTATCTGTTCCGCGTCCGCTTTGCTGCGGTCCCCCGGTCCCCCGGAAGCCTTGCGGATATGACATCCGCTCCCATCCGCTTCCATCCGCTAGGCTTCCGTGGAGCATCCGCTTTCCATCCGCCCTACATCCTCCCCCCATCCGTTCCTTTCCGTGTTGTCCGCTCTGGTTATGTAAATTTGGGGCACTTTTGAGAACAGATTACAACGGATGGAACATTTTTCTCATCCGCTGTGTCCTTTTTACAAACGTTTTGCATCCGTTGGCCAGTGTGACAGGGCCTTTAAGTTCCGAAAGAAAGAAACCTCCAAACTATTTAAATCTGGTAGCTCCTAGAAGTACCATTCAGATGATAGATAACATTGGAACCTATTTCTTTAGCATATAATGTATATAAAATGTGATGGATTCAAGAATAGCTTTTCTCATTCTGTCCAGAGGCAGTGCATCTGATCAGAACCAGATGGATAAAAATGATATAGATCATCTCTAAATCATACCCTTTTTGCTCATTCAAGATTCAATTAGGGGAATATACCAGCAGCTTGGACATCACAGATAGCTAATACTCCTCCCTTCTCCACCAGTGAACAGGACTTTTAAAAGGTCACAAATGCAGTGAAAAAAGTTCATTTAACACATTTTACTCACTGCAAATGGGATAATTATCTTTTGCTTGATGGATCACTGATATTCCTCCCATCTTAAAAAGACTTATTTTCTGTTATGAAACACTTTATTTTTAATTGCTTTCTAATTATGGTGGAAAGCAGAAAGGGAAGATAAAACCACCTAAGCTAAAAATAAGATTTTCCCCCCTCTGAAACACCACTTTTAAAAAAGCTTTCCAGTTGCCAGATAAAATATCTTCCATTCGACATGCTCATTCCCTGCAATCATGTACATCTTTTTTCTTTGACGAAAAAAAATGAAGTTCTTTCAGACTTCCCTTTTATCTCCATTTAAGATGCTGTTTGTGACCCACTGTACGAAACAATTTTTTTCATGGCCACTTTTCAAGAAATCAGGTGATGCTAATAATTTGCGAGAACCCTTATTTCCTCATGTTTTGTTTTGTTTCATTTCATTTTATTTCTCCTCTTAGGAAATCATTATAGGATTTAAAACACCCATGGATAAATCTCATAGAGTATGGACAATGATCCCTTAAGTACTCTTAGTCCATCTTTGAAGTTTTATTGCTTAAAAAGAATGGAGCCTCACTATGGTACTTATGGCAGGAACATTACATAGAGTCTCCTGCTAAAGAGCCCAGGTCATCCTCTGGACCCAAGATTTTGCCCTATATTTGGTTCATTGTTTTAATTTGTTTTTTTAAAACTTGTTTTTAATATTTTTTTCTTGCCCTTGTTTTTGGTTATTTATTGGTATGTACTTTTTTGTTATTTTAACTCTGTGAGTGATCTGATAATATACATGAGATGGACAGATGGCAGGAGTAGAACCACGGTAACTGAAATTCAAAGTCCCAGTTCCACAGGTAGCCCTGGAAACTACAACCGTCCATAACTTTTCCATCATTAGTGAAGAGAACCATCTCCCTCAGGGGTTGGACTCAAATTTCTTAATAACCTGTTCTGTGGGCGTGGCCTAATTTGTGCTTGTGGTTGGTGGTCATGTGACTGGGAGGGTGTGACTTGCTGACTGGGCATGGCTTGTGGTCATGTGACTGGTTGGGCATGGCTTGTATGTAAATATTCTAAATATTTATGTAAATATTAATTTTTTTATTAAAAAGAGCAACTTTTACCCAAAATCAGGAAAAACAGGCATCACAGATTCACTCACAGATCTACTTTTCTGTAATCTGCTGCCTCAGTCTGCACTGAAAAATAAATGCTTCAGTCTGAAGGAAGGTTCAGCTCTGCTCTTAGGCCACTTCTCCCCCCCCCGACCCCCTGAATATCACCTCTGACGGGGCCTCAGGGAAGCCCCCTGGGTGAAGGCAAAGCAGTTCAACAATGATTTAGATTAGCTAGAAAGCAAGAAATCTGAAAATGTCCTGCTTTCTAGCTAATCTAAATTGCATGGCACAGTTGATAGTCGGAACAGCTGATTGTCGGAGGAAAAAAAATGAAAAATACCAACTTTATTAGGCGAAGACACAACACAGGCAAGTTGGATGGCACACATGCAAGTTAAGGAGTGACTGGATGGGGCAGGGCCAGCCAGTGGTGCAATTTGCCAGTTCTTCGAACTGTGCAGAATTGTAACAACTGGTTTTATTGAACTAGTCCGCACCGGTAGAATCCCACCTCTGAACTCCTTCCAATAGGAAGGGTATAAGGCTGTGAAAAAATGTAAAGACCCAGTCCCACGGCACTTACGGATGCAAAGAGGATGTAAAACATTAAAAAAAAGCTTGCCATCCGTTGGAAAACACTATGCATCCATTGTGTACTCACTGCATACGTGTTTCATACGCTCTATCCATCAAGCTTATATCCACTGAGATTTCAGTTGCGAGAGAAGTTTTGAGCTGCACAAAACTTTGTGAATGGAAGAACTTTCCGCCGCGCTACGATGTACATCCATGACATATACAGGCAACAAATGTTCTTTGTACATAATCAGCTGTTAAACGTCCACTGTATACTCTCTGCATCCTCTGGCCATCCCCTCAACTCATATCCTCTGCAGCTGAAAATGGAAAGAGGGAGGAAACAAAAGTTACATGGAACGTCTACACAGCGTTAGCAGCTGGAAATAGAAAGGATGTAAGCGTATGCATCTCGTAAATAAAGGATTAAAAACGGACAAAAAGTTTGTATCTGGGATGTATCTTGTATATTTAGGATGTCTGGAGTATGTCTAGAGGATGGAGAAGGACACCTAGTGGACAACTGATATTTTCTAAAAAAAGGGGGAGAAAATCATCTGGATCTCAGTATGAGTACAGCAGCCATGGTGTACAGACCTCTTCACCCTTGGTTTTTGTCTTCAACATCATCAATTGTTCTCCACCATGGATGATGAAACAGTCCGTATGATAGCTGTGCTCATTCATCACCAGAACCAAAACATGTTCAGACTGTTTCAAGTTTTATACAGAAGGAGAAGAAGGAGATGTCCAAGAGCTGTGTGGGTCCGAGGATGGATCGTGAGAAGAATGGAATTTGGACTGTATGACAAGTGATGGTGGAGCTGAGGAATGAAGACCCTCGTGCATTCCATCACTTCATGAGGATGCCACCAGCCATGTTTGACGAACTTGTAGAGCGTCTGAGACCCAGATTGACCAAGCCTAGCACCAACTTCCATCCCAACCTGGACCCTGGACTGAAGGTGGCACTGACTCTGCGGCATCTGGCCTCTGGAACCACATACAGAAACATACAGTATGAGTGGAGGGTGCCACACAGCAGCATCAGCAAAATGGTTAGAGAAGTGGTGCAGGCCATCATCGAAGAATATGTGGAGGAGCTCCTCCAGTGCCCCACCACTGAAGAAGGCTGGAGAAAACGTGCAGAAGAGTAGTATCAGAGGTGGAACATTCCCCACACCATTGGAGCCATAGATGGGAAGCACGTGGCCTGCAAAGCTCCAGCCAACTCAGGGACCACTTATTACAACTACAAGGGCTTCTTCAGTGTCATCCTCTTTGCCATGGTTGATGCTGACTACAAGTTCATCTACATCGATGCTTCAGGCAATGGGTCAGGTTCAGATGGGCAGGTATACAACGCCAGTGACCTCAAGGATGGGCTGGAACGCAACCTCATCATGGGTTTTCCAGATCCAGACCCCCCTTGACACGCAAGATGTGCCCTACTTCATCATTGGTGATGACGTGTTCTCCCTCAGAACCTACCTCATGAAGCCCTACACTTCAAGATACCTCACCCGTGAAGAGAGGATCTTCAACTACAGGCTGTCCAGGGCAAGACAGGTGGTGGAGAACGCCTTAGGCATCCTGGCCAACATGTTGCAGATACTTCTCACCACCATGCAGAGACTGTGAGGAACATCGTGGAAGCTTGCTGCATCCTGCCGAATCTCATGTGCACCCACTACCAAGTGTTGCAGAACAGGATTCTGGACCTCCAACAAGGCAATGGGGACATGGAGCCTGGGGAATGGAGGCAAGGGCGAAATCTGATAGACACTGTGGATGTGCAAGACCCCAACAGAGCTTCACATGAAGGGAAGAAGCAGCACAACCTCCTGAAACACTGGTGCAACTCCCCAGCTGGAGCAGTGGAGTGGCAAGACAGGATGATAGATGCTTAATGGATGCTTCCTTCAGCCTGTCTCATCACACAGATGAGATTGTGCCATGTATGTTGGGTGGGTCTACAATAAACAGGGCATTTAATAAAGAGTTGTGTTGATGTTGACATGTGTGGATGATTGATTACATTATTATTGATAAAAAAGGGCCATAGGTGTGGCAGGTGGGATGGTGGACCATATAGTCCCACTATGTATAGTCCCACTATGCTTGCACTGGAGGTTTATCTAACCCACAACTATCCTTATCTATCTCACAAGCATGCAAAGGCTTAACCATTTTTTTAAAGTTTTCACCAACACTTTATTAAGTAAAAAAAATGAACCTAGTGTTTTAAGCAAAGATAATCTTCATGAACTTTCTTAACTTTATGACTTTATTAAATAAGGAAAATGAATCAACTAAAGTGTCTTAAGGCTAGGTCACACTGACCGATGGATGAAAAATGTATGCAAAAAGGACACAGCGGGCGAGCAAAATTTCGGGGGTAGCTCCATCTGTTGTAATCTGCTCCAAATGTGCCCCAAATTTGTATAAACAGAACGGAAAAGAACGGAAAGGAACGGATGGGGGTAGTACGTAGCGGGGATGTTAAGCGGATGTTCGTCGGAAGACTAGCAGATGACAGCGGATGGAAGCAGATGACACATTCGAGGGGCTTCTGTGGGAGAATTGTGAAGCGGACGCATAGCGGGAGGAGCGGATGCATAGCAAATGACGCGGGTGCATCACGGACACCTATAGGATGCATAGCGGATGCATAGCGGGTGCATAGCAGATGCAAAGCGTTCACTGCGCATGCAAGGAGTATGTATTGCGTCAGCTCCGCGGATATAAAAGGATGCAGCTCGCAAGTAGTCAGCATTCATAGGAAAGACGTGCTGTTACATACATCTTCGAATAACACCATGGTTCGTCAGTCAGGGAAGAAGAGAAAGCCTGTGCCTACTCCTGCCAGCCCTGGCAAGAAGGACAGAACCACCATCCCACCCCCTGGCACTGGCTCTGAAGCTGCTGGTGCTTCTGCTGCTGCTGCTGGTGTTGCTGGTGCTGCTGCTGCTGGTGCTGCTGGTGTTGCTGCTGCTGCTGACCAGCTCCAAGGCCCTCAAAGCCCTGCTGCTCCAACCCCTGAAGGTCTTGCTGCTCAAGCCCCTGCCAGAGGGAGGAAGAGGCAAGGGAAGGAGAAGGGAGAGAGGAAATAGTACACCCTTTCCGAGGAGCATGAGGAGGAGGTGCTGGAATGGCTGAGGGAGAACGAGTACCTGTGGAGAAAAGGCCACAGACTCTATCGTGACACCAAGAAGAAGCAGGTAGCTTGGAGAGACAAGGCAGAGAGCCTGCGGTACACTGCAGAAGTAGTCCTGGGATGGTGGAAGCACATGCACACCTGGTATGGCAAATTACACCTCAAGAAATCTGACCAGGCCGATGTCAAGCTGACTGACTGGAAGATGGACATCATGGCCAAGTGCAGTTTCCTGGATGGTGAGATCCACCACCGAGGAGCAGCCCCTCTGAGACCCCTCTCCCTCAGAAAGCCCACAGACAGCCAGTCCTCTTCCAGCCAGGAGCCAGCTACCCTGTCCAGGCAGGAGTCTTCAAAGGGCCCCACGGCAGAGACCCCCCCGACAGCTGCATTCCCCATGCCGGCAGACTTGGAGGATCCCATGGGGGATGATGCCCTGCTGTCATAAATGGAGGAAGAAGCAGCAGCCACCAGAGTCCAACCCACCGCCACCCCCAGCTCCAGAGGATGCAGGCAGAGAGGCAGAATGGACGGCCAGAACCACAGTGTGCTGTTGGAGATCAGGGACACAATGAAGACCAGCACAGAACTTCTCTATCAGCTGGTCCACTTGGACAGAGGATCCTTGAGCCGCCACACCTTCATCACCTACGTGAGCCACACCCTGAGGGATCTGCCCGAGGCTCAGTACCAGGTGATGAAGGAGAAGATAACAGCACTTCTGCACAACCCTCAAGGCCCAGCTGAACCTTCTCCGACCCAGTCCAGGTCTGCTCCTCCACCCCAGCCGATGTCACAGCCCTTCCACGGCTTTCAACAGCCCCTCACCTACCAAGGCTATGACTACCAGGACTTCCCACAGCAAAAACAGACCTTCCCAGTCCATGCCCAGGTTCATCGCACACCACAGACGCCACTCCTCACCCAGCTGCAGACTGGACAGCCCCACTACACTCCTCCTTCCTCCACCCCACAGCCAAGCCCGTCAACAGACAATCTGTCATCAGTATTGGGCCTGACATCTCAAGTCCTTGATGAGGGGCCTCTCAACCTCATGGGACTGAGTCAGCTCTCAGACAGCTTCCTGAAAACACCATCCCCTGTTGTGCCCTTGGGGCCAAGCACCCCAATGTTGCCTCAGACCAGCACCTAAGCCACAGCCACCTCCACAGTCCCTGCCCGCTTAACAGCTGAGACCATGGACATGACTCAGAGTGACTGAGAATAGTGTCAGAGACTGAGTTGTTTACTTGTTAAGTTTATCTTTGCTAAAGACATTTTACTTGGTTCATTTTGCTTTTTTAATAAAGTCAGAAAGTTAAGAAAGTTAATAAAGGTTATCTTTGCTTAAGACATTTGGTTCATTTTTTTTACTTAATAAAGTGTTGGTGAAAACTTTTAATAAATGGTTAAGCCTTTGGATACTTGTGGGATAGATAAGGATAGTTGTGGGACAGATAAACCTCAGTGCAAGCATAGCGGGACTGTATGGTCCATCATCCCAGCTGCCACACATATGGACCTTTTTTTATCAACAACAATTTAATCATTGATCAATACATTTTAAAATAAACAAAGCTCTTTATAAATTCATTGTATTAATTTATTCATTGTAGGACCACTCAACATACATGGCAAAATCTCATCAGTGTTATGCGACAGGCTCAAGGAAGCATCCATTAATCATCTATCATCCTGTCTTGCCACTCCACTGCTCCAGCTGAGGAGTTGCACCAGTGTCTAAGTAGATTGCACTGCTTCTTCCCTTCACGTGAAGCTTTGTTGGGGCCTTGTACATCCACAGTGTCTATCAGGTTTCGTCCTTGCCTCCATTCACCAGGCTCCATGTCCCCATTCCCTTGTTGGCAGTCGACAAGTCTGTTCTGCAACACTGGGTAGTGGGTGCACATGAGATTGGCAGGATGCAGCAAGCTTCCACGATGCTCCTCAGTCTCTGGGTCTTGCTGCATGGTGGTGAGAAGTATCTGGAACCTGTTGGCCAGGATTCCAAAGGCATTCTCCACCATCCATCTCGCCCTGGACAGCCTGTAGTTGAAGATCCTCTCTTCACGGGTGAGGTATCTGGAACTGTACGGCTACATGAGGTAGGTTCTGAGGGAGAAGGTGTCATCACCAAAGATGAAGTAGGGCACATCTTGTGTGTCATTGGGTAGGGCATCTGGATCTGGAAAACCCATGATGAGGTTGCGTTCCAGCCCATCCTTGAGGTCATTTGCATTGTATACCTGCCCATCTGAAGCTGACTCATTGCCTGAAGCATTGATGTAGATAAACTTGTAGTCAGCATCAACCATGGCAAAGAGGATGATACTGAAGAAGCCCTTGTAGTTGTAATAAGTGGTCCCTGAGTTGGCTGGAGCTTTGCAGGCCACGTGCTTCCCATCTATGGCTCCAACGGTGTGGGATAATTTCCACTTCTGATACCACTGCTCTGCAACTTTCTTCCAGCCTTCTTCAGTGGTGGGGCACTTTAGGAGCTCCTCCACGTATTCTTCGATGGTGGCCTGCACCACTTCTGTGACCATTTTGCTGATGCTGCTATGTGGCACCCTCCATGCATACTGCATGTTTCTGTATGTGGTTCCAGAAGCCAGGTGCCACAGAGTCAGTGCCACCTTCAGTCCAGGGTCCAGGTTGGGATCGAAGTTGGTGCTAGGCTTGGTCAACCTGAGTCTCAGACACTCTACAAGTTCATCATACATGGCTGGTGGCATCCTCATGAAGTGATGGAATGCACGAGGGTCTTCATTCCTCAGCTCCACCATCACTTGTCATACAGTCCAAACTCCATTCTTCTCATGATCCATCCTCGGACCCACACAGCTCTTGGATGTCTCCTTCTTCTCCTTCTGTATAAAACTTGAAACAGTCTGAACAGGTTTTGGTTCTGGTGATGAATGAGCAGAGGTATCATATGGACTGTGTCATGATCCATGATGGAGAACAATGGATGATGTGGAAGACCAAGACCAAGGGTGAAGAGGTCTGTACACCATGGCTGCTGGACTCATACTGAGATCCAGATGATTTTCTCCCGCTTTTTATCGGAAATATCGGTAGTCTGCTAGGTGTCCTTCTCCATCCTCTAGACATACTCCAGACATCCTAAATATACGAGATACATCCCAGATACAAACGTTTTGTCCGTTTTAATCCTTTATATACGAGATGCATATGCTTACATCCTTTCTATTTCCATACTACTAACGCTGTGTAGGCTTTCCATGTCCCTTTCTTTTCCTCCCTCTTTCTGTTTTCAGCTGCAGTGGATGTGAGTTGAGGGGATGGCCAGTGAGGATACAGCAGATGTTTAACGGATGATAATGGACATAGAACTTTTGTTGCCCGTATATGTCATGGATGTACTTCATACATGGCGGAAAGTTCATCCGCTCACAAAGTTTTGTGCAGCTCAAAACTTTTTGCACGGAAGAAATCTCAGTGGACGGATGCTCGAGGGATCGAGAGTCTGAAACATGTATGCAATGAGTACACAACGGATGCATAGCATTTTCCAACAGATGGCAAGCTTTTTTTAAATGTTTTACATCCTCTTTGCCTCCGTAAGTGCAGTGGGACTGGGGCTTTATTGTTTTAACTGGTCCTCCATCCCTGCAGAGTTTTACCTCAGCCATCAGTCTTAAAGTGACATGGTGGTGATTTGTCCATGATAACAGAGTTATTCTTGTACACATCAATCTATTCCTTGTTGTACTGTGACTTCAATCAGTTCCAGGTGGGACAATTCATGATTGTCATAGAGCTGCTCCTCAATGGAGAGTCTCAGTGCAGACACTGAAATCTCCCATGTTAGAGAGCTGAGATAAATCTAGTGCCATCCTGGATTACCTTTGCTAGATCAGGGAAAAGATTGATAAGAGAGTTGAGGGTATCTGCAGCAGCAGGGAATCAAAACTATGAATGACTGGAATAAGATCTAGTCAATCGGACAATTCGCATGTGCACAACATGCAGCTCTCAGGCTGAACACTGTCCTTCAAGCAATTTTATGTAGCTGGCCCATGTCTTTTGAAATTAACCAACACCCAAGGGTCCAAGCATCCTGCCAGTATAAAGGATCAACTGCTGTTACCTCTTCTTTTATAAAGACATGCTTCCTAGAGCAGGGGTCAAACTTGATTTCATTGAGGGCAGCATCAGAGTTGTGCTTGACCTTGGGAGGGTGGAGTGGGTGAGGCCAGGGTGGGCATGGTCAGCTCAACATTACTCATTGAGGCTCCATTTTTTGGCCATGACGGCCTCCTGCAGCCCTCTGCCAGTGTAAACAGAGCTCAGGAAGGCTGCATGCAGCCCACCCAGGATCCATTTTCAGTGGCAACGGCCTCCCCAGCCTTCTGTTTTTAATGGCAGAAGACTGCAGGAGGTTGTTGCAGCTGAAAACAGCCTGGGAGGGCCGTGTGTGGTCCTCCTGAGCTCTGTTTTTACTTGCAGAGGCATTGCAGGCCAGTCCTTCATTCTTTTCAGGATGGCCCAGTGGGCCAGATCTAAGCACCCCGTGGGCTGGATCCAGCCTATGCGCCTTGAGTTTGGCACCCCTGATCTGGAGTCTCCAGTCTTCAGCCCTTACCAGCACTGCCAGCTCCAGCACTGCCACCACACAGTTAGATGCCAAACTGCTGATCAATAAGCCTTGTTTAACTTTGGTTTGATGAATGCTACACATCCAGGCAATAAGAGTTTATAAACCATAGTTTGTGGCTATGTTTGTTGAACAAATCCATTCCATAATAGTTTATTCAATAAACCATTGTTAAACAGATCATGATTTTGTAAAAGAAGAATAGAACTCTTGGCTGGCTGCTAGTTCAACCTTCCCTGCAAAACCCAATTTGTGCTTCAAGAGAGTGAGAGAAGGCTGTTCATAGCTGTTCAGACAGCTGTTTTCTTTTAGAGATGATGGCCTTGGCTACAAGCTTAAGGAAAAAAACAACCATGATGTGGATTCCTCTGACTCTCCCCCTCTCTTTTTTTTAAAAAAAATTGAACAGCACATTAGATTTTTATAGAAAGCAAGACTTAATCTGGGCTTTAATTCTTTTCATATGTTGCACATCTGATAAATACACAGTTGAACTCTATTGAGATGAAAGACATCAAGATAATTTTTCAAATAGTTGCTGTGCCAGTATTCCAGTTGATTAAATTGCATTATTTCAATAGCTAGCTCAAAGGGAAAAACATCACCAGCATTGGTGGTGCGTAGAGTAGCATTTTCAAAACTATTCTTGTTGTCTTTAAAACAAAGACTATAAGGTAGGACCAGAAAAACCCAAATGTCCCTGGAGGAGTTAATAACTTAGCTAAGTGATTGTAGCTTTATATTATTTTTAACTGATTTTTCACAAAGATACTTATTTACTTTTTGCATCTTATCTGTTTGTTATAAAGTAAAATGGTGATTAGAGTACTGTACTGCAGGCTACTTCTGCTGACTGCCTGCAATTTGGCAGATCAAATCTCACCAGGCTCAAGGTTGACTCAGCCTTCCATCCTTCCAAGGTGGGTATAATGAGGACCCAGATTGTTGGGGGCAATAGGCTGACTCTGTAAACCACTTAGAGGGGGCTGTAAAGCACCGTAAAGTGGTATATACCATAAGTCTAAGTGCTATTGCTATTGTTATTTTTTTCTATCTCAATATGTGATTATTAATTATCTTATGTGCTACATTTTTTAAATTATATCTTTTGTGCTATTGTACATCCATAGGCTTCACAAAGATAAACTATTTTTTAAAAATGAAATCTTAATTCTGAATATTTTTATATCATAAACCAATATGGTATATCAGATACCATGAATAAGAGGAAAAATCTTGACTCAGAACACAGAGTTTTTAATGCAGGATAGTTTTTTTTTCTCAATTGAAAGACAAAATCATGTATCCTATGTATCATGCACTCTTAAGTGTCCCACAGAATATAATCTTTGATGACATTTTGAGATAAAATATCATGCCTTAGCTAAATTAGACTATAATGAGAACAAAAATTAAAATTGCTAGTTTACTGAAAATCTCACTAGAGATCAATAGATTTTCAAAAATATAAGCTGTGAAAACAAAACAGCTCTAAAGTGAGCTTTAAAATTACAAGAAAAATTGCTATTGGCAAATATATTTTAGAGAAGGCAATTTTTAAAGAAGTTTATTCAGATCACTGGGTCTATTACATGCCCAGAATTTTTTTCCGATAATATTAGTATTTCCTAAATGACCACTGAAGTAGTTGATGACATTTTTTCCAATCTTAGTCATCAATAGCTGAGAAATCTAAATAATATCTATTTATTCATTGATTGTCAATGAATGTATCTGACAAGTATGCTTTCATATTTTAAGGACATTGTACAAATAATCACCTTTGTAAGAGGAAGTGCTACAAATTTTGAAATCAGGAAGAAGCTTGCTGGATTGTATTCTATAAGTGGCCCCACAATTTGAATGAATTGTATAAATGGCTTGGAGAAACTAATAAACAAACATTGAAGCTTGACTACAAGAATTTGATGGTGATTGGCACTGATGGGGCATCAGTTGTAAAATGCAAAAAGTTTGAAGGTACTGCATCAAATGAGAAAGAGCCAAACAGCACTGCATTATTCATTTGTTAATTTTGTATGGTAAAATTATAAAATTTGATCATGTGATGCCAGTGGCTTTCTCCACTGTTGATGATCTCTGCAGTAGTGGACTAACACACAAAACATTCCAAGCATGTCTTCAAGAAGCAAATGTGGAATGTAATGAGCTAATTTATCACACAGAAGGAAGGTTGTTGAATCAAGGACATATGTTTCAACATATGTTACTATAAAAGGGGAAAGAGGGAATCAACCTATTTTTCAAAGCATCAAAAGGCAGAACAAGAAGCAGTGGATGGAAACTAATCAAGGACAGAAACATCCTAGAACTAAGGAGAAATCTCCTGATAGTGAGAACAATTAATCAGTGGAACAACTTGCCTCCACAGGGTGTGAATACTCCAACACTGGAGATTTTTAAGAAGATATTGGACAACCATTTGTCTGAAATGTTATACAGTTTCCTGCTTGAGAAGGGGGTTGGACTAAAAGACTTCCAAGGTTCCTTCCAATTCTATTATTCTATTAAAAGACAAAGTAACAAAATTCTTGCAAATGAATCAAGAACATTCAAAGAGTTAAAAGATGAAGGATGGAACTATGACCTTTTTTCCTTTTGCAGTGTCACTACTCATCTAAATAAGCTGAATAAGCTAAATAAGCTTCAACAAAAGATCAACTAATTTTTAAAATCTATAGCTCAATAAGTGTTTAAAACAAAACTGGAAGAGATAATTCAACAAAGAACTGGGTCACTTTCCTATTTGTTCTCACCATATTCTTTAATGTAAGTGAATTGAGTTAGGGGAAAAAATGAAGAGCATATTAAGAGCATTTCAAACTGAAGAATTTGACAAAAGATTTTCTTTGACCAACAAAGAGATTCAATTAAATATAACTGAAAATCCATTTTCTGCAAATCCAGAAGAAATATTTCCTGCTAGATTTCCAAGTAGAATAGTTGAACTGTGTTAAGCCTGGGTTCCCCAACCAGGGTTAGGGAGACAAGCTAAACAGAATGTGCAGCGTTAGTCAGATAGGCACACAGATAAATGAGTGAGCTAAGCTTGTATGTTTATTAACATACAGTAAAAATAACAGATACGCTTGTGCTATCAAGAATATAGTTTATTCCATTATAAGTTCATAGCATAGTCAAATAACAGTCCAATAGTCATGTATCAAGTAGTCAGTCCATTCAGGGATATTCAGTTAGCAAAATCCATGTAGAATATCCTATGTCAGTTCACTTACAAATCAGTCCTTTGTTGTCTCTCCCGTTCGAGCAATGCAGTCTAGATTCCAAGCAGTAATCAGGGATCATCAAAGCCAGAGCGAGCAAGCTGTAGACTTGCTACTTTTATAGTGTTTTCATAACCACTCCCTTAATTACTATTCCACAGTTAAAGCTGCAGACACTTTAACATACACAACTATGAATCATAGTTATTATTTCACCTAAACCAGTTAGGGTAAACATTCTCCCCTTTTAGGTTAAATAATAACTATGAATCATTTACATCTTTAAATTATATTTTTCACAACTCTCTTTAAACTTAATTGCTCCTTGAGCTTTTGTAAATTGGTCTGCAATGTTTTCTTCTGTCATGCAGTATTCCAATTT
>BLBF01000011.1:27413458-27440801 GCA_015471245.1 Laticauda colubrina | reverse complement strand
TGCCAGCCTTGGTTCCTGCCTGCCTGCCAGCCTTCCTGCCAGCCTTGGTTCCTGCCTGCCTGCCAGCCTTCCTGCCAGCCTTGGTTCCTGCCTGCCTGCAAGCCTTCCTGCCAGCCTTGGTGCCTGCCTGGCTGCCAGCCTTCTTGCCAGCCTTGGTGCCTGCCTCCATGCCAGCCTTCCTGCCAGCCTTGGTGCCAGCCTTCCTGCCAGCCTTGGTTCCTGCCTGCCTGCCAGCCTTCCTGCCAGCCTTGGTGGCAGCCTTGGTGGCAGCCTTGGTGCCTGCCTGCCTGCCAGCCTTGGTGCCAGCCTTGGTGCCAGCCTTGGTTCCTGCCAGCCTCCCTGCCAGCCTTGGTGCCAACCCCACAACCATGGGGAAGAACAGAAAGCCTCAGCCATCTGCTGCCAGCCCTGGCAAGAGAGACAGGGCTACCATCCCGCCCCCTGGCCCTCACTCTTCTTCTGCTTGGGCTTCTGTAGCATGGGCTCGCTCTTCTGGGGCTGGAGCTTCTGCTGCTTCTGCTTCTGGAGGAGCTGATGATGATGCTTCTGGTGGTGGTGCTTCTGCTGGTGCTAACTCTGCTGATGCTGTACCCCAATGGCGCTTCAGACAAGCATTCCAGCACCAGCCACCTCCACAGCACCTGGACCCTTCACCCCTGAGACTGAGCGACCAAGAAGAGTGCCAGAGACTGACTGGCTAGCTACCTGTTGACTTTATTTGGACACTTGACTTGGGTCATTTTTCTTTCATAGCTTGTTGTTAATAAAGTCTATCTTTGATTCACACACTTGCCTCATTTCTTTTTTTTAATATAATCTTGGTGGAAACTTTTAGAAATGTTTTAAGCCTTTGCATGTTTTTGGGAGGGGTAAGGATAGCAGTGGGGTGGGCAGGGATACCTTTGGAATGGGTAATAGCTGTGGGATAGATAAACCACCAGTGCAAGCATAGTGGGACTGTATGGTCCACCCTCCCAGGTGCCACACCTATGGCCCTTTATTATCAATATTAATGTAATCATTGATCCACACATGTCAACATAAACACAACTCTTTATTAAATGCCCTGTTCATTGTAGGACCACCCAACATACATGGCCCAATCTCATCCATGTGATGAGACAGGCTGAAGGAAGCATCCATTAAGCATGTACCATCCTGTCTTGCCACTCCACTGCTCCAGCTGGGGAGTTGCACCAGTGTTTCAGGAGGTTTCACTGCTTCTTCCCTTCACGTGAGGCTCTGTTGGGGCCTTGCACATCCTGAATGTCTATCAGGTTTTGCCCTTGCCTCCATTCACCAGGCTCCATGTCCCCATTGCCTTGTTGGAGGTCCACGAGCCTGTTCTGCAAGACTGGGTAGCGGGTGCGCATGAGATTGTGCAGGATGCAGCAAACTTCCACGATCCTCCTCAGGGTCTCTGGGCGATGCTGCATGGTGGTGAGAAGTACCTGGAACCTGTTGGCCAGGATGCCGAAGGCGTTCTCCACCACCCGCCTTGCCCTGGACAGACTGTAGTTGAAGATCCTCTCTTCACGAGTGAGCAGTCTGGAGGTGTAGGGCTTCATGAGGTAGGTTCTGAGGGAGAAGGCGTCATCCCCCATGATGAAGTCGGGCACATCTTGTGTGTCGTTGAGCAGTGGGTTTGGATCTGGGAAGCCCACAATGAGGTTGCCTTCCAGCCCCTCCTTGAGGTCACTGGCGTTGTATACCTGGGCATCTGAAGCTGAGCCGTTGCCTGAAGTATAGATGTCCATGAATTTGTAATCAGCATCGACCATGGCAAAGAGGATGATACTGGAGAAGCCCTTGTAGTTGTTATAAGTGGACCCTGAGTTGGCTGGAGCTTTGCAGGCCATCTGCTTGCCATCTATGGCTCCAACGGTGTGGGGGAAGTTCCACCTCTGATACCACTGCTCTGCAACTTTCTTCCATCCTTCTTCAGTGGTGGAGCACTGGAGGAGCTCCTCCATGTATTCTTCAATGATGGTCTGCACCACTTCTCTGACCACAATGCTGATGGTGTTGTGTGGCACCTTCCAGCCATACTGCATGCTCCTATAGGTGGTCCCTGAGGCCAGGTGGCACAGAGTGCGTTCCACCATGAGCCCAGGTTCCAGGCTGGGCCGGAGGTTGGTGTTTGCCTTGGTCAACCTGGGTGTCAGCTGCTGCACAACTTCGTCAAACATGGCTAGAGGCATCCTCATGAAGTTTTGGAATGCACGAGTGTCTTAATTCCTGAGCTCCACCATCAGCTTGTTTTACAGTCCATACTCTGCTCTTCTCCCGATCCATATTCGGACCCAGGCGCTACTTGGCCACCTCTTTTTCTTCCCGTAGTAGAGTTCACAGAGCCTGTAGATGGCTTCGCACTGTTGCAGAATGATGGTGGCTGCCAAAAGGACTTTGTTACGATCCATGGTGGACATGAATGGATGCTGTGGAAGAGCAAGATCCAGATGAAGGCTGCAGAGGTCTGCACAGCAGGGCTGCTGGTCTGAAAGTGAGATCCAGGTGAGTTGCTCCCCCCTTTTATAGGCCATATAGGTTTTCCCCATGTGTCCTTTTGCATCCTCTAGGCATCCTTTAGACATCCTTAATATCCTAGATAGGTCCCCTCTGCGGACGTTTTTTCCATTTTAAATGCTTTCTTTGTGAGCTACATCCACTTTCATCCATTCTGCATCCATTCTGCATCCGCAAAACATATGCAGTGAATACAAAATGGAAGCATCGCGTTAACCAACGGACGGCAAGTGTTTTTCTCCATTTTACATCCTCTTTCCATCCGTTGGTGCAGTGTGACAGGGGCTTTAGAATGAGCTGAGGCAGGCATTGATGAATGAAATAATGTTTATTGTAGCAAAGAAACAGGCTACCCTAGTCTGCCAACATGTTTCTGAATTGGCCAGCTGACAGGAACAGCTGATGCTGTCTGATTGCTCCCTTTTATAGTTCACTGTCAGGCTGCTCAGCCAATCAGAACAAACAAAACTCCCACTCAAATTGTGGACCAACAAATAGAACTTCTGTAGAACACAATACTTCTTTCCCTCAGTTGGGAGCATGTGTAATCATTTAAATAGGTGGAATGTCATCTCTCTCACCCCGATCTGCGCAGTTCATTCTTTGCAACTGGTTGGAATGGATCAGCTGTCACCAAATGCTCCGGACTTGGCGGCGTTGGACTTCCTGCAAAAGATGAGTTGGACTCTCTCAAGAACTCTTCATCAGGTAAGTTTGTGTCAGCACGCATATCACTCATCAGTGTCTTGTACTCCAGTGCATCATACCCACAAAATATTCCCTCTGTTTGTTCATTCCCCTCTGAGTTACTATGGGATGAGCCCCAATGACCTCTCAATTGGTCGATATGGCATCGCCATGTTCTGCCATCCTATAACCCAATTTTATAAGACCTGGGGCCTGTGATAGCCAGCACTTGGCTGGGCAACCAGAGGGGATTACGCCCAAAATTCCTAGCTTACACAGGGTCATTTACCTGGAATGACCTCACCTGGCTAAAAGAATCTAATGGAATTGAAGGAGAGTAGCTTGGATGGAGCCTAAATTATTCCTAAGCCTCCTTCCTATCAGCATCTCTGCTGGAGAATGATTTGTCACTGAGCTAGGGGTGATATGTTGTGATAATAAATAAGTGGCTAATTTTGAGTGCCAATCTTCTCCCTCAAGCCTGCCTAAAACCTCGTTGGCTGCCCTTATGACCCTTTGAACTTGCCCATTCACTTCTGGGTAATAAGGGGCTGTCAGAGCATGCCAGACCCCCTTCTTAGCTAGAAACAATTCAAAACTAGCTGATGCAAATTGTGGACCATTGTCCGAAACAAGAACATCTGGAAAACCATGAGTTACAAACAAATGGTCTAACGCTTTTATGACAGCTGTTGAAGTAGTAGAATGCATGAGGGAAAACTCAACCCATTTGGAATAAGAGTCCACTACAATTAAGAATATGCAGCCATGGAAAGGGCCAGCCAAATCTATGTGGACTCATGATCATGGGGACTTAGCCAATTCCCATTCCCCTGGATTGGCAGCTGGTGGGGAAGGCCTCGATAGTTGACATGCCTGGCATGTCCTGACCTTAGTAGTTATGTCTGCATCTATGCCTGGTCACCAACTCTTTGTCAGTGCCTTCATTCTGGCAATACCCGGATGTCCTTCATGTAAACTATCTATTATCCCAGGCCTCAACCTGCTAAGTACAATGACACAGCAACCCCATAATAAACACCCCTGCTGGGTGGACATCTCATGCTGCCTAGTTCTAAATGGTAAGAATTTGGTGTCTAATTTTCCTTCAGGCCAACCCCTTCTCACCCAATCCAAAGCCTGTAATATTATTTGGTCTTTTGACAAACATTGAGCAATATCTGCTGCAGCCAGAGGTAACTGTTGATCATCCAAAGAAAACACAGTTAATGATGGTGCAGGGTAATTAGAGGGGTTGATAAAGGACAATGGCTTCAAGCATCTGCATGACTAAGGTGTTTCCGAGATCTGTATATTAATGTATATGAGTAGGCAGTAAGGAATATTGTCCACCTAGTCATTTTTTGAGACAATACTGTAGGACTTGGATGATCTCCAGACAAAACGCCGAATGAAGGTTTGTGATCAAGCTGAAAATGGTGACCATAGAGGAACTCATGATTTTTTTTATAGAAGCGACTGCTGCTAAGGCTTCCTTATCGATCTGTGCATAATTTCTCTCATTACTTGATAAGGTCCTGGAGAAATATGCTATCGGTGCTTCCAGGCCATTTGGCAATTTGTGTGCCAACACAGTCCCTATCCCAAAAGGGGATGCATCGCAGCAAAGTATCAAAGTTAAATCCATGTCAAATTGTATTAACACACTGTCAGATGACAACAGGGCTTTGACAGCCTTGAAGGAGAAATCTTATTTGGGCCCCATGACTGGGAAGCCTTCGCATCCAATAATCTATGTAATGTTTCTGCCACAGAAGCCTTATGCAGAAGAAAAGAGCTATAGAAATTCAGGAGTCCCAAAAACACTTGCAGTTCAGTCTTATTGGATGGTGTAGGGGCATCCTTAATAGCTCTTACCTTTGACTCAATGGGATGAATACCTTTGGCATCTATGTGGTATCCCAGAAAATCTACTTGGCTGACTGCAAATTTGCATTTATTTTCCTTCAATTTAAGGCCTGCTGTTTTGAAACAGGCTAGGACCCTTCTGAGATGTTTGAAAAGTCCTTTGTTGCAAGCAGAAATGAGAATGTTATCTGGAATGCCCTGAAGCAGTCTCTCTATCAGGCATTGAAATAACCCTGGTGCTACTGAAACTTCAAATTGTAATCTAGCACATTTAAAAGCATCATGATGGGTGACAATTGTCTGTACCTCCACTGTAAGGTTGTCAACAGGTAGATGTTGATAGGCCTAAGCCATATTGAGTTTTGCAAAAATAAACCCCTTTCCCAGTGAATGCAACAGATACTGGATTATTGGCACTGGGTAAGCATTGGTTTGCAAATCTTAATTATGGTACTTTTATAGTCTGCACAAATCCTGATATGCTTCAAAGGTGTCACAATAGGGGTCTCCCATTTTGCAAAATCTGAGGATTCTAGAACCCCTTGGGCTATTAATTTATTCAATTCAGCATCTACTTTAGGTTGTAATGCACAAGGAACTCTTCTAGGTTTTAACCTGATGGATGCTATATTGGGGTCCAATGAGATTGGAGTTCCTACATACTGACCTAACTCTTTGCTAAATACTTCCTTAAAATCATCTAATAATGTTTGTAAATCCTGATCCTGAATGGAATGTATTCCTGATATTGTAAGTCCCCAAAATGTGAACCAGTCTAACCCTAATAATAGGCTTGGTAGGTTGCCTTCTACTGTTGTGAGAGGAAGTAGTCTCTCAAAGTTTTGAAACTGGATATTGAATTTACCTGTGCCCATTGCTGGAATGGAATGCCCTTGGTAGTCTTTTAAGGACAGTTTGCATGGCTGGAGATGTTTCTTTGTGATAGCAGGAACTAACCTTTTAATGTGCTCCAGGATACAATGGATAGTGATGAGCCGGTATCAACTTCCATTGGACGCTGCTTTCTTTCTAAGGAGACAGCCACATGAATTTTGTAAGTATAGATCTGGTTAGTTAGGTGACTTAGAATTGTAAGAAGCCTTACTAAATAGTAAAACATTTTTATTTTTGTTTTTGTAAAATAACTTGAGGCTGATATTGTGGATTAAAGTTTTTTCCTGATTTGCAAACCCTAGCTATGTGTCCCTTACTTTGGCATTTTAAACAAGTTACGTTTCTAAATCTGCAAGTGGATCTAAAATGGTTACCACTGCAACTCAGGCAGGTTGTTTGTGGTTGCATAGATCTGTTATCAGGAATCCAATTCTTTCGCTGTGGTGGAGACTGTTGTCTGAGGCAATTTACATCTTCATCGGCTTCAAAATTTTTGTCAGGAAAACTGTCATCATAATGCACAGTAGCGTTCGGGTTGGATGTAGCAGTGCTATTAGAACCTTGTATCTCAGCAGCAGAGATAATTGACATTTCTGCCACTTGAGACTCCTCAAAAGTCATCTTAAGGGTTAAATCGCCCTTGGCAAGCAAGCATCTTTGAAGCCTGAGGTCTTGTAAACTGCATACTAATTGATCCAGTAATTGATCCTCGAGATCCCAGAACCCACAATGTAGTGCTGCTTTTTGGAGGGTAGCCATGTATGCACTGATAGTCTCTCCCTCAGCCTGTACTCTTCTCCTGAATGTGTGTCACCTCACAATCCTTGAAGGTTTAGGAGAGTAATGATTACTTAAAAGTTCTTGTAAATCTTCCCAGGATACCTCTTTAACAGTCTGAGGTGCCAACAGTGCTGTGGTGGTATCAAAAACCACAGCCCTGCAAAAGCTTAGGAAATACGCTTTTTTCCTATGGTTTGAAATCTCAGACAAATCAGCAGCATATAGGAAAGAATCAAAACGATTAATGTAAGATTCCCAAGGTTATGACAATGGGTGAAAACATGGAAATGTCAGAGCAGTCGACATCTTGGCTATCCTACGGTTAAAAAAAAATACAATATCTCTGGCCCTTTCTTCCTCAGCTTTCAGGCAGGCATCCCACCTTTGTTGCCAATATTATATTCTTTCTAAAGGCCCTGTCACATCAGCCGATGGATGCAAAAAGTATGTAAAAAGGACATAGCGGATGAGAAAATGTTCCATCCCTTGTTATCCGCTCTCAAAGGTGCCCAAAATTTACGTAAACAGAGCGGAAAACAACGGAAAGGAACAGATGAGGGGAGGACGTAGCGAGGATGTTAAGCAGATGCTCCACGGAAGCCTAGCGGATGGAAGTGGATGGAAGCGGATGGCACATCCACAGGGCTTCCGGGGTAGCACAGCGAAGCGGATGCGCAGTGGAAGGAGCTGATGCAGAGTGGATGCCTAGCGGATACAGTGGATGCATCACGGACGCCTAGCGGATGCCTAGTGGATGCCTAGCAGATGCAGAGCATTCACTGGGCATGCGGGGAGGATGCATTGCATCAGACCCGCGGATATAAAAGGATGCAGCTCGCAAGCAGGTCACCATTCAGAGGAAAGACCTGCTGCCAGACACATCTCCAGCCAACAACCATGGGGAAGAAGAGGAAGCCTGTGCCTACTCCTGCCAGCCCTGGGAAGAAGGACAGGGCCACCATCCCACCCCCTGGTGCTGATTCTGATTCTGTTGGGGCTTCTGCTGCTGGTGCTGACTCTGCTGGTGCTTACTCTGCTGGTGCTGCTCCGGGTGCTGGTGCTTCTGCTGATGCTTACTCTGCTGGTGCTGCTCCTGGTGCTGGTGCTTCTGCTGGTGCTGACTCTGCTGGTGCTGCTCCTGGTCCTGCTAGTCCTGCTGATGCTGCTGGTGCTCCTGGTCCTGCTGGTGCTGCTTTTGCTGCTGCTGCTGGTGCTGCTGCTGGTGGTGGTGGTGTGGTGGACCAGCCCCTAGAACCTCAAAGCCCTTCTGATGAGGGCCCAGAAGGCCCTGCCAGAGGGGGGAAGAGGCAATCGCGTGATAGGGAGAGGAGGCAGTACTCCATCGAAGAGGAACATGAGGATGAGGTGCTCGAATGGCTGAGGGAGAATGAGTACCTCTGGCGGAAGGGACACAGGCTCTATCGAGACACCAAACAGAAGCAGGCGGCTTGGAGAGAGAAAGCGGAGAGCCTGGGCTACACTTCGGAGGTCCTCCTCGGGTGGTGGAAGCACATGCACACCTGGTATGGGAAGCTGCACCTCAAGAAATCTGGCCAGGCCGCGGTCAAGCTCACCAACTGGGAGACCGATGTGATGGCCAAGTGCAGCTTCTTGGAGGGTGAGGTCCACCACCGAGGAGCAGCCCCTTTGTCAACCCTCTCTCTCAGGCAGCCCACAGAGAGCCAGTCCTCTTCTGGCCAAGTGTCAGCTCCCTGACGCAGTTGGAGCAAGGAGAGGGTGCTGACACCAGAGACCAACCCACACCCAACCCCAGCTCCACCTCCACAGAAAGCCAGACCGGAGGGGCAGAGCCACACTGTCCTGCTGGAGATCAGGGACACCATCAAAAGCAGCGTAGATCTCCTCTCTCAGCTGGTACACACCGACATACCATCCTCAAACCAAAAGCCCTTCCTCACCTACGTCAACCAGACCCTCATGGACATGTCTGAATCACAGTACCAGGTGATAAAGGAGAGGATCACAGGTCTTCTGCACAACCCTCCAGGCCCAGCTAAACCTGCTCTCACCCAGTCCAGGTCTGCTCCTGCACCCCAGGTGATGTCACAGCCCTTCCAAGGCTTTCCACAGGCCCTCACCTACCAAGGAAAGGGCTACCAGGAGTTCCAGAAGCACAGGCAGCCCTTTCCAGTCCAGGCACAGGTACATCGAACGCCACCGGTGCCACCGATGCCACCAATGCCACCAACGCCACAGATGCCACTGACGCCACAGATGCCACAGATGCCACCGACACCTCACCTTGCTCAGCTGCAGACCAGACAGCCCCACTACACTCCTCCTTCCTCCACCCCACAGCCAAGCCTGGCCTCAGAACATCTGTCATTGGTATTGGGGCTGACACCCCATGTCATGGAGGAAGGGGCTCTCAACATCACGGGACTGAGCCAGCTCTCTGAGAGCTTCCTCCACACACCATCTCCTATTGTCCTCTCAGGGTCAGGCACCCCAATGGCGCCTCAGACCAGCACTCCAGCAGCAGCCACCTCCATAGCACCTGGACCCTTCACCCCTGAGACTATGGGCACGCCTCAGAATGACTGAGAAGAGTGCTAGAGACTGGGTTGCTACCTGTTGACTTTATCTTTGCTTGGGACACTTTACTTGGGTCATTTTGCTTTTACAGTTTGTTATTAATAAAGTTTATCTTTGCTTCACACACTTGGTTCAGTTCTTTTAGTCAATAAAGTATTGGTGGAAACTTTTAGAAATGGTTTAAGCCTTTGCATGCTTGTGGGATGGGTAAGGATAGCAGTGGGATGGGCAGGGATACCTGTGGGATGGGTAAAAGCTGTGGGATGGGTTAGGATAGCAGTGGGATGGGCAGGGATACCTGTGGGATGGGTAATAGCTATGGGATAGGTTAGGATAGTAGTGGGATGGTCAGGGATATCTGTGGGATGGGTAATAGCTGTGGGATGGGTTAGGATAGCAGTGGGATGGGCAGGGATACCTGTGGGATGGGTAATAGCTGTGGGACTGATAAACCTCCAGTGCAAGCATAGTGGGACTGTCTGGTCCACCCTCCCAGGTGCCACACCTATGGCCCTTTATTATCAATAACAATTTAATCATTCATCAACACATTTCAACATAAACACAACTCTTTATTAAATGCCCTATTCATTGTAGGGCCACTCAACATACATGGCACAATCTCATCAGTGTGATGAGACAGGCTGAAGGAAGCATCCATTAAGCATCTACCATCCTGTCTTGCCAATCCACTGCTCCAGCTGAGGAGTTGCACCAGTGTTTCAGGAGGTTGCGCTGCTTCTTCCCTTCACGTGAAGCTCTGTTGGGGCCTTGCACATCCACAGTATCTATCAGGTTTTGCCCTTGCCTCCATTCACCAGGCTCCATGTCCCCATTGCCTTGTTGGTGGTCCACGAGCCTGTTCTGCAAGACTGGGTAGCGGATGCGCATGAGATTGTGCAGGATGCAGCAAGCTTCCACGATGTTTCTCACGGTCTCTGGGCGATGCTTCATGGTGGTGAGAAGTACCTGGAACCTGTTGGCCAGGATGCCAAAGGCGGTCTCCACCACCTGCCTTGCCCTGGACAGCCTGTAGTTGTGATGATCTATGGTGGAGATGACTGGATGCTGTGGAAGAGCAAGAGCCAGATGAAGGTTGAAGAGGTCTGCACAGCAGGGCTACTGGACTGAAAGTGAGTTCCAGGTGATTTCTCCCCCTTTTTATTGGAAATATAGTTTTTCTGCTAGGTGGCTTTTTGCATCCTCCAGGCATCCTGCAGTCATCCTAAATATCCGAGATACATCCCCTATACGAACGTTTTTTCCGTTTTAATGCTTTATATGCGAGCTGCATCCGCTTTCATCCTTTCTACGTCCATGCTACTGACGCTGCGTGTCCGTTCCACGTCCGTTTCTCTTCCTCCCTGTGTCTGTTTTCCACTGGAGCAGATGTGAGTTGCGCAGATGCATAGTGGATGCCTAGCAGATATAGAGGACGTGTAACGGATGACAACGGACGTATAACGGATGTTCCCCATATACGTAGCGGATGTATAACGGACACGTTGGATACTTTATCCGCTCAAAAAATTTTGTGCAGCTCAAAACTATTTGAGCAGATGAAATCTCAGTGGACGGATGCTGGATGGATAGAGAGCATGAAAAATGGATGCAGTGAGTACAGAACAGAAGCATCGCGTTAACCAACGGATGGCAAGTGTTTCTCTCCATTTTACATCCTCTTTCCATCCATTGGTGCTGTGTGACATGGGCTTAAGAATGAGCTGAGGCAGGCATTGATGAATGAAACAATGTTTATTGTAACAAAGAAACAGGTCACCCTAGTCTGCCAATATGTTGCTGAATCGGCCAGCTGACAGGTAACAGTTCATGCTGTCTGACTGCTTCCTTTTATAGTTCACTGTCAGGCTGCTCAGCCAATCAGAACAAACAAAACTCCCACTCAAATTATGGACCAACAAATAGAACTTCTGTAGAACACAATACCCCATGATTATTTTTAAAGTATCAGAGTTCAGGTCTGATTTGGAGGGACATGCTGAAGACATCGCTGAACTTGGAAGAGGAAGTTAAGTAGCCCATGGATTTATTTTAGAGTTATTCTCCGATGACTTTAAAAATATTTTGGAGCCCTCTTTATTGTGGGGAACAATCTTTCCTGCGTATAGATGCCAATGACTTCCTATAACCATGAGGACAATCTGATATTGGATTATAAACTTCATTTCTCTTCCCAAGCTTCTGATATCAATAAGATCTCATTTTTCAAGAAGCAGCCTAGTGGAAATAACTAAATCGCAAAGAAGTTTATTACTTCTGGGGATGGTGGCACCATTTTGCCTACCTTTTGAGCCATTTTTGAAGGTTAACTCCCATAGCACTTGCTTTTACTAATCACATTTTGAGGCTGCCCAACTCCTTGATGACTCTGGAGGCTTACATTTCAAAGAAAACAATACATATAAAAACCATGTCCAATTCGGAGGACAGTTGAGGAGAAGGAAGGTTACCAAATTTTATTCCTGTTTTGTCTGCCTGTGCCCCAGGTTGTCTCTGCAGAGGCTATACAACTCTCCATGAAAAAAAAAAAAAAGTGCTCTTACAACAGTGTTTGCATAAGCACTATCTGCAGTGATACCAACAAGGAAATATACAAGGATGTTAACTGCACAAAAATTGCCATTATGTAATTGCATCCTGATGAATCCATATCAAGTTGATATGTCAAATTATATTATGACATGATGTCAGCATGTACATTTTATTCTATGTTTATTCCATGGAGATTAATGTGCCCATTCCTGTTCTAAATATGCAGATTACAAACTTGCTAGCAATAAATTATCATTGCAAAAAAAAAATAAAAAATACCGAGCTTTGTTTAGAAGACAGTGCAGAACCTGAGACACCACTAAAGATCTGCAATGACAGCTCAACACTGTAGGTGCCAACCTTTTGTACTCTGTGATTTTGAACCTTCCATATCCTACAGAGATAATTTTCTAGATCAAGTGGAAAGTTTATGAACACAGATACCATTCAGACTTTACTTCAGCCTATCAGAATGCCAAAAATCCTTAGAAAATGTGCTTATTATGTTCCTATTTGATGCCAGTTCAATTCAAATCGATAGAATTTTAAAATATTTTATCAATATCCTACAGGTGATAACAATGTAGAAGAACCTCCTTTAATTACTGAGAATTTACATTTGTGATGTTCAGCTGATAATAAATCAAGAGAATTCCTCAGTTTTATGACCTTAACCTTTAAAGCCCCTGTCCCAATGCACCAACGGATGCAAAGAGGATGTAAAATGTTTAAAAAAGCTTGCCATCCATTGGAAAACGCAATGCATCCGTTGTGTACTCACTGCATACGGGTTTCATACGCTCTATCCCTCGAGCATCCATCCACTGGGATTTCATCTGCGCAAGAAGTTTTGAGCTGCACAAAACTTTTTGAACGGATGAACTTTCCGCCGTGTATGATGTACATCCATGACATATACGGGCAACAAACGTTCTATGTCCATTATCATCCGTTAAACGTCTGCTGAATCCTCTCTGCACCCTCTGGCCATCCTCGCAACTCACATCCGCTGCAGCTGAAAACGGTAAAAGGAATGAAACGAAAGGTACACAGAACGTCCACACAGCGTTAGTAGCACGGAAATAGAAAGGATGTAGCGTATACATCTCATATATAAAGGATTAAAACCAACAAAATGTTTGTATCTGGGATGTATCTTGGATATTTAGGATGTCTGCAGTATGTCTAGAGTATGTAGAAGGACACGTAGCAGACTACTGATATTTCCTATAAAAAGGGGGAGAAAATCATCTGGATCTCAGTATGAGTCCAGCAGCCGTGGTGTACAAACCTCTTCACCCTTGGTCTTCGTCTTCCACATCATCCATTGTTCTCCACCGTGGATCATGACACAGTCCGTATGGTAGCTGTGATCATTCATCACCAGAACCAAAACCTGTTCAGACTGTTTCAAGTTTTATACAGAAGGAGAAGAAGGAGACGTCCAAGAGCTGTGTGGGTCCGAGGATGGATCGTGAGAAGAATGGAGCTTGGACTGTATTACAAGTGATGGTGGAGCTGAGGAATGAAGACCCTCGTGCATTCCATCACTTCATGAGGATGCCACCAGCCATGCTTGATGAACTTGTAGAGCATCTGAGACCCAGGTTGACCAAGCCTAGCATCAACTTCCGTCCCAACCTGGACCCTGGACTGAAGATGGCACTGACTCTGTGGCACCTGGCCTCTGGAACCACATACAGAAACATGCAGTATGCATGGATGGTGCCACACAACACCATCAGCAAAGTGGTCAGAGAAGTGGTGCAGGCCATCATCGAAGAACATATGGAGGAGCTCCTCCAGTGCCCCACCACTGAACAAGGCTGGAGGAAACTTGCAGAAGAGTGGTATCAGAGGTGGAACTGTTGGAGCAATAGATGGGAAGCACGTGGCCTGCAAAGCACCAGCCAACTCAGGGTCCACTTATTTCAACTACATGGGCTTCTTCAGTATCATCCTCTTTGCCATGGTGGATGCTGACTACAAGTTCATGTACATCGATGCTTCAGGCAACGGGTCAGCTTCAGATAGCCAGGTATACAATGCAAGTGACCTCAAGGATGGGATGGAATGCAACCTCATCATGGGTTTTCAAGATCCAGACCCCCTACCCAATGACACATAAGATGTGCCCTACTTCATCGTTGGTGATGATGCCTTCTCCCTCAGAACCTACCTCATGAAGCCCTACACTTCAAGATACCTCCCCTGTGAAGAGAGGATCTTCAACTACAGGCTGTCCAGGGCAAGGCAGGTGGTGGAGAACGCTTTTGGCATCCTGGCCAACAGGTTCCAGATACTTCTCATCACCATGCAGCATGACCCAGAGACCGTGAGGAACATCGTGGAAGCTTGCTGCATCCTGCACAATCTCAGGCGCACCCACTACCCAGTGTTGCAGAACAGGCTCGTGGATTGTGGGCCATAAAGTCCCTGGGATGGTGGACCATACAGTCCCACTATGCTTGCACTGGAGGTTTATCTATCCCAGAACTATCCTTATCTATCCCACAAGCATGGAATGTCTTAACTATTTGTTAAAAGTTTTCACCAACACTTTATGAAGTAAAAAAAATGAACCAAGTGTCTTAAACAAAAATAACCTTTATTAACTTTCTTAGGTAACCTTTATGACTTTATTAAATAAGCAAAATGAACCAAGTAAACTGAATTAAGTGTGTTAAGCAAAGATAACCTTTATTAACTGTCTTAAGCCCATGTCACACATAACCAACGGATGCAAAGAGGATGTAAAACGGACAAAAAAGCTTGCCATCCGTTGGAAAATGTGATGTACTCACTGCCTCTGTTTTGCTTCCTCTCTATTCGTCCAGCATCCGTTTATGGACGTTTCATCCGCTCCAAAAGTTTTGGGCTGCCCAAAACTTTTGCGCAGAAAATGTATCCAGTTCGTCCGTTCTGCATCCGCTACGCATCCGTTACGCATCCGCTATATCTGCTAGGCATCCGCTACGCATCTGCGCAACTCGCATCTGCCCAGATGCAGGGAGGAAGTGGAACGGATGTAGAACAGATGCAGAACGGATGCAGAATGGATGCAGAATGGAAACAAAGCGTTTAAAACGGAAAAACGTTCGCAGAGGGGACCTATCTTGGATATTAAGGATGTCTGCAGGATGCCTAGAGGATGACTAGAGGATGCAAAGAGACACCTTTACTGCCTATAAAAAGGGGGAGCAACTCGCCTGCATATCACTTTCAGAACAGCAGCCAAGCTATGCAGACCTCTGCAGCCTTCATCTGACTCTTCCTCTTCCACAGCATCAAGTCATGTCCACCGTGGATTGTGACAAAGTCCTTTCGGCAGCCACCATCCTTCTGCAACGGTGCGAAACCATCTACAGGCTCTGTGAACTCTACTACGGGAAGAAAAGGAGGCACCCAAAAAAAGTCTGGGTCCAAAGTTGGTTTCACCAGAAGAGCAGAGGACGGACTGTACAACAAGCTGATGGTGGAGCTCAGGAGTGAAGACACTCGGGCGTTCCAGAACTTCATGAGGATGCCTCCAGCCATGTTTGATGAAGTTGTGGAGTGGCTGAGACCCAGGTTGACCAAGGCAAATACCAACTTCCGGCCCAGCCTGGACCCTGGGCTCAAGGTGGCACTGATTCTGCACCACCTGGCCTCCGGGACCACATACAGGAACATGCAGTACGCCTGGAAGTGCCACACAACACCATCAGCATTGTGGTCAGAGAAGTGGTGCAGGCCATCATCGAAGAATACCTGGAGGAGCTCCTCCAGTGCCCCTCCACTGAAGAAGGATGGAAGAAAGTTGCAGAGCAGTGGTATCAGAAGTGGAACTTCCCCCACACCATTGGAGCCATAGATGGCAAGCACGTGGCCTGCAAAGTTCCAGCCAAGTCGGGGTCCACTTATCACAACTACAAGGGCTCCTTCAGCATCATCCTCTTCAGCATGGTCGATGCAGACTACAAGTTCATGTACATCGATGCTTCAGGCAACGGGTCATCTTCAGATGCCCAGGTATACAACGCCAGTGACCTCAAGGAAGGGCTGGAAGGCAACCTCATGATAGGCTTCTCAGATCCAGACCCACTGCCCAACGACAAGCAAGATGTGCCCTACTTCATCATGGGAGATGACGCCTTCTCCCTCAGAACCTACGTCATGAAGCCCTACACCTCCAAATACCTCACCTGTGAAGAGAGGGTCTTCAAGTACAGGCTGTTCAGGGCAAAACGGGTGGTGGAGAACACCTTTGGCATCCTGGCCAACAGGTTCCAGGGACTTCTCACCAACATGCAGCATAGCCCAAAGACCATGAGGAGGATCATGGAAGCTTGCTGCATCCTGCAGAATGTCATGCGCACCCGTGACCCAGTCTTGCAGAACAGGCTCGTG
Organism: Laticauda colubrina; assembly: GCA_015471245.1. NCBI lineage: Eukaryota > Metazoa > Chordata > Lepidosauria > Squamata > Elapidae > Laticauda > Laticauda colubrina. The sequence goes on along the minus strand of BLBF01000011.1, from coordinate 27,424,547 downwards.
GACCTCCAACAAGGCAATGGGGACATGGAGCCTGGGGAATGGAGGCAAGGGCGAAACCTGATAGACACTGAGGATGTGCAAGGCCCCAACATAGGCTGACGTGAGGCGAAGAAGCAGCGCAACCTCCTGAAACACTGGTGCAATTCCCCAGCTGGAGCAGTGGAGTGGCAAGTCAGGATGGTAAATGCTTAATGGATGCTTCCTTCAGCCTGTCTCATCACACGGATGAGATTGGGCCATTTATGTTTGGCCCAATGAACAGGGCGTTTAATAAAGAGTTGTGTTTATGTTGACATGTGTGGATAATTATTACATTATTATTGATAATAAAGGGCCATAGGTGTGGCACCTGGGAGGGTGGACCATACAGTCCAACTATTCTTGCACTGGAGGTTTATCTATCCCACTGCTATCCTCACCCATCCCACAGCTATTACCCATTCCACAGGTATCCTAACCCATCCCAAAGCTATCCTTACCCATCCCACAAGCATGCAAAGGCTTAAACCATTTCTAAAAGTTTCCAGCAAGACTTTATTAAAAAAAAGAAATGAAGCAAGTGTGTGAATCATAAATAGATATTATTAACAACAAGCTATAAAACAAAAATGAGTCTCTGGCACTCATCTTGGTCACTCAGTCTCATGGGTGAAGGGTTCAGGTGCTGTGGAGGTGGCTGGTGTTGGAGTGCTTTTCATCGGCTCCTCCAGAAGCAGAAGCAGCAGAAGCCCCAGCCCCAGAAGAGCGAGCCTGTGCTGCAGGAGCCCCAGCAGAACCAGAGTGAGGGCCAGGGGGCGGGATGGTAGCCCTGTCCCTCTTGCAAGGGCTGGCAGCAGATGGCTGAGGCTTGCTGTGTTTCCGCATGGTTGTGGGGTTGTTGGCTGGCAGGGAGGCTGGCAGGAACCAAGGCTGGCAGCAAGGCTTGTAGAGAGGCTGGCAGGAAGGCTGGCAGGCAGGCAGGCACCAAGGCTGGCAGGCAGGCAGACAGCAAGGCTGGCAAGAAGGCTGCCAGGAAGGCTGGCAGGAAGTCTAGCAGGCAGGCAACCACCAAGGCTTGCAGGCAGGCAGGCACCAAGGCTGGCAGGAAGGCTGGCACCAAGGTAGCCACCAAGGCTGGCAGGGAGGCAGGCACCAAGGCTTGCAGGAAGGCTGGCAGGCAGGCAGGCACCAAGGCTGGCAGGCAGACATGAACCAAGGCTTGCAGGAAGGCAGGCAGCAAGTCTGGCAGGCAGACCAGCTGGCAGCAAGGCTTGCAGGCAGGCTGGCACCAAGGCTTGCAGGCAGGCTGGTACCAAGGCTGGCAGCAAGGCTGGCGCCAAGGCTGGCACCAAGGCTTGCAGGCAGACATGCAGGCAGGGCAGGCAAGGCAGCCAATCCGTCCGGCAGCAGGTCTTTCCTCTGAATGGTGACCTGATTCCGAGCTGCTTCCGTTATATCCACGGGGCTGATGCAATGCATCCTCCCTGCATGCGCAGTGAACGCTTTGCATCCACTAGGCATCCGCTAGGCTTCTGCTCTGCATCCGTTTCATCCGTTCCGTGTCCGCTGTGCATCCGCTGTATCCGTTCTGCATCCACTTTGCTGAGGCCCCCCGGAAGCCCAGCGGATGTGCCATCCACTCCCGTCCGCTTCCATCCGCTGGGCTTCCATTCCGCATCTGCTTTGCATCCGCCCTGCGTCCTCCCCGCGTCCGTGTTATCCGCTCCGGTTATGCAAATTTTTGCCCCTTTTGAGAGCGGATAACAACGGAAGGAACATTTTGCTCGTCCGTTTTGTCCTTTTTGCATCCGTTGGGCAGTGTGACATGGGCTTTAAGTAAACTGTATGATGTTATTAAAAAAGCAAAATGACCCAAGTAAAGTGTCTTAAGCAAAGATAAAGTGAACAAGTAACAACTCAGTCTCTGGCACTATTCTCAGTCACTCTGAGTAATGTCGATGGTCTTAGCTGTTTAATGGGCAGGGATTGTGGAGGTGGCTGTGGCTTGAGTGCTGGTCTGAGGCGCCATTGGAGTGATTGGCCCCAAGGGGATGGTAAGGGGATGGTATGTTCAGGAAGCTCTCAGAGAGCTGACTCAGTCCCGTGAGGTTGAGAGGCCCTTCATCAAGGACTTGAGATATCAGGCCCAATACTGATGACAGATTGTCCGTTGACGGGCTTGGCTGTGGGGTGGAGGAAGGAGGAGTGTAGTGGGGCTGTCTGGTCTGCAGCTGGGTGAGGTGTGATGTCTGTGGCGTGCGATGAACCTGGGCCTGGACTGGGAAGGTCTGCTTCTGCTGCGGGAAGTCCTGGTAGTCATAGCCTTGGTAGGTGAGAGGCTGTTGAAAGCTGTGGAAGGGCTGTGACATCGCCTGAGGTGGAGGAGCAGACCTGGACTGGGTCAGAGCAGGTTCATCTGGGCCTTGAGGGTTATGCAGAAGTGCTGTCATCTTTTCCTTCTTCACCTGGTACTGGTTCTCGGGCAGATACCTCAGGGTGTGGCTCACGTAGGTGATGAAGGTGTGGCGGCTCAAGGATCCTCTGTCCAAGTTGACCAGCTGAGAGAGTTCTGTGCTGGTCTTCATTGTGTCCCAGATCTCCAACAGGACAGTGTGGCTCTGGCCCTCCAGTCTGCCTCTATGTCTGCATCCTGTGGAGCTGAGGGTGGGGGTGGGGGTGCGTTGGTCTCTGGTGGCTGCTGCTTCTTCCTCCATTTGTGACAGGGGATCCTCCAAGTCTGCCAGCATGGGGTGTACACTGCCTTGGGGCCCACTGAAGACACCTGTCTGTACAGTGCAGCTGGCTCCTGGCTGGAAGAGGACTGGCTGTCTGTGGGCTGTCTGAGGGAGAGGGGTCTCAGAGGGGTTGCTCCTCAGTGGCGGACCTCACCCTCCAGGAAACTGCATTTGGCCATGACGTACATCTCCTGGTCAGTGAGCTTGTCAGTGGCCTGCCTGGATTTCTTGAGGTGTAGCTTGCCATACCAGGTGTGCATGTGCTTCACCATCCCAGGAGTACATCTGCATTGTAGACCAGGCTCTCTGCCTTGTCTCTCCAAGCTGCCTGTTTCTTCTTGGTGTCACAATAGAGTCTGTGGCCCTTTCTCCACAGGTACTCGTTCTCCCTCAGCCATTCCAGCACCTCCTCGTTATGCTCCTCGGAAACGGTGTACTGTTTCCTCTCTCCCTTCTCCTTCCCTTGCCTCTTCCTCTCTCTGGCAGGGGCTTCAGCAGGGCCTTCAGGGGCTTGAGCAGCAGGGCCTTGAGCAGCAGGGCTTTGAGGGCCTTGGGGCTGGTCTACCAGAGCAGCAGCATCAGCACCAGCAGAAGCACCACCACCAGCAGCATCAGCAGCAGCACCAGCAGCACCAGAAGCACCAGCAGCACCAGCAGCACCAGCAGCACCAGTAGCACCAGCACCAGCAGCACCAGCAGAACCAGCAGCAGCACCAGCAGCACCAGCAGCACCAGCAGCACCAGCAGCACCAGCAGCACCAGCAGCAGCACCAGCAGCACCAGCAGCACCAGCAGCAGCACCAGCAGCACCACCAGCAGCACCAGTAGCACCAGCAGCTTCAGAGTCAGTGCCAGAGGGTGGGATGCTGGTTCTGTCCTTCTTGCCAGGGCCGTCATGAGTCGGCACCAGCTTCCTCTTCTTCCCTGACTGACGAACCATGGTGTTCTTTCAAGATGTATGTGACAGCACATCTTTCCTCTGGATGCTGACTGCGTGCAAGCTGCATCCTTTTTTATCCGTGGAGCTGATGCAATTCATACTCCCCGCATGTGCAGTGAATGCTTTGCATCCGATAGACATCTGCTTGGCATCCCCTTTGTTTCCTCTAGGCGTCCGTTATGCATTCGCGTCATCCACTATGCATCCGCCCCTTCCGCTATGCGTCCTCTTTGCAATTCTCCCCTGGAACCCCTTTGGATGTGTCATCCGCTTCCATCTGCTGTCATCCGCTAGGCTTCCTATGAACATCCACTTAACATCCCTGTTACATACTACCCCCATCCGTTCTTTTCCGTTCTGTTTATGCAAATTTTTGCCACTTTTGGGAGCGGATGACAATGGATGGAGCCACCTCCTTAATTTTGCTCGTCTGCTGTGTTCTTTTTGCATATGTTTTGTGTCCGTCGGCCTATGGGACTTGGCCTCAAGGCACTAACCTCTCTCTCAAGCCAATTTGCTCTTTTCTGAACTTTGCAAAACTTTGCATTAACCTTCAATTATAGTGTTCCTCTTTTAGAGCTATTTCGTTAATTTCCTTCATCACTCTGAACTTTTTCTCAGGCCTTTGCCACTGGGAAACAATAAATTACAGATTAGTTTCCCAAGATCGTCTGTAATCTCCAGTGGAGTGTGTGCTTATTTTCTCCTGCTGAATCAAATCACCAGACTTCCTGCAGTGTAAAAATACAGAATATGTTATGATGGGAGAACATTGTATGCCTAATCTTTTTGGCCAAAACAAAATAAAAAACTTTACCTTGAGTATTATATCCAGAAATCATCCTTCTTCCCATTCCTTTCATTCAACTGTAAGTACAATCGAAGAGCGTTTTTTGATGATAATATTTTTCTAAGATAGCTTTTCCAGTTTGACAAAGTCCTTTGCTTTCAGTGATGTTACAGACTGAAGTGGCCAGGTGTAACTTCCACTTGCCAAAGTGGTATATTTTTCAACTAATGAAACAGGAATTCATAATTTGTTTGTTCCATTTTTAGAACATTCCCCTCATCATCACAAAGAACAACAAATAGCAAATATTTTATTGGCATATGTCAGAAAGTATCAATTGACCACAAGGGCAAGAAAATTATGGAAATTCAACTGGTCCCATAAAGATTGAACATCTTGAGATATCGATATTAAAAAATGATTATCAAAGGCAGCAGGAGTTCAATTCTCAATAGAAGATATTCTTAAGCTGTGGATTTTCACCTCCACAAGCATTATTAGCAACTTCGAAGAAGGTTGATTTTTTTTTAATTACTCTAGGTATGATAATTTTGTTCAGACTTGAATATTAATAAGTTTGTAAATTGGTTCCCCCCTGCTTTTTTTTCTGTTATGACCCACCAATCATTCTGCATCTTTTGAATTATTGTTATGTTACAGAATCTTATCTTGAAATGAATTTTTTAAAAATTGTTTCATATCTCTTTATTATGGATTAATGATTAATTATTACAGTTCAAGGTACTGAAAAATGTTGATAAAATATTTGTAATTTGCTTAGATGATAATGTAATATATTTGGTGGATTGGGGTTTTTAACACAACAGAAATGTATTTATTTGTATCCCACCATTATTATTTTTATAAATAAATCAAGGTGGTGAATCTCCTCTTATTTTTCCCACAACAACAATCCTGTGAGGTGGACTGGGCTGAGAGAATGACTGGCTCAAGGTCAACCAGCTAGTTTTCATGACTAAGGCAGAACTTGAGCTCATGGTCTTTAGCTTTCCAACCTCATATTTTAACCATCCTCTTAACTACTGCAAAAAAACTGGTTCTGTATGGGTAACAGTTTCATTTTTAAAACAAGAAACAACTTTGTTCACATGGTACGCTATTATCAGTGCCAGCCATTAAGATTGTTCACCATTTTTTGAGTTCAACTTATGAAAATACTTTTGTTTTTTCATCAGTGTTGAATATAGTAGTAAATTTGTACTTTCTGGATTGTTTATATCTTTATACACCTTAGCAAAGTGCAACATTTTAAATAGTATATAATTCTGTCATTTTGTTTATTTAGTACTGTATGCCTATAACAATTCATCATTAAATACAAATGGTTTATGTACGTCTTGTCCAATCTTATCCTGATGAAATTATTACTTGGAGGAAAGTGGTCATGGTTTGCCAAAATTTGAGAATTCATTTTATACTTCGTTTGGCAATTTTCTTGTTCTTGACATATCATGGTCACTCTCATCTATTTGTTTGTTTCTTGTTTATACAGATGGTCTTAGTTCTTATAATTCATGGAAGCAGGGGTAGGATTCAAATGTTTTAACAACCGGTTCTGTGGGTGTGGTTTAATTGGTGGGTGTGGCTTAGGTGGTCGTGTGACCGAGTGGACATAGCTTGGTGGTCTGGTGGGCATGGCCAACTCAATATCACTCACACTGAGGCACGCATCTCCTTGCCTGGCCTCTCATGACTGTGGGGATGCTGGAACAGTCGTAAGTGTGAAAAATGGTCACAGGTCACTTTTTTCAGTGCCATTGTAACTTTGAATGGTCACTCCACACAAGCAAAGTACCAGCAAAGGAAAGGAAAAAAGAACACTCCAGAGACGTTCCTGAGACAGGAAGTCTAGTCCTGCCAAGAATGTAATAAAAGTTAACAGAGGGGCAGTTTCTGTAAGCAACACCAGAATGTTTCCTTCCTGCCTTCCTTACAGGATTAGGTAATTTCTTCGAACAACCAGTTCTCCAAACTGCTGAGAATGTTAACAACCAGTTCTAGGAAATAGGTATGAACTGGTAGAATCCCACTCCTGTCTTCAGTGCTTCCTGGTCCAGGAAGGGATGCAAAACAGTGATGGTATTTAAATTTTTTTACTACTGGTTCTGTGGGCGTGGCTTGGGGGGCGTGGTGAGGCTTAGTGGGTGTGGTGTGGCTTGGAGGGCATGGCAGGGGAAGAATACTGTAAAATCTCCATTTCCACCCTACTCCAGTAGAAGGATATACTGCAAAATCTCACTTCCCTCCCCACTCCTGGGAGAAGGTTACTGCAAAATCCCCATTCCTTCCCTGCTCCGCTAACTTGCTTTCCAGCTCCATTCTCCTATGCAGGGCAACAAAAGAAGGCCTAGCCGATCAACTGGGACTTGGGAGGCTGAGAATAGGTGGGGGCGGAGCCAACCAGAGGTGGTATTTACCGGTTCTCCAAACTACTCAAAATTTCTGCTACCGATTCTCCAGAACCTGTCAGAACTGGCTGAATTCCACCTCTGATGCAAAAGGGCAAACCACAAAGTCTTTCATGACCTCAGCTTTCACCTGTTGTTCCAATAGAAGTTATGAATTCAGGAGATCACCCCAAGTCAGGGAAATTGCAAGCCACAGATCCATGGAACCAAATGGTTTTTATACCAAGAGTAAGTGTGTTGTTGATTTTTTCCGCCTCATTTCAAAAGCTTGCAAAAAAAGGTGGGATGGAGAATAGCCTCAAGAGTGTAACATTTCTTTCTGATGATATCATCTTTAACTCTGAGAAGGCTGCCATAGATTCATTTGTTTGCTTCGAACTCCTACAGTTCATGAGATTAAATTGTCAGATTTACCAAATGTTGTGATGAGATGAATTTGATAGAAGCTCCTGTCTTATTCCATAGGGGGAAAAAGCCGCTAATTGTATCTACCAGAAAGAGATCTTGCAATATGCTCATGATGAAAAAAAACACCATTATTCTTTGTTTTTCAAAGGTGGCCTTAATATTGTCAAGTTCATAGTAAAATGATGCATGTGAACATCCACAGTGAAGTCCAGTGGATGGACATGCAGTGAAGTAATTATGTCTCTTGATCTTTTCAATAGCATGGAGATACACAGGTTCAACCAGCTATCATTTGTTCTTATCCAATTATCAGAATTCCACCACAGAAGACTCATTTGTTTTTCCTGGTGAGGCAACAATTAGGAAACAGACCTGGAGGACTTTTTTTATTGAACCATGAAAAATGCTTTAAAATTGCTTTACCACCGGGCCATGAATTTTAAGTAGGCTTTCCTTGAATTTTATTTCAAAGGCTTTGCAACAATAAATACCAGGACTTTTTTTTCAATTCTCCAAATTTCAGGATGCTTTTATATGGATTTGCATTGATTTTTTTTCTTAAAGAACAAGATGTGTCAATGATTTATCTTAATTTCTGTCCCCTCCTTCCTTTTGGATAGAGAGGAAAATCTTCCCAGGTGTTCTCTATGAAGTCCTGATGTTCTTATATAAGTGATTATGAACCTAAAGACTCTCTTTCATAGGGGGCTGCCAGGATGCTAATAAGTGGCCTTCTGCTGTCAGATGAGCCTGATTGGCTTTTAGTGGAAAAAGTTTTTATTGGATAGATTGAATATCATCATAATCATGGCACAACAGAAAGGGATGTAACAAGGAGCCATCGCCATTGTTCTTGAAGATGAACAGATTAAAAGAAAAGAATGTTATTATGATCTCATTTTAACATTTATAATAGTAAAAGTGGAGAATGATGATGGCTGAGGCACTGTTATATATATACATATATATATATATATATATATATATATATATATATATATATATATATATATATATTTTCTTAGGTTTTTGCGGGTACTTACATGTGTGCTGTTTAGCTTCCTTCGGGTATTATCCCAGGTCATTGTAGTTCTGTTAAAGTTGTAGCAACGTTTCAGCAGAATCTCATCTGCCATCATCAGGCTTCTGTATGGATGTGTGTCTCACAGCTTTTGGTTTCAAATTCGAGGCTGGTCCATTCTGATTGGCTAGAAGCTTGGATCTGTGTTCACTGGACTTGGAGTTTGATTGATTGGTTCAAACCCCTTTGACCCATACAAGAAGCAAACTGACACCCACCATGAAGATGTGGCACGACCACGAACACGAAGCCAAACAACAAAATCACAGATCACCAGCTCAAATCCCCCAGTAACTAAGACTAACCTGAGCACAACCAAGCCCCCACCTAAGCAGAACACACCCCAACCAATCAGAACACAGCCAACCCCCCTACCAATCAGAACACAGCCAAACCCCCACCCAATCAAGTCACACCCCCACTAGCAGTTAAAAGGAAGAAGCAGCTGCAAGCTCACATTACTCTGAGAAGCACAGAGCTGAAGAAACAAGCCTGAATATGATGAATGAGACTTCATCGAAACGTTGCCTAGATACTTCCAATTCTATGCGGGAGAAAACCCGAATAACCAAAGATCCACATATATATATATATATATATATATATATATATATATATATATATACACACACACACACATTTATTTATTTTAAGCTTTCGCTGATACTTACATGTGTGCTGTTTAGCTTCCCTCGGGTATTATCCCACATCATTGTAGTGTTGTTAAAGTTGTAGCAACGTTTCAGCAGAATCTCATCTGCCATCATCAGGCTTCTGTATGGATGTGTGTCTCACAGCTTTTGGTTTCAAATTCGAGGCTGGTCCATTCTGATTGGCTAGGAGCCTGGGTCTGTGTTCACTGGACTTGGAGTTTGATTGATTGGTGTTTCTGGTTTCTTCTGTCTGTTTTGTGGCTTTGATTGGCTGGCAACACTCTGTTCTTGTGTTGGAGGCTTTCAGTGCAGCTTGGCTTCATGTGAAAGGATGGCTGCTATTCATCAGCAAGCTAGGTTTCACCTGGGTGCCTGGTGGGGGGGTGTTTGAGTTGGAGGCATCAGAGGGAGTCTGTCTGTGCTCAGGTGTTTGTCTGTTTTGTGGCATGGAGATCTTTCTATTTGAGAGTGCAGGTTTCCAAATGATTGACACTCTGCTGGAATCATCTCTTCTATTCATGCTTTCAGGTCTATTTTCAATCTCTATGGCTTCTCTGATGATTCTGTTGTTGGAGTTTTCTATAGTGGCTAGAGTTTTAGTGCCATTGAAGTTGATGTTGTGACCTGTGGTTTTCATATGTTGGAATAGTGAGGAGGTGTGTTCCAGCTTTTTTACTGCTTTTTTGTGTTCATCTAGGCGGGTACTTATTCTTCTATTGGTCTGTCCAATGTATGTGGCCGGGCATGATGCACAGGGAACTTCGTATATGCCTTGGTTTTCCAGGTCAATTTTATCTTTGGGGTTTCTCAGGATGGCTGCTATTTTTTTGTCTGTTTTGAAGGCAGTCTTGATGTGATGCCTGTGTAGTATCTTACTGATTTTATCTATAGTACCTCTTATGTAGGGCAAGACAGCTGTTCCATAGGTCTGTTGGTCTTCTAGGTCTCTGTTATGTCTTGGTGTGTTTTTGTGGATCAAATTGGTGATTTTGTTTTTTTGGAAGCCATTGGCTGTCAATACTTCAGTCAGTGTGCATAGTTCAGGCTTTATATGTGTCTTGTCAGCCAGGCGTTTGGTTCTGGTAATTAGTGTTTTCGCCACGGAATTTATCTCTGCTGGGTGGTGGTGGGATTGGGCGTTGAGGTATATATAACCAGCCACATAAGCAAAGAAATCCAACAGACGATCATCCCAAGAGAAAAATCTTCTAGATGCCCCAAATTATATGGCCTCCCAAAAATACACAAAGAAGGCATACCTCTCAGACCCATAGTCAGCTCCATAGGAGCATCATTACAAAACCTAGCTAAATACTTAGCAAAACAACTACAGCCCCATGCTGAAACCGCAGCTTCATATGTACAAAACTCATACCATTTCTTAGAAATGATCAAAGATCTAAGTTTTCTTGAAAAGAGTTTCCAATCAGAATGGACCAGCCTCAAATTTGATACCAGGAACTAACTCTATACAGAAGCCTGAGGATGGCAGATGAGATTCTGCTGAAACGTTGCTACAACTTTAACAGAACTACAATGACGTGGGATAATACCTGAAGGAAGCTAAACAGCACACCCGCGAAAGCCTAAGAAAACAAATATCTGACCTCTACGGGGAGGAAATAAACAGCCAGATCAAAAGCTATGAGAAGCTGGAAGTTAAAAGAGCAGGAATACTATGTGACCTAAAATTCCTATGCAGCTGCAGAGACAACAATGTAACACCAACCTGCTTCAAATTAACATTTCATAAGAACACAGCAGCTACCAAACGTATCCTGAAAAGGACAGAGATATCTCTACTCAGAAATGAAGTTCACAGTAAAAGATTCCAATTAGATCAGTTAAACAAAGATTTGCTAGCACTACACCTGGAATTGAGCAGCAAAATCCACCCTCTACTTTGGGATAAGATCAAACAACTTACAACTTGGAGAGCTGAAACTGAAAACACTTATAAAAATGATAAACTCTCAAGAAAACTGAAAAAGTTAGAAAATGACAAGAAAATTCCCAATAACCCACCACAACACCTGAAACAACTAGTATACAACGTTTCCAACAGAGAACTCAA
>BLBF01000011.1:27379216-27413058 GCA_015471245.1 Laticauda colubrina | reverse complement strand
CTAATTACCAGAACCAAATGCCTGGCAGACAAGACACATATAAAGACTGAACTATGCACCCTGACTGAAGTATTGACAGCCAATGGCTTCCACAAAAACAAAATCACCAACTTGATCCACAAAAACACACCAAGACATAACAGAGACCTAGAAGATCAACAGATCTATGGAACAGCTGTCCTGCCCTACATAAGAGGTACCACAGATAAAGTCAGTAAGATACTACACAGGCATCACATCAAGACTGCCTTCAAAACAGACAAAAAAATAGCAGCCATCCTGAGGAACCCCAAAGACAAAATTGACCTGGAAAACCAAGGCATATTCTATTCATGCTGTCAGGTCTTTGAATAGAATAGAAGAGATGATTCCACCAGACTGTCAATCATTTGGAAGCCTGCACTCTCAAACAGAAAGATCTCCATGCCACAAGCCAGGCAAACACCTGGGCAAAAACAGACTCCCTCTGATAGCTCCAACCTAACCCCCCCACCAGGCACCCAGGTGAAACCCAGCTTGCTAATGAAGAGCAGCCGTCCCTTCACACGGAGCCAAGCTGCACTGAAAGCCTCCAACACAAGAACAGACTGTTGCCAGCCAATCAAAGCCACAAAACAGACAGAAGAAACCAGGAACACCAATCAATCAAACTCCAAGTCCAATGAAACAGGTCCAGGCTCCCAGCCAATCAGAATGAACCAGCCTCAAATTTAAAAACCAGGAGCTGTAAGACCCACATCCATACAGAAGCCTGATGATGGCAGATGAGATTCTGCTGAAACGTTGCTACAACTTTAACAGAACTACAATGACGTGGGATAATACCCGAAGGAAGCTGAACAGCACACATGTAAGTACCCGCGATAACTTAAAAAAAACATATATATATATATATACATACATACATACATACATACATACATACATACATACATATATCTTATATATATATACCTTCTTAATCAGGCCGCACCTTCATAATCTGGCCACATGGGAAAGAAAAACTGAACAACTTCCTCACACACCTCAACAGCCTACACCCCAAAATACAATTCACCATGGAAACAGAAGCCAACAATCAACTTCCCTTCCTAGATGTCTTAGTATAGAAAAAATCCAATGGCTCCCTAGGACACAGCATCTACCAGAAGAAAACACATACAAACCACTATCTACATGCACTCTCACACCACCACCCAGCACAGATCAATTCCGTAGCCGAGACACTCATCTCCAGAACAAAATGCTTGGCCGATGAACAACACTTAAAAACTGAACTACACACTCTCAGTAATGATCTTATAGCTAATGGATTCCAAAAAAAGAAGATTACCCACCTAATCCAAAAAGAAACCCCCACCAAAAGCCAAGACAGAGAACGAGAGAATGGCAATGCCCTCCTCCCATATATAAAAGGCACTACAGACAAAATCAGCAAGATTCTCCCAAAACACAACATTAAAACAGCATTCTGCACAAAAAAAAAAAATATCCACCATCCTAAGAAACCCTAAAGACAAAATCGAGTAAGAAAACCAGGGAGTATACGAAATCCCTTGCACTGCCTGCCCCATCACATACACCGGACAAACTAACAGAAGAATAAGTGCACGCATTGAAGAACACAAGAACTCAATCAAAAAAGAGGAACTGACCTCCTCCCTGGTCCAACACCTCAAAGCCACAGGACATGAAATTGACTTTAAAAATACCAGAACTATCGCCAAAACCAAACACTTCAACAACAGAATAATCAGAGAAGCCATAGAGATAGAGAAACGCCCACACAGCATGAATAGACAAGATGATACCTCCCGCCTACCAACCATTTGGAAACCTGCCCTCATTAATAAACGAGTATCTAAAATGAAGAATGAAACCAGACCCACACTCATGAGTGCCACACAAGATGCTACCACCACACTTCCACATAGAAAAAAAACACACCCACACAAAAGATGAGACACGACCACGGACCAGAAGCTGTACCACAGCTGCACCACTACCCGCTTCAAATCCCTCTGACCCATACAAGAAGTGAACTGACACCCACCATGAAGATGTGGCACGACCATGAACACGAAGCCAAACAACAGGATCACAGCTCACCAGCTAAAATCCCCCAGCAACTAAGACTAACCTGAGCAAAACCAAGCCCCCACCTGAACAGAACACACCCCCAGCCAATCAGAACACAGCCAACCCCCCTACCAATCAGAACACAGCCAAATCCCCAACCAATTAGAACACACCCCCAGCCAATCAGAACACAGCCAAGCCCCCACCTAATCAAGTCACCCCCCCACTAGCAGTTAAAAGGAAGAAGCAGCTGCAAGCTCACATTACTCTGAGAAGCACAAAGCTGAAGAAACAAGCCTGAAGATGATGAATGAGACTTCATCGAAATGTTGCCTAGATACTTCCAATTTTACGCGGGAGAACACCCGAATAACCAAAGATCCATATATATATATTTATATATATATGTTTGTTTTCTTAATTTTTTGCGGGTACTTACATGTATGCTGTTCAGCTTCTTCAGTTCATGGCTGCTATTTTTCTTTCTGTTTTGAAGGCAGTCTTGATGTGATGCCTGTGTAGTATCTTACTGATTTTGTCTGTAGTACCTCTTATGTAGGGCAGGACAGCTGTTCCATAGGTCTGTTCATCTTCTAGGCCTCTATTATGTCTCAGTGTGTTTTTGTGGATCAAGCCGGTGATTTTGCTTTTGTGGAAGCTGTTGGCTGTCAGTACTTTAATTAGGGTGCATAGTTCAGTCTTTATGTGTGTCTTGTCTGCCAGGCATTTGGTTCTGGTAATTAGTGTTTTGGCCACGGAGTTTATCTGTGCTGGGTGGTGGTGGGATTGGGCGTTGAGGTAGTGGTTGGTGTGTGTTTTCTTCTGGTTTTTGGTGTGTCCTCGTGTGCCATCTGTTTTTTTGTAGATTAGTATATCTAGGAATTGGGGCTAGCCTCCTGTTTTGCCAGAATGGTTTTTGCTTCATCCTGATTGGTTGGGAGTCTTGGTCAGTGTTTATTGGTCTTGGAGTTTGCTGTGTTCTGCTTGATTGGTGTTTCTAATATCTTCTGTCTGTTTTGTAGCTTTTTTGTGTTGATTGGCTGGCAACGCTGTGTTTCCTATATTGGAGACTTTTAGTGTGGCTTTACTCCAAGTAAATGGATAGCTATCATTTATTTGGAAGCTAGGTTTCATTTGGGTGCCTGGTTGGGATGTGTTTGAGCTGGAGGTATGGGGGGGGGGTCTGTTTGTGCCCAGGTGTTTGCCTGGCTTGTGGTGTGGAGATTTTTTTGTTTGAGAGTGAAAGCTTCCAGATAATTGACAGTCTGGTGGAGTCAGGTCTAAAATTTCAAGTCTGGTGGTATAAGGTATTGTACAATGAGTAGAGGAGTGGAGAACTCTTCTCATGAAATATTTTTAGACTTTCTCGACTGTTACATCCAATATGTAATGCGGATTCCAGACTGATGAGCTGTATTCAAGTACTGGTCCAGTAAATGTTTTGTATGCTCTAGTTAGTAGTGTGATATTACCAGAGAAAACTATCTAGGATTAGGTTAACAACTCTTAATGCCTTTTTGGCTATGTAGTTACAGTGGGCTCTAGCACTTAGATCATTAGAGATGAGTACTCCAAGGACCTTGACATAGTTGGGGTCATCAAAATGGTCTTGATTATTCAGCTTATATTTTATTTTCTGCTTTTTTTTTTGCTGATATGTAAGACAGAGCATTTGTTTGTAGAGATTTGAAATTTCCATTTGTTTGACCATTCTAACACACAGTTGAGGTCATTTTGAAGGGTAGCAGTATTATCAGTGGTGTTGAATAGCTTTACATCACCAGCAAAAAGAACGCAGTTGCTCTTAATATGATCACAGAGGTCATTTATGTAAAGTAGAAAGAAAGTTGGTCCCAGAAATCTGTCTTGGGGGACACCACTATTGACAGGTACAGGATTTGATAGGGTGTTCCATAATTTGACCATTTGTTGCCTGTTTGACAGGAATGCATCTATCCAGTTATGCAAGTGTCTGGATGCCATAAGATTTTAGTTTTAGGAGTAGTTTGTTGTGTACCACTGAATCAAAGGCTTTACAGAAGTCTGTAAATAGCATCAATTGCTTTGCCCTGATCAAGTTGTATAGTCCATATGTGTCAGCCTTCAAGATCTTCTACTATTGCTTTGCATCTTTCAGCTGTCATAAGTAACAGGGGGAGAAGGGGGTGAGTTTCGGAAGTGAGCTGGAGGTGTTACATTCTACTGTTGTATAAAATGAGGAGGGGGGAGCATACATCAGGGTTAGGTTTCTTAGCTTTCTTTTCTCTGCGCAGCTGCAACCCGTTATCAAAATATGCCAAGGTCAACGGACAGAGGCCTCATCACCACCTGAAGATGCCCACATGATCATATTCACAACTTCTAATTGGAAGATTCAGTTGAACTATTGGGGGTGGGAACATTTCCATCACTTTGTTTATGTGATTTACACGCCTAATTTCTCAGATTCAGAATTCTATGGTTGCTACCACTTCATTTTCAGTAAAAGATATCTTTTCTCTAATTTAAAGAGTCTAAGTATTTCTTTCTTGAATTTTGAATGGAGTACCAGCTGACATTATTCTGAATCACACTCTACCAGCCCACCTGGAGAAAATACCCAAATTTCTTCTGAGGGGGCCTGAACATCATGTCATCTTCAACTAGATTCTTTGCTGGTACAGTTAGCTGAATTGCTAGCAGAGCTTAATTTGGAAGAGGATCCAGCTGTGAAGCCCAGATGGTTGGTGGGGGTTGGCTGGAAGGATCCAGAAGAGGAAACCCCCCCCCTCAGGAATCACAACCACTTGACGGCATGGAAGAGAGGAGCCATGGCAAGAGAGGGAAAAGAGAGATCTTTTACTGGACTAAGCCAGGAAACTCCCCAGTGAGGCATTTGAACAACCTCGAGCTGCACAAAGGTATGAAGAGGAAGGGGGAGTAGCCCCAGCCAGAAGAAGCAGAGCAGCCCCCTCTCTCATAAATCAACCTGAGCCAGCACAACAGCCAGCAGCAGCCCCGGGGCCCCCAGCAGGAAATTCCTAGAAGGTGTAGAGCTCCTAAGTTGCCTCCATTAGAAGTAAGATACGGGGGAGATCCCAAAACCTTGGGATTTTTTCTAGCCCAAGTTTGGAGCTATGTGGAAGAATACGGGGAGGATTTTCCCTCAGAAGCAGCCAAAGTGAGATGTGTTACCAGGGCTCTGGAGGGAACAACTGCAGAGTGGATGATGACCCTGCATCATGAAAATGCCCCCAGTTGATGAATTATAACCTGTTCATGACTGCGCTGCGAGCTAGGTTTGAGGACCCACTGGAAGACCGAAAGGCCCGGATCAGGATGAAGACCATAAATCAGGGGCAGAGTACACCCAAGAATTTAAACAGCTAGCAAGGACTTCCGGTGGCAGCAAGGATGAGTAGAGAGGCTGAGATCCGCTCATGATTTCAGTCAATCCCTTTCTATGTTTGGTGTGACCCTTTGAGGTGCTCGAACCTCGGAGAGGTTCATGTTGGTGTGGGGAGTACTTTAGCTGCTGTGTGGGGAAGGCAACCCCCCAGCAGCGAAGAGAAGCCCTCCAGAGCCCAACGATTAAGAGATAGCCTCCTATTAATGGAGGCTCCAAAGTCTGGACTGTCACTGATACTAAAAACAAGTAAGTGACAACTTGTGAGATCGTGTGAAAGACGTGTGGCTGAGGGAGTATAATGGTGGAGAGGTGAAGAGAAAAGATTACCAACTGACAATTGTTTAAATAAGTGACTCTTGAAAGCCTGAAAGAAAGTGGCTAGAAAGTGGTGAAGAGGAGCGTGGGCGAAAGGATTTGTTGAACTAAAGTGAAAGTATGGATTGCGAAGAAAGAAGCCTGTGTTACTGCATTAGAGAACTTTAAGATCGGAAGTGATATGGAACTTTTCATCTGACTACGAAGTTGATATTTTCTTTTGAAAAAACTGTATTGAAATAGTGAAGAGATCTGGGGCGAACTGAAGGGGACAGATTGGTGCCAGATGAAATGAGATGCCTTGAAGCCTCGGAGACTCAGTAATATTATATTTACCCTTAATTAATAGACTTTTAATAGAATCCTGGGAAACTTTGCCTTAATTGAAGAGGTGTTGTCAAGAAGAAGAAATTTAAAATTGATCCTAAAATGCTTTTAAAAAGGGGAGATAGGTGGACTGGAAGATTAAGAGACTGACTGATTGACTGTAGTCATTATTCCACATTTTTCTTCTCCCCACTTTCGGTGCATTTGAAGGAGGAAAATAAAAATAGTAATATTCTTTTTTTTTTCTTTTTACTAGAGATAAAGAACAAAGACAGACTTTGGGATTTTTTCTTCTTTTTTCTCCCCCTTTTCTTATTGCTCTTTCCTCCTTTATAAATTTGCTAATTTCTTTCTTTCTTTTTTTCCCTCTGGTCTCTCTCATTATTTGGGTGTTATCTTTTCCCGCTCTGATTACCTCTTTTATATAACGATTGTAAATTTATTTATTGAGATAAGAAATATAGAATAATAGTTTAGATTGTTGATAATTGACTTGATTAATATTCTGAGAATTGGGATAATCATATTTTGACTATATCTACAAATTATAATAATAAAAAAGAGAATATATAGTAAGAACATAAGGAATACTGTAAATTAACTATCAATAATTATAGGATTTAATATTCTATACTGAATATATTAAAAGTTATATGTATGGTGTATATATAGGTATTATATAGATTGTTAAATAACGTGGTATAGTGATATATAGAAATTGAATACAAACTCATAAAATTTACTTACTTGATTTAGATTTAAGATTTGGAAAAATATAGTTTAATAGATGAATTAATTCTGCATAGATTAACTGTAATATTGAGGCTATAATATTGAATGGTAATTTGGGATAATATAATTAATATAATTCAACAACAGAAACAAATATTAAAAGAAATGACTTCGACAACTACCACAGCCCTGAAAACTGGCAGGAAGACTAGTCCAACTTTAACAACTACATTGGCAACAGCTTCGCCTATGGCCCAAAAAACTATAGAAGAAAGATTACCAGTAGAAAAACAATCCAATATTACAAATGTTAATATTCAATCAATTTTATTAACACTCCAAGAATCGATGGAGAAATTACAAGAAACGATGATGAAAAACCACAATGAAACAAGAGCAGACATTAACGAATTAAGGGAGGAGATGGGAAAAATGAAATTAGAAATGAAAGTGGATATTTCTAAAGTAGATAATAAAATTGGAATACTCCAACAGGCCCTGGAGAAAAATGAAGCAACAATAAAAGAAGTAGAGAAAAGGACTGAACGAACTAAAAGAAATTGGAAAGGGTAGATGAGGAATTAAAAAATGTAACCAAAGAAATGGAAGACTCGTTGGTTTATTTAGAAATGGACAAGGTGGCTACATACCTAAGATTCAAGAATGTAGAGGAGTCCAAGGATGAAGACCTAGAACAACTGATGGCGAAAATACTGCCTGGACTATTAGATAAAGAAAAGGATGACATTTTAAAAGAGTTTGATGAAGCTTATAGGGTCAGTACTAGCTATGCGAGGTGCCATAAAGAAGGTGCCAAGAGAAGTTCACATACGGTTTACGAGAAGGAGTGTCCGCGATACTATTTTTAAGATATCTAGAGATGAAACAATTTTATATAAGGGCAAAGAAATTTTGATCCTTAAACAAGTCCTGAGAAGAATAAGAGAAAGAAGACGAGATTACAAATTATTGGCTGCTTATTTAAACCAAAAAAAAATTGTATTGAAATGGTTAATTCCAGAAGGGCTGCTTGTTACATGGAAAGAAAGGAAAATTAAAATTGATACCATATATCTATAATAGAATAATAGAAAGAGCCCAAGAATACTATGAGCAATTCGTAAGTTCAGAAGATACGAGTACTAGGGAGGAATTTGAAATAAATCCACAAGAAGACCAAAACTATCACAGAAATAAAAAAGAAGGAACTTTAAGTCAGCAAACATTAGGAGAGACCGGAGTTATTACAAGACAAAGAGCGAAACAGAATTAAATAAATGGAAGAAGAAAAGAAACTTCTTTCAATTAACATAAATGTTCTAAATTCGATCTTAAAAAGAAAAAGGATATTTACAAAACTAATAAAACATGATGCTGATATAATATGTTTCCAAGAAACCCACATAACAAAAGAAGATGAAAATTTTTTAAATTGCCCGAAACTAGGGAAGCTATTTACTGCGCCAGTAAATATAGGAAAAAAGAAGGGAATTGCAGTATATATAAAAGAGGATTTGAAAGCAGAAGTAGTATGGTCAGACCCGGAAGGAAGAACTTTGGTTTTGCAGATCTGGATCAATGATATCCCAATTTTATTAGTGGTAATCTATGCCCCAAATGAAAACCAGAAAGAATTTTTTAAATATTTATACTGAAAAATAATAGGATTTGAACAAAGGAATATTTGCATTATTGGAGATTTTAACTCTATTGCCGATTATCAGAAAGATCATAGCAGAGGGGGGAAGAATAAAAAAGGGAAAAGAGAGTTCCCTAAGATATGTAAGGAAATGATGAGAGAATTAAATCTGGTTGATTTATGGAGGAAATTATACCCTGAAAAAAAACAATTTACATTTTATTCAAATCCACATCAAACATGGATACGAATTGATATGGCATGGATTAATGGGGAAATAGCAAATGAATTAAAAGAAATTGAAATACTACCAAATGAATGGGCAGATCACAACCCAATTCAGATAATATGGAAAGGTAGGAAGAAACCAAAGAAAAGATGGACTTTAAATACCCAATTATTAAGAGAAAAGGATTATACTGATAAACTTAAAGAGGAATTAAATTATTTTTTAAAAGAGAATAATAATGGTGTAACTACAAAACAAAACATCTGGGATACAATGAAGGTGGTAATAAGAGGCATAACAATTTCTTATAATTCTAAGAGGAATAAAGAAAAATATGCCCAACAAAATAAACTACAACAACAAATTAAGGAATTAGAAATGCTACTACAGAAGACTCCAAAAAACCCAACATTACAAAACCAGATAATAATAACAAAACACAAATTGAACTTAACCAAACAAGAGAAATTGATTATAAATTTAAAGATAACAAAACAAACTTACTTTGAGAATGCCAATAAGCCAGGGAGATGGTTAACTTACAAATTAAAAAAAAAGAAAGAAAAGAGATTGATATATCAATTAATAGATGGTAACAGTGATATACAATAAGAGATAGGGGAAAAAAAGAAATTGTACATAAATACTATGAAGAGTTATATAAAAAGGAAGAAATAAATGAGGATAGAATAAGAAATTATTTAGATGAAATTAAAGATAAAGAAATTGAAGAAGAAATGATAGAAACATTAAATAAAGAGATATCGTGGTCTGAACTGAAATCGGCAATAGAGAACCAAAAAAACAACAAAGCCCTGGGTCCTGATGGAATCCCAGGAGGGTTATATAAAATAATTGTAGAACAGATTGGACCATTTATGTTGGAAATTTTTAATGAAGTATTGTTGGCAGCTAAGATACCGGACTCATGGAGGGGAGCATTGATTACGTTGATCCGGAAGGAGGATTCTGAATCCAGATATATTAACAATTATAGACCGATTTCACTATTAAATACCGATTACAAAATATTTACCTCCATTATAACTAATAGACTTAAAAGAATATTTAGTTTATATATCCATGAAATCAAAACGGATTTCTCCCGATGAGACAGTTTAGCAATAACTCAAGAACAGTATTAGATATTTTAGAATTTTATGAAGCCTACCCCAAGAAACAGATTGCACTTATGTTTTTAGATGCTGAAAAGGCCTTTGATAATTTAAATTGGCAATTCTTAATACAAAAAATATATAATATCAAATTAGGCACCAAATTTGAAAATATTACAACAACTATTTATGACACACAACAGGCCAATATTATAGTAAATGGGGAATATACTAGTCCAATAAAAATAGAAAAGGGAGTTAGACAAGGCTGCCCGCTCTCACCTCTACTCTTCATATTCGCATTAGAAACATTACTAATTAAGATTAGACAAAATTCAGAGATAAAAGGACTAAAGATTAAATCAGAAGAATACAAATTACAAGCATTTGCTGACGATTTGGTTTTTTTCATTGAGGATCCAATTGAAAGAGGACAAAAAATGATTAAAGAAATAGAACAATTTGGAGCGGTAGCAGGACTTAAAATTAATAGGAAAAAAACAAAATTAATGACTAAAAACTTTACAGAAAAGCAGAAAAAAGAACTAGAAGAAATTATGGGAATACAAGTGACAAAGAAAGTTAAATATTTAGGAATATGGTTGACAGCACATTGTAAGGTGCTTAAAGAAAACAACTATGATAAGTTGATGCTTCAGGTAAAGAAGGATCTAGAATTATGGGGCAAATTACAACTTTCACTATTGGGAAGAATTGCTACCGTTAAAATGAATATCCTCCCCAAATTTTTATATCTATTTCAGATGATTCCAATTAAATTACATAAATTTTTTTTCGAAGAACTCAGTAAAATTATTGCAAAATTTATTTGGCAAGGGAAAAAACCCAGAATAAATTTAAAAGTAATGCAGGATATGAAGAGCAGGGAAGGGTTGGCACTTCCAAATTGGGAATTGTATTACACAGCTGACACCCTTGTATGGTTAAAAGATTGGGTAAACTTAAATAATAAGAGAATCTTATTTTTAGAAGGCCACGACTTACAAAGGGGGTGGCATGCTTTCTTATGGGATGTAGCAAAAATTAACTAGAAATATTTTTACAGACACTTAATTAGAGACTCATTGGTAATTAATTGGAAAAAAATACATAAAAAACACAATTTAAAAGTACCGATTTGGCTATCAACAATGGAGGCAATGATCCACCCAAACAATTTGGATATTTCTAGAAAGATCAAATATAAAGATTTATTAGACGTACAAGGAAATTTGAAATCCCGTCAAGAACTTCAAGAACAGGGATTTAAAATAGATCAATGGGCATATTTACAAATTCATAGTAGATATAACCAGGATAGAAAAGAATTTGGAATTAGTAATAAAACCCAGCAGCTAGATAAAATTTTAATGGGATCAGGAAAAAAGAATATAACTAGATTTTACAATTGTTTACTTGAAGTAGAATTAGAAGAAGAAATAGTAAAATGAAATATGATTGCTTAGAGTAGGAATGTAGGACGTAATATCACTTTAAATGAATGGGAAAAAGTCTGGGGAAGTAATAATAAGATTACAAAATCGGCAGCATACAAAGAAAATGCGTATAAACTGTTTTATAGATGGCACCTTCCTCCTTCGAGATTGGTGAAAATGTGCCCCAAAATGAGTCCAAAATGCTGGAAATGTAAAAAGAAAGAGGGAACTTTTTTCCACATGGGGTGGTCATGCATAGAAGCCCAAAAATATTGGAAGATAATAAGAAATTGGCTTGAAGTTATTACTGAAGAACAGATCGAATATAAACCAGAGTCTTTTCTACTGGGGATTTTTGACAAAAATATCAAAAAAGACAAAATATATTACAATGCATATATTAACAGCAGCTAGGTTGGCTTTTGCTCAGTGTTGGAAGCATCCACAGATACCTACAAAGGAGATGTTTATCCAAAAAATTTCAAACTGCACAGAAATGGACAGATTAACATTAGCTCTAAAAAACAAAGAAACTTCAATATATTATAATAGCTGGAATTATTGGTATAAGTGGTTAGAACAAAGAGAAATTTTATAATATAGGATTGAAAGAATAAGATAAATTTTTATGAGTGATGTATAAATTCTTGTAAAGATAAAGTGTTTCGAGATAGTAAAACCAAAGGAAGAAAAGATCTCACAAATTGTCGAAAGTAAGAATAATTTTAACAAATTTTCTTTTCTGTATTTTCTTTTTTCTTTTTTCTGTTTTTCTGGTCCTCTTTTCCCATCCCCTCTTTTTCTTTTCTTCTACCCTTCAATTATGTAAGTGTTATTATGTTGTTGTGTTTTTTTTAATTGTAAAATCAATAAAATTTGTTAAAAAAAAAAAAATTTAGACAGCTAGAATGTCATATCCGAGGCTGGTCCCAGGGAGCTCTGATAGAAGTGTTTAAAGATAGGTTAAACGAAGATGTGTACCAGAGATGCATTGTTAGAAGGGACCCGAATGATTTGCAGATGTGGTACTTGCTAGCAGAAGAAGTGGAAATTGATTTAACTCAAAGCAGACGCCGGGGGTTTTCTGGGTGGAGTAAGCCTTCCCCCCCATGCCGTCAAGAGGTCCCCAAACCCCAGAGGGGAGGGGTGGTGGCAAGACCCAAACCTTCTGCCTGTTTCCAATGTGGGAAGGAAGGTCACTGGGCTGCAGGCAGCAGGGTCAGGCTGAAACCAAAGGGTGTGCCAAAAGGAAGGAAGAAGCCTGAAAATCCCCCAGTGAAGCCTCATGAAATGGCGCTAAAAACAAGAGAGGTGGCAGAGGTCACCTCTACGCCAGGAGAGGAGCCGGGACCCCCGACTTCCCCTGAAGAGAGCGAATACAACTCAGAAGATGACCTCCTGGTAAGTCCAAACGAGGGCCCTATGACCATTCCGGTGAATTTGAGGGTACCCACTTCAGGGGCCAAAGGGGAAATGCTAGCCTTGCTAGATTCTGGGTGCACAAGGTGTGTAATCAACACGGGAGTAGTAGAGAAAATGGGCTTAAAACTAAAACCTTTAAAAACGCCCATCGCCTTTTGCCAATGAGATGGATCAGTGGCTGGGGGCTGCCCTGCACGTTTTATAACAGAACCCGTAGAAATGACCACGGGAGAGCATAATGAGACTCTGTGTTTTATTGTGTCCCCTGGGATGGAACAACCATTAATACTGGGATTACCCTGGCTCTGGAAATGGAATCCCCAGGTTAACTGGAAGAAGGGGTCATTGTGCATACACACCAATCAGTGACCAGAAAGGGATGGGCAATCTCAGCCGAAGCTTCAGAATCTGATTCAGTTAGCCTCCACAGGTACTGAAAACTTGAAGGGGGAGGAGAAAATTCCAAAAGAATATTGGGATTTAAAGGAAGTATTCAGTGAAAAGGCCTCGGATGAGCCCCCGCCTCATCGGTGAACAGATTGTGGTATTGAAATTTTACCTGAGGTGAAGCTCCCGAAACTGAAGTTATATTCAATGACACCACAAGAATTAGAAGAGCTAAGATTGTTTATTGATAAAAATTTGGAACGTGGTTTCATCCAACCCGCTAGGCCCTGGGTAGTGGCCCCAGTGCTGTTCCATGAAAAGAAAGATGGCTCCAAGCACTTGGTGGTTGATTACAGAAATTTAAACACCATTTCCATGGAAAATGCTTACCCCCTCCCTTTGTTGAAGGACATGCTGGCCCACCTGGCCAAGGGAAAGATTTTCACGAAGTTGGATTTGAGAGAAGCATACTACCGAATTTGAATTAAGGAGTGGAAAACTGGTTTTAACTGCCTAATGGGTTGTTTCTAATTCAACATTCTCCCTTTTGGCCTACAGGGGCCCCCAGCCGTATTCATGCAGATGATCAATCAGGTGTTACATGAACATTTATACAGGGGGGCTCTGGTTTACCTTGATGTTATCCCTATCTACATGGAAACTCTGGATGAGCATGTGAAACTGGTGCGGTTGGTTCTACAGAAACTGCGTGCCACTAAGTTGTATGCTAAACTGTCCAAATGTGAATTCCATCAAGAGCAAATAGACTATTTGGGGTATCACATTTTATCTGAGGGCATAGAAATGGATCCAGAGAAAATGCATGCCATATTGGAATGGGCTCCCCCATGCACCAGGAAACAACTTTAGAGCTTCTTGGGATTCGCAAATTTTTAAAGGCAATTTATCCTGACTTTTGCTAAGATAGCAATGCCCATCACAAATCTCTTAAAAATTAAAGGAGAGGTGAAGCCAAGGCCTAGCAAGCTGTTGGAGTGGTCCATGGAGTGCCAAGCAGCCGGACATGGAGGCTCCTTTCATGATCCAAGCCGATGCGAGTGATGTGGCCGTTGCAACGGTGTCACTTCAAATCAACGAGAAAGGGACCTTACAGCCTTGTGTGTATACCTCCCATAAACTATCTGAAACCGAGAGAAGGTGGGCCATCTGGGAAAAAGAAGCTTTTGCAGTTCGTTGGGCCTTACTCACATGGAGACATTTCCTGGAAGGAGCAAAACATCCATTTGAGGTATGGACTGATCATAAAAATTTGGAGGCCTTTAAAATGCCTCAGAAACTGTCCCCTAAACAAGTTTTCTGGGCCCAGTACTTCAAGCAGTTCAATTTTTCACTGAAGTACATTCCAGGGGGGAGGAACTTCATGGCGGATATTCTCTCTAGACTATCCCAATATAATTGTGTTCGCCAGGAAGTGATACACCCGATTGTTTTGACCAAACATCTAGCTGCCCCAGTTATCACTAGAGCCCAGAAGAAGAAGCAAAAAGTAGATTTATCGAATGACTTGACCTCGCAACTAAAAGAAGCCCTAAAACTTGATGACTGGTTCCTGGTTCATTCGAATGACTATATGGTTAGAGATGGTTTGGCCTGGGTGGGAACCAAGTTATATGTGCCACAGACGCTGAGGGGCCAAATACTACAACAAGCCCATGATTCAAAGCAGCTGGTCATTTTGGATTTGTGAAAACCTTACATCTGGTTAAGCGGCAATTCTGGTGGCCTACTTTGAAGAACATTGAAGCTTATGTCTAAGCTTATGTCTAGCTTCAAATTGAAGCTAGCTGTCCAATTTGTGCTTCGGCAAAGAGACCTCCTGGTAAGCCAGCAGGGTTGTAACAAAATGTGGCTAGACCAACAGCTCCCTGGAAAGAAATCTCTATGGACTTAAAAGTAGAACTACCTGAAAACAGCAGAAACACAGTTATTTGGGTGCTAACCGATTTGTTCTCTAAACAAGTACATTGCATACCTTGTTCCAAGATTCCATTTGCAAAGACATTGGCTAAACTGTTTATTTCACATATCTATAGATTACATGGAGTTCCTAACGCATAGTCTCTGACAGAGGGGTCCAGTTTACCTCAAATTTTTGGAAGGAGTTCCTGAAGTTGATAGGCTCCATCCAGGGCTTAAGTTCCACCCCCCCAAAAAAATCAATGGGGACTGTGAGAGGACTAACACATTGTTAGAACAGTATCTTAGATGTTATATAAATTATCAACAAGATAATTGGTCTGACCTATTGCCATTTGCTAAAGTGACATATAACAACTCCGTACATAGTAGTACTGGATTTACTCCATTTAAAGTAGCTTTGGGACAAGATTTTGTACCCATACCTGAACTTCCTCGTGAAAGGCCTAACATTCATTTGTTGGATGAATGGATAACTCAGTTCCAACTTAACTGGCCAGTAACACGTAAAGCATTAAATGAGGCCCATCAAGCTCATAAGAATTTTGCAGACAAGAAAAGATCTCCACAGAAATTATATAAAGTAGACGACAAAGTTTTCCTGTCCACCAGATACCTGCAAACCACTCAAAAGTCAAAGAAGCTTGGTCCTAAATATGTTGGTCCTTTCACGATTGAACAGATTATAAATCCTGTAACAGTCCAGCTGACCTTACTGAAAACTCTTCGACGAATTCACCCGGTTTTCCATGTTAGTTTGTTAAAACCTGAACATACTTCTGATTTAAGACCCATCCAGATTGACCCTCCCATACCAAAACTGATTGAAGGTGAACAACATTTTGAAGTTAAAGAAATTCTGGAGTCTCGCAAATGGAGGGGTCGGCTCCAGTATCTTGTAGCCTGGAAACATTTCCCTTCTTCACAAGCCGAATGGGTTAATGACACCGATGTTAAAGCCCCTAAGTTGATCAAAGCATTTAGTTCCAAGTATCTTGATAAGCCCTAGGAGTGTATTCCTTTGTAATTGTCTAATGATTAATTATTATCTTTATATTTTTTTCCCCTCTCTTCTAGGACTGACGATTTTCTTTTTCTAGGAGGGCTGAATGTCAGCCTTCAAGATCTAGTATCGCTTTGCATCTTTCGGCTGTCATAAGTAATGGGAGGAGGAGAAGGTGAGTCTGGGAAGTGAGCTGGAGGTGTTACATTCTACTATTGTATAAAATGAGGAGGAGGGAGCATACATCAGGGTTAGGTTTATATTTCTTGCTTAGCTTTCTTTTCTCTGCACAGCTGCAACCCGTTATCAAAATATGCCAAGGTTAATGGACAGAGGCCTCATCACCACCTGAAGATGCCCACATGATCATATTCACAACTTCTAATTGGAAGATTCAGTTGAACTATTGGGGGTGGGAACATTTCCATCACTTTGTATATGTGATTCACGTGCCTAATTTCTCAGGTTCAGAATTCTATGGTTGCTACCACTTCATTTTCAGTAAAAGATATCTTTTCTCTAATTTAAAGAGTCTAAGTATTTCTTTCTTGAATTTTGAATGGAGCACCAGCTGACAGATATGTTTTTGCAATGTAGGAGTTGCAGATTACAGGATATTTTTTTTTTAAACCAAATTGTTTGTTAGAGAGTAGGTTGTTTGTGTCTAAGTAGAGGATAATGGATTGGTTCATAATTGATTCCATGACTTTACAGGTGACACAACATCAAGATATTGGTCTGTAATTTTCAACTAGGCTGGGGTCTCCCTTTTTGAAGATGGGGATGACCATGGCTAGTGACCATAGGTTTGGCAAGGAGCTGGTCCTTTCCAATTGATCAATATTCAGTATAATCATATTATCAACTTTGTAGAAAATAAACTTATGAAACAACTGGAAATATTTCATTAAAAAAATAAAGGAAAATTAAAAAATACAAAAAAAAATTAAAAGAATCTTTTTCTGCTTTTTTATTTGTGTCTAACTTGGTGAAGAATTAGACACAATAAAAAAGCAGAAAAAAAATCCCTTTTAGTTTTTCTGTCATGAACAATTCAGAAACATACCAGTAATGAAGTTTGGGTTTTCTTTATTGGTTTCAAATGCTATTTAAGCTTTTTGCTAAACTTAGTGGAACCAGTTTTTTGCTGTTCGTAGTAGTATTTGATCTTTACACATTTTAAAGGACAACACAATCTGAGTAACCTTAGTCCAAAAGCACTCTAGGTTTGATGTCTGATATATGCTAAGGTTGGACTGATATGGTCTGTAATTGTTATTTAATAATACTTTTAATATAACGTGTATAGATTTTCTCCATAGATTGATCAATTTCTATTTGTGTGGTTCCTTTATGTGGTTTCCAGTATGTTGCCATAGATGCTTCAACAAGAGCCATAAAATAATATTTTCTAAATAATGGATTACTTTTCTGTGGTAGATAAGTATTTGACAGTGTTGATCTTTATTTGATAAATCTGACAGATATCAAATGAAATAATAAAACAACAAGAGCATATGGAAGTTTATAACCCCTTAAGAGATATGGGTTTATTTTTGACATGCCTGTTTTGCTTTCTGTCCTTGCCAGATTGCACAAAATAAGATTAAACAAATGTGTAGGACTAGAACTCACAGCTCTTGGATACAGTGGTACATTTGTAAGCAGCTCCTATAAAGATAATGAACACTGAGTCTCAAAGACTAGCAAACTTTGGGGGCTCCCATTCAACAACATAGCCAGGGTGATCACGAATGTGGATGGTAGTGTCAAAACAGTCAACACAGCAGATATATCTATATGAACTCTGCCCTTTTCTTATATGGCACTACATGTGTGACAAATAAAAAGAGGTGGGGCTTCAAATGTGTGGTCATGGCTGCTATTTTTACTTTGATATATCAAAGATATATCCCTAAACACAAACATGAAGACAATGGGCAGGCCACCTTTTGCCAGAAACCTTATTCTGGTTCGAATTTCCAGTGACAAACTCAAGTGTTCAGATTTATCCCTGCTTTAATTACAGTCACTAAAGCCCATGTCACAATGGCCAACGGATGCAAAAAGGACACAGCGGACGAGCAAAATGTTCCATCCGTTGTCAATGTTCCATCCGCTCTCAAAAGGGGCAAAAATTTGCATAACCGGAGCGGATAACACGGACGCGGGGAGGACGCAGGGCGGATGCAAAGCGGATGCGGAACGGAAGCCCAGCGGATAGAAGCAGATGGGAGCAGATGGCACATCTGCTGGGATTCCGGGGGGCCGCAGCAAAGCAGACGCAGAACGGATACAGCGGATGCACAGCGGATGCGGAACGGATGAAGCGGATGCAGAGCGGATGCAGAGCGGAAGCCTAATGGATGCCTGGCTTTGATTGCGCATGCGGGGAGGATGCATTGCGTCAGCCCCGCGGATATAATGGAAACAGCTCGGAAGCAGGTCGCCATTCAGAGGAAAGACCTACTGCCAGACACATCGACTGCCTTGCCTGCCCTGCCTGCATGTCTGCCTGCCAGCCTTGGTGCCTGCCTGCCTGCCAGCCTTGGTGCCTACCTGGGTGCCAGCCTTCCTGCCAGCCTTGGTGCCTGCCTTCCTGCCAGCCTTGGTGCCTGCCTGCCTGCCAGCCTTCCTGCCAGCCTTCCTGCAAGCCTTGCTGTCTGCCTGCCTGCCAGCCTTGGTTCCTGCCAGCCTCCCTGCCAGCCAGCAACCCCACAACCATGCGGAAGCACAGCAAGCCTCAGCCATCTGCTGCCAGCCCTGGCAAGAGGGACAGGGCTACCATCCCGCCCCCTGGCCCTCACTCTGGTTCTGCTGGGGCTTCTGCAGCACGGGCTCGCTCTTCTGGGGCTGGGGCTTCTGCTGCTTCTGCTTCTGGAGGAGCTGATGACAAGCACTCCAGCACCAGCCACCTCCACAGCACCTGCACCCTTCACCCCTAAGACTGAGCGACCAAGAGGAGTGCCAGAGACTCATTTTTGTCTTATAACTTGTTGTTAATAAAGTCTAGTTTTGATTCACACACTTGCTTCATTTCTTTTTTTTAATAAAGTCTTGCTGGAAACTTTTATAAATAGTTTAAACCTTTGCTTGCTTGTGGGATGGGTTAAGATAGCTGTGGGATGGGCAGGGATACCTGTGGGATGGGTAATAGCTGTGGGATAGATAAACCTCCAGTGCAAGCATAGTGGGACTGTATGGTCCACCCTCCCAGGTGCCACACCTACGGCCCTTTATTATCAATAATAATGTAATAATTATCCACACATGTCAACATAAACACAACTCTTTATTAAACGCCCTGTTCATTGTAGGCCAACCAAACATACATGGCCCAATCTCATCCGTGTGATGAGACAGGCTGAAGGAAGCATCCATTAAGCATCTACCATCCTGTCTTGCCACTCCACTGCTCCAGCTGGGGAGTTGCACCAGTGTCTCAGGAGGTTCTTCGCTTCATGTGAGGCTCTGTTGGGGCCTTGCACATCCTGAGTGTCGATCAGGTTTCGACCTTGCCTCCATTCCCCAGGCTCCATGTCCCCATTGCCTTGCTGGAGGTCCACGAGCCTGTTCTGCAACTGGGTAGTGGGTGCGCATGAGATTGTGCAAGATGCAGCAAGCTTCCATGATCCTCCTCACAGTCTCTGGGCAATGCTGCATGGTGGTGAGAAGTACCTGGAACCTGTTGGCCAGGATGCCAAAGGCGTTCTCCACCACCCGCCTTGCCCTGGACAGCCTGTAGTTGAAGATCCTCTCTTCACGGGTGAGGAGTCTGGAAGTGTAGGGCTTCATGAGGTAGGTTGTGAGGGAGAAGGCGTCATCCCCCACAATGTAGTAGGGCACATCTTGCGTGTCATTGGGCAGGGGTTCTGGATCTGGGAAGCCCACGATGAGGTTGCGTTCCAGCTCCTCCTTGAGGTGACTGGCATTGAAAACCTGGGTATCTGAAGATGAGCCATTGCCTGAAGCATCGATGTACATGAACTTGTAGTCAGCATTGACCATGGTGAAGAGGATGATGCTGAAGAAGCCCTTGGAGTTGAAATAAGTGGACCCTGACTTGGCTGGAGATTTGCAGGCCACGTGCTTGTCATCTATGGCTCCAACGGTGTGTGGGAAGTTCCACTTCTGATACCACTGCTCTGCAACTTTCTTCCATCCTACTTCAGTGGAGGGGTACTGGAGGAACTCCTCCTTGTATTCTTCGATGATGGCCTGCACCACTTCTCTGATCACAACTGATGGTGTTGGATGGCACCCTCCAGCTGTACTGCATGCTCCTGTAGGTGGTCCCTGAGGCCAGGTGGTGCAGAGTGAGTGCCACCTTGAGCCCAGGTTCCAGGTTGGGCCGGAAGCTGGTGTTTACTTTGATCAACCTGGGTGTCAGCTGCTGCACAACTTCGTCAAACATGGCTAGAGGCATCCTCATAAAGTTCTGGAACGCCCCAGTGTCTTCGTTCCTGAGCTCCACCATCAGCTTGTTGTACAGTCTGTCCTCTGCTCTTCTGGCGAACCATCTTCGGACCCAGACTCTTTTTGGCTGCCTCTTTTTCTTCTCGCAGTAGAGTTCACAGAGCCTGAAGATGACTTCGCACTGTTGCAGAATGATGGTGGCTCCGAAAGGACTTTGTTACAATCCACGGTGGACATGACTGGATGCTGTGGAAGAGGAAGAGTCAGATGAAGGCTGTAGAGGTCCGCACCGCTGGTCTGCTGGTCTGAAAGTGAGATGCAGATGAGTTGCTCCCCCTTTTTATAGGAAATATAGGTTTTCCGCTAGGCATCCTCTAGGCATCCTCTAGGCATCCTCTAGACATCCTTAATATCCGAGATAGGTCCCCTCTGCAAATGTTTTTTCCATTTTAAACACTTTGTTTCCATGCTGCATCCACTAGGCATCCGTTCTACATCCGTTCTGCATCCCTTCCGCTTCCTCCCTGCGTCTGAGCAGATGCGAGTTGCGCGGATGCGTAGCAGATATAGCGGATGCGTACCAGATGCGTAGCGGATGCCTAGCGGATGCGTAGCGGATGCAGAACAGACGAACTGGATACATTTTCCGTGCAAACGTTTTGGGCAGCCCAAAACTTTCGGAGCGGATGAAACGTCAGTAAATGGATGCTGGACGGATAGAGAGGAAGCAAAACGGAGGCAGTGAGTACATCACGTTTTCCAACAGATGGCAAGCTTTTTTGTCCATTTTACATCCTCTTTGCATCCGTTGGTTCAGTGTGACATGGGCTTTAAAGAATTAAAACAATACATAATAAATACATATGGCACCAAGTTGGACACAGACTGGATTATAATATTTCAATGCTCCAGTAAGAAAAGTTTAATAAGATGCAGTAAATTCTATAATGTAAAATATCTAATATATACAGTACTTACTGTATGTATGACTTGAGTAAATGTATGACTTGAGCCAAGTAAATCAAGGCAAAAGCTGATTGATAATTGGAAAAGAAAGGATTCTCATAAAAACTAGGACTGTTGTATATATTTTCATTTAGACATATTAGTGTTTGAATCTATATACAATTTATTCATTCTCTTACCACTTTCAGAATCTCCCTGGTCCTCAATAGGTTATTGCTACAATTTTCCAGATATATTGGAGATTTAGAATAGAAGGAAAGTGAGAGTAGTGAGTGCCAATTCACTAAGATATTGTTTTGGGTAGAAATTGAAATGTGTGCTTTAAAATATCTCTGGAGAGCAATGAAACCCCTAGGGTGAGAATAACCATGCTAAAACTAAGGTAATTATATTTATTTCTAAAAAAACGTTCATGGTCCTCACTTGTCAGTATATTTGAAAACATACTATTAAGCAAAGCAGAGTTTAGAATACCGTGCCTGTGGTGTACCTTTGCAATATGAGGGAGAATGAAAGGGCTACTAGGGTCAAATGGCCAAATGACCTTATGTCTTGCTAGCCTCCCTGTACATATTCCATTCAGGAAAGAGGTGGCTTGAAAGTTCTTCATTGTACAAGCTTACATTCATCTAATCTCTTCTTTAAAACCACCAGGAGAAAGAGTGCTTTCAGAACATGATAGAATGGTTTTCATGGTTTATTGTACTTTCAACAGCTGGTGATGCTTGTCCAGCTGTTCTGCCCTTGCCTGCTAATAACTGTAATAGACTATAAGAATAACCTTAAAGAACAGGACAAGGATCTACAGCCAAGACAAAGATCAGATAAGAGGAATCCAAATTCAAAGCAGGAATGTAATTGGGAAAACTTCTCAAAAACTTTTTTTCCTTCTCTTTAGGATAAAGGGGATGGGGAGTGGTTGGGGGAGAAGAGAGAAATAATATGAAGCCCGAAATATGGTAAGCTGGATTTTGTGTGTGTGCTTGTGTGACAAGTCCCTGAAGTTTTCTTGGCAAGGTGTCAAAAATGTTGTGTCCTTGCCTTCTCCCAAGGGCTAAAAAATAAGGACTGGACCAAGGTCCCACAGCATACCAAACTGGCTCTCTTTTGGTAAAATACTGGCTAGTCTCAACTTAAACAACCATGCAGTCACCTAGGGCACCAAATTTTATGGAGTGCTACAATTGAAAAGAGTTTGAAAATCCACAATGCGAGTTTAAAATCTGATCATATTTCCCAGTTGCATACCTGCTCAAGGGTTAAATATAATCATAGGGGTGGCAGAATATGACTTTGCCTAGAATACCAGCATGTCTACAGCTCTGGAATGACCTCTTTTTGTAAAGGTTCAAAGATTATAATCCTGAGGTGGTGATAAATCTGCAGCATACGAATGGGTCCCAATAATATGTAACTAAATTAAAACATTCTCTAGGGATATTTGGCTTTCCTAGGATGGTAGAAGAATCTTCCCTTTCTCTCCTAGCATGTGGATATAATTTCTAAGGAGAAGATCTTTCCAATCTGAAATTGTATAATGCCAAAAAATATTTATACTGATATACATTCTTTGGCACTTTTAAAGATTGATTTTTCTACTTTTATTAAATTCTTAGAGTGGGTTCTTGTTTAAAAGAAACTTGATAGTAAATCTGACAGCTGCAAAAAAAAACAGAACAAAATGGAAACTGGGTTCTGCCACAAAGGAGACCAGATAATCTGCTGCAAAAGAGTTTAAGGTGTGATTTGTGTATAAAGTTTTCAAATTCTTCCATAAGAAGAATTGAAGGCTGATTATAGCTTTCTAACTTTTTAAAATTTGTAATTTCTGATTAGATCTAGGATTGTTGTAAACTTTTCTAATTGGTTCCTATCCTATCTGATACTTGTGTCCAAATGACTTTTCTTTTTTTGGGGGGGGAGGAAATATAAAAGTGGGAATATAAATAAAAATAATGACATCCCTGCCACAAAAAGGTGTGAACCAAACTGTATAAAAATGTTTCTATGCAATCTTGGTCTCTTGGTTTCTTTTCGTGGGGGAGGGGGAGGAGGAGGAGGAGGAGGAGGAGGAGGAGGAGAACACCAACCTTTCACTTTCTGATACATCTTCTGGTGTAATCTACTTATTGTGTTGCTGACATTTCAATATCAAAATTATGAAACAGAAGTTAAGAATGATCCTAACAGAAACCTAAATGTTTTTATTCATTGTAAGTTGTCTTGAATCTGGGTATTCTATTATGAAGGTCATACTGTTTTAATGAAGGTCAGATTTTCATAGGCAATTTTACATTTTTCCAGGATAGCCAAAGGTTTACATTAGCATGAATATGTCATATAATCATCAATGAATGCATACAATTGTAAACTCAATAAATTTGAAATTCAGACTTTCTTTTGCCTGAAGGAGAGGAATATTTCAAAAGTAACAAACTAGCTATTGTCCAATAGATGGTACTGTTGTCACTAGAAATGAATTTAGAAGAGTTTTGTAGGATTGCAGAGTTTATTCTGTATTTCAGCTATTATTGTTTATTATACTTTTTTAAATGTTACATTATTCTAGTGTTCAGTTATGTTTTTGAAATGTGGCTGGCTTACTCAATATATTCCTAAGGGCCTCAGGGTGCAACTGAAAGTGCTGGGGTGAGGAAGTTCTCTTCAGAAATGGGTTTACCTATTTGAACTAGCTTGATCTATTCAAATTGACTAAAGGCCCTGTTACACTGGCCGACGGATACAAAACGTTTGTAAAAAGGACACAGCGGACAAGAAAAATGTTCCATCTGTTGTTATCCGCTCTCAAAAGGGGCAAAAATTTGCATAACCAGAGCGGATAACATGGAAAGGAACGGACGGGGGGAGGACGAAGGGCGGATGGAAAGCAGATGCTCCATGGAAGCCTAGCGGATGGAAGCGGATGGGAGCGGATGGCACATCCGCAAGGCCTTCGGGGGACTGCAGCAAAGCAGACGTGGAACGGACACAGCGGATGCAGCATGGACGCCGAGCAGATCAAGCGGATGCCGAGCGGATGAAGCGGATGCACAGCAGAAGCTTAGCAGATGGCTAGCGGAAGCCTAGCGGATGCCTAGCGTTCACTGTGCATGCGGGGAGGATGCATTGCGTCAGCCCCGCGAATATAAAGGGAAGCAGCTCCTAAGCAGGTCACCATTCAGAGGAAAGACCTGCTTCCAGACACATCTCCAGCCTGCCTGCCTTGCCAGCCTGCCTGCCTTGCTTGCATGTATGTCTGCCAGCCTTGCTGCCTGCCAGCCTTGCTGCCTGCCTGCCTGCCAGCCTCCCTGCCAGCCTTGCTGTCTGCCTGCCTGCCAGCCTTGCTGCCAACCTCCCTGCCAGCCTGCCTTCCAGCCTCCCTGCCAGCCTCCCTGCCAACCTCCCTGCCAGCCTTGCTGCCAGCCTGTCTGCCAGCCTGCCTTCCAGCTTCCCTGCCAGCCTTGCTGCCTGCCTATCAGCCTGCCTGCCAGCCTTGGTGCCTGCCTGCCAGCCTGCCTGCCAGCCTTGCTGCCTGCCTTCCTGCCTGCCTGCCTTGCTGTCAGCCAGCAACCCCACAACCATGGGGAAGAAGAGAAAGCCTCAGCCATCTGCTGCCAGCTCTGGCAAGAGGGACAGGGCCACCCTCCCACCCCCTGGCCCTCACTCTGCTTCTGCTGGGGCTTCTGTAGCACGGGTTCGCTCTTCTGGGGCTGGGGCTTCTGCTGCTTCTGCTTCTGGAGGAGCTGATGATGCTGCTTCTGACGGTGGTGCTTCTGCTGGTGCTTACTCTGCTGAAGCTGCTCCTCATCCTGCTGGTCCTGCTGGTCCCGCTTGTCCAGCTCATGCTCCTGGTCTTGCTCGTCCTGCTGGTCCTGCTCGTGCTCCTGGTCTTGCTTGTCCTGCTGGTCCTGCTCGTGCTCCTGGTCCTGCTCGTGCTTCTGGTCCTGCTCGTGCTCCTGGTCCTGCTGGTGCTGCTGGTGCTTACTCTGCTGCTGCTGATCCTGGTCCTGCTGGTGCTGCTGGCGCTGCTGCTACTGCTGATCCTGGTCCTGCTGGTGCTGCTGCTGCTGGTTGTGTGGAGGAGCAGCCCCTACAACCTGGAAGCCCCTCTGATGAGGGTCCATGTGGTCCTGCCAAAGGGAGGAAGAGGCATATGTGAGAACGGGAAAAGAGGCAATACTCCATCGAGGAGGAACATGAGGATGAGGTGCTGGAGTGGCTGAGAGAGACTGACTATCTATGGCAGAAGGGACACAGGCTCTACAGGGACACCAAAAGGAAGCAGGCTGCTTGTAGAGAGAAGGCGGAGAGCCTGGGCTACACTTTGGAGGTTCTCCTCGGCTGGTGGAAGCACATGCACACCTGGTACGGGAAGCTGCACCTCAAGAAATCTGGCCAGGCCACAGTCAAGCTGACGGACAGAGAGACCTACGTCATGGCCAAGTGCAGCTTCTTGGAGGGTGAGATCCACCACCGAGGAGCAGCCCCTCTCACTACCCTCTCTCTCAGGCAGCCTGCTGAGAGTCAGTCCTCTTCCGGCAGAGAGTCAGCTCCTGTCTCCAGGCAGGTATCTGTGGAGTGTGCCATGACGCAGACCCCCCCGACAGCTGTAGTACCCGTGGCGGAGCACCTGGAAGACCCCCTGGCACAGTGGAAGAAAGGAGACGGCACTTCCACCACAATCCTACCCGCATCCACCCCCAGCTCCACCTCCACAGAAAGGCAGAGAGCCAGACAGGAGGGACAGAGCCACACAGAGATCAGGGACACCATCCGGAGCAGCATAGATATCCTCTCTCAGCTGGTCCACACTGACTCCTCATCCTCCAACCACAAGCCCTTCCTCATCTAAGTCAACCAGACCCTCACGGACATGGCGGAACCCCAGTACCAGGTGGTGAAGGACTGGATCACCGAACTGTTTCACAACCCTCCAGATCCAAATGAACCTGCTCCCACCCAGTCCAGGTCTGCTCCTCCACCCCAGGTGATGTCCCTTCCATTCCAAGGCTTTCAACAGGCCCTCACCTACCAGGGCTATGGCTACCAGGAGGTGCAGCAGCACAGGCAGCAGCCCTTCCCAGTCCAGGCACAGACACACTGGACTCGACCATTGCCACCGCTTCCACTGATGCCACTGATGCCACCGATGCCACCCACGCCACTGATGCCACCGATGCCACCCATGCCACTGCTGCCACCCATGCCATCGATGCCACCCATGTCACCGATGCCACCCACGCCAGTCCTCACACAGCTGCAGACCAGACAGCCCCACTACACTGCTCCTTCCTCCACCCCACAGCCAAGCCCGGCCTCAGTACATCGGTCGTCAGGATTGGGACTGACACCCCATGGCATGGAGGAAGGAGCTCTAAACATCACGGGGCTGAGCCAGCTGTCTGAGAGCTTCCTCAACACACCGTCACCTGTTGTCCTTTCGGGGCCAGGCACCCCAGTGGCACTTCAGACCAGCACTCCAGCAGCAGCCACCTCCACAGCACCTGGACCCTTCACCTCTGAGATTGGGCACACCTCTGAGTGACAGAGAAGAGTGCCAAAGACTGGGTGGCTACCTGTAGACTTTATTTGGACACTTGACTTGGGTCATTTTTCTTTTACAGCTTGTTATTAACAAAGATTATCTTTGCTTCACACACTTGCTTCATCTATTTTTGTAAATAAAGTCTTGGTGGAAACTTTTAGAAATGGTTTAAGCCTTTGCATGCTTGTGGGATAGGTAAGGATAGCAGTGGGGTGGGGAGGGATACCTTTGGGATGGGTAATAGCTGTGGGATGGGCAGGGATACCTGTGGGATGGGTTAGGATATCTGTGCGATGGGTTAAGATAGCTGTGGGATGGGTTGAGATAGCTGTGGGGATAGATAAACCTCAAGTGCAAGCATAGTGGGACTGTATGGTCCACCCTCCCAGGTGCCACACCTATGGCCCTTTTTTATCAATAATAATGTAATCAATCATCCACACATGTCAACATCAACACAACTCTTTATTAAATGCCCTGTTTATTGTAGACCCACCCAACATACATGGCACAATCTCATCCGTGTGATGAGACAGGCTGAAGGAAGCATCCATTAATCATCTATCATCCTGTCTTGCCACTCCACTGCTCCAGCTGGGGAGTTGCACCAGTGTTTCAGGAGGTTGCACTGCTTCTTCCCTTCATGTGAGGCTCTGTTGGGGCCTTGCACATCCTCAGTGTCTATCAGGTTTCGCCCTTGCCTCCATTCACCAGGCTCCATGTCCCTATTTCCTTGCTGGAGGTTCACGAGCCTGTTCTGCAAGACTGGGTAGCGGATGCGCATGAGATTGTGCAGGATGCAGCAAACTTCCACGATCCTCCTCACGGTCTCTGGGCGATGCTGCATGGTGGTGAGAAGTACCTGGAACCTGTTGGCCAGGATGCCAAAGGCATTCTCCACCACCTGCCTTGCCCTGGACAGCCTGTAGTTGAATATCCTCTCTACATGGGTGAGGCATCTGGAAGTGTATGGCTTCATGAGGTAGGTGCTGAGGGAGAAGGCATCATCCCCCATGATGAAGTAGGGCACATCTTGCGTGTCATAGGGCAGGGAGTCTGTATCTGGGAAGCCCATGATGAGGTTGCCTTCCAGCCCCTCCTTGAGGTCACTGGCGTTGTATACCTGGGCATCTGAAGCTGACCCATTGCCTGAAGCATTGATGTACATGAACTTGTAGTCAGCATCAACCATGGTGAAGAGGACGATGCTGAAGAAGCCCTTGTAGTTGAAATAAGTGGACCCCAACTTGGCTGG
This sequence comes from Laticauda colubrina, assembly GCA_015471245.1. Lineage (NCBI taxonomy): Eukaryota > Metazoa > Chordata > Lepidosauria > Squamata > Elapidae > Laticauda > Laticauda colubrina. The sequence goes on along the minus strand of BLBF01000011.1, from coordinate 27,384,866 downwards.
TGCTTTGCAGGCCATGTGCTTGCCATCGATGGCTCCAACTGTGGGGGAAGTTCCACTTCTGATACCACTGCTCTGCAACTTTCTTCCATCTTTCTTCAGTGGAGGGGCACTGGATGACCTCCTCCAGGTATTCTTCAATGATGGCCTGCACCACTTCTCTGACCACAATGCTGATGGTGTTGTGTGGCACCCTCCAGTCGTACTGCATGCTCCTGTAGGTGGTCCCTGAGGCCAGGTGGTGCAGAGTCAGTGCCACCTTGAGGCCAGGGTCCAGGCTGGGCTGGAAGTTGGTGCTCTGCTTGGTCAACCTGGGTGTCAGCCGCTGCACAACTTCGTCAAACATGGCTGGCGGCATCCTCATGAAGTTCTGGAATGCACGAGTGTCTTCGTTCCTGAGCTCCACCATCAGCTTATTGTACAGTCCGTACTCTGCTCTTCTCCTGATCCATTTTTGGACCAAGACGCTTCTTGGCCGCCTCCTTTTCTTCCTGTAGTATAGTTGAAAGATCCTGTAGATGGCTTCGCACTGTTGTAGAACGATGGTGACTACCAATAGGACTGTCTTATGATCCATGGTGGACATGACTGGATGCTGTGGAAGAGCAAGAGGCAGATGAAGGCTGCAGAGGTCTGCACAGCAGGGCTGCTGGTCTGAAAGTGATATCCAGGTGAGTTGCTCCCCCTTTTTATAGGCAATATAGGTTTTCCCCTGTGTGTCCTTTTGCATCCTCTAGGCATCCTCTAGACATCCTTAATATCCGAGATAGGTCCCCTCTGCGAACGTTTTTTCCATTTTAAATGCTTTCTTTGCGAGCTGCATCCGCTTTCATCCTTTCTCCGTCCATGCTACTAATGCTGCGTTTCCGTTCCATGTCTGTTCCGCTTCCTCCCTGTGTCCGCTTTCTGATGGAGCGGATTTGAATTGCGCGGATGCACAGCGGATGCCTAGCAGATGTAGCGGATGCGTAACGGATGCCGACGGATGCAGAACAGATTTTCCCCGTATGCCTAGCGGATGCAGAATGTACACGTTGGATACATTTTCCACTCAGAAAGTTTTGAGCAGCTGAAAACTTTTTGAGCGGATGGAACCTCAGTCGACGGATGCTGGACGGACAGAGAGGAAGCAAAACGGAGGCAGTGAGTACAGAACGGAAGCATCGCGTTAACCAACGGATGGTAATTGTTTTTCTCTGTTTTACATCCTCTTTCCATCCGTTGGTGCAGTGTGAGAGGAGCTTTAGTTGTAGTGTCCTGTTTTCAGGAGGCAGCATAAGTTACTTTTGTTGTGGTGGGCAAGTGACAGAAGTGGCCACTCTTTGGAATGGCCTCCTTTTGAACATTAGACTAGGTCTACTTTTGTTCAAAAAGCAGTTCAAGATAGAGCATTTCTAGGAGACATTTGGGGCCTAATGCCATTATTCTGCTGGATTTTTTCCCCGTACCAGGGGTGGGAGGATGGAAGGGATTTTTGCTACTCCTTGTACCCAGAATCATGCAGGTAGCCCTCAACTTACAACCATATATTAATGACCATTTGAAGTTATACTGGCATTGTAAAAAGTGACTTATGACCAGTTTTCACTCTTATGACCATTATAGCATATAATTTTGATCATGTGATCAAAATTTGGATTTGGTAAGGTATCACTGGTCTTTCTCAAGAAAGCAGAACTCTTCATAGATTTAGCATTTCAAAAGGAACTTTTATTGAAAGATAAGGATAGCAAAATAGATCTGGGCAGGATCTGAGATTTCCTGCTCAAAATGGTAAGTTAAACTATTGCAAGCGTAGCCCCTCCCAATGTCCAGTCCAACATTGAGCCAATCCCAGGTGTTGAAGATGTTCAGATTTGTTCGGGTTTGTTGTATTTGTTTTGGATGGCTAACTCTAACCCTAACCCTAACCTCTCCCAAACACATCCTAGATATGACCAACCACTGCCTAACCAACACATACTTCATCCACAATGGACAAAGATACAAACAAATAGAAGGAGCACCCATGGGATCATCCCTCTCATCCATCATTGCTAATCTACACATGGAACAGTTTGAAACCAATGCTCTAGACAAATCCAAACACAAACCAAAACTCTGGCTCAGATATGTAGATGATACTTTCATAATTTGGCCACATGGGAAAGAAAAACTGGGCAACTTCCTCACATATCTTAACAACCTACACCCCAAAATACAATTCACCATGGAAACAGAAACCAACAACCAACTTCCCTTCCTGGATGTCCTAATTTACAAAAAACCCAATGGCTCCCTAGGACACACCATCTACCACAAAAAAGCACACACCAACCACAACCTAAATGCACAATCCCATTACCATCCTGAAAAGATCAACTCCATTGCCAAGACCCTTATCTCCAGAACCAAATGCCTAGGTGAAAAAGACCACATGAGAACAGAACTACACACCCTCACTAATGTATTAATTTCCAATGTATTCCAAAGAAACACAATCACCAATCTAATCTGAAAAGAGATGCCCCCAATAAACCAAGACACAGAACAAGACAACGGTATCTCACTTCTCCCCTACATCAAAGGCATCACAGACAAAATCAGCAAAATTCTCCACAAACACAATATCAGGACAGCCTTTGGCACTGACCAAAAAATAGTCAACATCCTAAGAAACCCCAAAGACAAGATCCAGCTAGAAAACCAAGGAGTTTATGAAATACCATGCAACAATTGCCCAGCCACATACATTGGACAAACAAACAGGAGAATAAACGCACACATCACAGAACACAAAACTGCAGTCAGAAGAGAAAAAAATGCTTCCTCCCTCTTCCAGCACCTTAAAGCCACAGGACATGAAATTAATTTCAAAGGAACTAAATTAATATCCAACAATGAACACTCCAGCAAGAGAATAATCAGGGAAGCCATCGAGATAGAGAAACATCCCCATAACATGAATAGACGGGATGATACCTACTTCCAGACATCTGGAAGCTAGCCCTCACCAACAAATGAGTCCCAGCCACGAAAACCAACACCAGACCCAAAACAACACGAGACACCACTGCCAATCCCCCTCATCAGACCCAGGCCCAAGCCCATCCTATAAACGAAGGAAAACACCATCCAGAAAACAGACTATGGCTGCTGCACCAGCTGTCACACCCCCGGACCCCAAAACCAAACAAGCTGACACACGCCAAGAACACAGACCCAGACCCCAAACTTGAAGCCGGACTAAAACCCAGAATCCTATATCACAGCCACCCGCTCAGGATATCACAACAGAAAACTCAGGAAATTACACTACAAGAACTCAAGAAGTTGCAACACAGCAGATGACCCAGGATATCACAGCATAAGACCAAGGATACCACAGCAATAAATCTCACAAGGTCATCACACAACCCATTACCCAAGCCATTACTACACAGGAGGCTAATGGAAAAGAGATCAAAACACAAACCACCCAGGAGATTAGAATGCAGGACCCAGGATACCACAACAAAAGAACTTGCAAGACCAACACACAACCCATTACCCAAGCCATTAAAACACAAGAGGCTAATGGAAAAAATGATCACTACAAAACCAATGACCCCGGAGATTACAGCACAAGATCCAGGATATCTCCACAACAAAACTCACAAGGCCATCCTACAGCCCATTATACCAACATCAACTCCATCAACCAATCAAGAGACAGCAGCGCAAACAACCAGCCCAGCACACCAGCCCCCACCACCAGTATTTGTAGAGAGATGGCAGCTCCGATCACACACTGCTTGCACTGGCATGAAGCCGAAAGCACCAGCCTGAGGATGTCAAGTGGGACCTCACCGAAACATTGCCAAGATACTCTTAATCTTACATGGAAAAAGACCCAAACACACCTAGACATACATGTATATGTATGTATGTTTGGTTCTGGTGATTAGTGTTTTGGCCACGGAGTTTATCTGTGCTGGGTGGTGGTGGGATTGGACGTTGATGATTTCAAAATAAATACCAACCAGCTAAACACCTCATGGAACTAACAGAACATTGCTTAACCAACACATATTTCATATACAGAGGACAAAGATACAAGCAAATTGAAGGAGTCCCTATGGGATCACCACTGTCACCCGTCATTGCAAACCTGTTCATGGAAGAATTCGAATCCAGAGCCCTGGCTAATTCCACCCACAAACCCAACTATGGCTAAGATACATTGATGACACATTTGTGATTTGGCCCCATGGAAAAGGAAACCTAAACAATTTCCTAACACAGCTAAACAGCACACACCCCAAAATCAAGTTCACCATGGAAAGGAAATAAACAATCAACTACCATTCCTAGATGTACTAATCTACAAAAGAACAGATGGCACACTAGGACACACCATATACCAGAAGAAAACTCACACCAACCGCTACCTCAATGGGTGGTGGCCCAATCTCACCACCATCCAGCACAGATAAACTCCATGGCCAAAACACTTATTACCCGAACCAAACGCCTGGCAGACAAGACACATATAAAGATGGAACTATGCACCCTGACTAAAGTACTGACAGCCAATGGCTTCCACAAAAACAAAATCACCAGCTTGATCCACAAAAACACACTAAGACATAATAGAGACGTAGAAGATGAACAGACCTATGGAACAGCTGTCTTGCCCTACATAAGAGGTACTACAGACAAAATAAGTAAGATACTACACAGGCATCACATCAAGACTGCCTTCAAAACAGACAAAAAAATAGCAGCCATCCTTAGAAACCCCAAAGATAAAATTGACCTGGAAAACCAAGGCATATATGAAGTCCCCTGTGCATCATGCCCGGCCACATACATTGGACAGACCAATAGAAGAATAAGTACCCGCCTGGATGAACACAAAAATTCAGTAAAAAAGCTGGAACACACTTCCTCACTAGTCCAACACATGAAAGTCATAGATCATAACATCAACTTCAATGGCACCAAAACCCTAGCCACTATTGAAAACCCCAGTGACAGAATCATCAGAGAAGCCATAGAGATTGAAAAAAGACCTGAAAGCATGAACAGAAGAGATGATTCCACCAGACTGTCAATAATTTGGAAGCCTGCACTCTCAAATAGAAAGATCTCCACACCACAAGCCAGGCAAACACCTGGGCACAAACAGACTCCCTCTGATACCTCCAGTTCAAACACACCCCAACAAGGCACCCAGATGAGACCTAGCTTCCTAATAGATGATAGCCGTCCTTTTACTCGAAGCCAAGCTGCACTGAAAGCCTCCAATACAGGAACACAGTGTTGCCAGCCAATCAAAGCCACAAAACAGACAGAAGAAACCAGAAACAACAATCAAACAAACTCCAAGACCAATAAAAACAGACCAAGACTCCCAACCAATCAGGATGAATAAAAAAAACCATCCTGGGACAACAGTAGGCTAGCCTCAAATTTAAAACTAACGACTGACCCACAGACGAACTCAATATAGAAGCGTAATGATAGCAGATGAGATTCTGCCGAAATGTTACTACAACTTTAAAAGCACAAGTACAATGACATGGGATAATACCCGAAGGAAGCTGAACAGCACACATGTAAGTACCCGCGAAAACTTAAAAACACACATCTGGGATGGCTATATTATTTGGTAAGACACTAATAGGGTGGA
>BLBF01000011.1:27338284-27374216 GCA_015471245.1 Laticauda colubrina | reverse complement strand
TAATTCCCAATAAATAACCATATAACTTTTTAATCACTTTCTCATCATGCAGTACTGCATTTTAAGCACTGTGCCACCAAGGCTCTTATATTAAAGTAATTTCTTCCATTGAATTTAATTTTGCACAAACTGGAAAAGTACAAGAAGAAAACTGTTTTTTTTCCCCACTGAAACTCTTAACATATCATATGCCCAACAACTAATCAGCCCTATAGTAATGCATATTACTTCCTCCAATTTTTTTTTTTTGTATTTATACTTGAACTGATGTGGAGAGCACTATATGTACAGCAAAAATAGATTGGTTTCTATGCTTTTTTCCCCTTATTGCAAGCACATAATTGTAACTTCACTAAAACACTCTCAGTGACACTTCCTTTCCATTTCCATAGAATCTCTTCTCTGGTTGCTAAACTTCTAAAGTGGAGTGTGATATATTTGGGATAAATTCAAGATGGACATTCTTAATGAGAGTGTTATTAGTTGGAAGATTGGAAGGATGTAAAGCATTTAAAACTGCCGGATGCTGCTCACAGTGCTGTTCTAAAGCCAAGAACTATCACTAAAACAAAAGGAGGAAGCAGCAGCAGAAGTGACAAATGCTGAAGATAATCTGGCCCAATCTCCTGCCTTTGATTGTTTTACTCTTTTAACTACCTTCATCTTTTCTGTCTCAGCACACTGAATGACAGCTATCACTCACTTTCCTTCTGTTTTTGGATGAGGTGTTAGTGCTGTTTCCTATGTCCTTTTCTAATAATCAATTTCATCATGAGCTAAATTAAAAACAAAACAAAACACCCAATCCTTGCCAAAACCTTTGCTTTCAAGTGTAAATGAAAGGAACCACAGATGACATTTAACAAGGCTAGATACGTTTCTCAAAGTGAAGATTAAAATTGACCTGCAAAGATCAGCTGCTCCAGAACCATGTTACTCTTGTACAAATGTTGTAAAATGTTGTAAAAGCCGACTTAAAAGTAAGTTTATCTTACAAAGTTTACATAAAATATGCTACTCTCAAATAAATTAAAATTCACTTTTCATTAACTACCTGCAATAATTAGCCTGGAATGAAGCAAATATAAGCACATTATTATATTTATTTATTATTATATTTCCCTATCTTCACAACAAAAGACACTGAGCAACAAGTCCTATTCATCACAAATGAAAAATTTCTCGCCCAAATGAACCAGACTTCAAAGGGCTCAAATCCTCTTGATTTTGATAAGAAAGTTATGCATTAAAACTCTTTCATTCAGCTAAGTAAAGTTTTAGAGGTGCTCATCATTACCTGGGTCATACTGAAATCTTACTACTTATTTTACTGCATTTTCTTGTGTGAAAGTTTGAAAGATACAACAAGAAAGATTTCCTAATTCATAGACTCAAGGGAACAACAACAACAACAACAATAAAGCTAACAGGGGCAAAGTAAAGATGATGTTTGTCCAAACTCCTAAGTGCGGTTTCCAGTCACACAAATTGGTTGGCTTGCTTAGATTATGGCAACTGTGATGAAATGTGCAGAGGGAGAGGATTTGGCCAACTCAGAGCTTTCCCAGAAATAGACCTGGATCAAGAGTCTACAAAGAGATGAATGGAGGAGGAAAGCTGAAGTTCACAGTAACGACATATTAGAATCTCTCAGGATATATCTAGAAGCTTAGAAAGTTTATAAGTTTAGTTTGGTAAGATTCTGTCCATTAGCAAATGAAGCTTGGACTTGATTGGATTTCACTGTCTTGTGTCTGGGCTTGGGACTAACACCAACAGTAATAAGTACTTCAAGGCATGAAGGAAAAACTACCCTTCCACTCCTATATATTCTTCTAATATAAAACTGAATTACTTTGAGGCACCAGGCAGGGCTGTACTTAGCTTTTTAAGCACATGACTAGATACTGCATTTGAGAAATTGGATAGAACCAGGAAGAAAAATAAATTGTGTTTAATTTAGGTTAAAAATAAACATAATTAAGAGGATTACTATAAACATGCTTAATAGCTTTTCCTTTCCCCTGTAATATTAAAAACTGGAATTTGGCAAAAGCTTTGGGAGTCCATCTCTGGTCTTAAATAAAAAAGGTCCATCAAAACCATTTCCAGTATTCTTTTCTGTGAGCTGCTGCTCCACATTCTCAGAGCTAACACTTTGAGAATCATCTGTAATAGTTTTTAGTGTTTCTTAAAACCAAAAGATTTCAAGAGCAGACATCCAAACAGACTTGTACATAAAGCTTTTGTGAAACGTTTTGGCTCCTGTACATTTGAAAATGAAGCCAATCTACAGTTTTATAATACACAGGTTAACCTTAAAAGGCTTAGCTGAAACTGTCAGCTTCTGCCAAAGAATTCAATCTTGGAAGCTTTGCCAAATTCAGAAGGACAAATGTTTATCATTTCCTTGATAAAGGCTTCCTTCTAGCCTTATCCCAAGTGCCTAAATTTAGTTGCATAGCGTATTTCATTTTAGAAAGTTTTTGAGCTTTTTATTCTGATAGCTTTATGAAGCCTAAATGTGCAGAAGTACATGATTCTGTTTAAGAATTTTGCCATTATTTTTCCACCCAAAACCCACCCAATTTATTTTCATTCATTTTTTGCTACCTCCAATCGAAAAGGATGTCTTTTGCATATGTTTCCTTTTGCAGGTTTTTTTTTTTGTAATTATTACAATCCAATTTCAGAGGAAAAATGTCATTTAGTAAAAGGACCTAGAAAATATCAATCAGGTTGAATGTTTTTCACTTATTTAGCTAGGTAAACAACCAAATTGTCTACCCATTTTATTAGAATAATTCAGCAGCCGTCCTTCATATTGAAAATGTGTTTGGGTAGTTTAGCATATCTCTGATTAAAAGCATTTGTAATTTACATCGGGCACATAATAATGAGGTTTTTATAAAAGCTCAAGGAATAAAATGCTGGAAACATGAGTCAAATGCAATCAAGTGCTTTCTCTGTGGTAGTATGACTCTGAAGTGATAAAGCAAGTCTACCAGTTTGAGTCATTTGATGACTGTAACTCAATCCTCATTTTTCAGGTCAATACATGATACATTAAAAATAATCAAGTGAATCTCAAAGCACTCAGCTATATAAGAGCCCCAAATAGACTGGTACTTATTTTAATGTTCAAGGTGATAGGATATGGTGACTTTGCCTCATGTATATGAGAATCCAACTTGCTCTTATCACTGTGTAATTTTTTGTGTGTGTGTTTTGTTTTACAGAAACCTAGTCAACCTATACAACTGGTGACAAAAGTCGCCAATTTTGCTTTTTGAAAACTGCAGCCTGTCCTTATCCTTCAGCAGCACAACAGCTTATTGTTTGCAGCATACAGCAGAATATTTGGCTTTTTTTTTTTTGTTAATTTATAAGGCATTAATCCTTTATTGGGATCTCAACTTCAATTAATATGTGTGCTTAAACTCTGTATTAAAAGAACCGTGGCTCTTGATTATTCAAAGCAAAGTCTATGAAGTCAAGCAATTGTAAACTTCTGGTAGCAGATTTCTGCTACTGGATATTCTCATTTAATTGTAATGCTGATACACAGAAGTGCTCTGTTCTGACAGCAACAATCACATGCTTAGTCTCCCAAACCCTCTTTTTATTTCAACGCCTGTGAATTATATGCATTCATAGCCCTTAATGAGTCCCAAACAGTTTGTGAATAGTTCAACAGAAGTGTGCCAGTCTTTTTGGGATAAGGCTGATTAGCACCCACCTTTATCTCCCAATAAGCTGGGCAAGACCAAGTGGAGCACAAAGTCAACATGGAGTTTCAGAGTTTAAAGCAACCAGAAAGAACAAAGTTAAGCCCATGTCACACTGCACCAACGGATGGAAAGAGGATGGAAAATGGAGAGAAACACTTGCCATCCGTTGGTTAACACGATTCATCCGTTCTGTACTCACTGCATACGTTTTTCATCCTCTCTATCCGTCCAGCATCCGTTGACTGAGGTTCCATCCGCTCAAAAGGTTTTGAGCTGCTCAAAACTTTTTGAGCGGAAAATGTATCCAACGCATCCATTCAGCATCCACAACGCATATGGGGAACATCCGTTCTAAATCAGTTGTCATCCGTTATGTGTCCGCAATATTCACTAGGCATCCGCTACGCATCCACGCAACTCAAATCCGCTCCAGCGGAAAAGGGACACAGGGAAGAAGCAAAATGGATGCAGAACGGACGCGCAGCGTTAGTAGCATAGATGGAGAAAGGATGAAAGCGGATGCAACTCGCAAAGAAAGCATTTAAAACAGAAAAAACGTTCACAGAGGGGACCTATCTCGGATATTAAAGATGTCTAGAGGATGCCTAGAGGATGCAAAAGGACACCTAGTGGAAAACCTATATTGCCTATAAAAAGGGGGAGGAACTCACCTGGATCTCACTTTCAGTCCAGCAGCCCTGCGGTGCAGACCTCTGCAGCCTTCATCTGGCTCTTGCTCTTCCACAGCATCCATTGATGTCCACCATGGATCATAACACAGTCCTTTTGGTAGCCACTATCGTTCTGCAACAGTGTGAAGCCATCTACAGGCTCTTTCAACTGTTCTACGCGAAGAAAAGGAGGTGGCCAAGAAGTGTCTGGGTCTGAAGATGGATCGGGAGAAGAGCAGAGTACAGACTGTACAACAAGCTGATGGTGGAGCTGAGGAATGAAGACACTCGTGCATTCCAGAACTTCATGATGATGCCTCCAGCCATGTTTGACGAACTTGTGCAGCAGCGGAGACCCCGATTAACCAAGCAGAGCACCAATTTCCAGCCCAGCCTGGACCCTGGGCTCAAGGTGGCACTGCCCCTTCGCCACCTGGCCTCAGGGACCACATACAGGAGCATGCAGTACGGCTGGAGGGTGCCACACAACACCATCAGCATTGTGGTCAGAGAAGTGGTGCAGGCCATCATCGAAGAATACCTGGAGGAGCTCCTCCAATGCCCCTCCACTGAAGAAGGCTGGAAGAAAGTTGCAGAGGAGTGGTATCAGAAGTGGAACTTCCCCCACACCGTTGGAGCCATAGATGGGAAGCACGTGGCCTGCAAAGCTCCAGCCAAGTCAGGGTCCACTTATTTCAACTACAAGGGCTTCTTCAGCATCATCCTCTTCGCCATGGTCGATGCTGACTACAAGTTCATGTACATTGATGCTTAAGGCAACGGGTCAGCTTCAGATGCCCAGGTATACAACGCCAGTGACCTCAAGGTGGGGCTGGAACGCAACCTCACCATGGACTTCCCAGATCCAGACCCCCTGCCCAACGACACGCAAGATGTGCCCTACTTCATCGTGGGGGATGATGCCTTCTCCCTCAGAACCTATCTCATGAAGCCCTACACTTCCAGATGTCTCACCCGTGAAGAGAGGATCTTCAACTACAGGCTGTCCAGGGCAAGGCGGGTGGTGGAGAACGCCTTTGGCATCCTGGCCAACAGGTTCCAGGTACTTCTCACCACCATGCAGCATCACCCAGAGACTGTGAGGAGGATCGTGGAAGCTTGCTGCATCCTGCACAATCTCATGAGCACCCGCTACCCAGTGTTGCAGAACAGGCTCATGGACCTCCAACAAGGCAATGGGGACATGGAGCCTGGGGAATGGAGGCAAGGGCGAAACCTGATAGACACTAAGGATGTGCAAGGCCCCAACAGAGCTTCATGTGAAGGGAAGAAGCAGCGCAACCTCCTGAGACACTGGTGCAACTCCCCAGCTGGAGCAGTGGAGTGGCAAGACAGGATGATAGATCATTAATGGATGCTTCCTTCAGCCTGTCTCATCACACTGGTGAGATTGTGCCATGTATGTTGAGTGGGCCTACAATGAACAGGGCATTTAATAAAGAATTGTGTTTATGTTGACATGTGTGGATGATTGATTACATTATTATTGATAATAAAGGGCCATAGGTGTGGCACCTGGGAGGGTGGACCATACAGTTCCACTATGCTTGCACTGGAGGTTTATCTATCCCACAGCTGTTACCCATCCCAAAGGTATCCCTGCCCATCCCACAGCTATTACCCATCCCACAGATATCCCTGCCCATCCCACAGCTATTACCTATCCCAAAAGTATCCCTGCCCATCCCACAGCTATTACCCATCCCAAAGGTATCCCTGCCCATCCCACAGTTGTCTTAACCCATCCCACAGCATGCAAAGGCTTAAACCATTTCTAAAAGTTTCCACCAAGACTTTATTTACAAAAATAAATGAAGCAAGTGTGTGAAGCAAAGATAATCTTTATTAATAACAAGCTGTAAAAGAAAAATGACCCAAGTCAAGTGTCCAAAGCAAAAATAAAGTCAGTAGGTAGCCACCCAGTCTCTGGCACTCTTCTTGGTCACTCAGAGGTGTGCCCAGTCTCAGGGGTAAAGGGTCCAGGTGCTGTGGAGGTGGCTGCTGCTGGAGTGCTGGTCTGAGGTGCCACTGGGGTGCCTGGCCCCGAGATGACAACAAGGGACGGTGTGTTGAGGAAGCTCTCAGTCATCTGGCTCAGCCACGTGATGTTGAGAGCCCCTTCCTCCATGACTTGGGGTGTCAGTCCCAATACCGGTGACAGATGTTCTGAGGCCGGGCTTGGCTGTGGGGTGGAGGAAGGAGCAGTGTAGTGGGGCTGTCTGGTCTGCAGCTGGGTGAGGACTGGCGTCGGTGGCATCTGTGGCATGGGTGGTATCGATGGCATGGGTGGCATCTGTGGCATGGGTGGCATCTGTGGCATGGATGGCATCGGTGGCATCAGTGGCACTGGTGGCGTCCGATGTACCTGTGCCTGGACTGGGAAGGGCTGCCTGTGCTGCTGGACCTCCTGGTAGCTGTAGCCTTGGTAGGGTAGGCCCTGTGGAAAGCCTTGGAAGGGCAGTGACATCACCTGGGGTGGAGGAGGAGGCCTGGAGTGGGTGGGAGCAGGTTCATCTTGGTCTGGAGGGTTGTGAAGAAGATCGGTGATCCTGTCCTTCACCACCTGGTACTGGGGTTCTGACATGTTCAGGAGGGTCTGGTTGACATCGGTGAGGAAGGGCTTGCGGTTGGAGGATGGGGCATTGGTGTGTACCAGCTGAGAGAGGAGATCTACGCTGCTCTTGATGGTGTCTCTTATCTCCAGCAAGACTGTGTGGCTCTGCCCCTCCAGTCTGCCTCTCTGCCTTTCTGTGGAGGTGGAGCTGGGGGTGGATGTGGGTTGGTCTCTGGTGGAAGTGCCATCTCCTTTCTCCCACTGCATCAGGGGGTCCTCCACGCACTCAGCCAGGGGTAGTACAGCTGTCGGGGGGGCTCCATCGTGGCATGCTCCACAGATACCTGCCTGGACACAGGAGCTGACTCTTGGCCAGAAGAGGACTGGCTCTCAGCAGGCTGCCTGAGAGAGAGGGTTGTGAGAGGGGCTGCTCCTCAGTGGCGGATCTCACCCTCCAAGAAGCTGCACTTGGCCATCATGTAGGTCTCTCTGTCCATCACCTTGACCATGGCCTGGCCAGATTTCTTGAGGTGCAGCTTCCTGTACCAGGTGTGCATGTGCTTCCACCAGCCGAGGAGCACCTCCGAAGTGTAGCCCAGGCTCTCCGCCTTCTCTCTCCAAGCAGCCTGCTTCCTTTTGGTGTCTCTATAGAGCCTGTGTCCATTCTGCCATCGATACTCGTTCTCCCTCAGCCATTCCAGCACCTCATCCTCATGTTCCTCTTCAATGGAGTATTGCCTCCTCTCCTGTTCACGCGTATGCCTCTTCCTCCCTCTGCCAGGGCCATATGGGCCCTCATCAGAGGGGCTTCAAGGTTGTAGGGGCTGCTCCTCCACACCACCACTACCACCAGCAGCAGCAACAAAAACAGTAGCAACAAAAGCAGGACCAGCAGGACCAGCAGGACCAGCAGCAAAAGCAGCAACAGCAACAGCAACAGCACCAGCAGCACCAGCAGCACCAGCAGCACCAGCAGCACCAGCAGCACCAGGAGGAGGACCAGGAGCACCAGCAGGACGAGCAGGACCAGGAGCACCAGCAGGACCAGCAGCACCAGCAGGACCAGGAGGACCAGGAGGACCAGGAGGAACGCTAGCAGAGTAAGCACCAGCAGGAACAGCAGGACCTGGAGCAGTGCCAGCAGAGTAAGCACCAGCAGAAGCACCAGCACCAGGAGCAGCGCCAGCAGAGTAAGCACCAGCAGAAGCACCACCACCAGAAGCAGCATCAGCAGAAGCACCACCACCAGAAGCAGCATCAGCAGAAGCACCACCTCCAGAAGCAGTATCAGCAGAAACCCCAGCACCAGAAGATCGAGCCCGGGCAGCAGAAGCCCCAGCAGAAGCAGAGTCAGGGCCAGGGGGTGGGAGGGTGGCCTTGTCCCTCTTGCCAGGGCTGGCAGCAGATGGCAGAGGCTTCCGTTTCTTCCCCATGGTTGTTGGGTTGCTGGCTGGCTGGCAAGCTGTGTCTGGAAGCAGGTCTTTCCTCTGAATGGTGACCTGCTTGGGAGCTGCTTCCCTTTTTATCCACGGGGCTGTTGCAATGCATCCTCCCCGCATGCACAGTGAATGCTAGGCATATGCTAGGCATCTGCTAGGCATCTGCTAGGCATCCGCTAGGCTTCCGCTGTGCATCCGTTTCATCCGCTCGTCATCCGCTGTGCATCCGCTTCATCCGCTCGGCATCCGCTCTTTCCGTTCCGCATCTGCTTTGCTGTGCTCCCCCGGAAGCCTTGCAGATGTGCCATCTGCTCTCATCCGCTTCCATCCCCTAGGCTTCTGTGGAGCATCCACTTTCCATCCGCTCTACGTCCTCCTCCCGTCCGTTCCTTTCCATGTTGTCCGCCCTGGTTATGCAAATTCGGGGCACTTTTGAGAGCAGATAACAACGGATGGAACATTTTTCTCATCCGCTGTGTCCTTTTTACAAACGTTTTGCATCCGTTGGCCAGTGTGACAGTGCCTTTACTTCCTGCAAAGGCTCATGTCCTTTTGTTCCTTCTTTATGTCTTATGGGAGGGGCCAATCATCTCCAAGCCTTATTCCTGAGTCGCCCCTTTTGTCTTAACTGTTTTTGCCTTCTGGCAACTCTGCACAAGTGCATACTGGGGACAGGCTCCTCCTATTCCTTTGCCTCACTGATGTCAGATTTTGGAGGCTCCAGAATCAGCATATAATTCTAAGATGGCTCTGGCCCCATATTTGTGCTGGATGCAGCTCCCTTCTCTGAGCCCTCCCCAGATTCCAGGACTGGCCCATGTTCCTCCCTACTGTTCGCCTCTGCTTCCAGCTCTGCTGGCCTCTGGTGGACCACAACATGCTGTGAGAAATTTTTGACCCTACTGAAGACAGGATCAAGAAAATACTCAGTCCACATTTGCAGTGCATTTTAGATATATATCAAGGACTCTATGCCACTTAATAGTAATAGCACTTAGACTTATACACCGCTTCATAGTGTATCCCTCTCTAAGCGGTTTACAGTTTCAGCATATTATCCCCAACAATCTGAGTTCTCATTTTACTGACCTTGGAATGTTGAAAAGCTGGGTCAACTTTGAATCAGTCAGGATTGAACTTCTGGCAGTTGGCAGAATTAGCCTGCAATACTGCATTCTAACCACTGCTCCATCACAATTCTTTGACTTAAGCATTATATGTTACAGTATTTGTTTAATGAAATTTATCCCTGGGATTTTCAATATAGTTTCTAGTTTTAAAGACTATAAAGAACACATTAAATACAACAAACATATATTTTTTTAAAAAAAATCCACAGGCCTCTGTCACACTTTAGATAGAGGGAAGCATCAACTTTTTTGCCTTATATGGGTTTTGAACATTCATGCTTATTTAAAGCAGTCAGAACCAGCACCCTTGTGAACCCTCAAGGTAATATCACAGTCATATTCACTACTATTATCCATCTGGCTAGGCTGCTACCAATCTTATTTGGTCAGGGGATGGGCTATTGCAGATGCAAGAGCATGAAGGCTTGGAAGGAAAATGGACTGGAGATACTTCTCCCAGCATTGATTTCATTTTTATTTTGTTTTATTTATATCCTGCCTTTATTATTTGTATTAATAACCCAAGGTGATAAATATATCCAACACAGTCTCCACCTTTTTTTCCAATAGCAACAACCTGTGAGGTGGGTTGGGCTGAGAGAGAGAGAGTGGCCTAAAGTCACTCAGCCAGCTTTCTCCTGCTTTCTCGCCTGGTGCCTTCACTACTATATCTCTCCCTCCCCTCCTTTTTCTTCTCTCCCTCTCCTCCTTCTCTCTCCAGCAAATTGTCTGTACATATTGGCTGCATGACATACTGTAAAAGCCTGTGTTTAGCCTGGGGTAATGTTTGGTCTTCGTGAGATTGGGGGGAAGGTATAATGATGCCCCTTTTGCAAAGTGAACTGCCCCTTGTGATTAAGAAGAATTGGAGCCTCTGAAGAATTGGAGTTCTCTTGACTGTCACAAACGAAGACAAATTGATCTCTTGATTGTCTTTCCTATAGCACCTTGTCCTCTGCCCCTCATAGATCTGCTTGCTAAAGGAAGTGCCTCCTCTTCTGAGAATTGTTTAATTTGTTTTACACCATATCATCTGTTTTGTACATTTAAACAATTTATATGGCCACCTGTTTCCATGGCAGTATATTTGGGAGGCAGAACAAAGTTCAATTAAACACTCCAAATAATAAATGTCCAAGGTTGCAAATGGTAATAGCCGCTTACAGTAAAACAGTAAAGCGTCAGCCAGCAAAGCTTGCTTACCTTCTTTGCCTTAATGCTGTGGTACTGTCAGGCTACAGAACTTTTCCCATTCACTCAACTAGAATGAACTTCTGAAAACATATCCAAACATATCACAAAGGAATTCTTTACTGAGATGAGACAATTCCTATAGGAATTCAAAACAGTGTCTGAGGTCTCTCAGGCATACAGGAATACATAAGGGAGTTGAGAACCCCTCCCCTTATCTCGATGTGTATTTCGTGAAACAAAAACCAGTATGCTAATTCCTCTCCACCCCACTTGTAAGGAACGATCTTTTTCACAGTTTCCCAGGGCATACCTAATTCCCCTCCCCCTTTTTAGAATGAACTATTCAAGAGATTCCCAAAGTACAATCTCACTGTGGAATTTTTATGACCTTCTCATCTCCTGGTTGTGTCTCTCAGAGGTGATAGTTCTGGCCACCTGGCTTTTCTCCCTCCATTGTATCATGTGTGGGAAATACAAATTAGATATAAGATTATATATTCATGTTACATCAAGAAAGGATTTATTTATCAGCCTCCCCCCCACTTTTTCTTCTTCCACTGAAGAAATGACAGAAACATTGATCTGACAGGTACCTCACAAATTAGAACCATAACATCTTGAAAAAACTTGCAACATTTCTCACAGTCTTTTACAGGAGGTAGCCCTCCCTGGGTGTGGATTCAAATTTTTTAATAATCGTTTCTGTGGGTGTGGATAGGTGGCCATGGCCATGTGACTGGGTGGGCATGGCTTCTTTTTTTGCGCAGCATCCCCCCCCCCATGTTCTCTCTTTTTGGCTTCCTGGGCCTCAGGGAAGCCTCCTGGGGGTGCGTTTTTGCTCCTAGAAAGCTTCCCTGAGGCCCAGGAAGGCAAAAATCAGAGAACGCAGCACCCCCCTGCACTCCATTTTTTGGTCTGCTGGGCTTCAGGGAAGCCTCCTGGGGGAGTGTTTGCTCCCAGAAAGCTTCCCTGAGGTCAGAACAGCTGATTGTCAGGAAGAAAGAAAAACCTTAAGGAGTGACTGGGTAGGGGAGAATGCAGTTAGTGATGTTGGTCATACACACAATGTCGTACATGTGCAATAAGGACTGACTGGGTAGGGAGGAGAGGGGTGGGAGGAGAAGGGCGGGGCCAGCCAGGGACACAATGTCAGTTCTCTGAACTGCACAAAATCGTAACAACTGGTTCTATAGAACCAGTCTGAACTGGTAGAATCCCATCCTGGCCGTCCCTCATGAGGGAGCAAAATTGGGGCCTACAACTCGGTTATTAAGAGAGGAGGTCACTAAGAGAAACTACAACTCTGCTTATGATTTTAGTTTAGTTTTCCTTTGCTTTCAAGACCTGTGAAGGTTATAAATGAAAGGATTGGTCATAATGTTAATTTTTAATCCTCATCATATCATCAAATGGTTATGAAATGGGGCAGTTGCTAAACAAGGACTATCTGTATTGTATCATTGATCAAACGTGGGCAAAGATCAGTGAAGCAGGTTTTATAATTAAACAACAACAGCAAAAAAAGAAATTTGTTAAAGGAAATCCATAACACCTAACTGCCTGCTTTCCATCAGGAGAAGAGCCAAAAGAACACATGCACCTTGCAAGAATGTTTGGGGGAAGAAGAACAGGGGGACAGAGCAAAAGGGGCCACCTTGTGATAAGAAGGTGATGAGGTGCCATAGTGCTGCTTGAATTTAGATCTCCAGCATTTTCTAATTATTGATGAATAAAGCCCCTGTCACACAGCACCAACTGATGCAAAGAGGATGTAAAATGGAGGGAAACACTTACCATCCATTGGTTAATGCGATGCTTCCGTTCTGTACTCACTGCATACATTTTTCATCCTCTCTATCCGTCCAGCATCCATTGACTGAGGTTTCATCCGCTCAAAAAGTTTTGAGCTGCTCAAAACTTTTTGAGCGGAAAATGTATCCAACGCATCCATTCTGCATCCGCTACGCTACGCATACGGGGAACATCCGTTCTACATCCGTTGTCATCCGTTATGCATCCGCTATATCCGCTAGGCATCCACTGCATATCCGCGCAACTCGCATCCGCCCCAGCGAAAAACAGACACAGGGAGGAAGCGAAACGGATGCGGAATGGACATGCAGTATTAGTAGCACGGATGGAGAAAGGATGAAAGCAGATGCAGCTCGCATACAAAGCATTAAAATGGAAAAAACGTTCGCATAGAGGACGTATCTCGGATATTTAGGATGTCTGCAGGATGTCTAGAGGATGAAAAAGGAAACCTAGTGGAAAACCTATATTGCCTATAAAAAGGGGGAGGAACTCACCTGGATCTCACTTTCAGTCCAGCAGCCATGCTGTGCAGACCTCTTCAGCCTTCATCTGGCTCTTGCTCTTCCACAGCATCCAATCATCTCCACCATGGATCGTCACACACTCCTTTTGTTAGCCACCATCATTCTACAACAGTGCGAAACCTTCTACAGGCTCCTTCACCTGTTCTACGCGAAGAAAAGGAGGTGGCCAAGAAATGTCTGGGTCCGAAGATGGATCGCCAGAAGAGCAGAGAACGGACTGTATAACAAGCTGATGGTGGAGCTCAGGAACAAAGACCCTTGTGCATTCCAGAACTTCATGAGGATGCCTCCAGCCATGTTTGACGAAGTTGTGGAGTGGCTGAGACTCAGGTTGACCAAGCAGAACACAAACTTCTGGCCCAGCCAGGACCCTGGGCTGAAGGTGGCACTGACTCTGCGCCACCTGGCCTCAGGGACCATGTACAGGAGCATGCAGTATGCCTGGAGGGTGCCACAAAACACCATCAGCATTGTGGTCAGAGAAGTGGTGCAGGCCATCATCGAAGAATACCTGGAGGAGCTCCTCCAGTGCCCCTCCAGTGAAGAAGGCTGGAAGAAAGTTGCAGAGCAGTGGTATCAGAAGTGGAACTTCCCCCATACCGTTGGAGCCATAGATGGCAAGCACGTGACCTGCAAAGCTCCAGCCAAATCAGGGTCCTCTTATCACAACTACAAGGGCTTCTTCAGCATCATCCTCTTCGCCATGGTCGATGCTGACTACAAATTCATGTACATGGATGCTTAAGGCAACGGTTCAGCTTCAGATGCCCAGGTATACAAAGCCAGTGACCTCAAGGAGGGGCTGGAACGCAACCTCATCATGGGCTTGCCAGATCCAGATCCCCTGCCCAATGACACATAAGATGTGCCCGACTTCTTGGGAGATGATGCCTTCTCCCTCAGAACCTACCTCATGAAGCCCTACACCTCCAGACTCCTCACCTGTGAAGAGAGGTTCTTCAACTACAGGCTGTCCAGGGCAAGGCAGGTGGTGGAGAACGCCTTTGGCATCCTGGCCAACAGGTTCCAGGTACTTCTCACCACCATGCAGCATTGCCCACAGACTGTGAGGAGGATCGTGGAAGCTTGCTGCATCCTGCACAATCTCATGCGCACCCACTACCCAGTGTTGCAGAACAGGCTTGTGGACCTCCAACAAGGCAATGGGGACATGGAGCCTGGTGAATGGAGGCAAGGGCGAAACCAGATAGACACTGTGGATGTGCAAGGCCCTAACAGAGCCTCACATGAAGGGAAGAAGCAGCGCAACCTCCTGAAACACTGGTGCAACTCCCCAGCTGGAGAAGTGGAGTGGCAAGACAGGATGATAGATGATTAATGGATGCTTCCTTCAGCCTGTCTCATCACACTGATGAGATTGTGCCATGTATGTTGAGTGGCCCTACAATGAACAGGGCATTTAATAAAGAGTTGTTTTTATGTTGAAATGTGTGGATCAATGATTACATTGTTATTGATAATAAAGGGCCAAAGGTGTGGCACCTGGGAGGGTGCACCATACAGTCCAACTATGCTTGCACTGGAGGTTTATCAGTTCCACAGCTATTACCCATACCACAGGTATCCTAACCCATCCCACAGCTGTTACCCATCCCACAGGTTTCTCTGCCCATCCCAAAGGTATCCCTGCCCATCCCACAGCTATTACCCATCCCACAGGTATCCCTGCCCATCCCACAGCTATTACCCATCCCAAAGGTATCCCTGCCCATCCCACAGGTATCCATGCCCATCCCACAGCTATCTTTACCCATCCCACAAGCATGCAAAGGCCTAAACCATTTCTAAAAGTTTCCACCAAGACTTTATTGATTAAAAGAACTGAAGCAAGTGTGTGAAGCAAAGATAATCTTTATTAATAACAAATTGTAAAAGAAAATGACCCAAGTGTCCCAAGCAAAGATAAAGTCATCAGGTAGCCACCCAGTCTCTGGCACTTTTCTCAGTCACTCTGAGGCGTGCCCATAGTCTCAGGGGTGAAGGGTCCAGGTGCTATGGAGGTGGGTGCTGCTGGAGTGCTGGTTTGAGGCACCATTGGGGTGCCTGGCCCCGAGTGGTCAACAGGGGACGGTATGTGGAGGAAGCTCTCAGAGAGCTGGCATAGTGCCATGTTGAGAGCCCCTTCCTCCATGACATGGGGTCTCAGTCCCAAGACCGGTGACAGATGTTCTGAGGCCGGGCTTGGCTGTGGGGTGGAGGAAGGAGGAGTGTAGTGGGGATGTCTGGTCTGCAGGTGAGCGAGGTAGGCATGGGTGGCATCTGTGATGTGGGTGGCATCGGTGGGGTCAGTGGCATCGGTGGCATGAGTGGCATCGGTGGCACCGGTAGCATACGATTTACCTGTGCCTGGATTGGGAAGGGCTGCCTGTGCTGCTGGACCTCCTAGTAGCCGTAGCCTTGGGAGGTGAGGGCCTGTGGAAAGCCTTGGAAGGGCAGTGACATCACCTGGGGTGGAGGAGCACATCTGGACTGGGTGGGAGCAGGTTCAGCTGGGTCTGGAGAGTTGTGAAGAAGACCGGTGATCCTGTCTTGATCATCTGGTACTGTGATTCGGACATGTCCATGAGGGTCTGGTTGACATAGGTGAGGAAGGGCTTGCAGTTGGAGGATCGTATATCGTTGTGTACCAGCTGAGAGAGGAGATCTATGCTGCTTCTGATTGTGTCCCTGATCTCCAGCAGGACAGTGTGGCTCTGCCCCTCCGGTCTGGCTCTCTGCCTGCTTTCTGTGGAGGTGGAACTGGGGGTGGATGTGGGTTGGTTTCTGATGGAAGTGCCCTCTCCTTGCTCCCACTGCGTCAGGGGGTCCTCCACATGCTCAGCCATGGGGAGTGCAGCTGTTGGGGGGGTCTCCTTCATGAGACGCTCCACAGCTACCTGCCTGGACACAGGAGCTGACTCTTGGCCAGAAGAGGACTGGCTCTCTGCGGGCTGCCTGAGAGAGTGGGTTGTGAGATGGGCTGCTCCTCGGTGGCGGATCTCACCCTCCAAGAAGCTGCACTTGGCCATCATGTAGGTCTCTTGGTCCGTCAGCTTGACCGTGATTTCTTAAGGTGCAGCTTCCTGTACCAGGTGTGCATGTGCTTCCACCAGCCGAGGAGCACCTCCGAAGTGTAGCCCAGGCTCTCCGCCTTCTCTCTCCAAGCAGCCTGCTTCCTTTTGGTGTCTCGATAGAGCCTGTGTCCCTTCTGCCATAGATACTCGTTCTCCCTCAGCCATTCCAGCACCTCATCCTCATGTTCCTCTTTGATGGAGTGTTGCCTCCTCTCCCGTCCTCACGTATACCTCTTCCTCCCTCTGCCAGGGCCATATGGGCCCTCATCAGAGGGGCTTCGAGGTTGTAGGGGCTGCTCCACCACACCAGCAGCAGCAGCAGCAACAACAACAGTAGCAGCAAAAGCAGGACCAGCACCACCAGCACCACCAGCACCACCAGCACCAGCAGGACCAGGATCAGCAGCAGCAGAGTAAGCACCATCAGCACCAGCAGGACCAGCAGGACCAGGATCAACAGTAGCAGAGTAAGCACCAGCAGGACCAGGAGCACCAACAGGACCAGCAGGACCAGGAGCACCAGCAGCACCAGCAGGACCAGGAGCACCAGGAGCACAAGCAGGACCAGCAGGACCAGGGGCAGCGCCAGCAGAGTAAGCACCAGCACCAGGAGCAGCAGCAGTAGAGTAAGCACCAGCAGAAGCACCAGCACCAGGAGCAGCGCCAGCAGAGTAAGCACCAGCAGAAGCACCAGCACCAGGAACAGCGCCAGCAGAGTAAGCCCCAGCAGAAGCCCCAGCACCAGGAGCAGCGCCAGCAGAAGCTCCAGCACCAGAAGAGTCAGCCCGAGCAGCAGAAGCCCCAGCAGAAGCAGAAACAGGGCCAGGGGGTTGGATGGTGGCCCTGTCCTTCTTGCCAGGGCTGGCAGCAGATGGCAGAGGCTTCCTCTTTTTCCCTATGGTTGTTGGCTGGCTGGAGCTGTGTCTGGCAGCAGGTCTTTGGTGTGAATGGTGACCTGCTTGCGAGCTCGTTCCCTTTATATCTGCGGGGCTGACGCAATGCATCCTCCCCGCATGGGCAGTGAACGCTTTGCATCTGCTAGGCTTCCGCTCTGCATCTGCTTCATCAGCTCAGCATCCGCTCTGCATCCGTTCCTTCCATTGCACGTCTGCTTCACTGTGCTCCCTGGGAAGCCCCACGGATGTGCCATCCGCTTCCATCCACTTCTATCCTCTAGGCTTCCGTGGAGCATCCGCTTAACATCCTGGCTACATCCTCCCCCTGTCCATTCCTTTCCATTGTTGTCCGCTCTGCTTATGCAAATTTGGGGCACTTTTGAGATTGGATGACAACGGATAGAACATTTTCTCTTCCTCTGTGTCCTTTTTACGTACGTTTTGCATCCGTCAGCCTATGTGACAGGCCCTTAAGGAGGAAAATAACAATTCTTAAATTCAGGAAGTGAACTTTGATGTTCTCATATTGAAACTGATTTTAAAAATTTGAAGTCAACCTTCTTGTGAGGTAACTAGGGGAGTTATATTGTATTTCCAAGGTTATTCCATCACCATTGCAAGTATCACATTTTTAAAAAAGAAAAATTGATTCAGATCAAAATCAAAAATATTTTGAATTTCATATTCAATTAAGGAAACATTTCCAACTGGTATGCTTTCATGGCTCTCTGGTATAAATTGCAAGTATCTCATAATGATATCTCTGGACATTTGAACTTGTGCCTCAACTATGGATGCCAGTACATAGATGACATGCTTTGTATTGCAATATAATGCAAGTTTCTTCTGACCTGAAACACACTCAGCCACACATTCTTTTACCTCCCAACAGACACTTTTTCATATATTTTCAGAGGAATCCTTTATTTTTAGTAGATACAATAATCAATACAATAAGGTTTCACAGAAAATTAATCTTTGTCACAGGTAAATTCATTTTCTTTCTTTGTATATTTAGCTTTGTCTAATTATTTATTTGACCCAGTCATTGCCACTCTTTTGAATATACAATATCTCACATTTAAACTAAAACAAAACATACCATACAAATGCAAATCCACCTTGAGAATATGATAATTTCACACACCAGACAACCCATAAGGGACCTGCTATTTAGCTTCACCCAACATCCTGATGAAACCATCCACATAGTATGTTTCATCTGAATCAGGTCAGAGTGGGAGCTGTATAGTTTCTGGAATAATTTCGTTCCAGATGGCAGGTGCCAGAATAGAGACAGTATTGTTCCTGAGTCCATAAGGGGCATTGCTCAATTAATACAGAATATACAGCACATGGAGAACATGCAACTCTGTTGACTCATACAGGACAGGCAGCAGTTACAAAAAATAGGCAGCCCTTTAAATGATCAGGAAAAATCAGTGTGATATAATGATTAAGGCATCAGCCTAGAAACTAGGAGACCATGAACTCTTGCCTTGGCTTGGGCACAAAACCAGCAGGTGACCCTGAACTAGTTATTCTCTTTCAGCCCTAAGAAATAGACAAAGGTAAACTTCATCCAAAATCCTTGAAAACTACAGAGACTTTTCCAGGAAGTCACAAGAAGAGAAAAACTTACTCAAACGCACATACCCCCCCCCCCATTTACACACAAGCCCTATGCCATACTTTCTTTTTTTTTTTAAAGAAAAAAAAAATGGAGGAATGTCTGCCATACTTTCTTCATTTTCTGAAAAGGAACAAAACATAACTCTTTACAATTTGATTGACTTTGCTACCTTACCCATTAAAAGCATCCTCCAGATTCCAAGCAAATAAATGGTGTTTTTACAACTGTGTGAAGGTTAACACTCTTAATTAAAAAAAGAATAGACAAATTCAATAAAATATTTTATGTGGGCTTTCTGCTGTGTCTTTCTCAAAAGGATTTCTTTAAGCCCATATAGACAAACATGATCCCAAGCCTGTAAACTTTTGAGTCACAATAAATGAGTGCAAAGAATGGCATGCCAGAACTATTGTAGAAATCATAAAGCAACTCCAGCCAAGCCAGACATATTTCATTTACTCCTCCAGTGGCTTATTATAGCTTCCTGCCCTGCGATAAAAATGTATACAGTAAAACATGAATTTCGGTGCACATACTTAAAAATGTAATTAGGCGACAAAATTTTTTCACAATGTACTTATAGATCTTGAGATTAAAAACAGTTTTCACATTCAGAGAAAACATAAGGACTATGAGGAGCAATTGTTGGTTGTATCCTGGTGGTTATATGTATACATTATTACAAGTCTTAGACAAATGCGGTACCATAACTGCTTACACAAACTATACCTCAAGGAAGAAATGAAACCAAACAAAAGTAAGTCCCCAAACGCATGTCAGTGATCCCATAATATTGTCCCACTCAATTATCTCATTAAGTATAACATGGAGGCATGTTTTTCAAGCCAATGATCGCCCAATATCTCCATTATCTATGTGGAGGTCCTTGATCTCATTAGATAAAATCTCTATTAAAAATAATGTAAGATCCACCAAACATCTATTATAGATAGTATAACATTTTTTAAGGAGTTGAATCTTGCATCTCCTGGTTGAGGGGTTTATGTCTTATGAATTAAATTCTTTATTAAAAGTAACATTAGGTCTGTAGGAAGACCATTCCATTACTTTCTTCAGTTTTTTGACCAATAGATATTAAATCTCTATGAACACTTTGGAACAGAACTTCTAAAAGGTATGATAAGACAAGGTAGTTCAGGTGTACTAAGAAATTATTATGTGGTTATTATTATCTCAATAGAATTAAGAGTGAATGGTGATCTTTGCTTTGTTCATTTCTGTGGAATGCGCTTGGAATTTTATCTGAAAATAATAAAATCAAATGTATGTGTTTAAAATAAAAAAACAACAATGTACAAATAAAGAACTTAGATTGTAGAACCTGCTGAGGTGTCATTCTCATTTTTATTTCTACATTTTTCATCTCATCTATTTGCTAAATGTACAGTTGTAATAAAACATATTTTAAACATTGATACATTTGCATAATCATTGCATTCTTCTATTTACTGTTTCTTGAACATATCATATAGTTCTTTGAATTTTGAACTACAAGATTTGAATAAGGATAGTTATGAAACTAGTTGTGTTAAATGAGAAGTTGAGGTGGGGAATTTGGTGATCAATAAGAGAATTATGGTCATATTTATGCTATTGTAACAATTTCCTCTTATGGTTAAAAAGTCTACAGGTAAACTTTACTTATAAACTGCCTAGTTCAGCAATGCTGATATTCAAAGCTATAAAAGTGCTGGGAAAAAAAATCTTTAGAACCAATGCCCATTTTGTACCTACTTACTCTCTTGTAAACCCTTTCTCTCCAATGAATTTAAATACAGACATTAATTCCTTTCTTGGTAAGAATCTCAGCACCCATTCAGGGTGAATATTCCAAAGGAGGGAGGAATGGGGAAAAGGAAAGCACCATCACATGATTTCCCACCTAGCAGCTGCTTCACTTAATGATAGAACTGTGGGCCTCAATTGTGGCCATTAAATGAGAACTATCTATTATAGCACATTCTGACTTGAGAAGTCAGTTTGATAAGGAGCAGCTCTTCATTTATTACCAGAGGTCATGAGATCTGCAGGGTTTCCCGACATCATTTTAGGTGCAGACACAGATTTACCAATGTGACTCTGTCACAGAATCTGTGTTACTGCAATTTTCAGTAGAGCTGTTCCCATCAAGTGGTCTTACTGGTGATTTTGAAGCACCACACCTCACACAGAGTACCAACTTAGGATGACTTCTAGCAAGAATCAAAACTTTTACAGCATTGACTGTAAAAGGGATTTTGTTTAGCTTGGTACAGTTCACAGCAGAAGAGTGGAAAGCTGCAGGACATTTGTTCAGAAGGATATTCTCAGCACAGTAGTGAGTAATGACCACAATGACTATGGCTGACTAAAGCAGAATTTTCTGACATACTAAAGGAGTCTGATTCTTATTTAGGGAGAATTGAATGATGGCTTGCGGCAAATGACATTCTCCCTGCAAAGTGGGCAGATACATTCCTAGTTACTGTTTCTACCAATGTCGTACAGCTTTCTGAAAACTCTCACTGCTCTTATGATCCTGTGAAGCTCACATTCCAAGACTTTGAATGGCTCTGTCAGAGCTCTCCAAACTCTAACCTATCATTATCACTTGTACACTTGAGATGTGGTGTCAGAAATCTCAAAAGTGGGACAAAATCTTACAGACTATGTTATTAATCTTACAAGGTCACTAGCATTTGGGCTCTTTTTGGGTCACACTTTGGCAGATAGAGATGCTTGTGATCTCCATGAAGAATTTTATCTTCATAAGTTATCAGGTGAATGAAGGAATGCTACTATTGCTGGAGTTGGGTTTTACCTCTCATTGTGCCTTCTTGCTTGCTTATAAGCTTACACAATGAGGATTGAGTCTGCATTTAATGTTAGAACTTAATTCCACTTTCTCTTTTTCCTTCCCTGTTCATTATTACTCCTGGTCATTGGATTCAGAAATACTGGTAACACTGCTGAAGACATAACATGGAATCAACTCGTCTTTGCCATTAAATAAAAATTAAATTGAAAATGGCCTTCTCTTTACCGGCATATTCATTTAAAATATTTTGAACCATCTAATAGCTGAAGCTTTCTATTTATTATGAAAGATGCCTAAATGTTCTGACCCAAACCTCGTTCAAATTAAATAAACACAAACTGTACATAAAAGCAAACCTTTTTTTAATGTGGTGCTGGGAATTCAGTGCATTCCCAGCCAAGAGACATTTAAACCTAATTGTCTGTTATCAAAAGCAAGGCCTTTCAAGGTTACAAAAGGCTGCCAAGAACAGAAGATTAATTACTGATTAAATATCCACCGTCAGAAGTTTCAAAAACAAACTGGAGTAAGCAGGACTTCAATGAGGACTATGAGTCTAAGGAACTTCTTTGCTTCCTGCAAATAATTCATCCCCAAGATCTGGCTTTTATCCCTTATGGGAGGGGCCATTATCTTCCAGCCTTACTTCTGAGTCTCCCTTGCTGCTTCAGGTGCTCTTTTCTTCGAGCAGTCCTGCACGCACACGCACTGGGTACAGGCTCCCCGGGGTCTTCTGCGTCACTGCTGCCAGAATCCACAAGTTCAGAAGGTCCTGACCCCATCCCTGCATCTCACGTGGACCCCTCATCCAAGTCCTCACTATCAGAGACTCCTGCTGTCCACACCTGCTACCAGTGAAACACAACACTAAAATAGAATTGAAAATTTTTAAAAACCCACAAAATAAAAAGGCTAAAAAACACCAACACTAGACATACGAAGTAGTTGCAAATAGCCATTCAATGATTGAAATGATATGGACAGTTAAAAGACAGCTAAGAAAACTGGGAAAATAGAAAGGTCTTCAGCTGCTACCAAAATGATGTGGGCATCATGTGAGCTTGTCTGGAGAGGGAATTCCACAAATGGAGTGCCACCATAGAAAAAAGTTCTTCCCTTGTAGAACAACATCTCACCTCCTTTGGTGGAGGACTTGAAGAAAGCCTTCATTAATAATTGTGAGGTCTGGATAAGTACATACAGGAGTACTGTACAAAAGTACACTTTTAGCTAATCTGGTCCCAAGGTTTAAAGGCACTTTGAATTGGAAGCATTTCATCTGAAGGAAATGTATAACAGTATAACAGTAATTAAGATGACTGGTTTTATATTAGAACTAACATCTCATCAGCTGAAAAATAAACATAATCAAATCTCACCCTGTAAACATGCTGAGACTCAGCAATATATCCATTTTTTTAATTGATAGTGTTTTAATTGAAATATTGATTCACCTTTCTGTTCTCCAATGTCTTTTCTCCATGTCTTTATATGACTAGCTAGTACTATTACTATTGTTACTCTAACCACAGAGGTAAAGACAAATTAAAGACTTTGGACCTACAATGTCAATCTCTTAAGTATAATCTTTGTAAAGGTTTCAGTACTCAACAGTAAGTTTTTCTGATTATTGTATATTCATAGAGCTGTTGGGGACAGTGAATACTCAAAATTCTGTGTCATGTGTCTAAGGAATTGGGTAGTTGGAGTTGTGGCTGCCATCCCTCCCTCATACACACAAAAAAGATAATTCTACTCATTTGTGTGAAAGATACCATTTAATTGTTGTATGGCCCTAAAATTCCATTTGAAACCTATCGAGTGTGAGTAAAATTATGAAAATGTCAGTTTCAATGATCAAGAATCAATAATGTGCCTACTAATAAGTGACATTTAACAGATCCTGAAGATATAAACAGTATTTTTCTCTGTTGCCAATTTACGCTCCATGTTAAAACTCTGGAATATTAAAGGCTTACTAAGCAACATAGCTTGTGCAACTTCAAGGAGCTGCTTGTACTCTACACTGCATAACAATTCTGCTAATAATGTATTAAAAGAACCAAAACATAATTATTATGTTCACAATGAAGGGGAGGCTGATTTTTACTTTTCTTGGACATCAGTGGGTGTATTTTTGACTTAGAGAATGAGAGAGAGGACTGATATACAAATACCCATGAATATTATTGTCAATGTCACACCATATGAGGAATTTTCAAGACTTCTGACAATAAGGAAAAAAAAGAATGTTGTGACCACAATGTGAGGAAAGGGTGTTTTTAACCCTGGGACTTCATGGCAATCCTAACAAATGCCAGGAGAGGGTGAAGGTTTGTTCTCTGAGCTTGTGGGTTGGTTTCTGAACATTTCATTACCAGGCTAGATAACATCTTCAGTGGATATTTTAGAAATGACAGTCAGAATTCTCCAAAATATAGCAATAGCCCACAAACCCACAGCCACATTCTTCCAGGAATTATCCAGAATCAAAGACAAGATTCAGAGGGGTGAAAGAAACAATGTGATCTACAACATCAGCTGTAACAATTGTAACCTATTATAACTTGGACAAACATCAGGTTGATTAAAAACCAGGGTCCATGAAAACCGGCTGAAAGTCAAACGCCATAATCCCAAATCTGTACTCACACTGACACCAAACAGCATCAGTTCAATTGGAGCAACATGGAAATCATCAGCCTTACTACCACCCACCATGCTCATGAGTTCATCAAAGCCTGACATTATCTATTCCACTAATATTTGAATAATTTCTCACTTCATATTTCAATTCATAAATTCAATATCAAAAACATTTCATCCTCACATATTTTCCACTCTTTATCCCCTATTATTTCCATTTCCAGTTTACCACCTATTTTATTTTACATTATTATCTTCATTAGCTTTCTCAAAGATAATATATAATAAACAATCAAAAAAGAATAAAAATAAAATAAAATTTGATAATCAATTATATTCAGGATCCACATGGTATAACCTCCAATTTACAATAAATCCTATTTTTATTCCAGAGATATTCATACAACCATTTCATATTTTCTCTTTGTTTCCACTTAGCCAAGTTTACCTATGAAATTTTATTAAGTTTTCATTCCCCTCCTTTTTAATTATTATAATAATCTCATTGCAAATACTTTACTTTACAATATAATCCTCTGGTTTACCATATTCTCTGTTTTCTCAAATCCTTGAAATAATCAATTACGTTTTCTATTTCATGTTGAATTTAATATGTATACAATTAAGAAAAACACATATTTTTAGTTTACCATATTCTTTGTTTTTCTAATATCACTTGAATAATCAGTTACTACATATATACACTGCTCAAAAAAATAAAGGGAACACAAAAATAAGACATCCTAGATCTGAATAAATAAAATATTCTTATTAAATACTTTGTTCATTACATAGTTGAATGTGCTGACAACAAAATCACACAAAAATTATCAATGGAAATCAAATTTAGCAACCCATGGAGGTCTGGATTTGGAGTTACACTCAAAATTAAAGTGGAAAAAAACACTATAGGCTGATCCAACTTTGATGTAATGTCCTTAAAACAAATTAAAATGAGGCTCAGTAGTGTGTGTGGCCTCCACGTGCCTGTATGACCTCCCTACAACACCTGGGCATGCTCCTGATGAGGTGGCGGATGGTCTCCTGAGTGATCTCTTCCCATACCTGGACTAAAACATCCCCCAACTCCTGGACAGTCTGTGGTGCAATGTGGCATTGGTGGATGGAGCGAGACATGGTGTCCCAGATGTGCTCAGTTGGATTCAGGTCTGGGGAATGGGCAGGCCAGTCCATAGCATCAATGCCTTTATCTTGCAGGAACTGCTGACACACTCCAGCCACATGAGGTCTAGCATTATCTTGTATTAGGAGGAACCCAGGGCCAACTGCACCAGTATATGGTCTCACAAGGGGTCTGAGGATCTCATCTCAGTACCTAATGGTAGTCAGGCTACCTCTGGGAAGCACATGGAGGGCTGTGTGGCCCCCTAAAGAAATGCCACCCCAGACCATTACTGACCCACTGCCAAACAGGTCATGCTGGAGGATGTTGCAGGCAGCAGAACGTTCTCCACAGCATCTCCAGACCCTGTCATGTCTGTCACATATGCTCAGTGTGAACCTGCTTTC
The DNA here is from genome assembly GCA_015471245.1 of Laticauda colubrina. Lineage (NCBI taxonomy): Eukaryota > Metazoa > Chordata > Lepidosauria > Squamata > Elapidae > Laticauda > Laticauda colubrina. Next base: position 27,348,540 of record BLBF01000011.1, on the reverse strand, counting down.
ATCGGTGAAGAGCACAGGGCACCCGTGGTGAATTTACCAATCTTGGTGTTATGGCAAATGCCAAATGTCCTGCATGGTGTTGGGCTGGAAGCACAACCCCCACCTGTGGACATTGGGCCCTCATACCACCCTCATGGAGTCTGTTTCTGACCATTTGAGCAGCCACATGCACATTTGTGGCCTGCTGGAGGTCATTTTGTAGGGCTCTGGCAGTGTTCCTCCTTTCCTCCTTGCAAAAAGGAGGAGGTAATGGTCCTGATGCTGGGTTTTTGCCCTCCTATGGCCTCCTCCACATCTCCTGATATACTGGCCTGTCTCCTGGTAACGCCTCCATACTCTGGACACTACGCTGACAGACACAGCAAACCTTCTTGCTATAGCTCGCATTGAAGTGCCATCCTGGATGAGCTGCACTACCTGAGCCACTTGTGTAGGTTGTAGACTCTGTCTCATGCTACCACTACAGTGAAAGCACCGCAAGCATTCAAAAGTGACCAAACCATCAGCCAGAAAGCAAAGGAACTGAGAAGTAGTCTGTGGTCACCACCTGCAGAACCACTCCTTTTCTTGGGAATGTCTTTGTCCGGAGGAGCTCCATTCAAAATCCAGGAAAGAAATACTTAGACTCTTTAGTTTAGAGAAAAGATATCTTTTACTGAAATTGAAGTGGTAGCAACCAAAGAACTCTGAATCTGAGAAATTAGGCGCGCTATTCACATATAGAAAGTGATGGAAATGTTCCCACCCCCAATAGTTCAAATGACACTTCCAATTAGAAGTTGTGGATATGATCATGTGGCATCTTCAGGTGATGATGAGGCCTCTGTCCGTTGACCTTGGCATATTTTGATAACGGGTTGCAGTTGCGCAGAGAGAAGAAAGCTAAGTGAGAAATAGAAACCTAACTCTATTTTATGCTCCCCCCTCCCATTTATACAACAGACGAATGTAACACCTTCAGCTCACTTCCCCAACTTATTCCTACCTCCCCTCCCCCCCCGTTACTTATGGCAGTCGAAAAGATGCAAAGCAATAGCAGAAGATCTTGAAGGCTGATAGTCTTGCTAACTGCCTATGCTTTCCCCCTGTTGTCTATTCCATTTGCACAATAGCATGTGAAATTGATTGTCAGTCAGTGTTACTACCTAAGTGGACAGTTTGATTTCACAGAAGTGTGATTGACTTGGAGTTCCATTGTGTTGTTTAAGTGTTCCCTTTATTTTTCTGAGCAGTGTATATATAGTATATATGTAGTTACAATTTCTTTTACTCTATCATCATTTTTCTCATATATAATTAAATAATAATCTTAAGGTAATTCCCAATGTTTTGAAGTTCAGATTTCCCTAATCTATATTTCTAAAAAAAAACAAAACCAAAAAAACAAACAAAAAACCTCTCAAAAAATACATTTCCATGTGGTAACCCCCTTTATATTATCTTTATTGCTAAATCTCTCGGCCTTATAGTTTCTTGAAATTTTGACTAGCTTTCCCTTTTCTAAGTTTTTCTGGTCTTTCCTCTTAACTCCTCTTTTTTCCTCCAGTATTGTTTTTATTTTCATCTTCCAATCATTTATTTTTTCACCCACCTTTTTCTGTTCTTTCTTTTGCAATTTCTTCTTGTACAGCTTCTTGTTCTTTTATTTAATCTTGGAAATATTCTCCCTTTTATTTATTACATCTATCATCAATTTCTTAATGTTAATTCCTTTCATGTCTTTTGGCAATGTCCCTTGTTCTTTGTGCTCTTCTAAGCTGCTTTCCTCTTCCTTTAACTTCTCTTTGAACTTTCTTTAATCTTCTGTGAAGTGCATCACCATTAATTTTTCTGTCAGCATGTCCAATAGTTCCATTCTTTCTTTTAACTTTCCTCTCACAGTTTGCAGTTCCAGTTTGAATTCTTTGCATATTTCTTCCAACCTCCTGAAACAACCTCCTGAAACACTGGTGCAACTCTCCAGCTGGAGAAGTGGAGTGGGAAGACAGGATGGTAGATGCTTAATGGATGCTTCCTTCAGCCTGTCTCATCACACGGATGAGATTGGGCCATGTATGTTGAATGGCCCTACAATGAACAGGGTATTTAATAAAGAGTTGTGTTTATGTTGACATGTGTGGATGATTGATTACATTATTATTGATAATAAAGGGTCAAAGGTGTGGCACCTGGGAGGGTGGACCATACAGTCCCACTATGCTTGCACTGGAGGTTTATCTATCCCACCAAGAGCAGCGCCAGCAGAGTAAGCACTAGCAGAAGCCCCAGCACCAGGAACAGCGCCAGCAGAAGCTCCAGCAGCAGAAGAGTCAGCCCGTGCAGCAGAAGCCCCAGCAGATGCAGAGTCAGGGCCAGGGGGTGGGATGGTTGCCCTGTCCTTCTTGCCAGGGCTGGCAGCAGATGGCAGAGGCTTTCTCTTCTTCCTCATGATTGTTGGCTGGAACTGTGTCTGGCAGCAGGTCTTTGGTGTGAATGGTGACCTGCTTGCGAGCTGCTTCCCTTTATATCCATGGGGCTGACACAATGCATCCTCCCCGCATGCGCAGTGAACGCTTTGCATCCGCCAGGCATCCTCTAGGCATCCGCTAGGCTTCCGCTCTGCATCCGCTTCATCCGCTCGGCATCCGCTCGGCATCCGTTCCTTCCACTGTGCGTCCGCTTCGCTGTGCTCTCCCGGAAGCCCTGTGGATGTGCCATCCGCTTCCATCTGCTTCCATCTGCTAGGTTTCCGTGGAGCATCCACTTTACATCCTGGCTACGTCCTCTTCCTGTCCGTTCCTTTCCGTTGTTGTCCGTTCTGCTTATGCATCTTCGGGGCACTTTTGAGAGCGGATAACAATGGATGGAACATTTTCTCATCCGCTGTGTCCTTTTTACATACGTTTTGCATCCGTCGGCCTATGTGACAGGCCCTTAATTCTGTTATTTTTCAACCATTAACTCTTTTAAATGTAGTTAATTCTGGGCAGGTCTAGCATTCTGTCCAATGCCTAATTAATGCCAATTTCTGTAACTTATTCCAAATTTGGTCTCTAATTCCATTATAGTCCTTTTATGGCCAATTTTTTTATTTACCTTATAGTTTCCTCTTATTTTTCATTCACCACTATCACACCCTTGAATGAGGGCTCTTTCCTTCTGTTTCTCGGGGGTGTCAAAAAAGTCCAAAATCCTTTGCCTGGTTACACACCACTCACCGCCTCACTGCTCAAGCACAGACTTAAGTCCTGGAAGCTTCCTGTCTTCAGGGCAGCCATTAAGATTGCCTGTCTTCAAGGTATACCTAGCCAGGGAGGGGACATGCAGCTCCCCTCAACCCGGCTGGCAGTCTCCCACCTTTCCCCCACCCCTCTGAGATGGGTCCAAGATAGATCTGGTCCTGCTGGGACTCTCCAACAGGATAAGCATGGATCAAAGCCACACACCATCACGGTCTTCAGTCCATTTTCAACAGAAGTGCCACTGGAAGCTCAACTTAGTTTCCTTGTAATGGAAAATGATTCATTCATTCCTACCGTTCACCCCTTCCAAATCCTTGATCAGAGCAATTTCTGGGGTTTGGATACAGGTGTTGGAAACTCCATGTATGTGATCACTTGCATCATTCTGCAGGTGCGGAAACTTCTTCACTTGTTTGCTGTATACATTCACAAAGGACTGGGTTGATTTTGCTACTTTTAGAGGAAGTTGTTGCTGTCAAGCAAAAATAATTGGCTGCATTTTGCATAGGAAAGCAATTTCTCTGAGACAGCAAAGACAAAATGAGAGACTATGGGAAGAAGGGTAACATTTACTATGAGGCTGGATTCTGATGCAAGGAGATAAAGCATGCAACAGAATATTAGTCATTTTCTCCCTGGTGACTATCCAAATGCTTTTATTCAAGCATTTGCTTGTTCATTGTGCCCTGCTGCTAACTGTCATTAGCGCATAAAGCATCCATTTTGCAGCCGAGATTCTGACAAAGAAAAGCTTTGCTTCAGAGGGTGCAGATTTAGTGAAACTGATGAGTTGCAGGCCACTAAGCAGGTGCCCCACATGGGAAAGAACAACTTCTGAGAAAAACTGCTTGCTGATTTTCAAATGGGAGGTTAATTGAGAAGCAAGGAGGTGAGTGTCTTTTACACTCCTTCAAGTAGCCAGGTTCAGGATACCAAAAAAGAAAACTGATCTAGAACCCCAATAGCTGAAACATTGTGTGAAAAATTGACTTTGTTATAGAGGTTGTGATCAGATTTTTGTAATTCGTGGCTAATCTCATTATGTGGTGACCAGAAGAATTTCACAAAGTAAAACCCAGGGAGTTTGTTCACCTGTGAATATCAACATGAGCTGTGCAGCTAAAACCCTGCTGGGTAATGGAGAAACACTTTGCCACCAACAGCCTTGCCATTTAGGGGGGTTTGGATCACTGCTTATCCAGGCTGCTGAATAGCCACAAATACGGCTGTGCCATTTGCTCTGCTTTTGCTAAGTGGGGCTGCATGGTGTGCCATTCTGTTTCTCTAGGTTTCATCAGGCTGTTATTGAAAACAACAGTTTCTTTTAAGGAAAAAAGGGCTGGGTAGGGAACTCCTGTAGCTGTGGAAATGGCACTTTTTTGTGACTTTGTGAACCTTGTGAGAGTTTCCAATTCCATCTTTTGCCCTTTCTTCACATTATTATGTTAATGAACAGTGACATGGTTACTGAAGGCTCATTGTTCAAAACTGCTATTGCCAAGTTTGTTATGAGGTAGTTTGCGCTGCACCCAAACCACTTAAAGAGGGCTATAAAGAACTTTGAAGCAGTTATATAAGTCTAAGTGCTATTGCTATCAAGACTTTAAAGGTACTTTGAATTGGATGCATTCCATCGGAAGGCAAATAATGTATAGCACTAATTAAGACTACTAGTTTAATATTAGAACTAGCATCTCATCAGCTGAAAAAATAAATGCAATCAAATATCAAATCTCTAAACATGCTGAGACTCAGCAATAAGTATTCTATTTTTTTAGCTGGTAATATTATAATTAAAATATTGATTCACTTCTCCATTATTCAATATTTTTTCTCCATGCTTTTACATGATCAGCTAGTATTATTACTATTGCTATTATTACTGCTATTACTGCTTATAACAGAGATAAAAAAACAAATTAAAGGTTTTGGACCTGCAAATGTTATCCTCTCAGCTGTCAACTTTGTAAATGTTTCAGTGTTCAATAGTAAGTTATTCTGAGTATTAGATATTCATAGAGTATACAAATATAAGCACCATAAAGAACAAAACTAGCAATATTATAGCAGAATCAGTGAGATCTGAAACATTAATCAATACATTAGCTTTGGGTACAATGTTTTCCTTGGGGTGGGGGAGAAATAAAACTCATTTTATACCAGATTTTGCTGAAATGTGTATTCCTTTGGAAGGTTTTTTTTTTTTTTTTTGTCACAGAAATGTGATGAAAATCTGTCCTCACATGGTTTTTAGCATTCAAACTGGACTCCTTTTGTGCAACATATATATCACAACTAGATCTTTGTTAAGAAGCTTCAGTTCTTTAAGCCCATGTCACGCTGGCCAACGGATGCAAAAAGGACACAGCGGACGAGCAAAATGTTCCATCCGTTGTTATCCGCTCTCAAAAGGGGCAAAAATTTGCATAAGCAGAGCGGATAACACGGACGCGGGGAGGACGCAGGGCGGATGCAAAGTGGATGCGGAACAGAAACCCAGCGGATGGAAGCGGATGGGAGTGAATGGCGCAACCGCAGGGCTTCCGGGGGGCCTCAGCGAAGCAGACACGGAACAGATACAGCGGATGCAGAGCGGACGCCGAACAGATGAAGCGGATGCACAGCGGAAGCCTAGCGGATGCCTGGCGTAAATTGCGCATGCGGGGAGGATGCATTGCGTCAGCCCCGTGGATATAACGGAAGCAGCTCGGAAGCAGGTCGCCATTCAGAGGAAAGACCTGCTGCCGGAAGGATTGGCTGCCTTGCCTGCCCTGCCTGCATGTCTGCCTGCAAGCCTTGCTGCCAGCCTTGCTGCCACCCTCCCTGCCAGCCTCCCTGCCAGCCAGCAACCCCACAACCATGCTGAAGCACAGCAAGCCTCAGCCATCTGCTGCCAGCCCTTGCAAGAGGGACAGGGCTACAATCCCGCCCCCTGGCCCTCACTCTGGTTCTGCTGGGGCTTCTGCAGCACGGGCTCGCTCTTCTGGGGCTGGGGCTTCTGCTGCTTCTGCTTTTGGAGGAGCTGACGACGAGCACTCCAGCACCAGCCACCTCCACAGCACCTGCACCCTTCACCCCTGAGACTGAGCGACCAAGAGGAGTGCCAGAGACTCATTTTTGTCTTATAGCTTGTTGTTAATAAAGTCTATTTATGATTCACACACTTGCTTCATTTCTTTTTTTTTAATAAAGTCTTGCTGGAAACTTTTAGAAATGGTTTAAGCCTTTGCTTACTTGTGGGATGGGTTAAGATAGCTGTGGGATGGGCAGGGATACCTTTGGAATGGGTAATAGCTGTGGGATAGATAAACCTCCAGTGCAAGCATAGTGGGACTGTATGGTCCACCCTCCCAGGTGCCACACCTATGGCCCTTTATTATCAATTACTATGTAATCATTGATCCACACATTTCAACATAAACACAACTCTTTATTAAACGCCCTGTTCATTGTAGCCCAACCAAACATACATGGCCCAATCTCATCCGTGTGATGAGACAGGGTGAAGGAAGCATCCATTAAGCATCTATCATCCTGTATTGCCACTCCATTGCTCCAGCTGGGGAGTTGCACCAGTGTCTCAGGAGGTTGTGCGGCTTCTTCGCCTCATGTGAGGCTCTGTTGGGGCCTTGCACTTCCTCAGTGTCGATCAGGTTTTGCCCTTCCCTCCATTGCCCAGGCTCCATGTCCCCATTGCCTTGTTGGAGGTCCACAAGCTTGTTCTGCAAGACTGGGTAGCGGGTGCACATGTGATTGTGCAGGATGCAGCAAGCTTCCATGATCCTCCTTATGGTCTCTGGGCGATGCTGCATGTTGGTGAGAAGTACCTGAAACCTGTTGGCCAGGATGCTAAAGGCGTTATCCACCATCCGTCTTGCCCCGAACAGCCTGTAGTTGAAGATCCTCTCTTCATGGGTGAGGTATTTGGAGGTGTAGGGCTTCATGAAGTAGGTTGTGAGGGAGAAGTAGGGCACATCTTGCACACCGTTGGGCAGCGGGTCTGGATCTGGGAAGCCCACCATGAGGTTGCTTTCCAGCCCCTCCATGAGGTGACTGGCGTTGTATACCTGGGCATCTGAAGATGAGCCGTTGCCTGAAGCATCAATGTACATGAACTTGTAGTCAGCATCGACCATGGCGAAGAGGATGATGCTGAAGAAGCCCTTGTAGTTGTGATAAGTGGACCCCGACTTGGCTGGTGCTTTGCAGGCCACGTGCTTGCCATCGATGGCTCCAACGGTGTGTGGGAAGTTCCACTTCTGATACCACTGCTCTGCAACTTTCTTCCAGCCTTCTTCAATGGAGGGGCACTGGAGGAGCTCCTCCTTGTATTCTTTGATGATGGCCTGCACCACTTCTCGGACAACAAAGCTGATGGTGCTGGATGGCACCCTCCAGTCGTACTGCATGCTCCTGTAGGTTGTCCCTGAGGCCAGGTGGCGCAGAGTGATGTGCCACCTTGAGCCCACGTTCCAGGCTGGGCGGGAAGTTGGTGTTTGTCTTGGTCAACCTGGGTGTCAGGCGCTGCACAAGTTCGTCAAACATGGCTGGAGGCATCCTCATGAAGTTCTGGAATGCCCGAGTGTCTTTGCTCCTGAGCTCCACCATCAGCTTGTTGTACAGTCCATCCTCTGCTCTTCTGGTGAACCATCTTCAGATCCAGACTCTTTTTGGGTGGCTCCTTTTCTTCTCGCAGTAGAGTTCACAGAGCTTGCAGATGGCTTCACACTGTTGCAGAACGATGGTGGCTGCCGAAAGGACTTTGTCACAATCCACGGTGGACATGACTGGATGCTGTGGAAGAGGAAGAGTCAGATGAAGGCTGCAGAGGTCTGCACAGCTTGGCTGCTGGTCTGAAAGTGAGATGCAAACGAGTTGCTTTTTATGGGCAGTATAGGTGTCCCTTTGCATCCTCTAGGCATCCTCTGAAAATCCTTAATATCCGAGATAGGTCCCCTCTGAGAACGTTTTTTCCGCTTTAAACACTTTGTTTCCGCTAGGCATCCGTTCTGCATCTGTTCTGCATCCGTTCCGCTTCCTCCCTGCGTCCGGGTGGATGCAAGTTGTGCAGATGCGCAGCGGATGCCTAGCGGATATAGCGGATGCAGAACGGATGTGTAGCGGATGTGTAGCAGATGCGTAGCGGATGCAGAACGGATGAACTGGATACATTTTCTGCGCAAAAGTTTTAGGCAGCCCAAAACTTTCGGAGTGGATGAAACGTCCATAAACGGATGTTGGACGGATAGAGAGGATGCCAAATGGAGGCAGTGAGTACATCGCATTTTCGAACGGATGGCAAGGTTTTTTGTCCGTTTTACATCCTCTTTGCATCCGTTGGTTCAGTGTGACATGGGCTTTAGCTTAGTTATCATCTGCACCTCTGAGCTTGAAAATTTCAGGTGACATTCTATGTTTATTTCAGTTGAATACAATTGTGTCTCTTTCTATTATTTTCCTCAGAGGTTTCTGGAGATTTGCTCTTTGCACAATTCAATGCAAAGTTCTTATGTTCTAATTTCAAAGTTTCCAAAATTTTACAGGTAAGCAGTTCAGACTGGGAGATGTGAAACCCCGTTGTATTTTTTCTATTACACCATATTTCTTAGGAAGTTGGAGTTACATGCAAAACCAAATAATTCATAGTGTCATATCCCCACAGTGTCTGAAAATCATCCCCAGTTGTTGATGGTATGGTATGATCTTTCTATTTGTACCTAGTTCCTTAAATTCTGTGAAATTCCCATAGAGTTAGCAGATTAGATTGCACGGAAAAAGTGGACATTTTCATGTCTGCATAGAACCCTAAAGTCTCTATTATCACTGTAAAAGAGGGACAGATTCTGTTTAGGTACTTTTGAGAATTTTTGGAATGACCAGAAGAATACTTTTCTTTTATTTGGCTCTCATTCTTGGCACACTATTTTAATTGATCATAGAATTGTTTTGTTTATATCTGAGGGCAGAAAGTCATTTGAAAGGAGTTATTTGAATGAAAAAAAACCCCAATCCTCTGTGTGTATGTGTGTAAGTGTGTTTGTGTGTACTAGCAGGGTACCTGTGCTTCACTATGAAACTATATGATTGGGCAAGTTTTTGGGGAGGAAAATAAGGGGAAAAATTGTGCCTCTGCCTACCAGCATCCATCAATATTCATGTGGCTCACGTCCTGTCAGTGTGCGAGAGAGTTCAGGGCTGTTTGGAAACTGCAACAGTATTTGCTGTGCGAGCAAGAAGGAGATAGCAAGGAGCCTGAGTGTGGCTTAGCTCAACTGCAGTTGGAACAGATTTCTTTTCAAGGGAATGAGAGAGTTGAGCGCTGTTTGGAAACTGAAACTGTATTTGCAGTATGAGCAAGAAGGAGACAGCAAGGAGCCTGGGTGTGGCTTAGCTGAATTGCAGTTGGAACATATTTCTTTTCAGGTAGGGAATGATAGAGTTGAGGGCTGTTTGGAAACTCAAATAGTAATTGTTATGTGAGCAAAAGGAGACAGCAAGGAGCCTGGGCTTAGCTCAACTGTTCTGTAGTAAAGCTGTTTGCTGCTGTAAAAGTAAAACTGAAACTGGAACTCCTCTCCTCTGCTTGTGTTTTGCATTTGGAAGAGATTTCTTTTCAAATGGGGAGGGGGAGTAGAACTCCTTAGCATCAGAGCCAGAGGTGGTATTCAGCAGGTTCTGACCAGTTTGGGAGAACCAGTAGCGGAAATTTTGAGTAGTTCAGAGAACCAACAAATACCACTTCTGACTAGAGATTTTACAATATCCTTAATCTGACACACCCATCAAGCCACACCCACAGAATCATTAGTAAAAAAAAATTGAATCCCACCACTGATCAGAGTGTGTTAATAATAATATAGGAAATACTAATGCTCTGATGGTCATTTTGAAAAATCCTTTTTTAGTGAGGACTTAGAAGCCAAGAGGAACATATGGGCCAAATTTCAAGTTTGTAGGCTTTATGGTTCTGGAGATTTTGTGATGAAATTATAATATAATATAATATAATATAATATAATATAATATAATATAATA
>BLBF01000011.1:27304216-27326409 GCA_015471245.1 Laticauda colubrina | reverse complement strand
GATATTCAGTTAGCAAAGTCCATGTAGAATATCCTATGTCAGTTCACGTACAAATCAATCCTTTGTTGTCTCTCCCGTTTGAGCAATGCAGTCTTGATTCCAAGCAGTAATCAGGGATCATCAAAGCCAGAGAGAGAGTGTGAGCAAGCTGTAGTCTTGCTACTTTTATATTGTTTTCATAGCCACTCCTTTAATTGCTATTTCCACAGTTAAAGCTGCATACACTCTAACATACACTAACTATGATTCATAGTTATTATTTCACCTAAACCAGTTAGGGTAAACAATGTTATCCCTAACAGCCTTTGTATGTTTGTTGGATGGGAAAGGATAGCAGTGGAGTGAGCAGGGATACCTTTGGTATGGGTAATAGCTGTGGGATAGATAAACCTCAAGTGCAAGTATAGTGGGATTGTATGGTCCACCCTCCCAGTTGCCACACCAATGGCCCTTTGTTATCAATACCAATGTAATCATTGATCCACACATGTCAACAAAAACACAACTCTTTATTAAAAAGCCCTGTTCATTCTAGGCCCACCCAACATACATGGCCCAATCTCATCCGTATGATGAGACAGGCTGAAGGAAGCATCCATGAATCATCTACCATCCTGTCTTGCCAGTCCACCGCTCCAGCTGGGGAGTTGCACCAGTGTTTCAGGAGGTTGCACTGCTTCTTCCCTTCATGTGAGGCTCTGTTGGGGCCTTGCACATCCTGAGTGTCTGTCAGGTTTTGCCCTTGCCTCCATTCCCCAGGCTCCATGTCCCCATTGCCTTGTTGGAGGTCCACGAGCCTGTTCTGCAACACTGGGTAGCGGGTGCGCATGAGATTATGCAGGATGCAGCATGGGTGAGGTGTCTGGAAGTGTAGGGCTTCATGAGGTAGGTTCTGAGGGAGAAGGCGTCATCCCCCATGATGAAGTAGGGCACATCTTGTGTGTCATTGGGCAGGGGGTCTGGATCTGGGAAGCCCATGATGAGGTTGCGTTCCAGCCCCTCCTTGAGGTCACTGGTGTTGTATACCTGGGCATCTGAACATGAGCCATTGCCTGAAGCATCGATGTACATGAACTTGTAGTCAGCATTGACCATGGCAAAGAGGACGATGCTGAAGAAGCCCTTGTAGTTAAAATAAGTGGACCCCGACTTGGCTGGTGCTTTGCAGGCCACGTGCTTGCCATCTATGGCTCCAACGGTGTGGGGGAAGTTCCACTTCTGATACCACTGCTCTGCAACTTTCTTCCAGCCTTCTTCAGTGGAGGGGCACTGGAGGAGCTCCTCCAGGTATGCTTCGATGATGGCCTGCACCACTTCTCTGACCACAATGCTGATGGTGTTGTGTGGCACCCTCCAGCCGTACTGCATGCTCCTGTAGGTGGTCCCTGAGGCCAGATGGTGCAGAGTCAGTGCCACCTTGAGCCCAGGTTCCAGGTTGGGCCTGAGGTTGGTGTTTGCCTTGGTCAACCTGGGTCTCAGCTGCTCCACAACTTCATCAAACATGGCTGGAGGCATCCTTATGAAGTTCTGGAATGCACAAGGGTCTTCGTTCCTCAGCTCCACCATCAGCTTGTTGTACAGTCCGTACTGTGCTCTTCTCCCGATCCATCTTCGGACCCAGACACTTCTTGGACGCCTCCTTTTCTTCCTGTAGAACAGGTGAAAGAGCCTGTAGATGGCTTCGCACTGTTGCAGAACGATGGTGGCTATCAAAAGGACTGTGTTACGATCCATGGTGGAGATGATTGGATGCTGTGGAAGAGCAAGAGCCAGATGAAGGCTGCAGAGGTCTGTACAGCAGGGCTGCTGGACTGAAAGTGAGATCCAGGTGAGTTCCTCCCCCTTTTTATAGGCATTATAGGTTTTCCACTTGGTGTCCTTTTGCATCCTCTAGGCATCCTCTAGACATCCTTAATATCCGAGATAGGTCCCCTCTGTGAACGTTTTTTCTGTTTTAAATGATTTCTTTGTGAGCTGCATCTGCTTTCATCCTTTCTCCGTCCGTGCTACTAATGCTGCGTGTCCGTTCTACATCTGTTTCACTTCCTCCCTGTGTCCATTTTCTGCTGGAGCAGATTTGAGTTGCGCGGATGTGCAGTGGATGCCTAGCGGATATTGCGGATGTGTAACGGATGACAACGGATGTAGAACGGATGTTCCCCGTATGTGTTGCGGATGCAGAACGGACGCGTTGGATACATTTTCCGCTCAAAAAGTTTTGAGCAGCTCAAAACTTTTTGAGCAGATGGAACCTTAGTCGACGGATGCTGGATGGATAGAGAGGATGAAAAACGGACGCAGTGAGTACAGAATGGATGCATCACGTTAACCAACAGATGGCAAGTGTTTCTCTCCATTTTACATCCTCTTTCCATCCATTGGTGCAGTGTGACATGGGCTTAAGGATTGCTTTTTCTGGTTGTGTTTTTTCTGGAGAGCTTAAATGACCTCTCTGCTAAAGGGTTTCACTTTATGAGCAAGAAATGGCTGCTTGATAGTTTTCACTGCATTTTAACTATTTTCATTCCTCAAGGTGCTCTGGCTCCCTGCTTGATTTGTAACTCCAGTTTGCAGGTATTTTTAATCTAATGATTTGTATTTAGGGCAGCTTTTTGCAAGCAAAGAAGCTTTTTATATTTTTGTACAGGTAATCCTTGACTTACAACAGTTCATTTTGTGTCAATTCAAAGTTACAATGGCACTGAAAAAAGTGACTTATGACCATTTTTCACACTTATGACCATTGCAGCATCCCCACTGTCATGAGAGGCCAAGAGAAGAGAAGCACTCCTTGACATGAGTGATGTAGAGTTTGCCACGCCCATTCAATCACATGACCACCAAGCCACACCCACCAACTAAGCCATGCCCAAAGAACCAGTTGTTAAAAAAACTGAATCCCACCCCTGCTTCCAAGGTCAATAAAATGAGGGTCCAGATTGTTGTAAACCACTCAGATGATGCTATAAAACACTATGGCATGATATACTGTAGAAGTCTTAATGCTATTGCCCTTTCTATTATTGCCTTACCTTGCAACTATTCAAGGATAAGAATTCTAAAACCCAACAGTAAATCCTTCATTATTAAATTAAAGCCAAAGTTAAAATTAATCCCTGTTGAGGTAATTCCCCGTTAGGAGAATGAGCGCATATAGGGAAATGTAGTGAGAGTAATGTTGAATAATACACACACAGCACACAGATACACTGTACAGTAAATGTAAGTCTTTACTTCCAATAAATGTTTAAGCAAAGTTCAAACAAAGTCCAAGTCATTCATGGTTAAATCAGTCAGTTTTCAGTCCAGGGATAATCCAGTAACAAAGTCCAGTATCAAAAACAGTTCAGTAACAGACTTACATCAAATCCAAGAATAACAACCAATTAGGAGGAACAGCAATACTTTCCAACCGAAGGAACACTTGGTCTCAGAATATTCTAACTTCTGGACAGTTCAATGTGATAATTGAAGTTAGAGATTTTTTGCATCAGAGGACTCTACTTTCACATTAATAATATTAGTCTGCCATTGAGTTATGTATTGATAACATTTCTACCTGTCATTTCTTATCAGATTAAACACTTTCATTAATGCATTCTCTAATCTTTAAATCAAACTTATCCCTATAAGGTGCTTTTTGGATCACTGAAAATATTTTCACATAGGTTGGCCAATTGCAAAACACCGTGAATGAAAGTCAATCATATTGTCAATGAGAGTAACTTCTAATCAGATCATCCAGGCATGGAATGTCTACGCTAAAGCAGTCAGCATAGCTGAGTGCTGGGGAATGGTGTGGGGGGATGGACATTGGAGGACTAAGATGTGCATATTGCATATCTCAGTTTATGTCCCCTCAAGTATCTCAAAACCCTGAAGATCAATGTGGGAACTGTATGAAATTAATGAATTGGGAGGAGCAAAAGGAAGTGAGAGATACTGTTTTGACAGGGAACTGAGGAAACAACAACAAAAAAGTAGCTGACCATTGGCCTTGCAATCAAAGTGATATTAGAAAGAACTCCATCCACTTATAGTTGTTTATATGAGTGAAAGTAGAAAATCAGGATATATGGGTAAACCAATTGGTATTTTATAAAATATTTGACTTCTCTTATTATTTTAAAGATCTTAAGCCCCTGTCAAACTGCACCAACAGATGCAAAGAGGATGTAAAATGTTAAAAAAAAGCTTGCCATCCATTGGAAAATGCGATGCATCTGTTGTGTACTCACTGCATCCGTTTTTCATCCTCTCTATCCGTCCAGCATCCGTCTACTGTGATTTCATCCGCTCAAAAAGTTTTGAGATGCACAAAACTTTTTGAGCGGATGAAGTATCCAACGCGTCCGTTCTACATCCACTACGCATATGGGGAACATCCGTTATACGTCCGCCGTCATCTGTTACACATCCGCTATATCTGCTAGTCATCCGCTGTGCATCTGTGCAACTCAAATCCGCTCCAGTGGAAAACAGACACAGGGAGGAAGCGAAACGGATGCGGAACGGACACACAGCATTCGTAACACGGACGTAGAAAGGATGAAAGTGGATGCAGCTTGGATATAAAGCATTAAAATGGACAAAACGTTTGCATAGGGACGCATCTCGGATATTTAGGATGTCTGGAGGATGCCTGGAGTATGCGGAAGGACACCTAGCGGAAAACCGACATTTCCTATAAAAAGGGGGAGGAAATCACCTGGATCTCACTTTCAGTCCAGCAGCCCTGGTGTGCAGACCTCTTCAGCCTTGCTCTTGCTCTTCCAGAGCATCCATTCTTCTCCACCATGGATCATCGCACGGTCCTTTTGGTAGCCGCCATCATTCAACACCGGAACCAAGCCCTCTTCAGGCTCTTTCACCTTTTCTACGGGAAGAAAAGGAGGCGTCCAAGAAGTGTCTGGGTCCGATGATGGATCGGGAGAAGAGCGGAATTTGGACTTTATGACAAGCTGATGGTGGAGCTGAGGAACGAAGAGACTCATGCATTCCAGAACTTCATGAGAATGCCACCAGCCATGTTTGATGAAATTGTGGAGCGGCTGAGACCAAGGTTGATCAAGCAGAGCACCAACTTCCATCCCAGCCTGGACCCTGGGGTGAAGGTGGCACTAACTCTGCGCCACCTGGCCTCTGGGACCACGTACAGAAACATGCAGTATGCCTGGAGGGTGCCGCACAACACCATCAGCATTGTGGTCAGAGAAGTGGTGCAGGCCATCATCAAAGAATACATGGAGGAGCTCCTCCAGTGTCCCTCCACTGAACAAGCCTGGAGGAAACTTGCAGAACAGTGGTATCAGAGATGGTGGATTTATCCCTCTTGCCAGGGCTGGCAGAAGATGGCACAGGCTTCCCCTTCTTCCCCATGATGAAGATGTCTGTGATGAAGATGTCTGTGATGAAGATGTGTCTGGCAGCAGGTCTTTCCTCTGAATGGTGACCTGCTTGCAAGCTGCCTCCTTTTATATCTATGGGGCTGATGCAAATCCCCGCATGCACAGTGATCCGCTCTACATCCGCTATGCATCTGCTCTTTCCGCTATGTGGCCGCTTTGCTATGCTCCCCCGGAAGCCCTGCAGACGTGCCATCCGCTTCCATCCGCTTTCATCTGCTAGGCTTCCGTTGAGCATCCGTTTTACATCCGCGATACAACCTCCCCCGGTCCATTCTTTTCTGTTCTCTTTATGCAAATTTGGGGCATTTTTTGAGAGCGGATAACAACGGATGGAAAATTTACTCGTCTGCTGCGTCCTTTTTACATAAGTTTTGCATCCGTCGGACGATGTGACCTGGCCTTTAGGAAGCTAATAAGCTGGCTTACACTTTAGTCACATTTGCTGTCCCTCCTTTGAAAATAGTTGTCCTTTTATAAAGGACACTTACAAATCTGTTGGTGGTGCATTTATCATTCACGTCACCTGCACCTTATTGTAGTGTAGCCTCTGCAAATACATTTATATGCTGCAGAAAGATTTTTTTAAAAGTACACTTACTGATGATAATGTACTGTAGAGTTTACCAGCAGAATTATAGCAATAGCACTTAGACTTATATACTTAAGCCCCTGTCACACTGCACCAACGGATGCAAAGAGGATGTAAAATGGAGAAAAACACTTGCCATCCATTGGTTAACGCGATGCTTCTGTTCTGTACTCACTGCGCCCGTTTTGCTTCCTCTCCATCCGTCCAGTATCCGTCTATTGACGTTTCATCCGCTCAGAGAGTTTTGAGCTGCTCAAAACTTTTGAGCGGAAAATGTATCCAATGCGTCCATTCTGCATCCGCTAGGCATACGGGGGACATCCATTATGCATCTGTTATTCATCCGCTACATCCGCTAGGCATCCGTTCCGCATCCGCTCAACTCGCATCCGCTCGGACGCAGGAAGGAAGTGGAATGGACGTTGAACGGATGCGCAGCATTAGTAGCACGGGTGGAGAAAGGATGAAAGTGGATGCAGCACACAAAGAAAGCATTTAAAGCAGAAAAAACATTCGAAGAGGGGACCTATCTCGGATATTAAGGATGTCTAGAGGATGTCTAGAGGATGCAAAAGGACACATAGGGGAAAACCTATATTGCCTATAAAAAGGGGGAGCAACTCACTTGCATCTCACTTTCAGACCAGCAGCCCTGCTGTGAAGACCTCTGCAGCCTTCATCTGACTCTTCCTCTTCCACAGCATCCAGTCATGTCCACCTTGGATCATAACAAACTCATTTTGGTAGCCACCATCCTTCTGCAACAGTGTGAAGCCATCTATAGGCTCTGTAAACTCTACTACGGGAAGAAAAAGAGGCAGCCAAGAAGCATCTGGGTCCGAAGATGGACTGGGAGAAGAGCAGAGTACAGACTGTACAACAAGCTGATGGTGGAGCTCAGGAACGAAGACCCTCATGCATTCCAGAACTTCATGAGGATGCCTCCAGCCATGTTTGACAAAGTTGTGTAGCAGTTGAGACCCAGGTTGACCAAGCAGAGCACCAACTTCCACCCCAGCGTGCACCCTGGGCTCAAGGTGGCACTGACTCTGCGCCACCTGGCTTCAGGGACCACCTACAGGAGCATGCAGTATGGCTGGAGGGTGCCACACAACACCATCAGCATTGTGGTCAGGGAAGTGGTGCAGGCCATCATTGAAGAATACCTGGAGGAGCTCCTCCAGTGCCCCTCCACTGAAGAAGGATGGAAGAAAGTTGCAGAGCAGTGGTATCAGAAGTGGAACTTCCCCCACACCGTTGGAGCCATAGATGGTAAGCACGTGCCTGCAAAGCACCAGCCAAGTCGGGGTCCACTTATTTTAACTACAAGAGCTTCTTCAGCATCGTCCTCTTTGCCATGGACGATGCTGACTACAAGTTCATGTACATCGATGCTTCAGGCAATGGCTCATGTTCAGATGCCCAGGTATACAACGCCAGTGACCTCAAGGAGGGGCTGAAACTCAACCTCATCATGGACTTCCCAGATCCAGACCCCCTGCCCAACGACACGCAAGATGTGCCCTACTTCATCGTGGGGGATGACGCCTTCTCCCTCAGAACCTACCTCATGAAGCCCTACACTTCCAGACTCCTCACCCGTGAAGAGAGGATCTTCAACTACAGGGTGTCCAGGGCAAGGCAGGTGGTGGAGATCGCCTTTGGCATCCTGGCCAACAGGTTCCAGGTACTTATCACCACCATGCAGCATCACCCAGAGACCATGAGGAGGATCGTGGAAGCTTGCTGCATCCTGCACAATCTCATGCGCACCCGCTATCCAGTGTTGCAGAACAGGCTCGTGGACCTCCAACAAGGCAATGGGGACATGGAGCCTGGGGAATGGAGGCAAGGGCGAAACCTGATAGACACTAAGGATGTGCAAGGCCCCAACAGAGCTTCATGTGAAGGGAAGAAGCAGCGCAACCTCCTGAGACACTGGTGCAACTCCCCAGCTGGAGCAGTGGAGTGGCAAGACAGGATGATAGATGATTAATGGATGCTTCCTTCAGCCTGTCTCATCACACTGGTGAGATTGTGCCATGTATGTTGAGTGGGCCTACAATGAACAGGGCATTTAATAAAGAATTGTGTTTATGTTGACATGTGTGGATGATTGATTACATTATTATTGATAATAAAGGGCCATAGGTGTGGCACCTGGGAGGGTGGACCATATAGTCCCACTATGCTTGCACTGGAGGTTTATCTATCCCACAGCTATTACCCATCCCAAAGGTATCCCTGCCCATCCCACAGCTATCCTTACCGATCCCAAAGGTACCCCTGCCCATCTCACTGCTATCCTTACCCATCCCACAAGCATGCAAAGGCTTAAACCATTTCTAAAAGTT
This sequence comes from Laticauda colubrina, assembly GCA_015471245.1. Classification (NCBI taxonomy): domain Eukaryota; kingdom Metazoa; phylum Chordata; class Lepidosauria; order Squamata; family Elapidae; genus Laticauda; species Laticauda colubrina. Next base: position 27,318,058 of record BLBF01000011.1, on the reverse strand, counting down.
TCCACCAAGACTTTATTTAATAAAATAAATGAAGCAAGTGTGTGAAGCAAAGATAATCTTTATTAATAACAAGCTGTAAAAGAAAAATGACCCAAGTCAAGTGTCCAAAGCAAAAATAAAGTCAACAGGTAGCCACTCAGTCTCTGGCACTCTTCTTGGTCACTCAGATGCATGCCCAGTCTCAGGGGTGAAGGGTCCAGGTGCTGTGGAGGTGGCTGCTGCTGGATTGCTGGTCTGAAGCGCCACTTGGGTGCCTGGCCCCGAGAAGACAACAGGGGACGGTGTGTTGAGGAAGCTCTCGGACAGCTGGCTCAGCCCCGTGATGTTGAGAGCCCCTTCCTCCATGACATGGGGTGTCAGCCCCAATACCAATGACAGATGTTCTGAGGCTGGGCTTTGCTGTGGGGTGGAGGAAGGAGCAGTGTAGTGGGGCTGTCTGATCTGCAGCTGGGTGAGGACTGGCATCGGTGGCATCTGTGGCGTGGCTGGCATCAGTGCCGTGGGTGGCATTGATGGCATCAGTGGCACCGGTGGCGTCCGATGTACCTGTGCCTGGACTGGGAAGGGCTGCCTGTGCTGCTGGAGCTCCTGGTAGCTGTAGCCTTGGTAGGGGAGGGCCTGTGGAATGCCTTGGAAGGGCAGTGACATCACCTGGGGTGGAAGAGCAGGCGTGGACTGGGTGGGAGCAGGTTCATCTTGGTCTGGAGGGTTGTGAAGCAGATCGATGATCCTGTCCTTCACCACCTGGTACTAGGGTTCTGACATTTTCATGAGGGTTGGTTGACATAGGTGAGGAAGGGCTTGTGGTTGGAGGATGGGGCATCGATGTGTACCAGTTGAGAGAGGAGGTCTACGCTGCTCCTGATCATGTCTCTTATCTCCAGCAGGACAGTGTGGCTCTGCCCCTCTGGTCTGCCTCTCTGCCTTTCTGTGGAAGTGGAGCTGGGGGTGGATGTGGGTTGGGCTGTAGTGGAAGTGCCGTCTCCTTTCTCCCACTGTATCAGGGGGTCCTCCATGCGCTCCACCACGGGTAGTACAGCTGTCGGGGGGGCTCCATCGTGGCATGCTCCACAGATACCTGCCTGGACACAGGAGCTGACTCTTTGTCAGAAGAGGACTGGCTCTCAGCAGGCTGCCTGAGAGAGAGGGTTGTGAGAGGGGCTGCTCCTCGGTGGCGGATCTCACCCTCCAAAAAGCTGCACTTGGCCATCAGGTAGGTCTCTCTGTTTCTCAGCTTGACCGCGGCCTGGCCAGATATCTTGAGGTGCAGCTTCCCGTACCAGGTGTGCATGTGCTTCCACCAGCCGAGGAGCACCTCCGAAGTGTAGCCCAGGCTCTCCGCCTTCTCTCTCCAAGTAGCCTTCTTCCTTTTGGTGTCTCGATAGAGCCTGTGTCCCTTCCGACATAGATACTTGTTCTCCCTCAGCCAATCCAGCACCTCCTCCTCATGTTCCTCTTCTATGTTGTATTGCCTCCTCTCCCGTTCACGCGTCTGCCTCTTTCTGTCTTTGGCAGGGACATATGGGCCCTCATCAGAGGGGCATCGAGGTTGTAGGGGCTGCTCCACCACACTACCATCAGCAGCAGCAGCAGCAACAACAGTAGCAGCAAAAGCAGGACCAGAAGGACCAGCAGGACCACCAGCAGCACCAGCAGGACCAGGAGCAGGACCAGCAGCACCAGGAGCACCAGCAGGACCAGGAGCACGAGCACGAGCAGGAGCAGGAGCATGAGCATGACCAGGAGCACCTGCAGGACCAGGAGCACCAGCAGGACGAGCAGGCCCAGGAGCAGCACCAGCAGAGTAAGCACCAGCAGGGCCAGCAGGACCCGGAGCAGCGCCAGTAGAGTAAGCACCAGCAGAAGCGCCAGCACCAGGAGCAGCGCCAGCAGAGTAAGCACCAGCAGAAGCACCAGCACCAGGAGCAGTGCCAGCAGATTTAGCACCAGCAGAAGCACCACCACCAGAAGCAGCATCAGCAGAGTAAGCACCAGCAGAAGCACCACCACCAAAAGCAGCATCAGCAGATGCACCACCTCCAGAAGCAGCATCAGCAGAAGCCCCAGCACCTGAAAATCGAGCCCGGGCAGCAGAAGCCCCAGCAGAAGCTGAGTCAGGGCCAGGGGGTGGGAGGGTGGCCCTGTCCCTCTTACCAGGACTGGCAGCAGATGGCAGAGGCTTCCGTTTCTTCCCCATGGTTGTTGGGTTGCTGGCTGGCTGGCTGGCTGGCTGGCTGGCTGGCTGGCTGGCTGGCAAGCTTTATCTGGAAGCAGGTCTTTCCTCTGAATGGTGACCTGCTTCGGAGCTGCTTCCCTTTATATCCGCGGGGCTGACGCAATGCATCCTCCCCGCATGCGCAGTGAATGCTAGTCATCCGCTAGTCATCCGCTAGTCATCCGCTAGGCTTCCGCTAGGCTTCCGCTAGGCTTCCGCTAGGCTTCCGCTAGGCTTCCGCTCTGCATCTGCTGTATCCACTCGGCATCTGCTCTGCATCCGCTCTTTCCGTTCTGCATCCGCTTTGCTATGCTCCCCCGGAAGCCTTGCAGATGTGCCATCTGCTGCCATCCACTTCCATCTGCTAGGCTTCCATGGAGCATCCGCTTTCCATCCGCCCTACGTCCTCCCCCCATCCGTTCCTTTCCATGTTGTCCGCTCTGGTTATGCAAATTCAGGGCACTTTTGAGAGCGGATAACAACGGATGGAACATTTTGCTCATCCGCTGTGTCCTTTTTACAAACGTTTTGCATCCATCGGCCAGTGTGACAGGGCCTTTAGATCCATTTGCACCATTTAAAGATACCAGATGATCTTACTCACCTCACAAGATATCCTTTGGAAATCATCCAGATTTAAGGAAAGGTCACATGCCCCCCAGAAAGGCATTAAATAAAAAAAACAGTGCCAAGCTTACATCCTGCCTCTTGAAAGTATACCCCAAAAGAACAGTGCCAGATAGTACTAAAGCAGTGAGAAGACACCCCCTTCCCAGATAGAAAAAGAAACCACGAGGCAGGAAAATATTCAAACACAATACAAATAATTAAATCACAACAATAATTGTTGCTTGTTGAAGCTGAATAGGGAAAATTATCCCATCAATAAACACAGGATTAAACTTCACCAAGCACAGAATTAACCTTCACCAAAAAGTTTTAGATTAAAACTCAGAAAGGGTATGTAACCCTAACCTTGAGACAGGAAGTCTAGGTGCACTGGCAAGAATGTAATAAGCATGAAAATAAAACAAAAGGAGATTGCTTCTAACTACCAGTTCTCCTAACTGCTTAGAAAATTAAAAAGGGGTTCTATCGAAGCGTATAGAACCGATAGAATCCCACCCCTGCTTGGAAGGAAGGAAGGCTGTGTCAACCTTGAGCCCCATCAGGATCGAATTCCGGACTGTGGAGAGAATTAGCAAGCAGCACTTCATTCTAATCACTGCGCTACCAGGGTCTTAGTAATGTTAAATCAATATTAAATCAATCAATACATATCAATATATTCTTCAGGGACTAACAATCTCATGAGGAAGCATACTCAGTTATCATACTTTCATATTAAATTTATGACAGAAAATGACGTACAAGAGCTAGAATTACTTTTGGTTTTTATGGTACTTGACTGATTCTTGCTCTATCTTACTGTAGATATGAAGTATAAATTTGAAATAACCTTAGTGACTGTAGCATCACAGATGCAGTACAACATACTACAGCTCAAGTAACAATACAGATAATTCTCTTTCTTAATATTTTTTGTAAAAACCTTTCTCAGATTCTATTGCTTCTTCATACAAGGCAGGTTTATATTTAATTCATAACTTGCACAAGTACTATGATAACAAGGTTCATCCTTCAAATGTTTTCCTGGCTAGGGAGGAAAGCTGGTAGAATACTTTTGTGCTGGAAAAAAATGAATGAAAAGTTTCCAAGTTATGTTAAATAATAGTGCCAAAATATATTTATGGTAGAATTTCCAGAGTATAGCATTTTTTAAAAATGATTCTTAAAAAACATTCCTACTTTTGCATTTTTTTTGTCTTGCAGAATGGAGTTAACATTATACTAAATAAACAAGAAGTGTTTTTATGCATCCATAAACAACAAGGTTATCATATAAATAAGGATGTTGTTTGAAGGAGTAACAATAAATGGCTTGACTCCTCTATTTTTTTTTCTACAAGCCAAATGGACTAGAACTATTTTATCATGCCTATTTCATAGTTGTAAACAGAAAGAGCAAAAAACAAATTTTTTGCAAAAAAAAATCTGCTCTTTCAAGCAGAAAAGAAAGAATATGAGAGACATCTCCTGTCATGTACTGGACTCCTGGGATATGCTTCATAGAAGATAAAATATTAAGTTTATATTTAATTGAAGCACAGGTTTTTCAACAAGCAACTGAAGTTTAGCTGATACCAAAGTCTGAGTGTGAAGTATAATGTTGTTTTTATTTATTTATAATTTTGGGGGCCTGCTTTTTCATACTTAAAAAAAAACAATTTCAAAAGGAAATACAGTACCTCAGGAAAAAAGACAAGTGACAATAAATTCCTGTTTTAAAAAGCAGGAATAATAAACCCAGTACAAATTTAAGCAAACTAAAACAAAAAAAAAAAGTAAAAACTATCAAATTAGAGAAGAAAATCACAACTGCATCCATTTAAGTGAAAGTTGAGATGAAGTATTTTTCTTTAAAAAGATGGAATATAACCAAGTGAGGATGGAATCCTACAATGGGGAACTATGTGTTCTGTTTGGAACTTCGTAGGCTTCAAGTTCCCTATTCTGATTAGTCAAAAAGGCCATTCTCAGATTGGCTATTAGAGAACCAATCTGGTTAACCTGCCACATGGTGGGAACAGTTAAAACAGTGTCATTGGCCACAAGCCATGGGCAAGCTGCTATAAAAAGGGCTGCTGCGGCTTGGGCTCTTGTTCCATTACTATTGCTTAGTGAGTTTAATAAAAGAGTTTATTGTTGGAACCTGGTCTCACGCGCTTCTTTCCGGATGGAACACTAGCGACAAAGGTGGGATCATCGTAGAAGAGTGAGACCGAAGCACGTGGCGATCTGAACTGACTGAGAGAGATGGCCGGTAACAAAGCACCACCTGCACCATTCAATCCTGATGAGGAGGATTGGGAGTCGGATATCGATCGTTTCCTTATGTTTTTGGAAAGCAACAAACTGCAAGAAATATCTGACCAGAGAAACAGGGCTGTCTTCCTTAAACACTGCGGACCAGCCATCTTTAAATTGGTGAAGGTGCTGGCTTAACCCGAAATGTCAAACAGATGACTTGGCCCGAGCTGAACAGAATGCTCAGAGTACACTACACACCTGTGGTCTCCAACTTGATAAAAAGACACAAGTACTACAAGAGGGACCAGAAGGAAGATGAAACTGTCGGAGATTTTGTAGCATCCCTGAGACACATCGGAGGAGCCTGCGAGTTCCAGAACATGGATGAGGCCATGAGGGACCACATGGTCCTCGGTTTGAAGGACACTATCTTTCAGAGCAAGCTCCTGAATAGACAAAACATAAACATGGCTGAGGCCATTGCAGAGGCAACCGCTGCTGAAGCAGCAAAGAAGTCAGCAGCCACCATGCACCAGATGAATGCGATCCCTGATCTGTCAAACCAAGCCAGAAGGCAGAGGGAGGAAAGAAACAGCCCATAGCGACAGCCCAGTATGAAGATCTCGAATCCCAGAGCGATACCGAGGTGAAAATGAAGATGTCCATAGACTTCAATCAGACAAGAAATGGCACGAAAGGAGGAGAAATTGGCAGGAGTTTAAATGTGCGGGATGCGGGGGCAACCACCTGTGAGCTGAATGCAGGTTCCTTGATGCAATCTGTAGGCCTTGTAACAAACGGAGGCACATCGAAAGGGTCTGCCAAAACAAAAAGAGGTATAGTCCAAAAAGACCCTGCAGAACTCCCCCAGACATGAAGAAAGACAAGCCAGAAGCACATGGAACTGAAGCAAAAGAACGAGTGACAGAAAGGAAACGCATCTGACAGTCACCATCGGAAATGCCAGGGCAGAAAATGGGAAGAAGGTCCGGATAGTGGTGAGCATCGAAGGGAAGCCCTGCGAGATGGAAGTCAACTCAGAGACTTTCTTATCTATGGTATCCTGGAATACCATCTGGCGCCTGATACCAGACATTAAACAAAAAAAATTACACAAAGACTAATTTTAAAAGACTACCAGGGAAATCGAATTCCAGTAGTAGGCTGAGGACATTTCCTCATTGAATTCAAGAACCATGACGAAATCTTGCCTCTGACCATCGTCGACCATGATCGCCCTAGTCTGCTAGGGATCGAATGGTTCGATCCCTAGGAATCGGGATGACCAGGATCAACTGCATTGCCGCAGTCAACTGGGAGGAGAGCGTGCAACAAGAATTCCAAGATGTTTTTGACAGGACCCTAGGCATGTACAAGGGGACCCCATGTTCAACAAATTAATAGCTCAAGGGGTTTTAGAGCCAATCGACCATGCCAGGTGGGAAACACTCATCGTTACTCCTGTGAAACCAGATGGGTCAGTGTGCATCTGCGGAGATTATGAGGCAACCCTGAACCATGCGCTCCAACAAAGCGCATACCCAGTACCAGTAGTGCAACATTTATTGCACTCACTAGGGGGAGGAATTTTTTTTGCGAAGCTTGATCTTGCACAGGCATATCAACAACTACCCGTTGACCCCATTACCGCAGAGGCACAGACTATTGTGACACATAGAGGGGCATTCAAGTGTAACCGTCTCCAGTTCGGTGTTACCGTTGCCCCAGGCATGTTCCAAAGCCTCATGGAACACCTGTTAAGCGGAATCAAGGGAATCGTCCCTTATTTTGACAATGTTCTGGTCTCAGCAAAAAACACTAACCAACTGGAGAACAGATTAAGAGCAGTTTTAACTAGATTTAGAGATGCAGGCCTCAAGGTAAAATGAGAAAAATGTGATCTAGCCACCAACCAGGTCGAGTTTTTGGGCTATTTAATCGAAGAACAAGGCATACACGCCACCAAAAAAAAAAAGAAATCAAAGACGCACCTAGACCTAGGAACAAAACTGACCTTCAAGAATTCCTAGGTCTCATAAATTTTTACAATGTGTTCCTGCCCCATAAGGCAACCATAGCAGAAACCCTAAATCGACTGCTAGATAAAAATACTAATTGGACATGGGGCCACTGGGAACAAGCAGCATTTCAGGGTATCAAAGACCTATTAACATCTAACACCATGTTAATCCAGTATAGCAATACCCTGCCCTTGACGATCACTTGTGATGTATCGCCTTTTGGAATCGGCACCATCCTGAGCCACAAGCTATCAGACAGCATAAAGGCACCGGTCGCTTTTTATTCAAAGACGCTTTCCAAGTCAGAACACAATTATAGCCAACTCAACAGAGAAGCCCTCGCAATCATCGCCGGAATCAAAAGATTCCATGAGTAGCTGTACGGTAGAACTTTTTTGATCATCACTGATCACATGCCCCTTTTAGGAATCCTAGCAGGCAACAAGCCAACCCCGAACATTCTGTCACCAAGAATGATGAGGTGGTCTGAATTCCTCACTGCCTACTCCTACACGCTGATTCATCGCCGTGTTAATGTGGCCATTGGTGATTTCAACAGTCACAACACCATCTGGGGATATGGAGAAACCAACGAAGACGGCGAACTTGTGGAGAACTGGTCTGATGCAAACCAGTTGTCACTTATTCATGATGCAAAACTTCCCTCCTCCTTCAACAGCTGTAGATGGAGACGTGGCTACAACCCTGATCTGGTGTTTGTATCAAACAATATCGCTCAACAGTGTGAGAAGGTTGTGCTTGATCCTATCCCACACACCCAACATCGACCAATCGGGCTGAAGGTGAATGCAGCTATCACTCCCCGCACAGTTCCCCTTCGTAGACGTTTCAACCTGAGGAAAGCAAACTGGGAACAGTTTGCCGTAGACTTGGATTCATATCTTCAGGACCTGCCTGCCCTTCCTACCCACTACGATACCTTTGTAGAGTTGATCAAGAAATCATCAAGGAAAAATATCCCACGAGGATGCCGTACAAGCTATACACCAGGCTTGACAGATGACTCCAAGGTGCTGTACAACGAATACGTCAGGCACTTTGAGAATGACCCCTTCAGTACTGACACACTTGAATGTGGGGAAAACTTGACCACTGCCATTATGGATAGCAGACGGAGGAAGTGGCAGGAATTCATTGAATCAACAGATATGACCCACAGCAGCAGGAAAGCTTGGAAAACGATTCGCATCCTTGGGAATGACTCTACGAAATCCCAACCAAGGCCTCAAGTCACTGCTGACCAAGTCGCTCACCAACTCCTTGTGAACAGCCAGGGTAACCCTAACCACCACCCAAGAAGAGCCAAGCTCCCCCAAAATGCTGAGACAGCTTCCCAAGGGCCATCTGACTTCACAAGACCTTTCACCATGAATGATCTGTGTGGTGCTACCAAAGCAATGAAGAGTAATAAGGCAGCTGGGTTAGATGATATCCTCTGTGAGCAGATCAAACATCTTGGACCTGTTGCACTCCAGTGGCTGCTTGACATGCTGAACAAATGTCTGAGTGACAACACCTTGCCAAAGCTATGGAGGAAGTCCAGAGTAGTCGCCTTACTCAAACTAGGCAAAGACCCAACCAGCCCAAAGAGTTACAGACCTATTTCTCTGCTCTGCCACACGTACAAACTCTTTGAAAGGCTCCTACTCAACCGTATCGCCCCCTTTGTAGATGAGCTCCTCATTCCTGAGCAGGCAGGCTTCAGGCCAGGAAAGTCCTGTACTGGCCAACTGTTGAATCTCACACAGTACATCGAAGATGGGTTTGAGGAAGGGCTGATAACTGGAGCAGCTTTTGTTGACCTCTCTGCGGCCTACGATACAGTGAACCATAGGATTCTTACAAGGAAAGTCTTTGAGATGACCAAGGATGTCAAGCTGACACAATTGATCCAGAACCTGCTTTCAAACCGGCGGTTCTATGTGAATCTGAATGGTACCCACAGCAGATGGCGGAGACAGAAAAACGGTCTCCCGCAAGGAAGCGTCCTTGCCCCGCTTCTTTTCAACATCTACACGAATGACCAACCAATCCATCCAAGTACAAGGAGCTACCTGTATGCCGATGATCTCTGCATTGCCTCACAGAAGCAATCCTTTGAAGAGGTGGAAAAAGCACTCAGTGATGCTCTGGCAGGTCTAACTCCTTACTATGCCGCAAATCACCTACGTGCAAACCCGGAGAAGACTCAACTTAGTGTCTTCCACCTTAAGAACAGAGATGCTAACCGACAACTGAGGGTCAGATGGTATGGAAAATGGCTTAAACACACCAATAAGCCGATCTATCTAGGTGTCACACTGGATCGTTCCCTTACTTACAAGGAGCACATTGCCAAGACAAAGGCGAAAGCTGGAGCAAGGAACAGCATATTGAAGAAGCTTGCTAATACAAGATGGGGAACAGATGCCAAAACTATCCGCACCACAGCTCTTGCTCTATGCTTCTCCACTGCCGAATATGCAGCCCCTGTCTGGTGTAGGTCATCCCATGCTGCAAAGATCGACCCAGTCCTGAATGCAGCTTGCAGAGTTATCTCTGGATGTCTGCGTCCAACAAGAGTAGATGACCTTTACTTACTGTGTGGTATTGCTCCACCACACATCAGGCGAGAGGTCTCAGCACAGATGGAGAAAACCAAGCAAGAAGTTAACCCTCGCCACCCACTCTACAATCGTGAACCGGCTAAAAAGAGACTCAAATCCAGACGCAGTTTTCTCCATTCAACCGAATCCCTTGATGATACCGCCCACGGTCGAAGGATTACCCTATGGTCCAACCACCTCCAGTCTGTGACGCATCAGCTCTCCTATGAACCAAGTGAATCACTTCCTCCGGGTTCAAGTGAGGCATGGCCCATCTGGTCATGCCTGAATCGCCTACGGACAGGAACAGGACGATGCAAAGTCCTCATGCAGAAATGGGGCTACAATAGGGATGGAGAAACTGCTTGCGATTGTGGGCAGGATCAGACAATGCAACATCTTTTGGTCTGCCCCCTCCTACCAGAGCCATGCACTGTCAATGACCTGGAGACTTTCAACACCAAAGCCAGATCCTGCGCTCTGCACTGGACAGGACTTGTGTAGTGACTCGAGAAGAAGATCGCACTGGAAAAGCCACCACACATGCTGACACCCTAAGCCGTTCCCCGCTGCCCATCACAGAGGAGGACCCAGTTCTAACCATCTCTACACTACAACTAGAGACCTGCCTAGATCCACAGCGGATCTAGAGCCACGAGAGCCACTGCTAAAAGCCACCCTTTGACAGCATGCATATTGAATTGGGTAGGTAAGGGCTGGCTGGAGAAGAACAAGACTGAGATATTTCACACCCGACAGACCGAACTGTCTATAGAAAAAGGTTGCATTTTATGGGGTGACACGGTGGTTATACCAAACAGTCTCCAGGAAGATGTTCTGTGCATGTTGCACGAGGGACACCCGGGCATCATCAAAATGAAAGCCCTGGCCAGGAGTTATGTCTGGTGGCCAGGGCTGGACAAGGACATTGAACTTTGGGTGGTAACATGCCATAACTGTCAAAAATCGAGGCCTACCCCTCCACAGGCACCTGTCAGAGAATGGGAAACTCCCCGGGGTCCATGGTCTAGACTACATATTGACTTTGCTGGGCTGACAAAAGGAAACACCTTCCTAATAGTTGTGGATGCCTACTCGAACTGGTTAGAAGTCATCCTTAAGGCTTCCACAACCACCGAGGCAGTAATATAACAGCTGGACAAACTTTTTGCTATACTTGGGCTGCCTGATGTACTGGTGTCAGATAATGGGCCCCAGTTTACAGTGTGAGCATTCGAAGAGTATCTGGCTTCCCAGGGTATCCTACATGCTTTAACAGCGCCGGCCCATCCGGCTGCAAACGGCAGGGCTGTACACTAAGGAGGGCCTAGAGAGAATGGACAAGGGGGATGTGCAAATCAAACTAAACCGACTACTAACCCTGCAGCATATTACCCCTAGCAGCACAACCAACAAAAGCACAGCAGAACTCCTAATGGGTAGGAAATTACGTTCTTACCTAGACAGACAGCACCCCACTTACACCTAGAACAAACCCCCCAACTCCTCCAGCAAATACCGAACATTTGAAATTGGCTACCTGGTCTATGCAAGAAACCTCACCGGGGAACCATTGTGGCTTCCAGCCACAATCACTCAAATTACAGGCCCCCAGTCTTACTGACTACTCCTAGATGATGGTAGAGAATGGAAGCGGCACATAGACCAGCTTCGTTCTCGCAACCTCAAATGGAAAAACACCAAAGAACCAATAAAAATAAATATCGACCAAAAAAAAACTAAGGGGGGGGGGAGAAATACAAAATAATAAAAAAGGGAGAGATGAACCTCCCATAACAAGACAACAGACACTACAAAAAGACTATCTTAACAAATCAAAAAGAGCACTCACAGTTAGATGAACCCCAAATGAGAAGTCCGGGAGCAGGAGAACAAAGCAAGGCCTTCCTGAAAGGAAACAGCCAGGCTAGCTCAACCAACCCGTTCAAGGCAGGAGGTAGAGGCAGAGCCATCTCAACCGGCCCAAGAGACTCAGGCAGGAGCAGCAAGGCTGACTCACCCTTCCAGGAGGTTTCATGGAGAAGGATCAGAGAGACAGTGATCCTGTCCGAACCGCTTGAAGACCACACTAAGACTGACCTGCGCAGGTCAACCAGGACTCAAAAATGCCCCACCTACCTGCGTGACTACGTGACGCACATTTGACCAAACCAAGGGGGGAGGGGTGTTCTGTATGGAACTTGGTAGGCTCCAAGTTCCCTATTCTGATTGGCCGAAAAGGCCATTTGCAGATTGGCTGTTAGAGAACCAATCCGTTAACCCATGGGAACAGTTAAAGAGGTGTCATTGGCCACAAGCTACGGGCAAGCCGCTATAAAAAGGGCTGCCATGGCTTGGGCTGTTGTTCCATGACTATTGTTTAGTGAGTTTAATAAAAGAGTTTATTGTTGGAACCTGGTCTCATGCGCTTCTTTCCAGATGGAACACTATGTATATTGTGGCAGTTTTCAGAGAATTGCATAGTGATTTCTCATGACAATTGGCTTCTTCAAAAGGATATCTCCACTAGGGTTTGCTGATGATGGGGTATATAAGGTTGCTGGCCCTAAATTGAAAAAAATCTTTGTATTTATGCTGTTATTACTTGAAATTCACTCATGAGCAAATGTATATGCAGTGTCTTAGAATAGTTTGCAGCAACTAGAGTTCCAAAGCTTACTTCAAGGACAGTCTTACATGCAGTGCATGTCAATAAAGAGATTAGAACAGGAGTGTCAAACTCAATTTCATTAAGGGCTACATCAGGGTTGTGTTTGACTTTGAGGGGGATGAGGGGGTATGGCCAGGATGGGGAGGCCAGCTTGACATCATTTATGTTGGGAGTGCTTGCAGTGACCCAAGCACTCTGCCAGCAAAAACAGTCTCCCGAGCTCTGTTTTTGGCTGTGATGGCCTCCTGCAACCTGCTGCCAGTGAAAATGCAGCTCGGGAAGGCCACCCGCAGCCCTCCTGAGCTCTGTTTTTGCTGGAGAGGCACCACAGGCGCCTTCGCTGTTTGCAGTATGGCCCCAAAGGCCAGATTTAAGCACCCTGCAGGCCAGATCCAGCCCATGGGCCTTGAGTATGATACCCCTGGATTAGAATATGAAGTGGGAGCATTATGCATACCATTTGGGATTATAAAAATAATATTGGGATAATCATAATGATGAGGAAAAAGAAATATCTTGATTATTGAGGAGGCCAAGATCAAGCCACCACCTTAAATTATTCTATACAAGTACTCTTTAGAAGTACAATTGGACTTATAGATTTATAAAACTGTAATTACTGTAAACCAGAGGTGGTATTCAGCAGATTTGGACCAGTTTTGGAGAACTGGTAGCGGAAATTTTGAGCAGTTTGGAGAACCGGCAAATCCCACCTCTGACTGGCCCTATCCCATCTATTCTTTGCCTCCCGAGTCCCAGCTGATTGGCTGGGTGTTCTTTGGTTTCCCTGCACAGGAGAACGGAGCTGGAAAGCAGGTTAGTGGGGTGGGGAGGTCATGAGATTTTTGCAGTATCCTTCCCCTGCCATGCCCACCAAGCCATGCCCACCAAGCCACACCATGTCCACCAAGCCACCCCCACAGAACTGGTAGTATTTTTTTTTTGAAAATTTTATTTGGGTTTTCACAAAAACAAAATACAAATAAAACATCTTTTTTGAAAATAGCATGGTCGTAGGTTATCACTTCTTCATACAGACACAAAACTCAATTTCATGCTCATTTTTATATTATATTCCATATCTTATTACCATTTTATATTTTCTACATAGTTTTTCCCCTCTTTTAATTTTCTCAACTTTGTTTTAATTAACTCCCTTTAATTATCTTAATTATTCCATTCCAATTCAATTCTATCATTAATATGCATTAAGATCTTAACATCTTTCACATTTCTTTTCAATTGAATATCATACTTCCTTGGGAACACTTATGCGGTATCTGCTATCCTGCATCAGATGGGCGTCTCATGATAGGGAGCGAAGGAGAGAGAAACGACAGGAGACGAAGTTCCTCGCGATGAGTGTGCCCCGAATGTCCGGGTACACGCTCTTTTATTATGCTCATTCAAAAGGGGGTGATTGTTTATTCAGAACCTAGGTTAAGCCTAGGTCAGACG
>BLBF01000011.1:27246487-27299216 GCA_015471245.1 Laticauda colubrina | reverse complement strand
GCATTGATACACAGTTGCAAACACATAAATGATACATAGTTACAACACACTTATAAACTTTCCATGGTTAATTCTTTTTTTTCCATATTTCTTACTTATATTTTTATAAATTATTATTAATAATTAAAAATGTTCCCATTTAATTCTCTCAATTATTTTAATTCATTTATTTATTAACAAACATCCCATAACATTACAATAAATATTTTATCCATCATCATATTTTCTAAAATTATTTCTATTTATAATATAACAATGCTATCTTATGTACTTTTGCAGAATCCCTTTTACAATTAAATTTTCACCCATTATCTCTAAACAAACTTATGGTCACAATCCTTATATCTTTTCCTTGTTTCTCCATTTCTTGTTTCTGTCTTTTACTTCTTTTCCTTGCCTTCTTCCCCCTCTTCTTCTCCCTCCCCTTTTTACCCCCTCGTCTCTCTACTTCTAACTCTCTCATCTGTAATCCCCTCTTCTGTTGCTTTCTAATATTATACTTATCTTTCAAACTCTTCTTCTTTTTGGTTGTTTTTTTCTAGTCTTAAACCTTTCACTCTCTTCCCTTCTTTTTCTCCCCCCCCACTTAAAATTATTTGATCATTAAAGATAGCTTCTTCTTTGTCCCAATCTTCTTGTTCTGCAAGCATTTCTTGTTGCTTCTCATAGTTCCAGATCTCCATTTCTAAGAATTGAAACACGAAGCCAAAAGAACTTCTCCCTTCTTGTGCATCTTCTTTCCATTTTTTAAGTTCCATTTTCAGTTCTTCTAAGAGTGATACCATTTTAAAAACTTTTAAACAACTACCCAGTTAATTTTAGTCATCTAGATGCAAAAACCAAAAATCACCAAGTAATCCAAATAATCCAAGGCTGTTTCTACTTGTTTCTTTTTTCCACTTTCTCTTCCTGGGGTTCTATTATTTTGTTACCAGGTTTGCATTAAAATGTATCTTTGAGGAATCTTATTAAAATTTCATTGTGAGTTCCTTTTAATTACAGTTCCATTCCTTAATTCCAGGCAGTCTCCCCCATTTTTCCAGATCCTGCCCTTCTATTCTTTTTTCTCCTTTCCAGCTTTAAAAAACTTTTAAATGTCCAGAAATCTTTATTATCCCTTTGACTTTTATTTTCAGCTTAGATGCCTATTAATGTCAAAGTGGATTATTTTTTTTTCAATTTCTTGCTTGTCTCTTCGCTGTCAGTATAAGGAAGGGAAGAAAAAAAACCTAATCCTTTCCCTTCTCTCTCTCCCTCGCAGCTTTAAAATCTTCTTTGGGAACAATATTGTTAAGTTTAAATTCCAGGGTACCTTATTTGTTGCTTTTGCTGTTTGACCCGGTCAACCAAAACTCATGTCAATTTGATTCAAAAGTAGTTCTACTTTCTAGCAGCAATTTTGGCTACCAAACCAAAGCAACTTTACTATCTCAGCTGTCTGTTTAGTCGCAAAATGTTATGTATTCATTTGTATGATGGCCATGCAGGAAGGTATCTGGGTGAAGAGGTCAAGTTAAATTTTTATAAACTTTTTTCTTTAGTGAATTGCAAGGAACTTTAAAAAAATTAGTCTGCAGTGTTGCCCTCTAACCACTGCACCACTGTGGCTCATGATGGATGGTTGATGCCCAGAAGGCCAGCTTTGGAGACTGAAATCTTTCCAGATGAAGGAAAAAGCACAAAATCACTCCATTTGATCTCCAGATAACTGCTTCCCACAGGTAAACTACAGAGTTTAATTTGTGCAGCATGTGGAATGGGTGGGCGATGTGGGATTTATGTTTGCAGCTATGTTATGCAGTTGAGATTATTCAGCTATTTAAGGCAATCTGATCTGCTGACTTATTTCTTAACCACATTTTGAAATAATTACTTTACAACCTGAGAGAGATTGTAGTTTATAGCAGGCAAGTCCTCTTGGTAAGTGTCATTGGGGGGGAGGGGATCGAGATGAAATATAAAAATAAGATTTATAGACTTATATTTTTAAAATTACTTGGCAAATGATTTAACAAGGGTTATTTTAAAATGGAAAAAGGGGAGGAAATTAGTTTTTGCAGAAAACAGGAAAAAATGAAATGATATTTATTTTTGATGATTAGAATAAAAATAGATTTTAGAAAAATATAAACTATTATTTAATCATAGAGTAAGAGGTTAATTTTCATTAATACTTAAAACTGCCAAAAAAAAAATTGGAACTCGCTTCTTCATAGCCCTTTCATTAATTTTTGTTCTTTGTTCTTTTATCCTTCCTTTTTTTTTTTTTCCTCTTTCTCTATTTTAAATTTTAACTTTGGGTAATTTTCATTCTGTTTTAAAATTCTAATAAAATTTAAAAGAAAATTGGTCTACACAGAAATGCTTTTATGTTTTAGTACAAGCCAGGACAATCTGTTCTGCATTTATACACTTGAAACAAATTGCCTCTTGAAGACTAGCAACTTCACACAATGCGATTCCACTGACAATTGGCTTTACTTACTATTGGCTCCATCTGTTGTAATCTTTTTTTTTTCTTATATACAGTACTTAACTCTACCTGCAATACTTTTTCCTTTGCCTAAAATGTTCATAACAAACAAAAGTGACTGGTGGGAGAGTTTGAGCACTTTCACATGGGAGGAATTTGATGCTGCTTCTAGATTTGAGTTGTCCTCTCTGAAGCCATGCCAATGGAAAGAAAATATGTCAGTGTGCTGCAACATGAATTATTCAATGTTCTAACTGAGACCAGCTCCAATTGGAGCTTAAGCCAATGTCACACTGCCCAACGGATGCAAAAAGGACACAGCGGACGAGCAAAATGTTCCATCCGTTGTTATCCGCTCTCAAAAGGGGCAAAAATTTGCATAAACGAAGCGGATAACACGGACGCGTGGAGGACGCAGGGCAGATGCAAAGTGGATGTGGAACGGAAGCCCAGCAGATGGAAGCGGATGGGAGTGGATGGCACGTCCGCTAGGCTTCCGGGGGGCCGCAGCAAAGCGGACATGGAACAGAAAGAGCTGATGCAGAGCGGAAGCCTAGCGGATGAAGCGGATGCACAGTGGATGCACAGCGGAAGCCTAATGGATGCCTGGCGTTAATTGCGCATGCGGGGAGGATGCATTGCGTTCAGCCCCGCGGATATAACGGAAGCAGCTCGGAAGCAGGTCGCCATTCAGAGGAAAGACCTGCTGCTGAATGGATTGGCTGCCTTGCCTGCCCTGCCTGCATGTCTGCCTGCAAGCCTTGCTGCCAACCTCCCTGCCAGCCTTGCTGCCAGCCTCCCTGCCAGCCTTGGTGCCAGCCTGCCTGCAAGTCTTGCTGCCAGACAGTCTGCCTGCCAGCCTTGCTGCCTGCCTTCCTGCCAGCCTTGGTTCCTGTCTGCCTGCCAGCCTTGGTTCCTGCCTGCCTGCCAGCCTTCCTGCCAGCCTCCCTGCAAGCCTTGGTGCCTGCCTTGGTGCCAGCCTTGGTGCTTGCCTGCCTGCCAGCCTGCATGCCAGCCTTCCTAACAGCCTCCCTGCCGGCCTTGGTGCCTGCCTGCCTGCCAGCCTTCCTGCCAGCCTTGGTGCCTGCCTGCCTGCCAGCCTTCTTGCCAGCCTTGGTGTATGCCTACCTGCCAGCCTTCCTGCCAGCCTTGGTGCCTGCCTGCCTGCCAGCCTTCCTGCCAGCCTTGGTGCCTGACTCCCTGGCAGCCTCCCTGCCAGCCAGCAACCCCACAACCATGCTGAAGCACAGCAAGCCTCAGCCACCTGCTGCCAGCCCTGGCAAGAGGGGCAGGGCTACCATCCCGCCCCCTGGCCCTCACTCTGGTTCTCCTGGGGCTTCTGCAGCACGGGCTCGCTCTTCTGGGGCTGGCGCTTCTGCTGCTTCTGCTTCTGGAGGAGCTGATGACAAGCACTCCAGCACAGGTCACCTCCACAACACCTGGACCCTTCACCCCTGAGACTGAGCGACCAAGAGGAGTGCCAGAGAGTCATTTTTGTTTTATAGCTTGTTGTTAATAAAGTCTATTTATGATTCACACACTTGCTTCATTTCTTTTTTTCTTTTTTAATAAAGTCTTGGTGGAAACTTTTAGAAATGGTTTAAGCCTTTGCATGCTTGTGGGATGGGTTAAGATAGCAGTGGGGTGGGCAGGGATACCTGAGGAATGAGCAGGGATACCTTTGGGATGGGTAATAGCTGTGGGATAGATAAACCTCCAGCGCAAGCATAGTGGGACTATATGGTCCACCCTCCCAGGTGCAACACCTATGGCCCTTCATTATCAATAACAATGTAAGCATTCATTCAAACATGTCAACATAAACACAACTCTTTATTAAACACCCTGTTCATTGTAGGCCCACCCAACAAAAATGGCACAATCTCATCCGTGTGATGAGACAGGCTGAAGGAAGCATCCATTAAGCATCTACCATCCTGTCTTGCCACTCCACTGCTCCAGCTGGGGAGTTGCACCAGCATCTCAGGAGGTTGCGCTGCTTCTTCCCTTCACGTGAGGCTCTGTTGGGGCCTTGCACATCCTCAGTGTCTATCAGGTTTCGCCCTTGCCTCCATTCCCCAAGCTTCCATGATCCTCCTCATGGTCTCGGGGCTATGCTGCATGGTGGTGAGAAGTACCTGGAACCTGTTGGCCAGGATGCCAAAGGCATTCTCCACCACCCGCCTTGCCCTGTACAGCCTGTAGTTGAAGATCCTCTCTTTACGGGTGAGGCGTCTGGAGGTGCAGGGCTTCATGAGGTAGGTTGTGAGGGAGAAGGCATCATCCCCCACGATGAAGTAGGGCACATCTTGCATGTCGTTGGGCAGCGGGTCTGGATCTGGGAAGCCCACAATGAGGTTGCATTCCAGCCCCTCCTTGAGGACACTGGCGTTGTATACCTGGGCATCTAAAGATGAGCCGTTGCTTGAAGCATCAATGTACATGAACTTGTAGTCAGCATCGTCCATGGCAAAGAGGATGATGCTGAAGAAGCCTTTGGAGTTGAAATAAGTGGACCCTGAGTTGGGTGGAGATTTGCAGGCCACGTGCTTGCCATCTATGGCTCCAACGGTATGTGGGAAGTTCCATTTCTGATACTACTGCTCTGCAACTTTCTTCCAGCCTTCTTCAGTGGAGGGGCACTGGAGGAGCTCCTCCAGGTATTCTTCGATGATGGCCTGCACCACTTCTCTGACCACAATGCTGATGCTGTTGGATGGCACCCTCCAGCCATACTGCATGCTCCTGTAGGTGGTCCCGGAGGCCAGGTGGCGCAGAGTGAGTGCCACCTTGAGCCCAGGTTCCAGGCTGGGGTGGAAGCTGGTGCTCTGCTTGGTCAACCTGGGTGTCAGCCACTGCACAACTTCGTCAAACATGGCTGGAGGCATCCTCATTAAGTTCTGGAATGGCCGAGTTTCTTCGTTCCTGAGCTCCACCATCAGCTTGCTGTACAGTCTGTCCTCTGCTCTTCTGGCGAACCATCTTCGGACCCAGACTCTTTTTGGCTGCCTCTTTTTCTTCTTGCAGTAGAGTTCACAGAAACTGCAGATGGCTTCGTACTGTTGCAGAACGATGGTGGCTGCCGAGAGGACTTTGTTGCAATCCACGGTGGACATGACTGGATGCTGTGGAAGAGGAAGAGTCAGATGAAGGCTGCAGAGGTCTGCACCACTGGGCTGCTGTTCTGAAAGTGAGATGCAGATGAGTTGCTCCCCCTTTTTATAGGAAATATAGTTTTTTCGCTAGGCATCCTCTAGGCTTCCTCTAGACATCCTTAATATCTGAGATAGGTCCCCTCTGCGAATTTTTTTTCTGTTTTAAATGCTTTGTTTCTGTGCTGCATCCGTTCTGCATCTGTTCTGCGTCCATTCCGCTTCCTCCCTGCATCCAAGCGGATGCGAGTTGCGCGGATGCGGAACAGATGCCTAGCGGATATCACGAATGCGGAACGGATGCAGAACAGATGCATAGTGGATGCATAGCGGATGCAGAACGGACGCATTGGATACATTTTCCGCGCAAAAGTTTTGCCAGCCCAAAACTTTCTGAGCAGATGAAACTGGTGAGATTGTGCCATGTATCTTGAGTGGCCCTACAATGAACAGGGCATTAATAAAGAGTTTTATTTATGTTGAAATGTGTTGATCAATGATTAAATTGTTATTGATAATAAAGGGCCATATGTCTGGCAGCTGGGAGGGTGGACCATACAATCCCACTGTGCTTGCACTGGAGGTTTATCTATCCCACTGCTATCCTTACCAATCCCACAGCTATCCTCACCCATCCCACAACTATCCATCCCACAGCTATCCTTACCCATTCCACAGCTATCCATCCCACAGCTATCCTTACCAATCCCACAAGCATGCAAAGGCTTAACCCTTTTTTCAAAGTTTTCCCCAATACTTTATTAAGTAAAAAAAATGAACCAAGTGTGTGAAGCAAAGATAACCTTTATTAATAACAGACTTTATTAAAAAGCAAAATGACCCAAGTAAAGTGTCTTAAGCAAAGATAAAGTGAACAGGTAACAACTCAGTCTCTGGCACTCTTCTCAGTCACTCTGAGGCGTGCCCATGGTCTCAGATGTAAAGGGGCCAGGGAATGTGGAGGTGGCTGTTGCTGGAGTGCTGGTCTAAGGTGCCATTGGGGTGCCTGGCCCCGAGAGTACAACAGGAGATGGTGTGTGCAGGAAGCTCTCAGAGAGCTGACTCAGTCCCGTAAGTTTGAGAGGCCCTTCCTCAAGTACCAGGGATGTGAGGCCCAAGACTGATGACAGATGTTCTGAGGAAGGGCTTGGCTGTGGGGTGGAGGAAGGAGGAGTATAGTGGGGCTGTCTGGTCTGCAGCTGGGTCAGGTGAGGCATCTGTGGCGTCCGAGGAACCTGGGTCTGGACTGGGAAGGGCTGCCTCTGCTGTGTGAAGTCCTGGTAGTGGTAGGCTTGGTAGGCGAGGGGCTGCTGAAATCTGTGGATGGGCTTTGACATCTCCTGGGGTGGAGGAGCAGACCTGGAGTGCGTAGGAGCAGTTCAGCTGGGTCTGGAGGGTGGTGCAGAAGAGCTGTGATCCTCTCCTTCATCGCCTGGTTCTGGGCCTCGGGCATGTCCATGAGGGTCTGGCTCACGTATGTGATGAAGGGCTTGTGGTTAGAGGATGGTATGTCAGAGTGGACCAGCCGGGAGAGGAGATCTGTGCTGGCTTTGATTGTGTCCCTGATCTCCAAGAGGACAGTGTGGCTCTGTCCCTCCGGTCTGCCTCTCTGCCTGCTTTCTGTGGAGGTGGAGCTGGGGGTGGGTGTGGGTTGGTCTCTGGTGGCTGCTTCTTCTTGCTCCATCTGAGACAGGGGATCCTTCACGTCCTCTGGCACGGGGAGTGCAGCTGTTGTGGGGGTCTCTGTCGTGGGGCCCTCCAAAGACACCTGCCTGGACACTATCTCCTGGCTGGAAGAGGAGTGGCTCTCTGTGGGCTGTCTGAGGGAGAGGATTGACAGAGGGGCTGCTCCTTGGTGGTGGATCTCACCCTCCAGGAAGCTGCATCTGGCCATGACATAGGTCTCCCGGTCAGTGAACTTAACAGTGGCCTGCCCGGATTTCTTTAGGTGCAGCTTGCCATACCAGGTGTGCATGTGCTTCCACCATCCAAGGAGTACATCTGAAGTGTAGCCCAGGCTCTCCGCCTTCTCTCTCCATGCTTCCTGATTCCTCTTGGTGTCACGATAGAGCCTGTGGCCCTTCCTCCAAAGGTACTTGTTCTCCCTCAGTCATTCCAGCACCTCCTCCTCATGGTCCTCGGAAATGGAGTACTGTTTTCTCTCCCCCTTCTCCTTTCCTTGCCTCTTCCTCCCTCTGGCAGGGGCTTCAGGACCTTCAGCAGCAGGGATTTGAGGGCCTTAGGGCTGGTCCACCACATCAGCAGCAGCAGGAGAAGCACCAGCACCAGCAGGAGAAGCACCAGCAGCACCAGCAGCACCAGCAGGAGAAGCACCACCACCAGCAGCAGCAGGAGAAGCACCAGCAACACCAGCAGGAGAAGCACCAGCAGCAGCAACACCAGGAGCACCACCACCAGCAGCAGCACCAGCAGCTTCAGAGTCAGCGCCAGGGGATGGGATGGTGGTTCTGTCCTTCTTGCCAGGGCTGGCAGGAGTAGGCACAGGCTTCCTCTTCTTCCCCATGGTGTTCTCTCAAAATGTCTCTGGCAGCAGCTCTTTCCTCTGAATGCTGACTGCTTGCGAACTGCATCCTTTTATATTCGCGGAGCTTCCGCAATTCATCCTCCCTGCATGCACAGTGAACGCTTTGCATCCGCTATGCATCCGCTATGCATCCTATAGGCATCCGTGATGCATCTGCATCATCCGCTATGCATCCGCTCTGCATCCGCTCCTTCCGCTATGCGTCTGCTTCGCTGTGCTCCCCCAGAAGCCCTGCGGATGTGTCATCCACTTCCATCCGCTTCCATCCACTAGGCTTCCTACAAACATCTGCTTTACATCCCTGCTACATCCTCCCCAGGTCTGTTCCTTTCTGTTGTTGTCCGCTCTGTTTATGCAAATTTGGGGCACTTTTGAGAGCGGATAACAATGGATGGAAAATTTGCTCGTCCACTGTGTCCTTTTTGCATACATTTTGCATCCGTCAGCCAGTGTCACCTAGCTTTTAACCTTTACAACTTTTAAGATATGTAGATTTTGACCCCAGAATTCTCCAGCCATAAAATTAGGAAAACCAGTTTGCTATAGTGGTTAAAGCACTAGATTAGAAACTGGGAGACTGTGAGTTCTTGTCCTGCCTTAGGCATGAAGACAGCTAGGTTACTTTGGGTCAGTCCCTCTCTCAGACCTACGGAGCAAATAAAGACAAATCACTTCCAAAATCTTGCCAAGAAAATTGCAGTTTTGCCTAGGGAGTTAAAAATGGACTGGAAGTGTCTCCTTGGCCACCTAATTAAGAAACACTGATTTAGGTAATGAAAATGCTGGTCCTGTAAAAGTCTGTTTAGGCTGTTGTATTTCAAAAAATAAAGGCAGTCTGTAAATGAATGCAACATTAGAAATTTATTCAAAATAGTAACAATATCTTCATCTAACTCCCCTTTGCTGAGCAGACTAAAAATCAAGGTGCTGTCTTCATATTTAAAGGAAAAAAGATACTTTAGATCTAACGTGGTTGCTCTTACTGTACTTGCCGTATGAACGCTCTTAAGCACCTCTCCTTCTTTGGACCCAAATGCTGCAGACACCCTTAAGTAGAAGCTTTATCATATGTCAAATGCACCATGTGATGAGATGACTGTCCTCTCCACCCCATTCCCCCAGTTTAATTGGAACAGATTTTCACATTCTCTAATATTAATGTGAAGTGCAACTATAGCCACAGAACTTTTCTTCACCACATTTAGAACAAGAAAGCAACTGTGGGCAACTTATAATTGATTCATTCTCTAAAAGTTTAAAATGATGCAGAGTCAAGTTTAGCCACCTCTTTTATTATGAGCTTCTGATTTGTTTTGCTTCAGTGTTAAAGGTCACCACCATATTATTAAGAAACGATCAGGGTAACATTGTGGAAAAAGCAATCCAGTCCAAGGCGTACTGTAGAATTGTAATCCTGTTGTATATATTTGAGTTGTCACCTGGGGAAATCTAGACTATAGCCTTCACTAAAAATCAAGCTATCCTCATAGATTGAGATGCAGCTATAGATTGCATGCATCATTTTTATTAACTACCAAGCATGTCGACAAAGGCACTGCAACAAATTATCCATATTTCTCCATTTAATTACTTTTCAATTTAAAAGGGAAACGAAATCGAGGGTGGAATGTAAATTTATGGTAGCTTTTGCCCAAAAGCATGGGTTTTTATAGTGCTTGTGTGGAATAACCTGCTGAGAATGAAAATTTCAGTGCGATGTATAAGCAGCCATTAACATTTAATATATGCTCCAACACCTTTAATTTTCACAATAAAATACTCTGAACTGCACACTGTGACAAACAAATCCAAAGTGTAGTATCATGGAACCATTTAAAGCTGTTTTCCCCTTCTCTATTATCCATCATTAATTTTACAAATGGCTCTATGGTTTTGACCTCAGCTGGAGGGTATAAATATACAGGTTGACAAGTCACATGATTATAAGTCTGTTTAGGAGGGTGGGAAAGGCAGGTATGAAGGCATTTCAAATACTTTAGTTCTTCCAATGGGGAAAATTTTAAATAAGAAAAAAAAAACATGATCAAGTCTGAAGATGTGTGGTTCATGTGCAAAGTGTGGTTGACAGCTGTTAGTGTGTGTGTGTAGATGAATACATCATCAGGGTTCTCTAGGAATTATTGGGCTAAGCTAAATATGATGCTGGAAGGCATGAACAGATTCATTAGAGGTTCAAAAAAAAAGGGAAGGCAGAAAGAAAACACCCATAGCTAGTTGATTTAGAGGCAGGTTCACTGAGGTTATGAGTGAAGACATGTCAGCTTCATTCTGATTTTCTAGTCTGAATTCTTCCACTGTCCCATATAGACGTAAAAGCTAATATCCTTAAAATTCCTGCTATGAGTAGGTAATAGCTTCATGGATTTGAGAAAAAAAAAAAGTGTGAGTTGGGTAGGTATGAAAAAAAGTTAACCCCCTTCTTTGAAATAGTAGTTTAAAAAAATCCTTTTTAGGTCTCAGATTTGCATACATTATTCATAGTTCTCTGGGTATTACAGATAATATATTTGTATATTATACAGATGTATATATACAGATGTATGTTAAGTATAATATACAAATCCTATGAACAGAGTCCCAGAAAATTAACAACAAGAACAAAAACATTGTTTAACATTAGATCAGATGCTCCACTCCCTGCCACAATGCTACATGCATGCATTCAGGATACAGTATGCCTAAATGTAGTACCAGTAGTTCTCAACTTATGATTATAACTGAGCCCAAAATTTATGTTGCTAAGTGAAACAGTTGTTAAGTGAATTTTGCCCCATTTACAACCTTTCTTGACACAGTGAACCACTGCAACTGTTACATTAGTAACACGGTTATTATGTGATCTGACTTCCCCATTGAGTTTGCTTGTTAGAAGGTCACAAAAGGAGATAACATGACCCTGCAGGACACTGCAACTGTCATAAATACGAGTTAATTGCCAAGCATTTGAATTTTGATCATGGGAGAACAGGGATGCTGCAATGATCATAAAACAGCCATAAGTCATGAACTTTCAATGAACTTTGAACAGTCACTAAAAGAACTGTTGTAAGTTGAGGACTACCTGTATGCAACAGTATATATGATGATAAAAAAAAAACCCCAAAACCCAGAGCTTTGCATCTGTGACTCACACTCTGTGATGCTCCTATCCTCAATTTTCAGCCTAGATTTAAATGGGGTCATTTTCTTCACTGAAGGACATAGTCCACTGTCTTAATTCATATACGGACTGCTGAATACAATTAGTGGCAAACCAGAGGCTTTAGATTCCAAAGTCTTTAGTCTTCACATTTTACCAAGAATAAATTCCTCTTTTCTCTGCACTCAGTCATAATGGAAACATGGACCACCGAGAGAGAACTTTTGTTGGGCTAGAACCTTGCAGTTCTTCTGAACACTGAAATGCTGTCATGGAAACAAACAGCTCTGCATGAGATACATGGGCAGGTTTCCCTCCTGCTAACTGGGAGGGAAAAGGTGGGGGCCTTTTCCTTCTCAGTGCTGCAAAATGCTGCCTGTTAAATACAATAGATGGGTTTGGTTGAGAGACCAGTTTTGAAATGTTTGCAGCCCCATCAGGTGAGAAGAAAATGTTGCTAGGTAGCTCACGTCGAGCAAGAGCAGCAGAGAGTTATGGTGTGGCTGGCTATGCTTCTATATCTCCTACCTGATGGTGGGAGAGTAAAGAAGTGCTTCTTCTTCTCTCGTGTCGCTACACTTTTCCCAGCCACTGTAGAACACTGTTGGTGTAGGTTGGTGTAGCGTGGTAGAAGGATTCGCAGGTAAACAGATACCTGACAGGGGCCGCGACGTGAACGCTCCTTCTATGGCCCCCAAAGAAGTGCTGACTGGGATGTGAGTCATCCCTGAGAATTTTCCTCACTCTTCTAAAGCAGCGAGCCCTAGCAATGTCATTTGGTAGTTATCAGGGAACAGCCCACGATGTTTTGTGCTGTGCTCACCACTCTCTGTAATGTCTTTCTGTCTGTGGCTGTCAAACCAGCATATCACACCATAATGTAATATGTGAGGACACTTTCTATTGTGAAACGAGTAAAAGGAGGTCATCAGTTGTTGTTCCACTTTATTCTTTCTAAAGACCCGAAGGAAATGGAGTCTCTGTTGGGCCTTTCTGGCCACCTGGGTTGTGTTGATTTTCCAGGTAAGATCTTTGCTGAGGTAGATTCCCATGAATTTAAAGGAGGAAACTCTCCACACAGTCCCCCTCAATTTAAAGTGGGGTGGGTTCCTCTCTCTTATTCTAGAAGTCTAATACCATCTCCTTTGTCTTGCTGATGTTTAGATGCAGGTTGTTTTCTAGGCACCATGAGGATAATTTTTGAACCTCCCCTCCATACACTGTTTCGCTTCCACCTGTAATGAGACCCAATATGGTAGTATCATCTAATGATCACAGTGGATGGGTCAGACGATATACTGTGTGTACAGTGAGTACAGGTAGGGACTGAGCACACAGCCTCTGGGTAGCCAGTGCTAAGCTTCAGGGAGCATCACTGAGCTTTTTCTTCTCCTGCTAGCTAAGGGACACATGAGGGAGACCTATGAGAAGATCTATAGACATTCCCAGTCATCCAGGTCCTGGTTATCCCAAAAGTGCTTTTTCAGAAAGAAATCAGACTTTCTTGTTTTTTTTTTCTTTTAAAGATGTTTTGCTTCTCACCCAAGAAGCTTCTTCAGCTCTGACAGGAAAATAAAGTCTAAATCCTTCCATTCCCCACTCTACTGCTAATTAGATGTCTGCAATTTGGCAGTTCAAATCCCACTCAAGGACTCAATGTTGACTCAGTCTTCCATCCTTCTGGGCTGGGTAAAATGATGACCCAGATTGTTGGGAGCAATATGCTGATTCTGTAAACCACTTAGAGAGGACTATAAAGCACTATAGAGCAGTATATATTGTGTTTCTCCAACAATACGACCCTCCCAATAGGAAGACCCAGCATGTTTTCTAGGCATAAGGTGAAATTAAGCTCCTCCCCCCAAATTTAGGCTTAATTTAAAACATGCGAAATTGGGGGCTGGGGGTGAACTTGCCATTAACAGCGCCCCGCAGGCAGTCACGTCTCACCACCAGCCGCTTCTAATGGCCGATCATGGTGGAGCGCAGAGAGCTCCCTACCCCCACCAAGTGCCTTTGCTGCAGACCCGGGGTGCAGGCCAGGTCAGCAGGCGGGCGGGTGGCAGCAGCAGCGTGCATGTCGGCCTCAGTGGCAGTGGGGCACTTTGCATCATGCCCACCGCTGTTGCTTCCTTCGCTGCTGTTGCCTTCCCTTCTGCCTGTGCGCTGTTGTGTTTGGAGTGCTGCGCATTCCTCCACTGGCAGCATTTCAGCCGCTTCTTGGGCAGGGAAGCTATAGCTTCCATGGTTCCCGCAGGCACTAGCATCTCCAACAACAGCAGCAGTGGTGAGACAGACCCTGCTGCCAACAAGAATTGCCTGCCCTCCTGCAGGGGCATCACTTGTTGACTGCGTCGACAAGGTCCTGTAAGTCAGTGAGTCTTTTGGGGTTGGGTGGGTGGAAGTGGAGGCAGGAGGGTGATGTCATCATTTCTCTCCCATCTCATGCCTCACTTTGCTTCCCACCCCAGAGCTTCGGGTCATGGTCTCGTCCTTTGTACAGTCGGA
Source organism: Laticauda colubrina (assembly GCA_015471245.1). NCBI lineage: Eukaryota > Metazoa > Chordata > Lepidosauria > Squamata > Elapidae > Laticauda > Laticauda colubrina. Next base: position 27,285,378 of record BLBF01000011.1, on the reverse strand, counting down.
TGCTCTCTTGCTCCAGCCACCCGAAATTCCCTGTGGACCTTTTCCCCCCTATTTAAGTTTTCTTTACTCTCATTCCCTCCATCAGTTCCCTAAGAATACAGACTGGCTGGGCAGCTTCCCCCCCACCCCTCCCAGTAGTTTTAAAAAGGAAACCATCTATCCACTTTGCCCTTTGAGCAGGGGCAAACCTTCCATTCCAAACAGAAGAGAAAGGGAATCATCCTATAGATCCTTAGCACCAAGCTTCCCAGAGGATTCTCCCAAAGAATCCATCCCAAGTAATATTTATCCCCTTAAATGCACTCCCCTTCTTTGGGGTGAATCCTCTGATGAATCCTCCTTTGGGGTGAATCCTCTGATGAATCCTCCTTTGGGGTGGATCCTTTGGGAGAATCCTCTGGGAAGCTTGGTGCTAAGGGTACGTAGGATGATTCCTTTTCTCTTCTGTTTGGAGTGGATTCCCTTTCTCCTCTGTTTGCTATCCTATCAGAGCTGAAGAAGTTTCTTGGATGAGAAGTGAAATGTCTTCAAATTTAAAACAACAACAAGAAAGTCCAGTTGCTCCTGAAAAAAACCTTTGAGAAACCTAGGGGAAGGGTTCCAAACAGAGGTGGTATTCAGCAGGTTCTGACTAGTTCTGGAGAATGGGTAGCGGATATTTTGAGTAGTTCAAAGAACCAGCAAATACCATATCTGACTGGAGATTTTACAGTATCCTTCCCCTGTCCCGCCCACCAAGCAATGGCCACAGAACTGGTATAAAATAATTTGAATCCCACCACTGGTTCCAGAAGCTATTTGGATAAAAGGTGCAAAGAAGTGTGAGCTAAGCCCAGAAGGAAAGAAAACAGGAGAGAGACTCAGACTGGCTCCTTTAGTTCCCAGGAGAATGAAAGAGGTGAGAGAAAATGCATACAGATTTGCAAGGTTCTGTTACCAGAGCTTGTCTCCATGCAGTAGAATTCCTATGGATTCAGTTTCCTGGTCTGATCCACCTAATAAGATTGACAGTAGGAGAAGCCTACTTTCAGATTTATAGCTGGAAGCATTCATGACAAAAATGAGGGAAAGCATTTCTATGTGTTAACAATGGCTGTTGGGCCAGTTTCACTTTCCCTCATCTTTGTCTTTTTGGGAGGGAATAAAGACACCACTGGCAAAATGGTAATTGAGAAATACTGCTATTTGCTAGATGTGCAGATTGGGTCAGTGGACATTTACAGTGCCAACTGCATAAATTTCTCACCCGTTCCTAACCATTACCTTTGTACTTCCTGATCTAAGCAGCTAGTTTCAGAAAAAAGAATATTGAACAAGTTGGAGCTCCGACTGGGCCAGAATGGACATCTTTTAGTTTGTGGGGAAGAAAAAGTCCACCTTAGTCCAGATCAAATTCTCCCATTTGTCATTAAAATAGCAAAAGTACAAGTCATAAAACTCAATGAACAGGGGAGGGGGTTAGGGTTATTCATATTGGTATATTCAGCCCTTTAGCTGAATCTCCTGTAAGTCATTCTGGTCAGCAGTAGGAGAAATTGATTTCCCAGTTTGCCCATTGCTTTGGATCAAATGCTTCTGGAAACAGCTATGGCTTCACTTCTACAACTTTTGCCCAGCAGCAGAACTAATTAATTGTCATAGCTATTGGCAAGCCAGGCATCAGGCTCATAACGCTAAGCTCTCTGATTAGGACAATGCTCCTGTGCTCATACTGTGGTTCCATAGTGTTATTGGCTGTGCATAGGCAGGAAGACAAATAATGTGTATATAATAATAATAATAATAATAATAATAATAATAATAATAATAATAATAATAATAATAATGGTGGTGGTGGTGGTGGTGGTGGTGGTGGTGGTGGTGGTGGTGGTGATGATGATGATGATGATGATGATGATGATGATGATAAAAGATTCCCTGTCAGTCATGTCTGACTCTAGGGCAGGGGTGGGATTCTACTGGTTCTGACCAGCTCTATGGAAACCCTTGTTAACTTTCTAAGCAGTTCAGGAAACCTGTAGTTAGAAGAAATCTCCTTTTGTTTTTTCCTACCCTTATTACATTCTTGGCTGTATGCCTAGACTTACTGTTTCTGAAGAAAGTTTTTTTCCCCCTTTCCTGATATTTTCTTAAAAGGGAAGGGTTGTTTTAATCTTTTTACACTGCTTTGGGAGGAAATAATCCCCTTCCAGCTGGCATGCAATGATCAGCACTTTGAAGAAATAATTGAATAATGAAGCAGAGTTGGGAAAGAAGCTTTTTAACGACAAGGAACCAAGATGAGTGACATTCAGCAAGGCTTCTTGGCTAACTAGAAAGAGTGACATTCAAACGTGAGTTTACATACCCTTTTGGTCTAAAGCTGGTTTTTGGTGAAGTTTAATTCTGTCCTTGGTGACATTTAATCCTGTCTTTATTGATGGGATAATTTTTCCTATTCAGCTTTGTTTGGAAGGAAAAAAAATAATCTCTGTTCCTGAAAAGAAACTGGGTTGAAAAATCTGGCTAGTTCCTATGTCTATTTGTTCTGGTAATTGGTTTAACAAGCAACAGTTATTGTTGTGATTTAATTATTTGTATTGTGTTTCATTTTTTTCCTGTCTCGTGGTTTCTATCTGGAGAGCGGGGGGGGGGGGTGTCTTCCTTCGCTGCTTTAATGGTATCTTCATTGCTTTTGGGGTATACTTCCAAGAGGCAGGATGTAAGCTCGGCACTGATTTTTTTTACTGCCTCTCTGGGGGATATGTGTTCTTTCCTTAAGTCTGGATGATTTCCTTAGGATATCTTGTGAGATGAGTGAGATCAGCTGGTATCTTTAAGTGGTGCAGATGGATCTAAGGATTGCTTCTCCTGGGTGTGCTCTTTCTGGAGAGCTTAAATGACTTCTCTGCTAAAGGGTTTCACTTTATGAACAAGAGTTGCCTGCTGATAGTTATCATTGCATTTTAACTATTTTAATTCCTCAAGGTGTTCTGGCACCCTGCTTGATTTGTAACTCCGGCTTGCAGGTATTTTTAATCTAACGATTGGTATTTAGAGCAGCATTTTGCAACCAAAGAAGATTTTTGTATTTTTGTGAAGGTAATCCTTGACTTACAACAGTTCATTTAGTGACCATTCAAAGTTACAATGGCATTGAAAAAAGTGACTTATGATCATTTTTCACACTTATGACCATTGCAACATCCCCACTGTCATGAGAAGCCAGGTGAGGACAAGCACCCCTTGATGTGAGTGATGCTGAGTTGGCCATGCCTACCCAGTCACATGACCACCAAACCATACCCATCAATTAAGCCATGCCCAGAGTTGTTAAAAAATTTGAATCCCACCCCTGCTCTAGAGCATGATGCTCATCTCCGCTTCTTGGCTGAAGGAGCCAAATTGTCTGAAGACAATTTTCATAGTCACGTGGCCAGCATGGCGACACACCAAAGGTGAACGGGATGCTGTTACTTTCCCACTGAAGTGGTACCTATTAATCTACTTGCATTTGCATGCTTTCAAATTGCTAGGTGGGTAGGAGCTGGGACAAGGAACTAGAGCTCATCCCATTGAGAGCTAAGCTGTTCCAAGTATTGTAAAGCTGACTTTTACAATTGGTAAACTGTTGGTAATTTTATTCCAAATACCAGTTTTACAACTGTTGGTATTAAAAGTATTCATAGCAGCAGTCAATTGTAAAAGGCCATTTTACTTGGAACTGCTTACTCCTGTGACAATACCTTTAATACCATCAAATGACAACATGGTCCCAGGTCCTTAGGAAGGGCTCAATAGGTGGATATAAATGCTAAATTCATTCTAAACATCTGGCTGACTGTGTGAGCAGCAACAATATCTGGAAGTATTTCTCTGCAAAGTTGACTCTATGCATTCTGATGCCAAATAGTACAGTTCAATGGCATGCATGCACCCCAAACAGCAACATTATCATCTCTACAATTGTAATTTATCATAGAAAACAGTTCCATGCCTAGGAATCTTAAAATTAACATAATTTTTTTAATGAAAGCCCCATATTAACTTCCTGCTACTTTACACAGAACTCATTTGGTCCTCAATACTTACTGCTATTCAGTACTTACTGTACTTACTGTTAAGTTTTTTTAAAAAAAAGCATAACTAGAGATGATCGACTGATTTTCAATAAGCATTTCTATTCCTCCCAAACAATTTGGAGTAAATTGGCCATGAATTGTTTCTAAAATGCCAAATTTATATTTTCCTTTAATATGAGCCAGTTTTTTAAAAAATAGTCTAAATGTGGAACTGTTTCTTCTCTCTTTTTGTCTGTTTATAACTAAGGCAGTCCTGCCCACTTACATTAGTGTGGGAGAGACAGATTTCTTTGAAGTCCATTTGATGTGCCTGAAGAAACAGCTTAATGGTAGTGAAAATGCAGCCTTACAGTTTTGACTGAGAAACTTGACCAAATGATAAAGGAAAGTGAAGAGTTTGCATCTCTATATTCTCATTCTTGTGTATGTGCATGTAGTAGAATGGAGGATTTATTCCCATCTAGACTGTTTCTACTTCATAAGGTTGATATAGCTGTGGAAATAAATTATACTGCTTTCTCAACCTACACACATGCACACACACAAACACACATAAATGACAGATGTCAACAGCAGAAGACAGACTATATTGTACTCATGTTTTAGTTATTTATTTAATGGATCATTCAATTCTCTATCTGTGCTGTCTAAGCTTTTGGGGAAAAGAAAGAATGCCTCATACTGATAAGAATCTGTCTGCGATTCTTAGCCATCTACCTTCGCCATCTACCTTAATTCTGTAGCCTTAATTTAATTTACCCTGTGCTTTTCCAAAGTGAAAAATGAAAAGAGAGGGGAAAAGGCTCAGAATGACTTTCTAACAATCTTTCTGGACAAGTGAGTCCTACTTGCCCCTCAATATATTCTTTGTGGGAAAGGTTTATTCTGGTAGAACAAAAATGAGGAAGGAATAGGCTTTGCTGCAGGGATGTGATTCAATTTTTGTAATAACAGGATCTGTGGGTGTGGCTAGGTGGGCATGGTCATAAAGACTAGCTGGGTGTGGCTTCTTTTTTTGCAGCATCCCCCGTGCTCCGTTTTTGGGCCTCCTGGGCCTCAGGGAATGTATATAAATACCAGCTGCATAGCTCACATAAATTACCTGAGAGTTTGGGGCCATAGAGAATTAGGAAAACAGTTCTGTTTTATTTACCTCATTGGTATGCTGCCTAATGAAGAATCTAGGCAGCGAATGAGAAAATACAACAGTCATGTATTTGCAAACCCATTTTTCATTTATAGCATATTCTTCTGTGTTAGATCTTGACAGCTTCCCTAAAATCCAGAGGGATGGAGCTGACCAAATCTCTGCAAAGTGGAAGTTCCAGAATGTGGAGACTGCTATCCCAAAAGCCTGTCTCTGAACTGTAATCAGGATATGGGAAATATTTTTTTCCTGGAATCAGCAGCAGAAATTTCTTCCTTTGCTCAACCAGTGCTAAATTATGAAGCTGGACTAGAACTGCACCTGATCTCATCCAGCATTGTTTTTATGGGTGCACTTTGATGGATGGAGGGGGAGCCACAGGATGAAATAGGAAGTTGTACTAGACCTATTCCTGATCTCATCCAGCACTGTTTTCGGGGGTACACTTTGATGGAGGGTTCCTCCTGTGGTCAATCATATGTCTCTGAAAAGCCTATAAGAAGAACAGGAGAGCAGCAATGTTTTTTGGTACTATACTAGTATACTTAAAGTATGATGTAGTCTCGTAGAATGGTAAAGCTATGTGGTCAGTAAAATGTGTAATGCAGTTTTCTGCCTGTCTACATAGTTCAATGGAGTGTTTTTCAGGAACGGAATTCTGTCTTCATTGTATATTTTAGAGCAGGAGCTAGTTTAATGTGGCATAAGGCTGAGCATCTTACTGTGCAGTTCATCACCCACATTTTACAATTCTTTGTCATCCCCCACTCCTATATGCCTGATTGTAGCATTGAATTTTCATAGTAAAACATTAAAGTTGTAAAACTCCTGGATATTTTTTAAATGAAAATGCACTGAGAAGAAAAGTTCAACCCCTCAAATATTAAAATATCTATTTCCTTTCATGTCACCACCCCACTCCTGTTCCTGAGATAGTAAAGTAAATAAAATGAAACCCCCCAACTGTAAATAAGTTTCCCAGCCATGCTGTTGTCTAGTCAAAAACTCAATTTGTGATGACTCCATCTCCTCATCCCTAAATCTAAATCCAGATTTATGTGAGTGTTATGGATGCCTCAGAACAATCTATAAAAATTGAATGCTAGCCACAACCATTTATTATTCCATCAAAGAATACATATTTTTAAAATAATTGGAAGACTGGACTTTTTAAAAAAATATACTGTATACAAGATTCCCAAGAGTCCGTTGTAAGAAATACTTTCTTGTGCTTTCTGGAATAACCATGAGATCATGTTACAGTGGCAGTCCAGGAAGAAGTGACAGAAAAGAGAAAATGCTTTGGGATAAAGATTGCAGAAGGGATGTGGGAAGTATTTCAGAGGGGACCTCTCTAGTTTTCTGGTGTGTAAATGGAAAGGAGGGGAGAAATATTTTCAGACATGCAAGATTCTTTTACTGTAACCTTACAGCAAAGGTAGTGTTAATATTTATGGCTTGTGCTTCTTATCCGGACTACCTGAAAGTGCTAACAACACCTGAGGACATATCAGGATCTTCTCAGCTTTTCTAAAAGCTGTTTGTGCCAGGAAATATGGCAGATTCAAACAGATTTACAGATCTGGGGCAGACAAGAAGGGTCTACACATCCGTATTTAAGACCTTCATTCCAAATCTCATTTTTCTATAAAGATAAGTACTTCAATCAAAACAGAGCTGGAGTGGATCTTGGAGGTCTTCTAATTCCAATCCCCTGCTCAAGCAGGAGGACCTATATCATTTTTCACAAGTGACTACCAGCCCCTTCATAAAAACCTCCAATGATGAAGCACACACAACGTCTATAGGCAAACTGTTCCACTGGTTGATTATTCTCCCTGTTAGGAAGTTTCTCCTTAATTCCAAATACTGTAGGTGATTTTGAGTTATTCATTATTTCACAATAAAGTACAGAAATGGCATAGCTACTGTTCCATCTGGAAAGAAGTGCGCGAGACTGGGTTCCAACAACAAACTCTTTATTTATACTCACGAAGCAATGGTAATGGAACAAGAGCCCTTCATATAGCAGCTTGCCCGCGGCTTGTGGCCAATGACACCACTTTAAGTGTTCCTGCCACCTGGCAGGCTAATCGGATTGGTTCTCTAATGGCCAATCCGAGAATGGCCTTTTTGGCCAATCAGAAAAGAGCCTACCAAGTTCCATACATAACACCTCTCCCCCCTTGGTTCAGTCCAACGTGCATCACGTAGTCATGCAGGTAGGTGGGGCTTTTTCGAGTCCTGGTTGACCTGCACAGTTCAGTCTCGGCGTGGTCTTCAAGTGGTTCAGATGGGATCGCTGTCTCTCTGTTCCTTCTCCATGGAACCTCCTGGAAGGGTGAGTCAGCCTTGCCACTCTTGCCTGAGTCTCTCGGGCCGGTTGAGATGGCTCCGTCACTCCCTCCTGGTTTGACCGGGTTGGTCGAGCCGGCCTGGCTGTCTCCTTCCAGGAAGGCCTCGCTTCGTTCTCCTGCTCCTGGACTTCTCATTTGGGGTTCATCTAACCGTGAGTGCTCTTTTTGGTTTGTTTGATAGTTTTTTTGTAGTGTTTGTTGTCTTGTTATGGGAGGTTCGTCTCTCCCTTTTTTATTATTTTGTAATTCCCCCCCCCTCAGTTGTTTTTTGGTCAATATTTATTTTTGGCTCTGGTGTGTTTTTGCATTCGAGGTTGCAAGAACAAAGCTGGTCAATGTGCCACTTCCATTCTCTTCTGTCGTCTAGGAGTAGTCGGTAAGACCGGGAGCCTGTAATTTGGGTGATTGTGGCTGGCAGCCACAACAGGTGAGGTTTTTTGTATAGACCAGGTCGCCAGTTTCAAATGTTTGGTATTTGCTGGAGGAGTCAGGGGGTTTGTCCCAGGTGTAAGTGGGGTGCAATCTGTCTAGGTAGGAACATAATTTCCTATCCATTAGGAGTTCTGCTGGGCTTTTGTTGATTGTGCTGCTAGGGGTAATATGCTGCAGGGTTAGTAGTCGGTTTAGTTTGATTTGCACATCCCCCTTGTCCATTCTCTCTAGGCCCTCCTTAGTGTATCAGACCATGTGTTCAGCCCTTCCATTTGCAGCTGGATGGGCTGGCACTGTTAAAGCATGTCGGATACCATGGGTAGCCAGATACTCTTCGAATGCTCACGCTGTAAACTGGGGGCCATTATCCGACACTCGTACATTAGGCTGTCCATGCATAGCGAAAAGTTTGTCTAGCTGTTTCATTACTGCCTCGGTGGTTGTGGAAGCCATAAGGATGACTTCTAACCAGTTCGAGTAGGCATCCACAACTATTAAGAAGGTGTTGCCTTTTGTCAGCCCAGCAAAGTCAATATGTAGTCTAGACCATGGACCCCGGGGAGATTCCCATTCTCTAACTGGTGCCTGTGGGGGGGTAGGCCTCGATTTTTGACAGTCATGGCATGTTGCCACCCAAAGTTCAATGTCCTTGTCCAGCCCTGGCCACCAGACGTAACTCCTGGCCAGGGCTTTCATTTTGACTATGCCCGGGTGTCCCTCATGCAACATGCACAGAATATCTTCCTGGAGTCTGTTTGGTATCACCTCCCTGTCACCCCATAATATGCAACCCTTCTCTATAGACAGTTTGGTCTGTCGGGTGCGAAATGGCTTAAAAGTCTCAGTTTTGTTCTCTTCCAGCCAGCCCTTACCGACCCAATTCAAGATGCGCACTGTCAAAGGGTCTTTTGCGGTGGCTCTCATGATGTCCGCTGTGGTTAGCGGCAGGGTCGGGTAGGTCTCTAGTTGAAATGTGGAGATGGTTGGAGCTGGGTCCTCTTCTGTGATGGACAGCGGGGAATGGCTCAGGGCGTCTGCATGGGTGATGGTTTTTCCGGGGCGATGAATCAGCGTGTAGGAGTAGGCAGCGAGGAATTCAGACTACCTTGTCATTCTGGGTGACAGAATGTTTGGGGTTGGCTTGTTATCTGCTAGGATTCCTAACAGAGGCTTGTGATCAGTGATGATTGAAAAGGTTCTACCATAAAGGTACTCATGGAATTTTTTGGCTCCAGCGATGATTGCGAGGGCTTCTCTGTTGAGTTGGCTGTGATTGCATTCTGACTTTGAAAGCGTCTTTGAATAAAAAGCGACCGGTGCCTCTCTGCCGTCTGGTAGCTTGTGGCTCAGGATGGCGCCGATTCCAAAAGGCCGATTCCAAAAGGTCATCACAGGTGACCATCAAAGGCAGGGTATTGCTATACTGGATTAAAATGGTGTTAGACATTAATAGGTCTTTGATACCCTGAAATGCTGCTGGTTCCCAGTGGCTCCATGTCCAGGTAGTTTTTTTAACCTAGCAGTCGATGTAAGGGTTCTGCTACGGTTGCCTTGTGGGGCAAGAACACATTGTAAAAATTTATGAGACCTTGGAATGCTTGAAGGTCAATTTTGTTCCTAGGTCTAGGTGCATCTTTGATTGCCTTTATCTTTTTTTCGGTGGCATGTATGCCTTGTTCATCTATGAAATAGCCCAAAAACTTGACCTGGTTGGTGGCTAGATCACATTTCTCTCATTTTACCTTGAGGCCTGCGTTTCTAAATCTTGTTAAAACTGTTCTTAATCTGTTCTCCAGTTGGTTAGTGTTTTTTGCTGAGACCAGAACATCGTCAAAATAAGGGACGATTCCTCTGATTCCGTTGAACAGATGCTCCATGAACACAGATGCGTGTTCTTTGGAACACGCCTGGGGCAATGCTAATGCCGAACTGGAGACAGTTACACTTGAATGCCCCTCTATGTGTCACAATAGTCTTTGCCTCTGCGGAAATGGGGTCAACGGGTAGTTGTTGGTACGCCTGTGTGAGATCAAGCTTCGCAAAAAATTTTCCTCCCCCGAGTGAATGCAGTAAATGTTGCACTAACAGTACTGGGTATGCACTTTGTTGGAGCGCATGGTTTAGGGTTGCCTTATAGTGTCCGCAGATGCACACTGATCCATCTGGTTTCACAGGAGTCATGATGGGTGTTTCCCACCTGGCATGGTCGATTGGCTCGAACAACCCTTGAGCTATTAATTTGTTTCGTTATTGGTCAATTTTTGGTTTTAAAGCAAACGGGACGCATCTGGCCTTTAAATGGATGGGGGGTATTTTCGGGTCTAGGCTAAATGAAATTGGGGTCCCCTTGTACTTGCCTAGGGTCCCGTCGAAAACATCTTGGAATTCTTGTTGCAGGCTCTCCTGCCAGTTGATTGCGGCAATGCGGTTTATCCCGGTCATCCCGATTCCCAGGGCCGCGAACCATTCGATCCCTAGCAGACTAGAGCGATCACAGTCGACGATGGTCAGAGGCAAGATTTCGGCGTGATTGTTAAATTCGACAAGGAAATGTCCTCAGCCTACTACTGGAATTCGATTTCCCTGGTAGTCTTTTAAAATCAGTCTTTGTTTCTGTAATTCTTTTTGTTTAATGTCCGGTATCAGGCACCAAATAGTATTCCAGGATACCATAGACAGGAAAGATCCTGAGTCGACTTCCATCTCACAGGGCTTCCCTTCAATGCTTACCTCTATCTGGACCTTCTTCCCATTTTCTGCCCGCGCATTTCCAATGGTTACCGTCTGGTGCATTTCCTCTCTGTTGCTGGTTCTTTTGCTTTGGTTCCATCTGCTTCTGTCTTGTCTTTCTTCATGTCTGGGGGTGGGGGTGCTGCCATGTTTTTAGGACTATACCTCTTTTTGTTTCGGCAGACCCTTTTGATGTGCCCCCGTTTGTTACAAGCCCTACAGATTGCGTCGAGGAACCTGCATTCAGCTCGCAGGTGGTTGCCCCTGCATCCCGCACACTGAAATTCCCAGCTGTTTCTTCTCTTTTCCTGCCATTTCTTGTCTGATTGAAGTCTATGGACATCTTCATTTATGTCCTCAGTATTGCTTTGGGATTTGAGATCTTCATAGTGGGCTGTCGCTGTGGGCTTTCTTGCCTCCCTCTGCCTTCTTCTCTCTGGCTTGGTTTGGCAGACCAGGGATCGCATTCATCTGGAGCATGGTGGCTGCTGACTTCTTTGCTGCTTCGGCGGCAGTTGCCTCTGCAATGGCCTCAGCCACGGTTATGTTTGGTCTATTCAGGAGCTTGCTGTGAAGGGTAGTATCCTTCAAACTGAGGACCACGTGGTCCCTCATGGCCTCGTCCATGTTCTGGAACTCACAGGCTCCTCCGATGTGTCTCAGGGCTGCTACAAAATCTCCGACAGTTTCATCTTCCTTCTGGTCTATCTTGTAGAACTCGTGTCTTTTTATCAAGTTGGAGACCACAGGTGCATTAAATGCTCTGAGCATTCTGTTCAGCTCAGGCCAAGTCATCTGTTTGACATCTCGGGGTTTTGCCAGCGCCTTCGCCATTTTAAAAACGGCTGGTCCGCAGTGTGTAAGGAAGACAGCCCTCTTCCTTTGGTCAGATATTTCCTGAAGTTTGTTGCTTTCTAAAAACATAAGAAAGCGATCAATATACAACTCCCAATCCTCCTCATCAGGATTGAATGGTGAGGGTGGCACATTGTTACCAGCCATCTCTCTTGCTCGGTTCAGAATCGCCGTGTACTTCGGTCTCGCTCTTCTACGACGATCCCACCTTCGTCGCCAGTGTTCTGTATGGAAAGAAGTGCACAAGACCAGGTTCCAACAACAAACTCTTTATACTCACTAAGCAATAATAACGGAAAAAGAGCCCAAGCCGCAGCAGCCCTTTATATAGCGGCTTGCCCACGGCTTGTGGCCAATGACACCACTTTAAGTGCTCCCACCATCTGGTGGGCTAATCGGATTGGTTCTCTCATGGCCAATCTGAGAATGGCCTTTTCGGTCAATCAGAATAGAGAACTTGGAGCCTACCAAGTTCCATACATAACAGCTACTGGCTATATTTAAAAAAATATATAGTGAAACTACCAGTATAGCCCATAATCTTGCTGAAGCTTTTACATTCTGCTAAGTATGATGTGTGTCACATAAAATAAAGGAAGAGACTAGCTGGATCAGACTCAGTTGTTCCAATAACCCAACCATATTGATTTTCCAGATATTTTTGTGAAGAGCACAGGTAAAGCATAAAAAAGCTGTCATCTCCCTTGGCTTGCTGCAACATCTAGCATTAATTTATACCTTACAATGGAGAATTTCATTGGAATTCCGTCATCATCCAGGTATCAGGAGAAATAATCTCGAATATAACTATTTTTCAGACTTCGGTAGAAGCCTTACTCTTTGCCATCATTATGCTGCTCTGGTTATTGAATATTCTTGATTTTTTTAAAATTGTTTATGTTCCATTCATGAGCTTTTTGTGCTATTTAATTAATTAAATAAATGGTCCATTCCTTTTCTCTCAACAAAGCTGTTGAGGCTTCCCCAGCAATGATACTTTAAGTAACATGTTCCTGAGACATAAACATGATATCAAGACAGACTGGGTGATGATAGATTGTTGAATTGATGATTCTTGTCTTTTTCCCACAGATTGTCCTACCATAGTCTCCTTGTATATCTTCAGGAATATCATTCCATTAACTTTTGCATTCCTTAAGTTTGATAATAAGTTTTTTTTTTCTCTCTGCAATTAAAACATTTCAAATTCCACATATAAATAAAGTGAATCTCCTAAGGTTGAATTTTAATGACAAAAACCAGTAATATGAAGCCAGTGTCAAATAGTATAGCTGGTGAATTGTACATTATTGCAGCTTTTTAAAAGTGTTCCTTCAAATTAATGCTGGTTGTTTTTCTGTTCTGCCACTAACGTTTTGCCACATTTCAGGAAAATGGATAAATGTGATAGCCATTTAAGGGTTAAATGTGCCTTCCTTTTCAAAAGCATAAATGGTTCGTGAAGAAGGGTTGAAATGGATATGTACATTTTCTTACAACTACTGTTGTTCTGTATATAAAATAGTAGACTCCTAAATGCAAGGTTCTGATTGGTCAAATATTTTGAATGGGGATTGGTTTAAAAAGAACCAATCCACATAGCTGCTCAAAGGTGGCAAATATCAAATGTCTGTCATTGGTTACAAGCCGGCAGAGAAAATACTATAAAAAGGCTGCCACAGCTTGAGACAATGTTCCGTTTTGCAACTGTACTTGAAATAAAGACTTTGTTGTTGGAACCCGGTCTACCTCGTGTTTTTCCGGATGGAACACTGGCGACGAAGGTGGGATCGTCCTAAACGCGAGACTGAGCATGTGGTGACAGACAAGCCAGACAAAGAGAAATGGCTGGAAACAATGCACCGCCCGCACCCTTCAACCCCATTGAAGAAGATTGGGAATCTTATGTAGACCGTTTCCAGATGTACCTAGAGAGCAATGAGATGGAGGAAATCTCAGATCAGCGAAAAAGAGCTGTTTTCTTGACACACTGTGGGCCCGCGATTTTTAAAATGGCCAAGGCTTTGGCAAAGCCCCGAGATGTCAAACAATTGACGTGGACCGAGCTCCAAAGAACATTAAAGGCTCATTATGCACCGGTGGTGTCAAATCTAATAAAGCGGCATGAGTTTTATTGGAGAGACCAGAAAGAAGGCGAAACCATCGCTGATTTTGTAGCCGCCCTACGCCAAATAGGGGGAGCGTGCGAGTTTCTCAACTTAGATGAAGCGATGCGGGATCGAGTGATATTGGGGTTAAGAGACTCAACTATACAGAGCAAGCTACTGAACAAGCCCAACATATCAGTAGCCGAAGCTATTGCAGAAGCCTCAGCTGCCGAAGCCACCAAAAAATCGGCAGATAAGATGAAACAAATGAATGCAAGCAACAATGAAATAAGCCCGGCCAGAGGAAAAAAACAATCTCCCACAACCACTCATTACGAAGAACTCGAGGAGATGTCAGAATCCGGGGAGGAAGATGACGAAATCTACCGCCTATATGCTAACAAGAAAGGGCGCGAAAATAGAAATTGGCAGGAATGTGCTGGCTGCGGGGGAAACCATCCCCGAGCCGATTGCAGATTCCTTGATGCCATTTGCAGAGCATGCAAGAAAAGGGGGCATATCGAGAAAGTCTGCAGAAACAAAAAGAATTACAGCCCAAAGAAACGAAACGACTCCCCAGCAAAGCCTGAGCCAAGACTCTCCAAGAGAAAGTGGCAGCGAAACAGGCAAGCCACTAACCGGGAGAAAGCATACCAAACTTTCACTATCGGAAGCGCTCAGACGGAAAGCAGGAAGAAAGTAAAAATAGTTGTAAAAATCGAAGACAGCCCCTGCGAAATGGAAGTTGATTCTGGATCGTTCCAATCCATGGTGTCATGGGACACCCTCAAAAAACTAATTCCAGACATCAAAATTAAGGAACTCCAGAGACAAAAACTAACCCTCAAAGATTATCAGGGAAACCGAATTCCTGTAATCGGCCTGGGACATTTTTGAGTCGCTTACAGGTTACATGTCGCAGTACTACCATTAACGATAGTCGACCGAGATCGACCAAGCCTCCTGGGTATCAAATGGTTCGCACCATTGGGCATTGGGATGACCGGAGTAGACCGGGTGGCCGCAACTGACTGGGAAGAAGACCTGATCCAAGAATTCCAGGATGTCTTCGATGGCTCCCTAGGCAGGTATCGGGGGACCCCCATTTCTTTTAGTCTAGAACCACAGATAACCCCTAAAAGATTAAAGGCCAGATGGGTTCCTTTTGCTTTAAAAGCAAAAATAGAGGAACAACTAAATAAATTAATAGATCAAGGAGTTTTAGAACCGGTCGACCACGCTAGATGGGAAACACCAATTGTGACACCAATTAAGCCAGATGGGTCGGTTCAAATCTGTGGTGACTACAAGGCTACCCTGAACCACACGCTGCAACAGAGCGTGTACCTGGTGCCAGTTGTGCAACACCTACTGAACTCTCTTGGGGGAGGAAAAGTTTTTGCTAAACTAGACCTAGCACAAGTGTACCAACAGCTCCCAGTAGGCCCCTTAACGGCAGAAGCACAAACAATAGTGACTCACAAAGGGGCATTCAAATGTAACAGACTCCAATTTGGAGTAAGCGTAGCCCCAGGCGTTTTCCAGAGCCTCATGGAACGCCTGTTAAATGGCATATAAGGGGTCGTGCCATACTTTGACGACGTCCTAATTTCAGCCAAAGATGCAACGCAGCTTAAAAAAAAGACTCAAAGAGGTCCTAAATAAATTCAGAGAATCTGGCCTTAAAGTAAAGAAAGAAAAGTGCTGCCTAATGACTGATCGCATCGAGTTTTTAGGATATTTAATTGATGGAGAGGGCATACATCCCACCGAAAAAAAAGTCAGAGCTATAAAAGACGCACCAGAACCAAGGAATAAAACTGAGCTGCAGGCATTTTTGGGACTGATAAACTTTTATAATGTGTTCCTACCCCAAAAAGCCACAATAGTGGAACCATTGCATCGATTACTGGACAAGAAAACAATTTGGACATGGGGGCTTAGAAAAAAAAAAGCTTTCCAAGGAATAAAAGACTTATTAACATCAAACACTGTTCTTATCCAGTTTAGCAACACACTGCCATTGACGGTAACCTGCGACGCCTCACCATTTGGAGTCGGTGCCATCCTGAGCCACCAATTGCCAGACGGAAGAGAGGCACCCGTCGCATACTATTCAAAGACTTTATCTAAAGCGAGCGAAATTATAGTCAATTGGACAGGGAAGCCCTAGCAATCGTTGCCGGAGTAAAACGCTTCCATGAATACTTATATGGAAGAACATTTGTAATAATAACGGACCATAAACCGTTACTTGGAATTTTGGCAGGAAACAAACCAACACCGAACATTTTATCCCCGCGAATGACAAGATGGTCAGAATTCCTAGCAGCCTACTCATATACTCTCACACATCGCCCAGGGAAACACATCTCACATGCTGACGCTTTGAGCAGAACTCCGTTACCAATTACAGAGGAAGACCCGGCACCAACGGTGACCACCTTGCAGATAGAGACATGCCCAAATCTGCCCATATCTGCAAATGATGTTGCTAGAGCCACCGCAAAGGACCCATTGACTGCCCCCGTACTAAATTGGGTAGGTAAAGGCTGGCCGGAAAATGAAAAAACTTAGAACTTTAAACCTTTCCGGTCCAGACAAACTGAACTCTCAACTCAGAAAGGTTGTTTGTTGTGGGGGGATCGGGTGGTCATTCCCTCCAAATTACAAATGAGGGTACTCAATATGCTTCATGAAGGCTACCCTGGAATTGTCAAAATGAAAAGCCTTGCTAGAAGCTATGTCTGGTGGCCGGGTATAGATAGGGATATCGAATACTGGGTAAATTTGTGTAACAAATGCCAAAGAAATAGGCCTTCCCCACCACAGGCACCCATAAGGGACTGAGAAACACCACGGGGCCCCTGGTCACGAATCCACATCGATTTTGCGGGTCCAACTAAGGGACATACTTTTCTCATTGTTGTGGACGCATACTCGAATTGGCTAGAAGTTAAAATTATGCCATCTACAACAACAGAAACCCTTATCAAAAAATTAGACAAACTTTTTGCAACACATGGCCTGCCGGACATCTTAGTGTCCGACAACGGGCCACAGCTAACAAGCATTCAATTTGAGCAATACCTAGCCTCCCTAGGTATAAGACATGCCCTAACTGCGCCAGTCCATCCGGCTGCGAACGGCAGGGCAGAGAGAATGGTTAGATTTACAAAAGAAGGGTTAGGAAGAATGGACACTGGGGATGTCCAAGAGAAAATAAATCTACTACTCACCCTCCAGCATATCACACCCAGTACCATAACAAACAAAAGTCTGGCAGAACTACTAATGGGAAGGAAACTAAGGTCGCAACTAGTCAGATTGTACCCAAACTACACACCAGAAACCCCCCCCCCCGATTCCTCCACCCATGTTAGAACATTTGAAATAGGTGACCTAGTTTATACAAAAAACTTTACCGGGGACCCCTTATGGTTACCGGGAACAATTACTCAAATTACAGGCCCCCGGTCCTACCGACTGACCATAGATGATGGCAGGGAATGGAAGCGGCACATAGACCAGCTCCGGTCCCATAACATTGAGAGAAACACAAACTCAAAACCACTAATATTAAAAAACGACGAAAATCAAACCAATGAGGGGGGGGAAATATGAGAAAATAATAAAGAACCATTTAAATTAAACACTGAATACAATAAATACCAAAAAGAGCAAACAAGAGACTTACAGTTAGAAGAAATGAGCGATAGGAGTCCAATCAAAGGGGCCAGTCAGGCCAGCTCGACCTGCCCGGAGAAACCAGGAGGGAGTGGCAAGACCACCGGCCTAAGAAACTCAGGCGGCAGTAAAATGGCTGACTCACCCTTCCAGGCGGTTCCATGGAGAAAGACCGAAGAGACGACAACGCCATCCGAACCGGTCGAAGTCTTCAACAGGAATGAACCGTGCAAGTCCAGTCGGGTCAAAAGAAGCCCCACCTACCTGCGTGACTACGTCACCATGTAGGACTAAACCAGGAGGGGAGGGGTGTTCTGTATATAAAATAGTAGACTCCTAAATGCAAGGTTCTGATTGGTCAAATATTTTGAATGGGGATTGGTTTAAAAAGAACCAATCCACATAGCTGCTCAAAGGCGGCAAATATCAAATGTCTGTCATTGGTTACAAGCCGGCAGAGAAAATACTATAAAAAGGCTGCCACAGCTTGAGCCAATGTTCCGTTTTGCAACTGTACTTGAAATAAAGACTTTGTTGTTGGAACCTGGTCTACCTCGCGTTTTTCTGGACGAAACAACTGTGTTATGTATTCTCAACAGCCCTTCCTCAAATCTTTTGAGCTATTTCACTTTGCACATAAAAATCCCACTTTTAGGCTTGCAAATTACGGAGACACTGAATAGGGAGCAGAAAGAAATAGATCTGTTATCTGAATGCACATGAGCAAATTCTGGGTCCTTCCTTCCTTCCTTCCTTCCTTCCTTCCTTCCTTCCTTCCTTCCTTCCTTCCTTCCTTCCTTCCTTCCTTTCTTCCATTCTTCCTCCCTCCCTTCCTCCCTTCCTTTTCATTTTACAACCATTTGGGCAGGAATGCCACAGATAGCATTTCCAAAAGTAGACGTGGTATCATGCTTGGAGCTACATTAACTCATCAGCCAAATGGCTGCTGTCTGATCCCCCAAGGTATTAATGATGCATTAATACTCCTCATACCAGTATGGTGTAAAGTTTATGTGTCATACACTTCATTCAAGGTCCATTGTTTTTACCGTTATGGAATGGATTAATCTAGCCCTGCCAAAGTAGAGAAGCTTGAGGTCTGTTATGGGAGTGGAAGATTTGATTAGTTGTTTTAATAGTTCTCCTAGCCTTGAGGGGAAAAAAAAAAAAACAGAAAGAATTCTGAAGGACTCCTGCAATCTTGAAAGAGTAAAATTGCACCAGGGCAGATTTGACATATGAACAGATTCTCTTTGGTCTGATCCTGCCTGAGACCAGACCTTTTCTTAAACGTGACACAAACGTGTCACCTTTGACATATGAACAGATTCTCTTTGGTCTGATCCTGCCTGAGACTAGACCTTTTCTTAAAGTGTTGGAAGTTCATCTCAATAAAGACTGGTGTTTTCCATTGCCAATCACAGAGAAGTTGAGATATTTGTGACACTGCAATCTTGGGGGAAATGCTTCCCTCTCTATTGCCCTGTAAGGGTGAGTGATTAAACCCAAACAACCATTCTTTATTCTTTAAAAAAAATATTTTGTCAAGTGCTCTTTCACTTAATCCAGGGGTATCAAATTCACATCATCATGGCAATATCACATGATATTTTTTCCCCTTTGCAAAACCAGGAGTGGTTGTGGCCAGCATGTGACACACAGGCCATGAGTTTGACAGCCCTGACTTAACCCATTACAAGAGGAAATCACTTTAAACCATTAAACACTCTGCTAGTTCCATTCAATTGCCCAGTCTCCACCCCACAAGGGATTATGGGGTAATTAAAAGAAGATGATGATGATGATGATGAAGAAGAAGAAATCACTTTAGATGGGGTGGAGTGAATTGGCTGTCTTAGTCACTCTCCATTTTCCTTCCCTCAACTGCCTGGAATGAACCCTGGTTGAAGAATTTGCTTTGTGACTCAAGAGCTGAAATTTTGTTTTCTGTCCGAGAAATATGGAAAAAGGAAGAAAAAAACAATAACACCCACACTTTCAGTTGTAATGCATTTGGCCCTCAGAACAGAGAAAAAGCTACACTGAAGGTGAAAGGTCACAGCTGAAGTAGGTGCTCCACAGTCTGTGCTTTTGGAACCTCTGGAGTTTCTAAGGAACAAACCACTGGCATTTGATGGCTGGCCACTTGACCTTTTTCAGTGAGGTAATTTTTCAGCTAGAAAAAGAACAAACTAAGGCCTAAGAGAAGGATGGGAAGCACCTTTAATGAAGTTCTTTAAGGTAAAGTTCATTCTCACAACTACTACTTAAAGCTCAAGTAGCTCTATTTTGTTATTATCCTCCACTGCTCTTCCCCCTAAAAGTGATCTTTTTTAAGAAAAGCATACTTCTTCCTCAGTGCAAAAAGGCTGCCATCCCTAATGAACAGGTTAGGTGAAATTTCCAGAGCACTCTGGAAATTCTTATTTTCACTTTCTGTTAAACGATCAAAATAAATATATTTCTCTAAAAGAAGCAGAATTTTGCTACATTACGTGTAATCTTTGCCCACAAATGGTTGCCAATAGTTCTGGTTGTTAGGGGATAGTTTTGGGTCATTATGCAAACGATGCAAATTTATGTACTTTTTGGTTGAATTGAAGTTTCAAAATAATGGGTGCCCCCTTCTCACAAGCACTCAAACAGAATGAAGTTTCACTGTATTTTCTATGCCTTAAAACATTAAATTTCAATAAAGTTAACTCTACACAGAGTTCAGATGGGATGAAACACTCTTTGATGTATGTCTCAATAATTCAAGGGGTTTTAATTCTGTAAACATCTTTTGGATTGCTATTGATGACTTTGCTTGTGTGCTAACTGGAGTGCAACTCCATTGAACATCATGGATCATCTTTCTGAGTAAATATTAATAAAACTAGATGCCCAACTTTCCTTTTTCCTCTTAGAATAGAGCAGATTGACGAATTATACCAGGCCTGCTTGAACATTAGCAGGCAGATGGTAGGTGATCAAGATTTCATTATCAAACACCACTTTCCTTCTTAAGGTGAAAAGATGACCAGCTGTTTCTCTATGCCTAAGAGAGGTAAGAGCTCTGATGTAGTCAGTTAGAAAATATAATAACCAAGGTCACTTAATTAATTTACATACTATATTCAACTTGGATTATTGCCATTCTGATAGCATTTCAAAAGAATCAGTTGAAACCAATTATAGGCTGAGTAATGCAAATAATGACATTTTCTGTGTACTAGGAGCAACAGACTGGAGAACATTCCATTTGCTCATTCTTCCTCTTGGAAGAAAGTGTTACCCATTATTTGAAAAGATGACAAATATAAAGAAAGTATTACATCAACCTGATTTTTAAGATGCTATTTAATAAATCAGGACACTAATTTACTAAAAGAATATGCAGCTGACATGTTCTAGCTGCTTTGAATAGAAGGATATACAAGCTTTAGGTATAAATGTCGATGAAGAATAATTTCCCAAGGTTTAGAATGTTTGAGGATTATGCACACAGTTCTTCTATGATCAAACTGAATAGAGGACTAAACACCACTGTAAAAGAAAAAAATCAAAAACAGAGACAAAATCCATTCTTATCAAATATATTTTAAAACAGAACCTTTCCATGTTGACATCTGGGGCACATAACTTTGAAAACCAGTGAAGAAATCTCACATATAAATGAACAAATAGAGTAGAACTTTCTCATTGTGTTTAACAAAACTGAACAAAATTTCACATATAACTGACATACAAATAGTCCTTAACTCACAACCATAACTGAGCCCAAAATTTATGTTCCTGAGGAAAGACGGATGGTCAATGAGTTTTGCACCATTTTACAACCTTTCCTGCCAAAATTGTTAAGGCCCGGTCCCACTGGCCGACGGACGCAAAACGTATGCATAAAGGACACAGCAGACGAGCAAAATTTCGGGGGTGGCTCCATCCATTGTTATCCGCTCCCAAAAGTTGTGAAAATTTGCATAAACAGAATGGAAAAGAATGGAAAAGAACGGACATGGGTAGTATGTAGCGGGGATGTTAAATGAATGTTCATTGGAAGCCTAGCGGATGATATCGGATGGAAGCGGATGAAAGCAGATGATATCTCCGAAGGGGTTCTGGGGGAGAATTTCGAAGTGGACGCATAGCGGAAGGGGTGGATGCATAGCAGATTAAGCGGATGCATCACATACGCCTATAGAAAACAAAGGGGATGCTGCGTGGATGTATATCGGATACAAAGCGTTCACTGCGCATGCGAGGAGTATGAATTGCATCAGCTCTGTGGACATAAAAGGATGTAGCACGCACGCAGTCAGCATACAGGGGAAAGACGTGTTGCCATATACATCTTGCAGGAACACCATGGTTCGTCAGTCAGGCAAGAAGAGGAAGCTTGTGCCTACTCGTTCAAGCCCTGGCAAGGTGAAGAAGGCCAGACCAGCATCCCAATCCTGGCACTGACTCTGAAGCTGCTGCTGGTGCTGCTGCTACTGTGGTGGACCAGCCCCAAGCCCCTCAAAGCCCTGCTGCTGAAGGCCCTGCTGCTGAAACCCCTGAAGGCCCTGCTGCTCAAGCCCCTGCCAGAGGGAGGAATAGGCAAGGGAAGGAGAAGGGATAGAGGAAACAGTACACCATTTCCGAGGAGCATGAGGATGAGGTTCTGGAATGGCTGAGGGAGAACAAGTACCTCTGGAGAAAGGGCCACAGACTGTATCAGGACACAAAGAAGAAGCAGGCAGCTTGGAGAGACATGGCAGAGAGCCTGGGGTACACTGCAGAAGTACTCCTTGGATGGTGGAAGCACATGCACATCTGGTATGGCAAGCTACACCTCAAGAAATCCGGGCAGGCCGCTGTCAAGCTCACTGACCGGGAGATGTACGTCATGGCCAAGTGCAGTTTCCTGGAGGGTGAGATCCACCACCGAGGACCAGCCCCTCTGAGACCCCTCTCCCTCAGACAGCCCACAGACAGCCAGTCCTCTTCCAGCCAGGAGCCAGCTACCTTATCCAGGCAGGTGTCTTCAGAGGGCCCCACAGCAGAAACCCGCCCGACAGCTGCACTCCCCATGCTGGCGGACTTGGAGGATCCCGTGGAGGATGACGCCATGCTGTCACAAATGGAGGAAGAAACAGCAGCCACCAGAGGCCAACCCACCCCCACCCCCAGCTCCAGAGGATGCAGGTAGAGAGGCAGACTGGAGGGCCAGAATCACAGTGTGCTGTTGGAGATCAGGACACAATGAAGACCAGCACAGAACTTCTCTCTCAGCTGGTCCACTACAACATGCCATCCTTGGACGGAAGCCCTTCATCACCTACGTGAGCCAGACCCTCAGGGACCTGCCCGAGGCCCAGTACCAGGTGATGAAGCAGAAGTTCACAGCACTTCTGCACAACCCTCAAGGCCCAGCTGAACCTTCTCCGACCCAGTCCAGGTCTGCTCCTCCACCCAGGCGATGTCACAGCCCTTCCATGGTTTTCAACAGCCCCTCACCTACCAAGGCTACAACTACCAGGACTTCCCGAAGCAGAAGCAGAAATTCCCAGTCCAGGCCCAGGTTCATCAGATGCCACAGACGCCTGTCCTCACCCAGCTGTAGACCAGACAGCCCCACTACACTCCTCCCAACCCTTCCTCCACCCCACAGCCAAGCCCATCAATAGACAATCTGTCATCAGTATTGGGCCTGATATCTCAAGTCCTTGATGAAGGGCCTCTCAACTGCACGGGACTGAGTCAGCTCTCCGATAGCTTCCTGAACACACCACCACCTGCTGTATCCTCGGGGCCAAGAACCCCAATGGTGCCTCAGACCAGGACTCAAATCACAGCCACATCCACAGTCCCTGCCCGCTTATCAGCTGAGACCATGGACATGACTCAGAGTGACTGAGAATAGTGTCAGAGACTGAGTTGTTTAAGGCCCTGTCAGACTGGGCGACGGATGCAAAACGTTTGTAAAAAGGACACAGCGGATGAGCAAAATGTTCCATCCATTGTTATCTGCTCTCAAAAGGGGCAAAAATTTGCATAACCAGAGCGGATAACACGGAAAGAAACAGACGGGGGGGAGGACGCAGGGCTGATGGAAAGCGGATGCTCCACGGAAGCCTAGCGGATGGAAGCGGATGGGAGTGGATGGCACATCCACAAGGCTTCCAGGGGGCCACAGCAAAGCGGATGCGGAATGGATACAGCGGATACAGAGCAGATGCCGAGCGGATGAAGCGGGGGCACAGCGGATGCCTAGCAGAAGCCGAGCGGAAGCCAAGCGGATGCCTAGCGTTCACTGCACATGCGGAGAGGATGCAATGCGTCAGCCCCACAGATATAAAGGGAAGGAGCTCCCAAGCAGGTCACCATTCAGAGGAAAGACCTGCTTCCAGACACATCGACTCCCTTGCCAGCCTGCCTGCCTTGCCAGCCTGCCTGCCTTGCCAGCCTGCCTTCCTGCCAGCCTTCCTGCCAGCCTCCCTGCCAGCCTTGCTGCCTGCCTTCCTGCCAGCCTTGCTGCATGCCTTCCTGCCTGCCTGCCTGCCTGCCAGCCTTGCTGCCAGCCAGCAACCCCATAACCATGGGGAAGAAGAGAAAGCCTCAGCCATCTGCTGCCAGCCCTGGCAAGAGGGATAGGGCCATCCTCCCACCCCCTGGCCCTCACTCTGCTTCTCCTGGGGCTTCTGCAGCACGGGCTCGCTCTTCTGGGGCTGGGGCTTCTGCTGCTTCTGCTTCTGGAGGAGCTAATGCTGCTGCTTATGGCAGTGGTGCTTCTGCTCGTGCTTACGCTGCTGATGCTGCTTCTGGCGGTGGTGCTTCTACTCATGCATACTCTGCTGAAGCTGCTCCTCGTCCTGCTGGTCCTGCTGGTCCTGCTCGTGCTCCTGATCTTGCTCGTGCTCCTGGTCCTGCTGGTGATCCTCGTCCTGCTGGTGCTCCTGGTCCTGCTGGCGCTGCTGGTGCTTACTCTGGTGCTGATGATCCTGGTCCTGCTGGTGCTGCTGGCGCTGCTGCTGCTGATGATCCTGGTCCTGCTGGTGCTGGTGCTGCTGCTGCTGCTGCTGATGATGATCCTGCTGGTGCTGCTGCTCCTGGTGGTGTGGAGTAGCAGCCCCTACAACCTGGAAGCCCCTCTGATGAGGGCCCATGTGGTCCTGCCAAAGGGAGGAAGAGGTAGACGCGAGAACGGGAGAGGAGGCAATACTCCATCGAGGAGGAACATGAGGATGAGGTGCTGGAATGGCTGAGAGAGAATGAATATCTTTGGTGGAAGAGACTCTATAGGGACACCAAAAGGAAGCAGGCTGCTTGGAGAGAGAAGGCAGAGAGCCTGGGCTACACATCGGAGGTGCTCCTCAGCTGGTGGAAACATAAGCACACCTGGTACGGGAAGCTGCACCTCAAGAAATTTGGCCAGGCCGCGGTCAAGCTGACGGACAGAGAGACCTACGTGATGGCCAAGTGCAGCTTCCTGGAGGGTGAGATCCACCACCGAGGAGCAGCCCCTCTCGCAACCCTCTCTCTCAGGCAGCCCACAGAGAGCCAGTCCTCTTCCGGCCGAGAGTCAGCTCCTATCTCCAGGCAGGTGTCTGTGGAGCGTCCCACGGCGGAGAACCCGCCGAGAGCTGTTCTAACTGTGGCGGAGCGCGTGGAGGACTCCCTGGCGCAGTGGGAGAAAGGAGACGGCACTTCCACCACAGTCCTACCTGCATCCACCCCCAGCTCCACCTCCACAGAAAGGCAGAGAGCCAGACAGGAGGGACAGAGCCACACTGTCCTGCTGGAGATCAGGGACACCATCCGGAGCAGCATAGTTATCCTCTCTCAGCTGGTACACACCAACGCCCCATCCTCCAATCACAAGCCCTTCCTCACCTATGTCAACCAGACCCTTGTGGACATGGCGGAATCCCAGTACCAGGTGGTGAAGGACCGGATCACCGAGCTGCTTCACAACCCTCCAGATCCAGATGAACCTGCTTCCACCCAGTCCAGGTCTGCTCCTCCACCCCAGGTGATGTCCCTTCCATTCCAAGGCTTTCCACAGGCCCTCACCTACCAGGGCTATGGCTACCAGGAGGTCCAGCAGCACAGGCAGCAGCCCTTCCCATTCCAGGCACAGGCTAATCGGATGCCACCGTTGCCACCGATGTCACCCACGCCAATGATGCCACTGACGATACCGATGCCACCGATGCCACCGATGCCACCGATGCCACCCACATCACCGATGCAACCCACTCCAGTCCTCACCAAGCTGCAGACCAGACAGCCCCACTACATTGCTCCTTCCTCTACCCCACAGCCAAGCCCGGCCTCAGTACATCTGTCGTCGGTATTGGGACTGACACCCCATGGCATGGAGGAAGGACCTCTCAACATCACGGGGCTGAGCCAGCTGTCTGAGAGCTTCCTCAACACACCATCACCCGTTGTCCTCTCAGGGCCAGGCACCCCAGTGGGGCTTCAGACCAGCACTCCAGCAGCAGCCACCTCCACAGCACCTGGACCCTTCACCCCTGAGACTGGGCACACCTCCGAGTGACCAATAAGAGTGCCAGAGACTGGGTGGCTACCTGTAGACTTTATCTGGACACTTGACTTGGGTCATTTTTCTTTTACAGCTTGTTATTAATAAAGATTATCTTTGCTTCACACACTTGCTTCATTTATTTTTGTCAATAAAGTCTTGGTGGAAACTTTTAGAAATGGTTTAGTCTTTGCATGCTTGTGGGATGGGTTAAGATAGCTGTGGGATGGGTTGAGATAGCTGTGGGATAGATAAACCTCCAGTGCAAGCATAGTGGGAGTGTATGGTCCACCCTCCCAGGTGCCACACCTATGGCCCTTCATTATCAATAACAATGTAAGCATTCATTCACACATGTCAACATAAACACAACTCTTTATTAAATGCCCTGTTCATTGTAAGCCCACCCAACATACATGGCACAATGTCATCAGTGTGATGACACAGGCTGAAGGAAGCATCCATCAATCATCTATCATCCTGTCTTGCCACTCCACTGCTCCAGCTGGGGAGTTGCACCAGTGTTTCAAGAGGTTACGCTGCTTCTTCCCTTCACATGAAGCTCTGTTGGGGCCTTGCACATCCTCAGTGTCTATCAGGTTTTGCCCTTGCCTCCATTCCCCAGGCTCCATGTCCCCATTGCCTTGTTGGAGGTCCACGAGCCTCTTCTGCAAGACCGGGTAGCGGGTGCGCATGACATTGTGCAGGATGTAGCAAGCTTCCACGATGTTCCTCAGGGTCTCTGGGCGATGCTGCATGGTGGTGAGAAGTACCTGGAACCTGTTGGCCAGGATGCCAAAGGCGTTCTCCACCACCCGCCTTTCCCTGGACAGCCTGTAGTTGAAGATCCTCTCTTCACAGGTGAGGCATCTGGAGGTGTAGGGCTTCATGAGGTAGGTACTGAGGGAGAAGGCGTCATCCCCCACGATGAAGTAGGGCACATCTTGCGTGTCATTGAGCAGGGGGTCTGGATCTGGGAAGCCCATGATGAGGTTGCCTTCCAGCCCCTCCTTGAGGTCACTGGTGTTGTTTACCTGGGCATCTGAAGCTGACCCGTTGCCTTTAGCATCGATGTACATGAACTTGTAGTCAGCATCGACCATGGTGAAGAGGACGATCCTGAAGAAGCCCTTGTAGTTGAAATAAGTGGACTCCGACTTGGCTGGCGCTTTGCATGCCACGTGCTTCCCATCTATGGCTCCAACGGTGTGTGGGAAGTTCCACTTCTGGTACCACTGCTCTGCAACTTTCTTCCAGCCTTCTTCAGTGGAGGGGCACTGGAGGAGCTCCTCCAGGTATTCTTCGATGATGGCCTGCACCACTTCTCTGACCATAATGCTGATGGTGCTGTGTGGCACCCTTCAGCCGTACTGCATGCTCCTGTAGGTGGTCCCTGAGCCCAGATGGCGCAAAGCCAGTGCCACCTTGAGCCCAGGGTCCAGGCTGGGGTGGAAGTTGGTGCTCTGGTTGGTCAACCTGGGTGTCAGTCGCTCCACAACTTCGTCAAACATGGCTGGAGGCATTCTCATGAAATTCTGGAATGCACAAGTATCTTCGTTCCTGAGCTCCACCATCAGCTTGTTGTACAGTGCATCCTCTGCTCTTCTCCCGATCCATCTTCGGACCCAGACGCTTCTTGGCTGCCTCCTTTTCTTCCCGTAGTAGAGTTGAAAGAGCCTGTAGATGGCTTCCCACTGTTGCAGAACGATGGTGGCTACCAAAAGTACTGTGTTACGATCCATGGTGGACATGATTGGATGCTGTGGAAGAGCAAGAGGGAGATGAAGGCTGCAGAGGTCTTCACAGCAGGGCTGCTGGTCTGAAAGTGAGATGCAAGTGAGTTGCTCCCCCTTTTTATAGGAAATATAGGTTTTCCATTATGTGTCCTTTTGCATCCTCTAGACATCCTCTGGACATCCTTAATATCCGAGATAGGTCCCCTCTGCGAACATTTTTTCCGTTTTTATGCTTTCTTTGCAAGCTGCATCCGCTTTCATCCTTTCTCCGTCTGTGCTACTAACGCTGCGTGACCATTCCACGTCCGTTCCGCTTCCTCCCTGAGTCCGTTTACCGCTGGAGCGGATTTGAGTTGCGCAGATGTGCAGCGGATGCCTAGCAGATGTAGCAGACGCGTAATGGATGACGACAGATGCAGAACGGATGTCCCCCTTATGCGTTGCGGATGCAGAACGGACGTGTTGGATACATTTTCCACTAAAAAAGTTTTGAGCAGCTCAAAACTTTTTGAGCAGATGAAATGTCAGTAGACGGATGCTGGACGGATAGAGAGGATGAAAAACGGACGCAGTGAGTACAGAATGTATGCATCGCGTTCACCAATGGAAGGCAAGTGTTTCTTTCCGTTTTACATCCTCTTTCCATCCGTTGGTGCAGTGTGACATGGGCTTTACTTGTTAAGTTTAACTTTTGCTTAAGACACTTTACCTGGTTCATTTTGCTTATTTAATACAGTCATAAAGTTTACCTTAGAAAGTTTATCTTTGCTTAAGACACTTGATACAGTTTACTTGGTTCATTTTGCTTATTTAATAAAGTCATAAAGTTTACCTAAGAAAGTTTATCTTTGCTTAAGACACAAAGTTTACTTGGTTCATTTTGTTTTCTTTAAAAAGTGTTGGTGAAAACTTTGAAAAACTGGTTAAGCCTTTGCATGCTTGTGGAATAGATAAGGATAGTTTTGGGATAGATAAACCTCCAGTGCAACCATAGTGGGACTGTATGGTCCACCATCCCAATGATCCAGATGATTTTCTCCCCCTTTTTATAGAAAATATTGGTTGTCCACTATGGGGTCTTCTACATACTCTAGACATACTGCAGACATCCTAAATATACAAGATACATCCCAGATACAAACGTTTTGTCCGTTTTGAATACTTTATACATAAGATGCATACGCTTACA
Source organism: Laticauda colubrina (assembly GCA_015471245.1). Taxonomy (NCBI): domain Eukaryota; kingdom Metazoa; phylum Chordata; class Lepidosauria; order Squamata; family Elapidae; genus Laticauda; species Laticauda colubrina. Next base: position 27,256,564 of record BLBF01000011.1, on the reverse strand, counting down.
TCCTTTTTATTTCTGTGCTTCTAATGCTGTGTCGACGTTCCGTCTCTCTTTTGTTTCCTCCCTCTTTCCATTTTCAGCTGCAGTGGATGTGAGTTGAGGGGATGGCCAGAGGAGGCAGAGAGGATACAGCAGACGTTTAACAGATGATAACAGACATAGAATGTTTGTTGCCCGTATATGTCGTGGATGTACATCATACACGGCGGAAAGTTCATCCGTTCACAAAATTTTGTGCACTTCAAAACTTCTTGCGTGGATGAAATCGCAGTAGACGAATGCTTGATGGATCGAGCATATGAGACATGTATGCAGTGAGTACACAACAGATGCATTTCGTTTTCCAATGGATGGCAAGCTTTTTTTTCCGTTTTACATCCTCTTTGCATCTGTAAGTGCAGTGGGACTGGGCCTTAATGAAGTGATTCACTGCAGTTGCTTAGTAACATGTTTGTTAAGTAAATCTAGTTTCCCCATTGACTTTGCTTGGCAGAAGATTACAAAAGGTGATTACATGACTCTGGGATACTGCAGCCATCATATTTATGCGAAAATTGCCAAGGCATCCAAATTTTGATCACATGACCATGTGGATGCTGCAATAGTTGTATGAAAAATGGTCATAACTCACTTTTTTTTCCACTGATATTATGACTTCAAACACTCACTAAATAAAGGGTTGTAAAGGCTAGGTCCCACTGGCCGACGGATGGAAAACGTATGCATAAAGGACACAGCGGATGGGCAAAATTTCAGGGGTGCTCCATCTGTTGTCATCCGCTTCAAAAAGTGGTGAAAATTTGCATAAGCAGAATGGAATAGAATGGAAAAGAACAGACGTGGGTAGGATGTAGTGGGGATGTTAAATGGATGTTAATAGGAAGCCTAGCGGATGTATATCGGATGCAAACCGTTCACTGCGCATCCTTTCTATTTCCGTGCTACTAATGATGTATAGACGTTCCGTGTACCTTTTGTTTCCTCCCTCTTTCCATTTTCAGCTGCAGCGGATGTGAGTTGCGAGGATGCCCAGAGGATGCAGAGAGGATACAGCGGACGTTTAATGGATGATAAATGGACAAAGAATGTTTGTTGCTCGGATGTCGCGGATTTACATCGTACACAGCGGAAAGTTCATCTGTTCACAAAGTTTTGTGCAGCTCAAAACTTCTTGCGCAGATGAAATTGCAGTGGACGGATGCTTGACGGATAGAGCGTATGAAACACGTATGCAATGAGTACACAACGGATGCATAGCGTTTTCCAATGGATGGCAAGCTTTTTTTAACATTTTACATCCTCTTTGCATCCGTTAGTGCAGTGGGACAGGGGCTTAAGTCAAGGGCTACCTGTACTTGACATAAATCACTGTAAACTGTAGAATTAATTAAAATATACAGTGCATCTATCTATAACCATGATGGCAAACCTATGGCATATGTGCCAGAAGTAGCATGCAGAGCCATTACTGCTGGCACACGAACCCTCACCCAGAGCAAGTCTACTGTGCATATGCACACGCTGCCCGCCCACCAGCTGATTGTTGGCTATCTGGCATGCATGCAAGGGGGGCAGGGACACACAGGAGATGCGTGTGCATGCACAGAGATGCAGGGCATGCACGGGGGGGGGTCATTCACGCATGTGCAGAGTGATGTGGCATGGGGGGGTCATACGTGCATGCACAGGAGGCATGGAGGGAATCTAGCTCATTGCCTTCTGGGTGCTGGCACATGAGGGCAAGCACAATTATCAGCACAGGAATCCAAAAAGGTTAGCCACCATTGATCTATAAGGCTTGAGTATCTTAAAACATACATGCAGAACGGAAACATGTTAAAAACTTTATTTTATTTTTATTTTATAGTCACATGGCATGGGTTTAATGAAAAAGTCATTCCTGATATAGATGATGATGAGATATAATCAGCATATTCTCTGCAGGATTGTGATAAAATGATATTAGGCCCAGTGATATCTTGATGAGGCTGAATAATCCTTCCTTCCTTCTTTCCTTGAATGACTACAAAAGAAAAGTGATCCACCAATCAAGGGCTGTGATAAATTTTGTACAGAAAGAACATCTAGCTATAATCATGACCAGAACAGAGGAAAAGGAAAAGGTTGAAATCCAGAAAGGGATGTCTTAAATCAGTTCCTGTAGAAAAACCTTGTTGCAAATAATACTATATCCTTTTGAAAAGCCTCAGCAGTTTGCTTTGCTGATTCTAATGTAGCCCAGGTCTAAACAGATCCATTCTGTAAGCCGCATATGTTGGCAAAATATGCAAAGAACTGAGGCCTGAAAATGTTCTTTGTCATTGCAAACTATAATCCTGAAATAACTCATTCATCACTAAACCACAGTGTTACCCTCATTGGGACTCATCCCAAAGCAAGAACTTCACAAGTTTTTCAAATCACCACTCATTTGATTGCTTTGAAGGGAATTTTAATTGGCAGAATGTTAAGCATATATTTTCAACAACGTAAGGCCTGGAAAAGCTGTGATCATTCATTTCTCTTTTGTGATTTTCTACAGTATGATAGTTGCAAACATTTTGCCCCAGATTTGTGCCTGAGGCACTATCTAGGGACATGAAAGCTCAGAAAGCAAATATCAATGTATTTAAAGAAACTTCTTTTATAGTTCTCTTGCCATATGATAAGACAAATAAAATAAACAGAATAATCTGTACAATAGTTTTAGGTTGTTTTGCAATATTCAAGGACCGATAAAAATGAATTACTGACACTATAACCATGACATGATCTCAATAACCTTGAGAAATTTCTACTGCTTTTGTAAATTAAATGTTTCAGGTTTGCTGCTTTTTAAGGACTATTCCATTATCTAATTTGATGCTTATGATATTCAAGTGTCTTTGTAATATGTGATCTAAATTTTCAAGATGGAGTTGCTTTGTTTGTGTCTGCCATTAAAAAAAAACAACACTCAAAATTAGCCATTATGGGAGTTGTATTCCTTAACAATACTAGACAGAGTAATGGATATCTGTAACCACTGGAGTTTTGCCAAAATGAGCATTGACATGAGCAATGCATATGATTTTCTGATGCAAGTAAAAAAGGTATGAGCATTATATCTCAGCATCATGATGCATAATTTATGATTTATCCTCTTTCCCATCCCATGTATCAATTGAGGTACTTGTTTGTTTGTTTCTTTGTTTGTTTCTTTGTTTGTTTGTTTCTTTGTTTATTTATTTATTTATTTCATGCTTCTCGCTCACCCATCTCCTTCCTTCATTTTCCCTGAAGAAGCAGATATACAAGTCTGGCTGTAGTCCTGAATTTACCTGACTCCACTTACCTGAGCTCAGAACCCTGGTGCCTTGAACAGCCTTCAATCAACTTTGCTTGGTCTCATGCCTGGAATCTTTCCTAGACTAGCTGCAGTAGCTCATGTTCTGGTAAGTTCCTGTCTCAAGTCCTGAAATGTGCTATAAGTGAATCTGTCCTTGAAGATAATTCAGAAGTTGCAGATTTTATTGATTGATTTACATTTTTGAACCACCAATAGTGACAGCCCTCTGGATGGCTTACCATAAAACATCCTAAAAGATGTAATTTGATTCAAGATTTATACAATAAAATCAGTTATAATGCTAATTGAAAGCACCATACAAGTTAGGCACTACCAGGGGGGCCCTAAAAATCAAAAGTAGTATCAATAAAAATGCAATTAAAAGACAATTAAAATGCATGGAAAAATAGAAATATCTTCACTTGGTACCAAAACAATGCCAATATGAGCCTCTCTGTATTAAATTTCATAAGCCAAGAAGGATCTATTTCCACAGGTCTCAACAACTTAAAAATCTAATAAAGCAAGTCAAGATGTTGCTCTCGACCCTTGCATTCTGGAATTGCATTAACTGAGGAATCCAAGTTGTGGCAAGCAATTTTATATTCAAAATGTCTTGTAAATTTCTCATAGCATGGTGCCAAGGTTATAGACACTAGTTTCTTTGCACCAGATTGCAACTGCTTCCTCATCTCAGAAAAAAACAATAACCCTCTGCTAAGTGACACTAAGAAGATGCAATGGAGGCAGAGAAGAAAAGCTTCTTGCCTTGCCTCATTGCTGTGTATGCTCAATTATGCATTCTGAGTTTTTCTCATTTTTATTCTAGCCATTGCTTACTAGGGCTTTTATCTTTAGAGCCTGAATTACAGGTGGTCCTCACTTAGCAACCACTACAGCAATAATTCAAACTTACAATAGTGTTGAATGAATGGTACTTATGCCCAGTCCTCAAAGTGCCAGACGTTGCAGCCTCCTTTCACTGAGCCTCCTTGCTCAGTGACTGGCTCACATTTATGACATCACAATATCCCATGGACATGAGTTCACTATTTACAACCTTCACAACTGGCTTTTAACTAGCAAAGTCAGTGTAGAAGCCTGCAGGAGGTTGCAAATGGTGACAGTGTGTCATTGCATTTTATGACATCATGGTTTTCATTTAACAATGGCAACCAGAAGTGCCAGAACTTCTGTCACTAAGTGGTGCAGTTATGTGGTATCATGCTTTATGACCATGTTGCTTAGCGATACAAATTCTAGCCCCAATTACTGTTGTTAACTGAGGGCTACTTGTAACCCCATCCAAATACAATAGCACTGATTGTGTTTATGTTACTGGTTGGGCTTCAGTAGTGGGATTCAAATTTTTTTACTACTGGTTCTGTGGACATGGCTTGGTGGGCATGGCAGGGGAAGGATACTATAAAATCTCCAGTCAGAGGTGGTATTTGCCGGTTCTCTGAACTACTCAAAATTTCCACTACCGATTCTCCAGAACTTATCAGAACCTGCTGAATGCCACCTCTGTGGGCTTCATAGATTTATCAGAGAAGTTAAGATTCTGATATAAGTTCTATCCCAGTATGTACCTGTTTGAAAGTTAAGATTTGTGATGCCTGTGAAATCCTCCATATGTCCCAGCTAGGAAAGATATGCAGCACAGGAGTGCAGAACAAAGATTTATCTGTTGTGGCTGCCTGACTTTGGAAGGCCTTTCCCCTAGAGGCCCAGACACAACATTTTCTGGCTTTCGCACCAGGAGAAAACCGGCCTTTTCCTCTTGCATTTTAGAGTATCACCCATAGCCTGACTATTTTTGACTCAATTATTGTGTCTCCCTGTTATGTCTTTTAAACTATATTGAATTTTTATCTTTTTATTACTGATTTTATTAATAATTTTATTTGGTTTTACATTTATAACTTGTTGTGGGCATGAATTGTAACCCACCCAAGACCTTCCAGATAGCAATCTTGAATATTATTTCAAACAAATGAATACATAAAAGAAGACTTGGGTTGAGTATCAGTTGGAGAGAATCGCTATAAAAGAAGATTCCAAAATAACAAGCAGCAAACTTAGGTGATGAATGTCAGTGGCAATTTAAGCAAAAATGGGCCACAAAAACAAAAGGGGAAAACACATCAGCAATATCTGCAGGAACTCTTTGATGTTCAGAAGCAACATTTCCCCCACCTACCATGTTTCTCATATTATAAGGCCGGGCCTTATATTTTTTTGACCCCCCCCAAAAAAAAGGCTAGACTGTCTTTTCGGGGGTGACTTAATTTCTCCCCTTGCATCCTTGGGTGGGTGGGCGGCGACATCTTGGGGTTCAGGAGACCTTTTCCTTCTCCCTTGCTGCTGCGGCGTTAGAAGAATGCCGTGGCGTTTAGCGCAGCCACGTGTGGCCAGTCAGGGCTCCTCCCTGCAACCAGAGCCCTGAGGAGATACTTGGCTTCAGGCACTCCAGTCGCCACATTCCAAGGGAAGGCGCTTACCCGAGTGGATCTCTCCCTCTCTCTCTCTTTCCCCACAAGGTCTGCGCTGCGGCTGAGGAGGAGGAGGCTGCAGCCAGTTCCTTCTGCTCGCTGAGAGGTGAGGAAGCCGCAGCTTTGCACAGCAAATGAAGCGCTGCTCGCCCGGGTGAGATTTGGGAACAAGGGGCAGGAGGCGGCCCAGCGTAGCTGACAGGCGGGCCCTCCTTCCCGGCGGCAGAGCTCTCACCAAGGCAGCGAGCGCCTCCCTGCCGGACCCTCTGCTCACCCCGCCAGGGCTGAGCCAGAGCCGTGCGGGCTGGGCAGAGCCAGGAAGGCGAGCCACAGGTGCGTGCATGCCTCCTCCTGCCCCTCATATGCATAAAAATCAACAAGCCATTTGCATAATTGGGTTAACCTTAACTGATCAACAGCTTGTTTATATCCACGGAGAGAAAACGGCTGTTGGGTGTTGGCAGAAGCTCAAGAAGATTTATGTTCGAGATAATGTTGGTGCTCACATAAATCTAACACAGAAGCTTTTCAGGACGCATCTCCAAACAAATGGTGATATGCTGAGTCATTTGAAAACTATGCAAAGCATTTTTAAAGAACTGCACGAGAAAGAGCTTATATTCTCTGAACTACACCAAGTTTACATAATTCTATCTTCCCTTGATGAAAGTTATAATAACTACGTAACTTCACTTGAAATTGTGCCAAAGGAAAGTTTAACTTTAACTTATATAACTGGCAGATTGATCGAAGAGGCCAGAAGAAGGCTTGAAAGAGATGAATTAAGGAGGGAGCAACCTCAAAAAGAAGATAATGAATCTCCTACTGCATACGCAATTAAAAAGTGTTTTAATTGTGGAGGAAGAGGACATTTGGCAAGATTTTGTAAAAAGGCAAAGCGCCAGAACGCTGGCCAGAATACTAAAAATCATCAAAAAATAAATAAAAATTTAGAGTTAGCCATGTATACTAACGGAGCTGTAAAAAATAATTTATGGGTGGTTGACAGTGGAGCATCCCATTGTATAACAAATGATAACAAAAATTTTATAAAAATGTCCCAGAGTACACAGCAGATATCGTTAGCCAATGGCTGGAAACTGAAAGCTAAAGGTCAAGGTATAGCATATTGTTCTTTTATAAAAGAGAATGTAAAAATGTTATATGTACCACAACTTAAATTTAATTTAATTTCAGTTAGAATTTTGGTTAAACTAGGATATGTAGTTACATTTAAGGGAGATAACTGCATAATTAAAAAAGAAGATAAGAGAATTACTGCATCTTTAAGAGGTGAATTATATGTGTTAAATGATGATGGTTTAAAGGTGGCTAACACAATTTATGAAAATAAGAAACCTAATGACGAATGTATTCACTTGTTACATCGAAGGCTAGGGCATTTAAATTTTAAAATGCTTAAGAAAACTGTTGAATTATCTAAGGGAATAAGTTTGAAATCTTGTAATAAGTATTTGCAATGTAATGCCTGCAAGTGTAGGAGGATCTCGCTACATACTAAGTATAATGAACCACTATTCTAGATATGGGTTTTGCTATTTAATGAAGAGCAAAACTGAAACATATCAAAATCTATTTAATTGGATAAAATTTGCAGAAAGAAAAACTAAAAAGAAATTAGTAACTCTCATCACAGATAATGGTACAAAATTTACAAATAATAAATTCCAGAACAGACTAAGAATGTTAGGTATTCAACATAAAATGTCTGCACCATATAGGCCACAACATAATGCCTTTATAGAGAGAAGAGGCCAAACATTACAATCAATGGCACAAACTATGATGTCTGATTCAGGATTACCTGACAATTTATGGGGAGAAGCAATAATGTGTGGTAATCATATATTAAATAATGTTGTTAATTCAACAACAGGTGAATTACCATTCACACTGTGGCATGGTACAAAACCTGATTAAAGTTACATGCACACATTTGGAGCACCAGCATGGGTGCATATCCCTACACAACTTAGATACAAAGGACAGCATAGAGCTAAAAGATTGATTTTTGTAGGTTACACATCTAATCATAGATCTTATAGATTCTGGGAACCAGGTACATCTAGAGTTTACACCAGTGCTAGTGCAAAATTCCTAGAACATGTAGGATGGAATAGATTAGAGGAATATTTAAATAATGAAGTATTTATTGAACCCTACAAAAGGCAGAAAGATGAGATTAGCTATAAGAAGAGTCCAATTAAAGAAGAAGTCCACGAAGAGCAAATAGGACCAGAACAAGAGGAAATAGTTGATCAGGAAGAGTTACATAATCAAGAACAATTAATAAATGAAAGTCCACCTGTAAGTCCTATAATACCTGGACGTACTACACGTGTAACTAGACCACCTGATAGGTATAAGCAAGTATAGTTTGCCAAGTAACTAAAGTTCCAACTAGTGTAGATGAACTTAGGATGTATCCTGATAAGGATCAGGAGAATTGGAAAAAGGCAATGGAAAAAGAACTAAATTCATTAAAGGTAATGAAAGTGCATGAAGATGCCAAATTACCTCCAGGAGAAAAATCCATAGGGTGCAAATGGATATTTAAAATAAACCTGGAAATGATGGGACTGTTACCCATAAAGCTAGGTTAGTAGTTCAAGGATTTAATCAAACTGCATCTGATTATGATGAAGTTTTTGCACCAAGCCTTAAAGCAACATCTTTAAGAGCAGCATTAGTGTGGGCAGCTAAGAAAAACTATGTCATTAACCATTTAGATGTAGAAATTGCTTATCTACATGCACCATTGCAGCACACTATATATTTAAGAAAACCAATTGGTATAAAAGACAATAAAGTAAATAGTAATGATTGTTGGAAACTCAAAAAGAGTCTTTACGGGTTGAAACAATCTGGGTTTGAGTGGAACCAATATATTGTGAAAGAGTTAAACAATATAGGTTTTAAATCTGGTTTAGCAGATCCGTGTGTGTTTAAAAGAGAAAATAATGGAACGGTGTCATTATTGTTATTATTTACAGATGATATTGCTTTGATAACTAAGACTAATAATGAAACTAATGAGATTATATCATTATTAGCCAAAAAGATAAAATTAAAGCATTTAGGTGAAATTAAAAGGTATCTAGGATTGACAATTAATAAAACAAATAATGGTTTTAAGATATCTCAAGAAGATAAAATTTGCCAATTAATTAAAACGTTTAAAATGGAACTTTGTAAACTGGCAAAGACTCCAATGAGTCAGGAAGTTTGCCAAACTAATGATCAAAGTCCCAAATTTGATAAGTCCATATATCAATCTTTGATTGGTAGCTTATCATATATAAGCAATTGGTCAAGGCCAGATATAGCTTATAGTGTAAATCAGCTGGCACGTTTTAATTCAGATCCAAAACAATGTCATTGGCAATCCTTAAAAAGAATATTAAGATATCTTAAAGGAACAATGAACCATGCATTGTATATAGAACCAAAGGGTGATTTGAGTCTTAGTACCTATGCAGATGCAAGTTTTGCAACTGATATAAACACTAGAAAATCAACATCTGGGATGGCTATATTATTTGGTAAGACACTAATAGGGTGGAGGTCAATCAGACAACAGCATATTAGCTTATCCACGATGGAAGCTGAATTTTCATGTCTGTCATTATTATGCACTGACTTGATTTTCTACAAACAGTTATTATTAGACATGGGTATAACTGTAAAAGATTCCATTATTGTGTATGAGGATAACCAAGCAGCTATAAAGTTAGCTACTAGTATTGCTGTAAAAACTAGATCAAAACATACTGATTTAAGATATTTAAATGTAAGAGAATAAGTGAAAAATGGACTAATTAAATTGGAATACTGCATGACAGAAGAAAACATTGCAGACCAATTTACAAAAGCTCAAGGAGCACTTAAGTTTAAAGAGAGTTGTAAAAAATATAATTTAAAGATGTAAATGATTCATAGTTATTATTTAACCTAAAAGGGGAGAATGTTAGGGATAACATTGTTTACCCTAACTGGTTTAGGTGAAATAATAACTATCAATCATAGTTGTGTATGTTAAAGTGTCTGCAGCTTTAACTGTGGGATAGTAATTAAGGGAGTGGTTATGAAAACACTATAAAAGTAGCAAGTCTACAGCTTGCTCGCTCTGGCTTTGATGATCCCTGATTACTGCTTGGAATCAAGACTGCATTGCTCGAACGGGAGAGAGAACAAAGGACTGATTTGTAAGTGAACTGACATAGGATATTCTACATG
>BLBF01000011.1:27217629-27233878 GCA_015471245.1 Laticauda colubrina | reverse complement strand
ATCTATCTATCTATCTATCTATCTATCTATCTATCTATCTATCTATCATATGAAAGGATTATTGTGCTGCAAAATATATTTTGTTGTTTAATTGCATAAAACAAGAGCCAGCATGGTGTATGGGTTAAGGCATCAAACTATAAAATATAAAACTAGGAGATTGTGAGCTCTACTTCTACTTTAGGCACAAAGGTAAGCATGGTAGGGTAAGCATGGGCCAGTCACATTCTTCAGCTAGGAAGAAGGCAATGGCAAACCACTTTTGAAAAATCTTGCCAATAAAACTGCAGGAACTATAGTTCATATAGTTGCAACATTCATTTGAAGACAATATAAGAAGAGTATGTAGAGTAGTGTAGAGTAGAGTAGAGTCAAGTCGAATCGACTCCTACACTACATTATACTACACTATAATATACATACATCTTGCTGGAGTGGAGAAGTTTGTCAACACTCTATGTTAGTTCACTTTTTCTGAAAACTCAGACTAAGAATGCCAGCATTGCACTGTCATTTCTCCCTGGTGTTTCTGTATTTTCCACTTTGTCAACTCTTCTCTGCTGACTATTTCTGTCAAAGTTAGCTGATCCTCTTGTGCCTTCCCCTATTCTTTGAAGAAGAAAGTTATCTGCAAAACAAGTCAACATTTACCTGGGGAGAAACATGCTCAGCTGAATTGTCTCTCACTATATGTGGTGGTAATTAAAGTCTCTCATTGATGCATCTCATGCAAGTTAGATCAATCTGAAAGTTTGCTTTCATCTTCTGATTGAAAGTTCATTTTTATCTTCTGCTTGTTTAGGCATTTATTAGTAGACGCCAACCACAATATTGCTTTTATTCATGGCTCCACATATGTTTAACCAGGCCACCACAAATTTACTATAGCCTTCCCAAAAGAACATTAGATTGGGAGAAAAAGAAAGCTTGATCAGCTTCCACTGCTGTATTTCCTTTCAGATAAATTCAGTATATTCCAGTCCAGGGAAGCACAGCGCAGCTGTTTTGAAGAGTATTTTTCCCATCTGGGATGGTCTCAGGCAGATGCTCCCTAGGATTTGTCTGATAAATTTTTAAAAAATATCCTGTCTTAAAAAAGATAAATAAAATAAACAAAATCAGAGGAAGAAGGTTCACTGCTGAGTTATTTATAAAAATAATAAAGACAAGATTAAAAGTCTAATAGATAATAATATCCGCAAAGGTAAAAAAGTGAAAAAGACAGCAGAATTTGGATTAGAAAAAATGTTTACTTCTTGTGGATTACACAGGCCACAAGATGGCAGCACTCATGGTCACAGCGGCTCAATGGTCCTCATGACTGTTCTTCTTTTTGTGTTTTTACTTCTTTTTGTTCCTGCATTTCACTCCATCCTGCAATGGACTAACGTACTGTCCAGAAGACCTGATAAGTATAGGACAGCAACTCAAAACTGAAGTCACCTATGTTTATACAGAATCCCACAATATCCCATTGGAACTAGCAAGATCTCTGGGAGCTCTGTGGATTGTTGTTGGATTAAGCAAGCGTAGAAGACAGCGTAGGGAGGGAAAACAGAAGTGGGGATGCAGAGCAGGTCTGCTAACTCAATTGAGGAAGAGACCGCAGAAACCCCCATTACTATCTATGTTCCTCACAAATGCCAGATCCCTCGTAAACAAAGTGGATGAACTACAGCTGCAGATCTCCCACAATCACACAATTTGTGAGTGCTGTCTACTAATCGTCACAGAATCCTGGCTGCACCTGCAAATCCCTGATGGTATAATTGAGCTAGCGGACTGGACTTTGCACCATCAAGATCGCAATATAGCCTCCAGTAAGAGAAGGGGAAGGGGCCTAATTATTTATGTACATAAAGACTGGTGCACAAACAGCAAAATAACAAACAGCCATTGTTCACCAGATTTAGTGGCCATGACTGTTTAGTGTAGACCTTTTTATCTGCCATGGGAGCTAACAGTAGTTACCATCACTGCTGTATATTTACCTCCAGATGCTAATGTTAGCATGCTGCTCAGTCACCTTCAAGACATAATTACCACACAACAGAGGGTTCATCCTGAGGGCGTTCACACCATTGCTGGGGATTTCAACAGAGCATGTCTAAAAACTGTGCTCCCCAAACTTTATCAACATGTTAAGTGCCCAACCAGGGGAAAAAACAAACTTAATTATGTGTACTCAAATATTAAGCATGATTATAGAGCAAGACCTCTTCCCCATTTAGGACAATCAGACCATTTCACCCTGCTTTCACTACCAGCCTACACTTCTCTTAGGAAGAGAACAAAACCTAGCAGTCAAACCATTAGATGCTTGCCTGAAAATGCCCTCTCCCAGCTTCAGGATTGTTTTGCCCACACAGATTGGAGCATCTTCAAACAACAGGACTTTGAGTTATATACAGAGACTGTGCTTTTCTACATGAAGACCTGTGTAGAAAATGTCACTGTGGACAAACGCATATGGACCTTCCCAAACAGGAAACCCTGGATGACCAGCGAAGTCCAGACTCTGATCAGGGCCTGTGACCTGGCTTTCAGAGCAGGTGACACCTCACAGTACAGCACTGCCAGAGTTATGCTGAGAAGGGGCATCAAACATGCTAAGGAGATATATAGGAGGAAGGTCGAGGGCCACTTTACTGACAGTGACCCATGGCAGATGTGGAGGGGAATACAGGCCCTGACCAACTATAAAGGCCAGGGACCAACAAACAGCGAGAACAGTAGCACTCTGGCAGAGGTGCTAAATAGCTTTTTTGCACACTTTGAGATCACCAAGAACCTGGACATACTGCCTCACGAGGACCATGGCACTGCACCTCTTTCTCTTCAGGTGCATGAGGTGAGAAAAATACTGAGAGCAGTAAATCCCAGGAAAGCTGCAGGGCCTAATGGCATTCCTGGTGCAGTAGTTAAAGCGTGTGCTGACCCGTTGGCAGAAATACTTACAAAGCTGTCTATCTATCTTTAACACATGCCATCATCCCTCAATGCCTGAAGACTGCAACCATCATCCCTGTTCCCAAAAAAGAAATATAAACACTCTCAATGACAATAGGCCCATACCATTAACAAGCTCCATCATGAAGGTTTTATCATGCTAGTTTCACAGCACATCAGAGACTGTCTCCTGCCCTCCTTTGATCAACATCAGTTTGCTTATAGAGCAAACTGATCCACAGAGGATGCTGTGGCCATCACACTTCATAGAGTGCTGAGTCATCTGGAGGACAAACAGAGCTATGTGAGGATGCTCTTTGTGGACTACAGCTCTGTGTTTAACACTATCATCCCAGATATACTAGTAACCAAACTGTATAATCTGCAGGTCCCCATCCCCACGTGCTTCTGGATTAAGAACTTTTTGACAAACAGACCATAGTCTGTTAGACTTAGCCCCCACCTTTCTTTCATTATTACACTCAGTACTGGTTCCCCCCAGGGTTGTGTCTTGAGCCCCCTGCTATATGCCTTGTACACCTTTGACTGCTCACCAAGCCATACAACAAACACCATCAAAGTTTGTGGACGATACGACCGTTATTGGTCTCATCTCTGGAGAGGATGAGATGACATATAGGGCAGAAGTAGAGAACCTGTCTGTATGGTGTTCACAGAACAATCTGTCACTGAATTTCCATAAAACCAAAGAACTGATTATGGACTTCAGGACACATGAACAGGACCATGCCCCACTCATCATCAATGGAGAACTAGTGGAAACTGTCCCTACAATCAGATTCCATGGCATCCATATTTCAGCTGATATCTCCTGGTCCCTAACACCAAGGCCATAGTGAAGAAGGTTCAGCAGCAGGTTCTCAGGAAAAACAATATGGATAAGAAGCTGTTGCTGGCTTTCTATAAAGCCTCTATGGAGAGCACTCTGACATATTGTCTGGGTGTGTGGTATGCAGGATCCTGAGCTGAGGACAGGAAAACTGTACAGAGGGTGATAAACACAGCTCAAAAGATCATTGGTTGCCCTCTGCCCTCCCTGGAAGACTTAGTCAGGTCCCATTGTCAAAGCAGAATCAAGGCCATCATAGAAGACCCCTCACACGCTGGCAATTATTTTTTTGACCTGCTGCCGTCTGGATGGCGCTTTAGGTTAATAAAATCCCATACCACTAGACTAACAAATAATTTCTTTCCTTGGGCCACCCAAACCGCAAATAAATACAAAGTCACTGCCTTATTAAGATATGAAATCACAATATCTCATTCAGATGTATAATAACATATTACAGTACAATCCATCTCTTGTGTATTCCACTCTGCAAAGCGTCACAGTCAGTGTTGGATGTATATTTTGTGTATATTCGTAGATATTGTACTCTTTAATTGCAAATGGAGACGCGGGTACTCTACTTTTCTTATCTTCATCTTTAAGTGCTCTGGTTTTATTGTATTGCGAACAGTTTCTGGGATGCTTCCACAGTTTCATTGTACTTGTACAATGACAATAAAGTTCTTCTTATCTTATCTTGTCTTGAAAGGGAAATAGGGAAAGGGAAATGCTTGAAATCAAGAGGAGAGGAACCCTGCCAGGTTCCCATTGAGACAAAAATGAATATAGCTAGAAACTATATCTTTATTCTATCACAGAATAATTGTACTCATAACAGACAGTTTTTAAAATATATTTCTTCTTTGCCTAGGAATCAGGACTATCTGAAGAACCACCTTTCCCATTTAAAAAAAAATGTTTCTGGCATGTGGAAAAGAAATTTCTGATGGAACATTCTTCCTTGAGAGTAGCATAACTCCCTGTGTCTATGCAGTCACTGATGCCAGCTCACCACCACCAAGTCTCCTCTGCCAACTCACTGCCACCAAGTTGCCGTAGCCAATTCCACATGGCCACTAGCTGTGGGGGAAACTCACCATAGGTGGCCAGAGAGAGATCTGGGTGGGCGGATGAGTGATTAGATGGGCAGAATGCAGAATAGTGGTGTGTGTGTGTGTGTGTGTGTGTGTGTGTGTGTGTGTGTGTGTGTGAAAATGGGATGCCTCCTGCCTCAGCCACCCTGATCTCTTTGGCCTGGAGCTCAGCAGGACCAATGGTGGGGGTGTGAAAATGTGAACCCCAGCCACTGCCACTCTCTGCACTCTGCCCACTCACTCACTCTTTCTCTGTCTGTCTACAGTGCGTTGTCCCTACAGAGAGATGGGGATGTCCTGTGGTGACTTGGTGGCAGTGGGTTGACAGTGATAAGCTGGCCACATCAAGCTGGCCATGCCAAGTTGTCCCATTCCAAACTCCCCCTATAAGCATATTTTTGGCAGGGGTCTGTTTTCCTAGCTTGCTATTTAGCTGCCAACGTTTTGTTACTGTCTTTCACTAGGATTTTCAAAATAGATACCAAATGATTTTGGCATTTATTTCATCATTATTTTAATTGGTTTAATTATTCAATTATATTTAAATATGTGCCTTGAAAGTATGATGTAGCAGAAATCAGGATATAGATCAAATCAATCAGTTTGAACAATTGTGATCCAGTAAATATGTAAACTATATTTTTAAATGTCACACTGACTAATCCAAGGGTCTTTATGTGACAAATATAACCTCTAAATCCTGATTTTTCTCTTACCCTATAGTAAGCCCTATGACAATGTAATTATTTTAACCCAAATCCATTCCAGCCTACCAGACACTTGCCACTGATCTGTCATTATCTGTGCCTATGTTCATAGGCCTTGCTTCTTACTAGTTTTCCTTTAAAAAGAAACCATGCTGTCTGCTTAGCAGAATGAATAACTTCTACTAACTAATTATTATTTAATCTGCTTTTCTGCCTAAGCAATATCTATATCCTAATTAGGATTTCCTACAATGTATTCATTATTTGAGGTTTAGAAATCTGAAACTCTAATAAACAGGGTGGCAGCAGAAAACAGCAGTGTCATCATTATGATTGCCTTTTAGCTAACTGAATTGTAGGAGAGTCACCAAAAGTCTTTCAGTGCAATCCTAGGCATAAAATAAATCCCATGGATTCCCGTGGAGCTCAGCCACTTGCAGAAGGGCTAGAATTGCAGTCTGGTGGTGCAGACTCTTAGAGAAGAAAATCCTATTGTCTCAGTAAATGATGCATGAGAATTATAGCCTTAGTGAAGTTCAAAAATTAGCTGATGCAACCTCATAAATGTCCTTAGAACTCACCACCAAAATCATCTCCTCCTCCTCCTTCTGCACTTAAGAATCAGAGAGGTAATTTTTCAGAAATTGGTTGTAGTATTTGAACCAGTGACAACTCTTACCAAGTAATCGCTTGCCACAGTGTGTATCCAGAAGCTGGTTGTCTTCAATACTTTGCTAAGAGCTGGAAAAAAAAAACCCAGGCTTGACTCCAGAAGTCTCACTGCATCCAGCGAGGAGCAATGCTTGTCACTTGACTTATTAGTCAGAACATCTCTGTGGAATACCTCAGCAGGAGTGCTCTCCTCTGAAGGTAAATTAGTAATTGCCTTACCTAACTCTGCCACATATCAACAGCAGTTTGAAGCACAGAGTGCAATAGAGTTGACTGGTGTCTCCTCCCAGATACTAAGAATTTTCAGACACATTTGTGTCCTTAGTGTTTGCTTGGTAAACATGTTTATCCAACTGGAAATCCCACTTTTATTGTGTACTAAATCATGTGCTGTGCTAACCATCATTTCAGTTGTCCAAACCTTGGTTTCAATCCCAAAATAACAGGTAAACTGTAATTTAAAGATATTCTTAATCACCACAGTCTGCTTCATATATTCCTTTTGGAGACAGAACAGTAAGTGTAACTATAGCTTTCTTGTAATATCAAGGAATGAAAAAGTAGAAACCATGACTTCCAAACCCATGTCATGTTAAGATTTCTGTTTTTTCAGCCAATGACAAATCATACTGTACAATTCAGGCAATATTCTAACAACAATAATGTGGTTTCCACATGCATGGCTTCCCATGAGTACCCCAAAGGTGTTTTTTCGAGAGGCAACTGTACTTTCTGGTTTTTCTTTGAAGATGTTTAGCTACTCACCCAAAAGCTTCTTCAATTCTTCCAGCTTCTTTCAGAGCTGAAGAAGCTTCTTGGATGAGAAGTGAAACATCTTCAAAGAAAAACCAGAAACTCCAGTTGTCTCTCGAAAAAGTACCATTGGAACAATCATGATCTGGATGACTGAGAATCTCCATAGACTTCCCATGATTAGTGAATAGAGGTATTAGAGCAGGTTCCCAAAGTGGGTGGTACCACCCCCTGGGGGGCAATGGGTTGCCTTAGGGGGTGCTGAGAGGCAAGGGGGCCAGGAGGGGGGTGCTAAGAGGCAGCAGGAGGGTGCTGGAGGTGACCGGCAGGGCACAATTCAGGGGTGAGAAAAAATCCCGCCACCACCGTGTTCGAGGCATGGCCCCGCAGGGTCATCCCATTGACTTGCACGCTCTGGTGCAAGGAGCTCTGCCCTGAGTGGCTCTGCTCTCCTTTTCAAATATCCCACCGCCGCCACATTGCACCCCATTGAGCCCCTTGCACCAAAGGCACCTGCCCAAGCAAGTCCGAACAGAGCAGTGCATGAAGTCAATGGGGTGAGCCTGAGAGAGGGAAAGAGAGAGGAAAGAGAGAGAGAGAGAAGGAAGAAGAGAAAGAGAAAAGGGAAAGAAAGACAAAGGGACAAAGAAAGAGGGGAGATGGAAGGAAGGGACAGAAAGAAAAAGAAATAAAGGAGGGAGGGAGGGAGAAGAAAGATAATGAGATATCTATTCTAGTCCAATCACCCGCTCCAGCAGGGTTAGAAGGGAGTGTGTGTGTGTGTGTGTGTGTGTTCTGTAATTTACCAATACATTTTGGTTTTGCCTTCTTCAGAATTGGCACTGAAATACATTGGGGAAAAGTAATTTTTTAGGGTGGAGATCTGGTCCAATGGATCCTGTTTAAAGCCTCAACAAAATGTGAGAGCCTCCTGATAGTCTTGGCCATGTTTTGTCCATAATACCTTAGAAGCCAAAGATATTTCAATGTGCTGGCAAAGATGCTAGCAAAGATGTTTCAGTGTGTAAAAGGGCCTCTAAACTAGGTCTCATTTCAATCTGATGCATCATCTCTCTCTCTCTCATTCTCAGAGAATGAGAACGCAGCAGTGCTGGCACATTTTAAAAGTAGATCAAAGCCAGAGGTCGGTAATTTTTGCTGCAAAGAATCACAAAAGCTTCAGGTTGTGCACAAGAAGGGACACACGTCAATGCAATTCAGCAACATAAAATAAAGAAATACAAATAAAACAAATCAAGAATTGGCAAAGCATATCTGATTAGATTTTATTCACTACTAGAATTTAATCAGAGATGCTTTGCTGATTTTAGTCTGAGGACCTGCTCCAGCAGGGTTGGAAGGGAGTATGTGTATATGGGTGTGCATGGCTGTCAAAACTCAAAAAACAGGTCAAGTAGTTCTTGGGTGGCCAGTCATCAATTAGAACACTTGCTAAGCAACGAGCCATTAAATGAGGACCACTTGTATTTGGTTTGCCAGTTATCAAACCATGCTCACCCAGTCACGTGATCAGCAAGCCACACCACCAGTCACATGACCAGCAAGCCACACCCACCCAGTCATGTGACCAGCAAGCCACACCCACCCAATCACATTACCAGCAAACCACACCCTCAAATTAGACCATGTCCACAGAAATTTGAATCCCATCTCTGGGTGGGGCACATTGAGGATGAATTTGTGGCACCAAGGGGGTGGTGGACTGAAAAAGTTTGACAACCACTGTATTAGAGGGACATCATAAGTTCTTTTAGAACTCTGGGAGGGAGAAAAAAACATTTTCCCTGCTTTCTAAAAATATCTATGCCTGGTAAGCATGATCCAGTCTTTGAGATATGTTTTAGCAAAATCTGAAGTAAAGCAATTCCTGAAAGTGCTTCACAATGGCTGTTGTGGGATACAGCCATTCAGAAAACCACCAGAAGGCAGTTGTGAGGTATCTTTGCTGCCACCTAATGATCATTTGATTTTTTTTCAGTACAAATTTGGCCAAACTTGCTATACCTATTCCAAATAGCTCTTCTATCATCTCCAGTACTGGGACTTCCAGTTCAGACTTCTAGGAAATCATTTCCCTTCTTTGCTTTCTCATGGAGAATCAACAATGCTATGACAAAAAAACAAAACAAAACAAAAACCTCATTGAGCTAGCTAAAATCTGGCATTGGCATTAAAGCCCCTGTCACACTGCACCAATGGATGGAAAGAGAATGTAAAACACAGAAAAATACTTGCCATCCGTTGGTTAACGTGATGCTTCCGTTCTGTACACACTACCTCCGTTTTGCTTCCTCTCTATCCGTCCAGCATCCGTCTATTGAGGTTTCATCTGCTCAGAGGGTTTTGAGCTGCTCAAAACTTTTGAGCGGAAAATGTATCCAATGCGTCCGTTCAGCATCCACTAGGCATACGGGGGACATCCGTTCTGCATCCGTTACACATCCGCAATATCTGCTAGGCATCCGCTGCGCATCTGCGCAACTCGCATTCGCTCAGACTCAGGGAGAAAGTGGAACGGATGTGGAATGGACGTGCAGCATTAGTAGCACGGACGGAGAAAGGATGAAAGCAGATGCAGCTCGCAAACAAAGCATTTAAAACGGAAAAAACGTTAGCAGAGGGGACCTATCTCGGATATTAAGGATGTCTAGAGGATGCCTAGAGGATGCAAAAGGACACATAGGGGAAAACCTATATTGCCTATAAAAAGGGGGAGGAACTCACCTGCATCTCACTTTCAGACCAGCAGCCCTGCTGTGCAGACCTCTGCAGCCTTCATCTGCCTCTTCCTCTTCCACAGCATCCAGTCATGTCCACCATGGATCGTAACACAGTCCTTTTGGTAGCCACCATCCTTCTGCAACAGTGTGAAGCTATCTACAGGCTCTGTGAACTCTACTACGGGAAGAAAAAGAGGCAGCCAAGAAGGGTCTAGGTCCGAAGATGGATCGGGAGAAGAGCAGAGTATGGACTGTACAACAAGCTGAGGGTGGAGCCCAGGAACGAAGACACTCGTGCATTCCAGAACTTCATGAGGATGCCTCCAGCCATGTTTGAGGAAGTTATGCAGTGGCTGACACCCAGGTTGACCAAGCAGAGCACCAACTTCCGACCCAGCCTGGACCCTGGGCTCAAGGTGGCACTCACTCTGTGCCACCTGGCCTCAGGGACCACCTACAGGAGCATGCAGTACGGCTGGAGGGTGCCACACAACACCATCAGCATTGTGATCAGAGAAGTGGTGCAGGCCATCATCGAAGAATACCTGGAGGAGCTCCTCCAGTGCCTCTGCACTGAAGAAGGATGGAAGAAAGTTGCAGAGCAGTGGTATCAGAATACATTAGTATTGATAATGAAGGGCCATAGGTGTGGCAGCTGGGAGGGTGGACCATACAGTCCCACTATGCTTGCACTGGAGGTTTATCTATCCCACAGATATTACCCATCCCAAAGATATTCCTGCCCATCCCACAGCTATTACCCATTCCAAAGGTATCCCTGCCCATCCCACTGCTATCCTTACCCATCCCAAAGGTATCCCTGCCCATCCCACTGCTATCCTTACCCATCCCACAAGCATGCAAAGGCTTAAACCATTTCTAAAAGTTTCCACCAAGACTTTATTGACATAAATAAATGAAGCAAGTGTGTGAAGCAAAGCTGTAAAAGAAAAATAACTCAAGTCAAGTGTCCAAATAAGGACTCCAGGTAGCCACCCAGTCTCTGGCACTCCTCTTGGTCACTTGGAGGTGTGCCCAGTCTCAGGGGTGAAGGGTCCAGGAGCTGTGGAGGTGGCTGCTGCTGGAGTGCTGGTCTGAAGCACCACTGGGGTACCTGGCCCCAAGAGGACAACAGGTGATGGTGTGTTGAGGAAGCTCTTGGGCAGCTGGCTCAGCCCCGTGATGTTGAGAGCTCCTTCCCCTATGCCATGTGGTATCAGCCCCAGTACCGAGGACAGATGTACTGAGGCCGGGCTTGGCTGTGGGGTGGAGGAAGGAGCAGTGAAGTGGGGCTATCTGCTCTGCAGGTGGGTGAGGACTGGCGTTGGTGGCATCGGTGGCGTTGGTGGCATCGGTGGCGTGGGTGGCATCAGTGGCATCAGTGGAACCGGTGGCAATGGTGTCGCCCGATGACTCTGTGCCTGGACTGGGAAGGGCTGCTGCCTGTGCTGCTGGACCTCCTGGTAGCCGTAACCCTGATAGGTGAGGGCCTGTGGGAAACCTTGGAATGGGAGGGACATCACCTGGGGTGGAGGAGCAGACCTGGACTGGGTGGGAGCAGGTTCCTCTGGGTCTGGAGGGTTGTGAAGCAGCTCGATGATCCGGTCCTTCACCACCTGGTACTAGGGTTCCGCCATGTCCGTGAGGGTCTGGTTGACATAGGTGAGGAAGGGCTTGCGGTTGGAGTATGAGGAGTCGGTGTGGACCAGCTAAGAGAGGAGATCTATACTGGTGCGGATGGTGTCCCTGATCTCCAGCAGGACAGTGTGGCTCTGCCCCTCCTGTCTGGCTCTCTGCCTTTCTGTGGAGGTGGAGCTGTGGGTGGATGCGGGTAGGGCTGTGGTGGAAGTGCCGTCTCCTTTCTCCCACTGCACCAGGGAGTCCTCCATGTGCTCCACCATGGTTAAAACACCTGTCCGCGGGTTCTCCACCGTGGCATGCTCCACAGAAACCTGCCTGGAGACAGGAACTGACTCTCAGCTGGAAGAGGACTGGCCCTCAGCAGGCTGCCGAAGAGAGAGGGTCGTGAGAGGGGCTGCTGCTGCTCCTCCTCGGTGGCGGATCTCACCCTCCAGGAAGCTGCACCTGGCCATGACATAGGTCTCTCTGTCCATCACCTTAACCATGGCCTGGCCAGATTTCTTCAGGTGCAGCTTCCTGTTCCAGGTGTGAATATGTTTCCACCAGCCTAGGAGCATCTCCGATGTGTAGCCCAGACTCTCCACCTTCTCTCTCCAAGCAGCCTGCTTCCCTTTGGTGTCCCTTTACAGCCAGTGTCCCTTCTGCCACAGATAGTCATTCTCTCTCAGCCACTCCAGCACCTCATCCTCGTGTTCCTCCTCAATGGAGTATTGCCTCCTCTCCCGTTCCCGCATATGCCTCTTCCTCCCTTTGCCAGGACCAGATGGGCCCTCATCAGAGGGTCTTCCAGTTTGTAGGGGCTGCTCCTCCAGACCACCACCAGCAGCAGCAGCAGGATCATCATCATCATCATCATCATCATCATCAGCAGCAGCAGCAGCATCACCAGCAGGATCATAATCAGCATCATCATTAGCAGCAGCAGCATCACCAGCAGGATCATAATCAGCATCATCATCATCATCAGCAGCAGCACCAGCAGGATCATCATCATCATCATCATCATCAGCAGCAGCAGCAGCACGAGCAAGACCAGGAGCACGAGTAGTACCAGGAGCATAAGCAGGACCAGGA
Source organism: Laticauda colubrina (assembly GCA_015471245.1). Taxonomy (NCBI): domain Eukaryota; kingdom Metazoa; phylum Chordata; class Lepidosauria; order Squamata; family Elapidae; genus Laticauda; species Laticauda colubrina. Next base: position 27,221,397 of record BLBF01000011.1, on the reverse strand, counting down.
GCACGAGCAGGACCAGCAGCACGAGCAGGATGAGCAAGACCAGGAGCACGAGCAGTACAAGCAGGACGAGCAAGTCCAGGAGCACGAGCAGGACGAGCAGGACCAGCAGGACGAGGAGCAGCTTCAGCAGAGTAAGCACCAGCAGAAGCACCACCGCCAGGAGCAGCCTCAGCAGAGTAAGCACCAGCAGAAGCACCACTGCCAGAAGCAGCATCAGCAGAGTAAGCATGAGCAGAAGCACCACCACCAGAAGTAGCATCATCAGCTCCTCCAGAAGCAGAAGCAGCAGAAGCCCCAGCACCTGAAGATTGAGCCCATTCTATAGAAGCCCCAGCAGAAGCTGAGTGAGGGCCATGGGGCGGGAGGGTGGCCCTGTCCATCTTGCCAGGGCTGGCAGCAGATGGCTGAGGCTTCCTCTTTTTCCCCATGATTGTGGGATTGCTGGCTAGCAGGGAGGCTGGCAGGAAGACTGGCAGGCAGGCAGGCACCAAGGCTGGCAGGCACCAAGGCTGGCAGGCAGGCAGGCACCAAGACAGGCAGCAAGGCTGGCAGGGAGGCAGGCACCAAGGCTGGCAGGATGGCAGGCAGCAAGGCAGGCAGGATGGCAGGCAGCAAGGCAGGCAGGCAAGGCACTCAATGCGTCTGACAGCAGGTCTTTCCTCTGAATGGTGACCTGCTTCCGAGCTGCTTCCCTTTATATCCGTGGGGCTGATGCAATAAATCCCTCCCGCATGCGCAATTAATGCCAGGTATCCGCTGGGCTTCCGCTGTGCATCCGCTTGGCTTCTGCTGTGCATACGCTTCATCCGTTGTGCATCCGCTGTGCATCCGCTTCATCCGCTTGGCATCCGCTCTGCATCCGCTGTATCCGTTCCGCATCCTCTTTGCTGAGGTCCCCCGGAAGGCTAGAGGATGTGCCATCTTCTCCCATCTGCTTCCATCCGCTAGGCTTCCGCTCTGCATCCGTTTTCCATCTGCTCTGTGTCCTCCCCCTGTCCGTTCCTTTCCGTGTTATCTGCTCTGGTTATGCAAATTTTCGCCCCTTTTGAGAGCGGATAACAATGGATGGAACATTTTTCTTGTCCGTTGTGTCCTTTTTACAAACGTTTTGCATCCGTTGGGCAGTGTGACAGGGCCTTAATTGATGATCTGGTTTTTCATCACTACATTGAAATTGTTTTGTTAAGGAAACATGAGTCCCAGAAGGCATATCTGCCAAGAGAGTCTTCATCCACTGTTTTCTTCTTCTCCTTCTCCCTCTCCCTTTCCCTCTCCCTCTTCCTCTCCCTTCCTTTCTCCCTCTCCCTCTCTCACCATCTCCTTCTCTCCCCTTTCTCCCCACACATTATAATCTAGATTATTCCATTTACACTAAATTTTGTGAATGGTACATTAAGTCTTAATTTTACCCTGTATCTATTAGTATTTCTTTCTCACCTTTCCCCCCAAAACACAGAGACACATATTGTCCATTGTCATTGTCACATCTCTTCCTCTTCCTCTTTTTCTTCTCCTCCTCTTCCTCCTCCTCCTCCTCCTCCTCCTCCTCCTCCTCCTCCTCCTCTTCAATCCCCAGTGTGGTATTACCTTCATGCAAGGGTGGGATCCAACCAGTGTAACTACTGATTCAGTGATTTACGTTTTTGCTGCACGCACGTGTGAAATGTCGTCAGCTTTGTCACTTTTTTCCTGCTTTTTCAACCGCAGCTGTGCCATGCAAAGCAGCTGAGGTTGAAAAAGCAGGAAATAAAGGTCAGGTAAGAGCCTAGGCAAGTGGGTGGACCAAAACATCAGCAGACACAGAACTGCTGCTCTTCAGAGCTACTGGTTCTACAGAGCCAGACAGAACCAGTAGAATCCCACCCCTGCCTTCATGTGGTTATGAACCTTGCATGCACTGAAGGAAATGAGAGCTATGCCACAGGTTCACCCATACTGGATATTGATTTAGATGTCTTGATCTGAAAAATGTCCCTGAGACAGTGTTTTCTCAGAAGTATTCCCTGGAGATTTAATTACTTAGGAGAAAGTTTGAGAGGCTCCTGATTGCATAGTGAAAAACCAAAAAAACAGTCCTCTCAAAATTTGACTGTAACCTGGCAGAACTCAGATTACAGCTATCAAAATGTCATCCAAATTGCCTTCTATCAAAAGCACAAATCCTAAGTGTATTTTTTTTCAATTTTATGTAAAAAGTCTATTAGGGGTTTTCTGTCAGATATAAATGTAGATAAGCAAAAAAAGTTAATTTGGTCATGGAAAAAAAAACAGAATAATTGAGGCTATTTTAAAAGGACCTTTGAGACAATGTAGATCATGGTAATTGCCTGGACTAGTCCCTGAAGTTTACCTTACAAAATTTTGGGAGGGCTTCACATTGCCTTCTCCCTAGGATTGAGAGAGACGGACTGGCCCAAGGTCACCTAATTGACTGGGTACATAACGCAGGACTAAAAGACATAGTTTCCCAGATTGTAATCTGATGCTTTAGCCCAACTCTGTAGACTGGCAGTTTGGCAGTGGCGGGGAGGATGGGGGACACGAGTATGCGCATGTGCTGCCTGATCAAATGCAGCCTTTTGCATTTGTGCACTTGCCTGCTGCTTGCGTGACCCAGTTCCCATTAGGCTGCAGCCCAGTACTGGGACCTGGGACCTCTGCTTTAATCACTACACCAAATTGGCTTTCTTGCTTAAGGCTCACTGAAGTTTAACATTGTGTTTTCCTTCAGAATCTGATATTTCTGGATGCATTCATTCCACACTCTGCCCAAGAGAGTAACTAGATTTTCAAAAACCATACAGGAAACCATTGAGTCAGGTCTATCTGAATCTCAAGGGGAATGTTGTTCTTCAAATCTTGTTATCCTTGCTGTACCTTAACATGTGTCCAGTTTAGCCTAGATGTCTAAGCTACAGGTGTTTAATCTAAATGTCTTAAGCTACAGTATAGTTCCAGATATCCTCCGTTTTCAGTCTTGTGAGTAGTTTTCCATCTTTTTCATTCTCCCTTTTAATCCTTGTTTATTCCTGTAACATTTCTTATTTTGGGGGTAATTGTAATTGTTTTATGTTAGTTTTAATTGCTCAAGGCAGATTATCTTCCTTCAAAACAACTTTCCCCCTGAGATTTAAACACCATCTTGCATTGGGTCTGCGTGTTTTGCGATTGTTCACCCTACTTTTATAGTTATTTTATTTATTTCATTTTTATCCCACCTTTATTACTGCATCAATAACTCAAAGTAGGGAATGTGACTGAAGGGAAAAACACCTCTTAATTATTTGAAAGGGAAGCACTGAAGGGGAAGCATTGGAAGCATTTCACAAGGGACCCTTCCTCGTATTTTAAAAACAGAAGAAGAGAGGAATAGTTTCAGTTTTGCAAGATTATATTTAACATGGACTCAAGGCCCTGTCACACTGCCCAATGGATGCAAAACGGACACAACGGACGAGCAAAATGTTCCATCCGTTGTTATCTGCTCTCAAAAGGGGCAAAAATTTGCATAACCAGAGTGGATAACACGGATGCGGGGAGGATGCAGGGCGGATGGAAAGCGGATGCAGAACGGAAGCCTTGCAGATGGAAGCAGATGAGAGCGGATGGCACATCCGCAGGGCTTCTGGGGGGCCTCAGCAAAGCGGACGCGGAACAGATGAAGCGGATACAAAGCAGATGCACAGCGGATGAAGCGGATGCAGAGCAGAAGCCTAGCGGATGCACAGCGGAAGCCTAACGGATGCCTGGCGTTAATTGCACATGCGG
>BLBF01000011.1:27172193-27217229 GCA_015471245.1 Laticauda colubrina | reverse complement strand
AGTCCTTGCCTGCCCTGCCTGCATGCCTGCCTGCAAGCCTTGCTGCCAGCCTTCCTGCCAGCCTGCCTCCAAGCCTCCTGGCCAGCCTCCCGGCCAGCCTTCCTGTCTGCCTGCCTGCCAGCATTGCTGCCAGGCTGCCTTCCAGCCTCCCTGCCAGCCACTCTGCCTGCCAGGCTTTCTGCCTGCCTGCTTGCCAGCCTTGCTGCCTGCCTGCCTGCCTGCCTGCCTGCCTGCCTTCCTGCCAGGCTTCATGCCAGCCTTCCTGCCAGCCTTGGTTCCAGGCTTCCTGCCAGGCTTCCTGCCAGCCTTGGTGCCAGGCTTCCTGCCAGCCTTGGTGCCTTTCAGCCTCCCTGCTAGCCAGCAACCCCACAACCATGGGGAAGAAGCGAAAGTCTCAGCAACCTGCTGCCATCCCTGGCAAGAGGGACAGGGCCACCCTACTGCCCCCTGTCCCTGACTCTGCTTCTGCTGGGGCTTCTGCTGAAGCTGCTCCTGGCAGAGGTGCTTCTGCTGCGTACTCTGCTGAAGCTGCTGCTCGTCCTGCTCGTCCTGCTCATGCTCCTGGGCTTGCTCGGCCTGCTCGTGCTCCTGGACTTGCTTGTACTGCTCGTACTGCTCGTGCTCCTGGTCTTGCTCATCCTGATGGTGCTGCTGGTGCTGCTGGTGCTGCTGGTGCTGGTGCTGGTGGGGCTCCTGGTGATTACACTGCTGCTGCTGATCCTGGTCCTGCTGATCCTGCTGCTGCTGCTGCTGCTGCTGATGATGATGATGATGATCCTGCTGCTGCTGCTGCTGCTGCTGATTATGATCCTGCTGGTGATGATGATGATGATGATGATCCTGCTGGTGCTGCTGCTGCTGCTGGTGTGGAGGAGCAGCCCCTACCACCTGGGAGCCCCTCTGATGAGGGCCCATCTGGTCCTGGCAAAGGGAGGAAGAGGCGTATGCGGGGACGGGAGAGGAGGCAATACTTCATTGAGGAGGAACACGAGGATGAGGTGCTGGAGTGGCTGAGAGAGAATGACTATCTGTGGCGGAAGGGACACCGGCTTTACAGGGACACCAACCGGAAGCAGGCTGCTTGGAGAGAGAGGGTGGAGAGTATGGGTTACACTTCGGAGGTGCTCCTCGGCTGGTGGAAACATATGCACACCTGGTACGGAAAGCTGCACCTGAAGAAATCTGGCCAGGCCACGGTTAAGCTGATGGACAGAGAGACCTACATCATGGCCAGGTGCAGCTTCCTGGAGGGTGAGATCCGCCACTGAGGAGCACCAGGAACCCCTCAGTCTACCCTCTCTCTCTGACAGCCTGCTGAGAGCCAGTACTCTTCCGGCCGGGAGTCAGTCCCTGTCTCCAGGCAGAGAACACACGGACAGCTGTTGTCACCATGGTGGAGTGCGGGGAGGACTCCCTGGTGCAGTGGGAGAGAGGAGACATCGAGTCCACCACAGTCGTAGCCGCATCCACCCCCCCCAGCTCCGCCTCCACAGAAAGGCAGAGAGCCAGACAGTAGGAGGGGCAGAGCCACACTGTCCTGCTGGAGATCAGGGACACCATCTGCACCAGTATAGATCTCCTCTCTCAGCTGGTCAGCACCGATTCCTCATCCTCCAACCGCAAGCCCTTCCTCACCTATGTCAACCAGACCCTCAAGAACATAGAGGAACCCCAGTACCAGGTGGTGAAGGACCAGATCACGGAGCTGCTTCACAACCCTCCAGACCCAGAGGAACCTGCTCCCACCCAGTCCAGGTCTGCTCCTCCACCCCAGGTGATGTCCCTCCCATACCAAGGCTTCCCACAGGCCCTCACCTACCAGGGCTACAACTACCAGGAGGTCCAGCAGCACAGGCAGCAGCCCTTCCCAGTCCAGGCACAGAGTCATCGGGCGACACTGTTGCCACCGGTTCCACTGATACCACCGATGCCACCCACGACAATGATGCCACCGACAGCAATGCTACCCACGCCAGTCCTCACCCAGCTGCAGACCAGACAGCCCCACTATACTACTCCTTCCTCCACCCCATAGCCAAGCCCAGCCTCAGTACATCTCTCATCAGTACTGGGGCTGACACCCCATGGCATGGAGGAAGGACCTCTCAGCATCGCAGTTCTGAGCCTGCTGTCTGAGAGCTTCCTCAAAACACCGTCACCTGTTGTCCTCTCGGGGCCAGGCACCCCAATAACGATACAGACCAGCACTCCAGCACCACCAACCTCCACAGCACCTGGACCCTTCACCCCTGAGACTGGGCACACCTCCAAGTGACCAATAACAGTGCCAGAGACTGGGTAGCTGGCTACCTGTGGACTTTATTTGGACACTTGACTTGGGTCATTTTTGTTTTACAGCTTGTTGTTCAATAAAGTTTATCTTTGATTCACACACTTGCTTCATTTCTTTTTTTTAATAAAGTCTTGGTGGAATCTTTTAGAAATGGTTTAAGCCTTTGCATACTTGTGGGATGGGTTAAGATAGCTGTGGGATGGGCAGGGATACCTGTGGGATGGGTAATACCTTTGCAATGGGTAATAGCTGTGGGATGGGTAAGGATAGCAGTGGGATAGATAAGCTTCCAGTGCAAGCATAGTGGGACTGTATGGTCCACCCTCCCTGGTGCCACACCTATGGCCCTTTATTATCAATAATAATGTAAAATCATCCACACATGTCAACACAAACACAACTCTTTATTAAACGCCCTGTTCATTGTAGGCCCACCCAACATACATGGCCCAATCTCATCCGTGTGATGAGACAGGCTGAAGGAAGCACTCATTAATCATCTATCATCCTGTCTTGCCACTCCACTGCTCCAGCTGGGGAGTTGCACCAGTGTCTCAGGAGGTTGCACTGCTTCTTCCCTTCACGTGAGGCTCTGTTGGGGCCTTGCACATCCTGAGTGTCTATCAGGTTTCGCCCTTGCCTCCATTCCCCAGGCTCCATGTCCCAATTGCCTTGTTGGAGGTCCACGAGCCTCTTCTGCAAGACCGGGTAATGGGTGCACATGAGATTGTGCAGGATGCAGCAAGCTTCCACGATGTTCCTCACGGTCTCTGGGCGATGCTGAATGGTGGTGAGAAGTACCTGGAACCTGTTGGCCAGAATGCCAAAGGCGTTCTCCACCACCCGCCTTGCCCTGGACAGCCTGTAGTTGAAGATCCTCTCTTCACGGGTGAGGAGTCTGGAGGTGTAGGGCTTCATGAGGTAGGTTCTGAGGGAGAAGTCGTCATCCCCCACGATGAAGTAGGGCACATTTTGTGTGTTGTTGGGCAGGGGTTCTGGATTTGGGAAGCCCATGATGAGGTTGCCTTCCAGCCCCTCCTTGAGTTCACTGGCATTGTATACCTGGGCATCTGAACATGAGCCGCTGCCTGAAGCATCGATGTACATGAACTTGTAGTCAGCATCGACCATGGCGAAGAGGACGATGCTGAAGAAGCCCTTGTAGTTGAAATAAGTGGAGCCTGACTTGTGTGGTGGTTTGCAGGCCACATGCTTCCCATCTATGGCTCCAACGGTGTGTGGGAAGTTCCACCTCTGATACCACTGTTCTGCAACTTTCTTCCATCCTTCATCAGTGGAGGGGCACCTGGAGGAGCTCCTCCTTGTATTCTTCAATGATGGCCTGCACCACTTCTCTGACCACAATGCTGATGGTGTTGTGTGGCACCCTCCAGCCGTACTTGCATGCTCCTGTATGTGGTCCCTGAGGCCAGGTGGCGCAGAGTGAGTGCCACCTTGAGCCCAGGTTCCAGGTTGGGCTGGAAGTTGGTGTTTGCCTTGGTCAACCTGGGTGTCAGCTGCTGCACAACTTCATCAAACATGGCTGGAGGCATCCTCATGAAGTTCTGGAATGCCCGAGTGTCTTCGTTCCTGAGCTCCACCATTAGCTTGTTGTACAGTCCGTACTCTTCTCTTCTCCCGATCCATCTTCGGACCCAGATGCTTCTTGGCCGCCTCCTTTTCTTCCCGTAGTAGAGTTCACAGAGTCTGTAGATGGCTTCGTACTGTTGCAGAAGGATGGTGGCTGCCAAAAGGACTGTGTTACGATCCACGGTGGACATGACTGGATGCTGTGGAAGAGCAAGAGTCAGATGAAGGCTGCAGAGGTCTGCACAGCTTGGCTGCTGGTCTGAAAGTGAGATGCAGGTGAGTTGCTCCCCCTTTTTATAGGCAGTATGAGTCTCCCTTTGCATCCTTTAGGCATCCTCTAGGCATCCTCTAGGCATCCTCTAGGCATCCTCTAGACATCCTTAATATCCGAGATAGGTCCCCTCTGCGAATGTTTTTTCCGTTTTAAATGCTTTGTTTCTGTGCTGCATCCATTCTGCATCCGTTCTGCATCTGTTCTGTGTCCGTTCCGCTTCTTCCCTGCGTCCGAGCGGATGCGAGTTGCGCCAATGTGGAACGGATGCCTAGCGGATATAATGGATGCGTAACGGATGCAGAACGGATGCGTAGCGGATGCGTAGCGGATGCAGAATGGATGAATTGGATACATTTTCTGCGCAAAAGTTTTGAGCAGCTCAAAACTTTTTGAGCGGATGAAACGTCAATAGATGGATGCTGGACGGATAGAGAGGAAGCAAAATGGAGGCAGTGAGTACATCACGTTAACCAATGGATGGCAAGCTTTTTTGTCCGTTTTACATCCTCTTTGCATCCGTTGGTGCAGTGTGACATTGGCTTTACATTAAAGCCAGTTCATAGTCATAGTTGTACTTCTTTTCTGAACTACTTCAAAGGGGCTAACAGCCTTAGACATGAAACATCTGTGTGACTTTCAACTCTAGGAAGGAGGCAAAGGGAAGCGTCTTCTGAAAATCTTGCCAAGAAAACTGCAGAGACTTTTCAGGCATCTGGTGGGACTCAAGAGCGAAGGCACAGACACACAAACACTCATGCTAAGAAGGATATTGGAAGAGAAGTTGCCAATTAATTTCAGTTTCTCAGCACTAGTTCCCTCCCCACCTACCCATAACTTTTGGACAAAGAATTTCCTCTGAAGTTGACTTTTTGTCTTGCTTGCTGTTTATTTAATGATTTTTTAAAAGAGACAACTTGTTACATCTTTAATTTGAGAGCATTATTTTTAGCTTGATGCTTTTGTTGCAATATGTCACAGATGCTTCAGATGTTTTAATCAATCCTTTACTTAAATTCCATTGTCTGTATTTTGTACCTTGTCATTCATAGTAAAACCATTTCTCTTATTTTCCCTCCCTTTCTCATCTTCACATCTTCTATTATTCCCATCATTTGCCTTTCATTCTCATAGCTCTACTTTATTAAGTTGTCATATTATTATTTGATTTAATTGGCTTCCTTCTCTGTACTTCAGTTAATGAGGCACTTAAATTCTCTCCATAGTCAAAGGATGATATCATAAAACAAACTGATGGACAAGCCCAATATTTTTGACTTGCTCTTTTCAAGTTGAGTGTTTTTCTTTTGTGAAAAAAACAACAATTTATGACCTTTCTTGCCACAGTTGTTAAGTAAATCACTACAATTGATAAATTTGTTACTTGATTGTTAAGTAAATCTGGCTTCCCCATTGACTTTGCTTGTCAGAAGATCACAAAAGCTGATCACATGTTCTTGGGACACAGCAATGGTCATAAGTATGAACCAATTGCCAAGCATCTGAAATTTGATCACATGATTATGAGGATGCTGCAAAGGTTATAACTGTGAAAAAAGATAGTTAGTCACTTGTTTCACTGCTGTTGTAAATTTGAACAGTCACTAAATGAATTGTTGTAAGTCGAGGGCTACCTGTAATCTCATTTGAGTCAAGGAATAGTGTTCTGACTGAAGTTTATAGCAACTCTGGCAAAGGGCTGGATTTGGAGAGTTTAAATAATTGCATGTAATAAAGTATGGGGGTTAAGTATTGCAAAATCTGTTAGATTCCCCATGCCATCCCATTAATCTGACACAGGCTTTCCCTATGTTTGTCTTTCCTTTCAAAAACAGTAAAAAAAAACATGTCAATCTTACCCTCATTTTAAAAAATGAAAATATAATATCTGTATGTCTTCAAGTACATTAAAAAAAAGTCTGGCTGTAATAAAGAAATAAGCAAGATCTTTTTTAAAATATGGATTTGCATATGATGGGTTTATTTTTAATTCTCAAGGAAACTTTTATAAAATTGTTTTCAATGATATAAAAATATTTATTTATGTATATTTATGTATATAAGCATTTAATTATATAATTTAATTATAAAGTAAGTTTATTTTTATTATTAATTTTATTATAATTGCTAACTGACTTATTTTTTTTGTTTTACATCAGTATTACCTTGACAAGTCATGTTGCTGTGGAAATATGTCTATGTGGGTATTTGCTTATCCATTTTCTTTATACATTCTATTACAGCTGAGCTGTTTAGTTTCTTGAAAGGCAAATACTGTATATTGGTTGCCTAGCGATCTGCCTCCCACTTTGATCTGGTGGGAGTGGGTTTTTTTTTCCATCTTCACAACAAATATGCTCAAACTTTAAAATTAAATATGTGTTATTCCTTATATAGCTTGGCTTATCATTGCAACATTATCAAGACTGAATTAGAGTTGCTAATAAACAGAAATAAAATCTGATCTAATGTGTTTAGATCTGTGACCAAATTTCTAATAAGTCAAAGCCGATTTAAATATAGGACTGTTATTGTTGTTCTCTTACCTTGCAGAATAATGAAACTCAATGCACTTGCCTAAATAATGTAATAAACATGTACAAACTAGAGTATCTTGACTGTTGAGCACCAAAATCATATGCACAATCATATAGAAGAAAATAGGTGCTTTGTGTGCCTTGTTCACGGCAACTTATGCTGAGTCATGAAAAGAAGAACATAATGATTTAGCCATAACTTCTGTCAATATCAGCACACAGTTCCCTGTATAGGTCTTTTGGCTTGACTGATTCAGTAATACCGAAGTATAGCTTCAACTAACCATAGATAGCCCTGAATTTTCCCTGACTCTGCCTTCCTTCTCATGTTCTACTTCTTTATATCAAAAAATTAATAATTCTCATGTCAAAAATAATTGGCCTAAAATATTCATGTTTTGGTTCAATTACTGTATGTTTCTGTTATTTAGAATTTTCAAGATAGAGACATCATTGTCTCCTACTGCATATTGGCATGGCTAAATCATTTAAACTCCTTACCTACCTATTAAGTGACATCATATATTTTTTTTTTGTATTTTGTAATGAAACACAATGTTGATATATTGCATAGTAGATGATACCCAATAAATGATTACTGATGATATTTTTGCCACTTTGTGAACTCTAGTTGGTAGCTTTCCATGTTTTTGTGAAAGCCAAGACAAACATCTTGTAAATCTGAAGATTGTAACATTTGGTTTACAATGCATCCAGAAGACTGCAATTCAGTGACAGATCATTTCCTTTTAAAAGAAAAAAAACTGATTTAGGAGTTTTTTAGGGAGAAAACTTGAGAACCACTTCCTTAAGTCCAACATTTAGAATAAAAATATGCTTATCATGTTGTCAAAATTGATCCTAATGGAAAAATATTTTTTTTTTCAAATAATAAATTGGGCTGAAGATTCAATATTAATGAGCTTGCTGCTGTAACATAATAAGCAGTAATGGAATAAATACATCATCGTGCAAACTCTGAAACTAAAGGATTTAATTATTTCCCCTTGTCTTCCTAATAAGTAGTAAGCATGAATAAATTTCCTCCAAAGTATGAATTATGAATCATAACATAATAAATGCTGCTTAACGGTAGAATATAGAGGAAACTGGGAGTGTTTATATTTCTGTTACACAATAGCATTTGAGGGGGCAAAGAAGTTACAAACATCTACCCTTCCATCCATTCATCCACACCATAATTCACACACTTCTTGGAATTACTTTATTTAATTTTCTTCCTAGTGTAATATTTTTGAGATAAAATTAGTGGGTATAAAAGATTAATTTTCAGGTAAACAAAATGTGTTTAACTTTACTTACAAAGAATCTTAAAGCAAGATATTTTTGTTAGTAAAAATGTTTTGAATGTTATCTCAACACCCTGTTTTTCATACGATAAGTGGAATTTCATGCCACAGAATAACCTGGCTGGTCAGGAGTCAGCAAATTCAGATGACCATCATGTATCCAATTCCTTATCCCAGATGTCTCCTATATTCTATAAGCAAGTTCACACATTGAATTATACCATAAAGTGGTTTATTATGATATGTAAACCAACCCTTGTAGTTGTATAACCTAATTTGTAGTTTAGTGTTATATGTGAACCCAGTTTTTATTACTTGTTCAATGAACCATGATTAAAAGGTAACTTAAGGCCCTGTCACATTGGCCGACGGATGCAAAACGTTTGTAAAAAGGACACAGCGGATGAGCAAAATGTTCCATCCGTTGTTATACACTCTCAAAAGGGGCAAAAATTTGCATAACCAGAGCGGATAACACAGAAAGGGACGGACGGGGGGAGGATGCAGGGTGGATGGAAAGCAGATGCTCCACAGAAGCCTAGCGGATGGAAGCGGTTGAGAGCGGATGGCACATCCGCAAGGCTTTCAGGGGAGCGCAGCAAAGTGGACACGGAATGGAAAGAGCAGATGGAGAGCGGACGCAGAGTGGATGAAGCAGATGCACAGCGGACGCCTAGCGGATGCCTAGCAGAAGCCTAGCGGATGCACAGCGTTCACTGCGCATGTGGGAAGGATGCATTGCATCAGCCCCGCGGATATAAAGGGAAGCAGCTCGCAAGCAGGTCACCATTCAGAGGAAAGACCTGCTTCCAGACACATTGACTGCCTTGCCAGCCTGCCTGCCTTGCCAGCCTGCCTGCCTGCATGCCTGCCAGCCTTGCTGCCTGCCAGCCTTGCTACCAGCCTTGCTGTCTGCCTGCCTGCGAGCCTTGCTGCCAGCCTGCCTGCCAGCCTTGGTGACTGCCTGCCTGCCTGCCAGCCTTGGTGCCTGCCTTCCTGCCAGCCTGCCTGCCAGCCTCCCTGCCATCCTTGCTGCCTGCCTTCCTACCAGCCAGCCTGCCTGCCTGCCTGCCTGCTAGCCTTGCTGCCAGCCAGCAACCCCACAACCATGGGGAAAAGAAAGCCTCAGCCATCTGCTGCCAGCCCTGGCAAGAGGGACAGGGTCACCCTCCCACCCCATGGCCCTCACTCTTCTTCTCCTGGGGCTTCTGTAGCATGGGCTCGCTCTTCTGGGGCTGGGGCTTCTGCTGCTTCTGCTTCTGGAGGAGCTGATGATGCTGCTTCTGGCGGTGGTGCTTCTGCTGGTGCTTACTCTGCTGAAGCTGCTTCTGGCGGTGGTGCTTCTGCTGGTGCTTACTCTGCTGAAGCTGCTCCTCGTCCTGCTGGTCCTGCTCGTGCTCCTGGTTTTGCTCGTCCTGCTGGTCCTGCTCGTGCTCCTGGTCTTGCTCATTCTGCTGGTCCTGCTCGTGCTCCTCGTCCTGCTTCTCCTGCTCGTGCTCCTGGTCTTGCTCATCCTGCTGGTCCTGCTGGTGCTCCTGGTCCTGCTGGCGCTGTTGGTGCTTACTCTACTGCTGCTGATCCTGGTCCTGCTGGTGCTGCTGGCGCTGCTGCTGCTGCTGATCCTGGTGCTGCTGCTGCTGCTGCTGATGATGATGATGGTGATGATCCTGCTGGTGCTGGAGCTGGTGCTCCTGGTGGTGTGGAGGAGCAGCTGCTACAACCTGGAAGCCCCTCTGATGAGGGCCCATGTGGTCCTGCCAAAAGGAGGAAGAGGCAGATGCGAGAACAGGAGAGGAGGCAATACTCCATCGAGGAGGAACATGAGGATGAGGTGCTGGAGTGGCTGAGAGAGAATGAATATCTTTGGTGGAAGGGACATAGGCTCTATAGGGACACCAAAAGGAAGGAGGATGCTTGGAGAGAGAAGGCGGAGAGCCTGGACTACACTTCGGAGGTGCTCCTCGGCTGGTGGAAGCACATGCACACCTGGTACGGGAAGCTGCACTTCAAGAAATCTGGCCAGGCCATGGTCAAGCTGACGGACAGAGAGACCTACGTCATGGCCAAGTGCAGCTTCCTGAAGGGTGAGATCCGCCAGCAAGGAGCAGCCCCTCTCACAACCCTCTCTCTCAGGCCGCCTGCTGAGAGCCAGTCCTCTTCCGGCCGAGAGTCAGCTCCTGACTCCAGGCAGGTTTCTGTGGAGCGTCCCATGGTGGAGAACCCGCCAAAATCTGTTCTAACTGTGGCGGAGCACGTGGAGGACTCCCCGGCGCAGTGGGAGAAAGGAGATGGCACTTCCACCACAGTCCAACCTGCATCCACCCCCAGCTCCACCTCCACAGAAAGGCAGAGAGCCAGACAGGAGGGACAGAGCCACACTACCTACTGGAGATCAGGGACACCATCCGGAGCAGCATAGATATCCTCTCTCAGCTGGTACACACCAACGCCCCATCCTCCAACCACAAGCCCTTCCTCATCTATGTGAACCAGACCCTCGTGGACATGGCAGAACCCCAGTACGAGGTGGTGTAGGACCGGATAACCGAGCTGCTTCACAACTCTCCAGACCCAGATGAAACTGCTCCCACCCAGTCCAGGTCTGCTCCTCCACCCCAGGTGATGTCCCTTCCTTTCCAAGGCTTTCCACAGGCCCTCACCTACCAGGGCTACGGCTACCAGGAGGTCCAGCAGCACAGGCAGCAGCCCTTCCCAGTCCAGGCACAGGCTAATCGGATGCCACCATTGCCACCGATGCCACCCATGCCAATGATGCCAACCACGTCACTGATGCCACCCTCACCAGTCCTCACCCAGCTGCAGACCAGACAGCCGCACTACACTGCTCCTTCCTCCACCCCACAGCCAAGCCCGGCCTCAGTACATCTGTCATTGGTATTGGGACTGACACCCCATGGCATGGAGGAAGGAGCTCTCAACATCACGGGCCTGAGCCAGCTGTCTGAGAGCTTCCTCAACACACTGTCCCCTGTTGTCCTCTTGGGGCCAGGCCCCCAGTGGGGCTTCAGACCAGCACTCTAGCAGCAGCCACCTCCACAGCACCTAGACCCTTCACCCCTGAGACTGGGCACACCTCTGAGTGACAGAGAAGAGTGCCAGAGACTGGTTGCTAACTGTAGACTTTATTTGGACACTTGACTTGGGTCATTTTTCTTTTACAGCTTGTGATTAATAAAGATTATCTTTGCTTCACACATTTGCTTCACTTATTTTTGTAAATAAAGTCTTGGTGGAAACTTTTAGAAATGGTTTAGCCTTTGCATGCTTATGGGATGGGTTAAGATAGCTGTGGGATGGGTTAAGATAGCAGTGGGGTGGCCAGGGATATCTTTGTGATGGGTTAAGATAGCTGTGGGATGGGTTGAGATAGCAGTGGGATGGGCAGGGATACCATTGGGATGGGTTAAGATAGCTGTGGGATGGGTTAAGATAGCTGTAGGATTGATAAACCTCCAGTGGTGGAAACTTTTAGAAATGGTTTTAGCCTTTGCATGCTTGTGGGATGGGATAAGGTACAGTGGGATGGGCAGGGATACCTTTGGGATGGGTAATAGCTGTGGGATGGGCAGGGATACCTTTGGAATGGGTAATAGCTGTGGGATGGGCAGGGATACCTGTTGGATGGGTAATAGCTGTGGGATAGATAAATCTCCAGTGCAAGCATAGTGGAACTGTGTGGTCCACCCTCCCAGGTGCCACACCTTTGGCCTTTTATTATTAATCACAATGTAAACATTGATCCACACATTTCAACATAAACACAACTCTTTATTAAATGCCCTGTTCATTGTAGGCCCATCCAACATACATGGCCCAATCTCATCAGTGTGATGAGACAGGCTGAAGGAAGCATCCATTCATCATCTATCATCCTGTCTTGCCACTCCACTGCTCCAGCTGGGGAGTTGCACCAGTGTTTCAGGAGGTTGCGCTGCTTCTACCCTTCATGTGAAGCTCTGTTGGGGCCTTGCACATCCTCAGTGTTATCAGGTTTTGCCCTTGCCTCCATTCCCCAGGCTCCATGTCCCCATTGCATTGTTGGAGGTCCACGAGCCTGTTCTGCAAGACTGGGTAGCGGGTGCGCATGAGATTGTGCAGGATGCAGCAAGCTTCCACGATGTTCCTCACGGTCTCTGGGCGATGCTACATGGTGGTGAAAAGTACCTGGAATCTGTTGGCCAGGATGCCAAAGGCGTTCTCCACCACCCGCCTTGCCCTGGACAGCCTGTAGTTGAAGATCCTCTCTTCACGGGTGAGGCATCTGGAAGTATATGGCTTCATGAGGTAGGTTCTGAGGGAGAAGGCATCATCCCCCATGATGAAGTAGGGCACATCTTGTGTGTCGTTGGGCAGGGGTTCTGGATCTGGGAAGCCCATGATGAGGTTGCATTCCAGCCCCTGCTTGAGGTCACTGGCTTTGTATACCTGGGCATCTGAAGCTGACCCATTGCCTGAAGCATCAATGTACATGAACTTGTAGTCAGCATCGACCATGGTGAAGAGGACGATGCTGAAGAAGCCCTTGTATTTGAAATAAGTGGACCCCGACTTGGCTGGCGCTTTGCAGGCCACGTGTTTGCCATCTATGGCTCCAACGGTGTGGGGGAAGTTCCACTTCTGATACCACTGCTCTGCAACTTTCTTCCAGCCTTCTTCAGTGGAGGGGCACTGGAGGAGCTCCTCCAGGTATTCTTCGATGATGGCCTGCACCACTTCTCTGACCACAATGCTGATGGTGTTGTGTGGCACCCTCCAGCCATACTGCATGCTCCTGTAGGTGGTCCCTGAGGCCAGGTGGTGCAGAGTGAGTGCCACCTTGAGCCCAGGGTCCAGGATGGGCCAAAAGTTGGTGCTCTGCTTGGTCAACCTGGGTGTCAGCCACTCCACAAGTTCGTCAAACATGGCTGGAGGCATCCTCATGACGTTCTGGAATGTACGAGTGTCTTCATTCCTGAGCTCCACCATCAGCTTGTTGTACACTCCATACTCTGCTCTTCTCCCCATCCATCTTCGGACCCAGATGCTTTTTGGCCGCCTCCTTTTCTTCCCGTAGTAGAGTTGAAAGAGCCTGTAAATGGCTTCGCACTGTTGCAGAATGATGGTGGCTACCAAAAGGACTGTGTTACGATCCATGGTGGACATGACTGGATGCTGTGGAAGAGCAAGAGGCAGATGAAGGCTGCAGAGGTCTGCACAGCAGGGCTGCTGGTCTGAAAGTGAGATCCAGGTGAGTTGCTCCCCCTTTTTATTGCCAATATAGGTTTTCCACTATGTGTCCTTTTGCATCCTCTAGACATCCTCTAGACATCTTTAATATCTGAGATAGGTCCCCTCTGCGAACATTTTTTTCCGTTTTTATGCTTTCTTTGTGAGCTGCATCCGCTTTCATCCTTTCTCCATCCGTGCTACTAACACTGCACGTCCATTCCGCGTCCGTTCCGCTTCCTCTCTGTGTCCATTTACCTCTGGAGCGGATTTGAGTTGCGCAGATGCACAGCGGATGCCTAGCGGATGTAGCGAACGCGTAATGGATGACGACGGATGCAGAACAGATGTCCCCCATATGCGTTGCGGATGCAGAACGGACGCGTTGCATACATTTTCCGCTCAAAATGTTTTGAGCAGCTCAAAACTTTTTGAGCAGATGAAATGTCAGTAGACGGATGCTAGACGGATAGAGAGGATGAAAAATGGAGGCAGTGAGTATAGAACAGATGCATCGCGTTAACCAACAAATGGCAAGTGTTTTTCTCCATTTTACATCCTCTTTCCATCTGTTGGTGCAGTGTGTCATGGGCTTTAGGATGATACATGATCTAAGTCTGTTTGGTTTTTGCTCTATGTAGCCTCTTGTGCAAAGGTGTTCAAAATATAACAGATTTCCTATTACTTCAGTTATAAGTTAAGAAATATATTGGTCATATCATATTTTAAGTATTGTGCCCAGTTCCAAGCATACACTTAAAGAAGACTTTAGAGATATTGGAACAAATTCAAAAAATGGCAATAAAAATGATAAGGGGACTAGAAGCTAAGGAATATGGAGAAGAACAAAGGATTAAAGTTTGTTTAACCCTAATAAAAGATTATTAAGGGGTGATAAAATACTCAAGAAATAATCCATAGAAGAAAGTTAGACCTAGAATAATGATGTTACAGAGCTGGATTCTACATTAATATATATAAAAAACCTCTCGAAGAATAAGAGCAGATTTGAGTAAAACTAATTCCCCAAAGAGTATTGCCTTTCCTTCATTGGATTTATTTGAATGGAGGCTCAACAAGTACCAGTTGGAGATGTTTTAATCTGGATTCTTGCACTATTGTTTATTATTATTTAGGAGAACATGACAAAAGAAATATGAAAACATACACACAATCCACATAATTATACAATTTTGTATAATTATATACAAACATTTAATGAGGATATAGCAGTGGCCTCTTAACTGGATGTCCAATTTAGCTATCCAGGTGATCATCTCTGGTATTCTTCTAGGGATCTTCTAGGAATCTTCTGCAGATCATCTAGGGAATTAGAAAACATACATCATAGGTAATGTTGCACAATATGTTTTGCATATCAGCACCACAACCACAAGAGAATTCTTCCCATCCTCATTGATGTAGGATAGAGGCTCTTCTTCCAGTGTCACATCTAATTCTGTTCAATTTTATCCAACCAGAGCAAGGCAGGTTAAAACCAGATGGTCATTAACGGTCAGGCTACAAGAAGGTACCTGGGACCATCAATCTTTCCAGACATTATTAAGGTTAGAAACAGCACTGCTGGATCATGCTAAGGTCATACTTTTCCATTCTTGTATTGCTCATAGTGAACAATCAGATGCCTTCTGGGATGCTTACTAATAGGTGACACAGATACATCCTTCTCCCACCATGGTTTCCCTGCCACAATACTTATTGCTTGGTATTAGTTATCCCGTGACCCTATTATGTCTTATACTTCACCAGAGAAAAATTTAAGAATAAAAAACCTGAACTGAAATGGAGTTGGTGAAGTTAACTCTTAGAGACAAGAATCAAAATAATTTTGTGGTTATTTGGAATCTTTCTGGACTTTCTGTGTAAAAGAGGGGAAAAAAATGAAAATTTGACTTTGGGTTCTAACAATTAAATGAGCTATCACTATAGAAATGACAAGTAGTTATTATTTGGCATAAATAAAAAGTGATATTACAATTTCAATGTATATCTCACTGCACTGAAAAAAGGTTGGAAGTCACTGATGTTTCCCTACCCTCTTTCTCCTTTACCTTTCTTTTTTCCTTTTTTCCCCACTGTTTATTTCTATTTGTATTTTTTTATCTATCTGTGTTTTTTTCTTTGAAAAACTTTTAATTGAAATATTTAAAAACTTTAAAAATATGTTGAAAAAGAAAAAAAAAAACCTTGAACCAAAGAAAAAATGGAAAATAATAGTAAGGTATCTTTAATTGTTTTTATTCATATAAAATAAATAACATATGCAAGACATCCTATACCAGAACTGTATAAAGTAGTTATGGTTGCTAAATTGTAATTCTGTCTATGATCCCTGTGTTTATGACACAATATTTACTGAATTGCATAAAACAAAGTTATTGGGAGTTAACATAGACAGCCTAGGTAATTATTAGGCTCTTAATTGAAGCAACAATAATAAAGTTTTACCATTAAGGAAGTTTGGGGGAAAATATGTAATGATTCTTAAGTATAAATCAGCTATTTATTTATTTAGTGTTCTAATCTACTTTATAATATTAGGTCAAAGTTGTTGAGAAATAAAGTCATGTTTTAAATTCTCATTACTTGGGATTAAGATCCTCATTATCAAACTGCCAATCTAATCGTACCTTTGTCTTTTCAGAAAATAATACATACTATGACATTTGTGAAAAAAGGAATGATACATTGATTGTTATTTGAGGTTTTTGCTCCTGTATTGTAACAAGATTACAGAGATAGTTTTGAAATATTTTTTCCTAACTTTTTTTATTAGGTGGATTTCATGTATTTAGGAAGGCTAGTAAACATTCTGCAGCCTTTATAAATGGGGATAGGACAACTTGCCAACTCATCATGGCCAACTCTCTGCAGGACAACTCACCGTGGAACAATTTAACAATTCTATTTAATTATTTAAAATAAATTATTTTAATTTTTGCCATTCACGTTCCATTCAGTCCCTCCTTTTGCATTTTTTCTTAAATGATTCTATTCTGCCATTTTTTTGATATTTGTGTAATAACTCTGGTCCAGCAGTGAGATGGCCATGGCAAAGTGAACTTGTTAGATATGGAATAGACCTTTGATATGATGGTATTTAAAGAAAATTGAAACTATTTTGGCTAAGATGGTGGCACAGTGGTTAGAATGCAGTATTGCAGGTAAACTCACTGCTCACTGCCAGGTGTTTGTTTGTGACTGGATCAAGGTTGGCTTATCCTTCCATCCTTCCAAGGTCAGTAAAATGAGGAGCCAGATTGCTGGGGATAAAATATGCTGACTCTGTAAACCACTTAGAGAGTGCTGTAAAGCACTATGAAGTGGTATATAAGTCTAAGTGCTATTGTTAAATGTGATATTTTTACATTTTGTCAGCAATGAGATCTTTCAGACAAGTTTATGACAAATGGGATTATTTTTTCCTTTGTTAAGATGTCCCATTAAATTCATCCTTTAACTTTCCTTCAATTTAATGTTATATTTGACTATTTTGTCATGCAGTTAAAGGATATTTTTTGTGGTGTGATGGGCGGCAAACAAATTCAATAAATAAAAATAATATTCAAATTACTGGTGTTGAAATGTTATTATATGCTGGATATATATCCTATGCATAATTATAATTTTTATAACAAAATTTACAGTTACAGTACATTGTA
This sequence comes from Laticauda colubrina, assembly GCA_015471245.1. Taxonomy (NCBI): domain Eukaryota; kingdom Metazoa; phylum Chordata; class Lepidosauria; order Squamata; family Elapidae; genus Laticauda; species Laticauda colubrina. Next base: position 27,200,319 of record BLBF01000011.1, on the reverse strand, counting down.
ATTCATTAGAGCAAGTCTCATAAACTTCCTATTGGCTTTAAATATATATGTAGAAATTTCTAAAAAGTAAGATTGTACTTTCTTATTTTTTCCTCTGTTCAATAATGTCCAAATCATAAGACTGTGTCAAGCTTCCCCCCGCCTTTTCTTCTTTCACTGAAGAAATGACAGATACACTGATCTGACAGACTGCTTTGATAGGTATTTTTCAGAAATGGTTTGCCATTGCCTCATTCCTTAGCCTAAAAGAAAGGGAATGGCCCAAGGTGATCTAGCCTAGTGTGGGACTAGAACTTATGATTTCTGGTTTCTAATTTAATGCCTTAAGCACTACACCAAATTGGCTTTCAATCATCAAATTGACTTTCAATCATCAATTTGGCGACTGGAGTGCCCTACATATATAGGAAAAATATGGTCAGTAAACTTTCTGTGTATATTAAAAGTAAATATGCAAAAATATTTATAGCATATTAATATTGTTATTAATAGGTAGTTAAAATCTAAATTGATCGGGAAAATGTATTTATAAAAATAAGCATGATCATAAGACTAATGTTAGTATTTAGAGCTGTTTTAAGTTAATACCCTTAAGATAAATATTCAGCAGATTGATAAATTATTAAGAACATTTTATGTGGAGAACAAACTACTAGATTTCATTAATATATTAATCATCTTTGTGATTTTGGAGGAAACTTTTCTGATTTTTATATTTAAAATATAATTTTAAATGGTTCATTCATGTGATCAGGTTGAAAGATCATTATGGTCACAATAGAGTCATACTGGGTGACCCTACTGGGTATCATGGCAGGATTCCTTTTTTAGTCATAATCATTAGATTTCCAATGTTAAAGATATATTTGGAAGTTGCCATGAAATATAATTTATTTTTATAAATAATTCATTATTTTTATAATGAATTCATACTCTGGGATAATCCCCAATTTAAGCTATTAATAAATCCTTCAAAAAAAAAACTAGGCTCATAGGGCAGTGATACTGATTTATATGTTGCATTTTTATGGCAATGTAAGTTTGGAACAATATTATTTAGCTAGGACATAAGATAGGTTTTACTTTTGATACTTACTATCTATATGACCAAATAGTACTCGCCACCATTTTTTAAATTTTATTGTCTGCACTAGAAATGCATGTGACAAGCACTGTATAACTTCTTTAAATTCATTAGGTACAATTACTTTAAAGATGTATGCCTAATCTAAGCATGCATTTGTAACTTCCAATCAAGTAATTATTTTTTTCTTCTTCTCATCTCTGTTATGAAGATTTTAAGACAGCCTGCTTTGAAAGGGAGAAAGTTAAGGTTCCCTTTGAAGCAAGTGTGCACAGAGGCTCTCAAATGTAACTTGTTTTATTTATGGTTGAATGAGAGATTCATATGTTGATACTAGCATGGGGTTCTACCGAAAAAAAAAAGTTTCTTGGGATGCAGATGATATTTGGAGGCAAAGCCTGACATGTTTGAAGGTAGGTATATCTAAAAGAAGGAACATCAATCTGTTTAAGGAAACTCAGGTGTGATTTGAAAATAGATCAGAAAAATCTTCAGAGTAAAGAACGGTAAAAGCAGATTGGCATTCTTGAAAATTGATCAGACAACTTTCCTTATAAGTATAGAATTACAAGGAACTGTTAGAAGGGGTAGATAAAGCATTCTTCCTCATAGCCAAATCTAAGCTAAATGCAAACATGAGTTGTTCATAAAACTATAGTTGTTTTGTTCTTCTTTCAATGCAAAATGATTCTGGCCTTGTCTCATCATCAATTCGAACAAATTTAGTCTGCAAGTTAACATGCAAGCCTGAAACTCAAGATGTCCTTCAGTTTGTAAAATGAAGAGGAAACAAAGATAAACTGCATAGCTTTGAGGATTAAAGATGAAGGCAAATGGAATATTTTAAATATATATTGTTTTAAAGTGAGAAGGAGTCTGTTTTTACAGGAGGGTGAAATAAAATGATTGCTCAGATATTTCTACCTAGTCTTTCTTCCCCAGACTGATTCCCAAAAGCTATGTAATAGATTATTTAAAGTTGTCATTTCATTCTAGTTCTTATGCACAGGGAATGTAATATATGTTATAACACTTTCAGATGCTGAGACATGAATGCAGTTCTTCCTGGGGCATTGACATTTATTTTCACAAGAAACAAAAAAAATGGGTTACTTGCATATAGACTTATCCCCTTCTCTTGAATTTGAGTTTGAGCTTGATGGTGCTGATTTGATTTTCCACTAGAATTCAGAGCGCTGAGAACTGGAAGCAGCACCATCCATCTAATATGGAAGCAGAAAGAAAATAATCTCTCTTGGAGGCATTAAAGCAGCCAAGTCTTTTTTTCTAGACTTTTACAACTGATTCTACCAGCTGTTTCAATGTCCTCTTGTGTAAATGCTTGAAGCAGATTATGAAGTAACTATGTGAGACTGGATAAAGATACAAAGTCTTTATTTAAAGCCCATGTCACACTGCACCAACAGATGCAAAGAGGATGTAAAACGGACAAAAAACCTTGCCATCCGTTGGTTAACGTGATGTACTCACTGCCTCCGTTTTGCTTCCTCTCTATCCGTCCAGCATCCGTTTATTGATGTTTCATCCGCTCAGAAAGTTTTGAGCTGCCCAAAACTTTTGAGCGGAAAATGTATCCAATGCATCTGTTCTGCATCCTCTAGGCATACGAGGGACATCCGTTCTGCATCCATTACGCATCTGCTATATCCGCTAGGCATCCGCTGTGAATCCGCACAACTAAAATCCATTCCAGTGGTAAACGGACGCAGGGAGGAAGCAGAACGGACGCGCAGCATTAGTAGCACAGATGGAGAAAGGATGAAAGCAGATGCAGCTCATCCGCTCTGCATCCGCTCTGCATCCGCTCTGCATCCTCTACGCATCCGCTCTGCATCCTCTACACATCCTCTACGCATCCGCTCTGCATCCTCTACGCATCCGCTCTGCATCCTCTATGCATTCTCTACGCATCCTCTACATATCCTCTACGCATCCTCTATACATCCGCTCTGCATCCTCTATACATCCGCTCTGCGTCCTCCTCACGTCCATTCCTTTCCGTGTTATCTGCTCTGCTTATGCAAATTTTTGCCCCTTTTGAGAGCGGATAACAATGGATGGAACATTTTGCTCATCCGTTGTGTCCTTTTTGCATCCGTTGGGCAGTGTGACATGGGCTATAAAGCACTAGGGAGGGGTATTTTTTTGCCTCCTCCTATACTTCAAGAAACATTTCTTTTATGGGATTTGTGTCAATCTACTCTTTAGCCAAGAGTAAGAGGATAAAACCATGAAGCAAGCGTGACTATATTTTCTTTCCAATTATTTATCTGTTGGTCTATAATGATATTGTGGCTGTATTGTACTGAACTTGTACTTTGCTATTTCACTCTCCATCCTGATTGTGCCTTGAACTAGAATGTAACATTACTTGTTTAATATTTTTTTAAATTAAAGGTAAGATATGTAACCTTTTTGTGCTTAGAAGATGTATTATTGTTTAATAGAAAAGAAGTAAGTTGAATATGAAGTTAATATCCTGTTTCTTTTCTCCTTCTTTTCTCCTTATGTTGCCTGAAACACATATGATGGAACACTTTGTTGCAGGAAGTTAAAAAATGATACGAAGTGAGAAGTCTGCCTATTGTCAACAGGGGATTAATAGACTGAGCTTGAGAAAGCTTGTAGTGATGCATTGTTTTGAATACAGATATTGAAAAATGCAGCAACCTATCTACTGATCATAAAGATGCTAAGTTGGACCATTGTTTAAAAGAAGTGATCTCAAATAAGCCAAGTAATGGAGCCCAGTCTGAAATTTTAGCATGACGAAGTGAAGGCTGACTCAGAGAAACCAAAATTAAGATGCTTTGAAGGCAACAAGAACTTATCAAGATTGAAAAAAAAGTTGTTGTTTTTTTATCTGCCTGGAAGAGGGACTTTACCATCTAACCCACTATATATGCTTCTCAAATAAATGTTCAGGTCTTCTTTTCCTTCAACTTTCATCACACTTATTTTGCACCCTTGTAGTACATATTGCAACATAAAATTTATTATTAATAGCCAGTGAAAGGATTACAAAAGGTATTGCCAGCTAGGACATCCTGAAAAATAAATAATAGTGGAACACAAACAGCTCAATAGTGGGCATAAGACCTCCAAGTACTGACAATTCTGTGAAGTGATACTATTATGATAGTTGGTTCTCATCTGTGTCACTAATTGATAATAAACTTAAAGGACTATCTAAATTTTACATCTCGGAAGAATCATTTCTATCTTTCTCACTCAGTTTGGTAAGCTTTGGCAAGTCTTCATTGCTGGATTTCAGAATGTTGACTTTGAATTTTTCTCTGCTTGTTTCTTATTCAGTTTGTGTGCTTTTGCTTGGCTATTTGTCTGATTTGAGGGAGGATTTTGAGGCTCTTGGCACAATAAAGCTTAGATATCTCCTTGAGAGATTTAATGGGCATTGCCATGGATGGTCGTGTAAATGTAAACTTTTTGCAATTCAAAGAGATACCCTAGTTGAGATGCAGGAGATGATTTTAGGTGTATACTCAATCTAATTAAAGAATGTTAAACAACTTGTTACAGCCCAAATGAATGAAACTGCACTGGAACTATCCATATAAGCTCTAACACAGCATTAATTTAATTGGCAGTTGAATGCTTGTTTCAGATTTCTCACATATTAATTATCTGCCTCCAGACACTATACACTGAAGTGATCCTTTGTCAGTTCTATGATACATAAAATGATACTGAACTTTTCTGCAGAATTTCAGCATGCACCAAAAGCAGGGATGTCAAAAATATGCTCTTTTGTATGTGGAGAGACATAGACTTAATTTGTCAATATTTGGACAGCTGGTTGGTTATTTAGAGAAATATTTGCAAACTGTGAAGATACAATATTATTTAGCACTATTAATGATGTAAATGAAATTTCACAGATTTGGCTACTTGGTACTTACTATCAAATTAGATAAGAGAAACAATAGCTCCTTAATTGGGCTAAAAATCGCAGATAAAGATAAAATGATAAAGATATCTAGAATAGAATTCAGTAATTTTAAGAAATATTAATAGGAATGATTTAAGAACACAAAATTCTAAGTTAAGTGGATCAAAACTGAACAGGTTTCAAATCATAAACTAGACTGATTTGTCTGTCCAGATGTGGAATTACTCTTCCTGTATGTTGCTGTCGGTATTAAACCATGATGGGTCATTAATTTTTTGAGTTCAATTGTTTTTTTAAAATCTTCTCCAATAAAGTCATTTAAGACATATTAGAGACCAATCCAAATGCTGTGGTAGGTACTGAATGGGCAGTAATGAAGCCAGCACAATATTCCCTATCATCACTTTGCCTGGCTAGCAAAATTTTGTGATATGGAGATGCTAAATTTAGAGAGGCATGAATTAAGGGCAGCTGACTTAATATAAGCTGTCTTAACAAAAAATTTATATATGCAACCCCAAGATTCTAGAATGGTTTCCTTAACCATCAATGTAAGCATGAGCATCTAGCTTGAAGACCTTCAAGCACCATTAAGATCTGACTAGATAGACTGGAAAAAGGGGTTAGGTAAATAGATAGCTAGAAGGCCATGAGGTGCAAAGCAAAATATTAGCCACTATCTTTATACCAAAGTATATTCTTATTGGACAGCGAAAATAGTGGATGTCTTTAGTCCAGCATTGTCTGGAAATGTGCCTTCTTTCCCAGGGAAAGGTAGATGCATAGAAGGGACCAAACCTACCAGCCTATATTCTAATGCAGGGTGCTTGAATGAGAAGACTAATCAAGACTACTCTTTATGGAAGCCACCTTTGATGTATTCTTAAAATACCACATTGATCTACTTTGAGTCCCTAGTTAACTTGTCCTCCCATAATAATATATGGAGCTGGATTATAGAAGATGAATTTATATTTTCTTTTATTTATTTAATTTTTTATATTTATTATATTTCTGAACGAGCCATCTCTCTCACAGAGAGAAATCTGGGTATTGTACAATAACACATCAAACTATAAAATGGTATATAAAAATTCAAATGTTAGAATTAAAATTTTTGAATTGAAAGTGTTTAGAAAAATCATTTTTTAAGGAAGCAAAAATAATTAAACCTGTTAAAAATTAGTTGACAAATGCAAGGTGTTGTGGCTTGTGTATAAATATATTCCTGATGGTTTGTTACTCTTCAGAATCTCAGAGGCTTCACGGTATCTATGCTGAAGAAACAAACCTGAAGATACCAGGGTTTGTACTTGTGCCTTTTAACAGGAAAACTATGCGCTGTATTACTAAGCAGTGGCATCCAGTTTCATTGGTGTACTCTCAAACAAAGATGGGGAGCTATATATCCAGACAGATCCATGGACAGCCTTTGTTATGTAAGGGGGAATCATACATGATGTTGGAGGTCCAAGTTTTATAGAATCTCCTTTATTTTCTGTTATTTTAAGAGGCTCTTTTAAATTACATTCCTTTGTGATGTTGTTTTCTGGTTGCTTTCAAGTAATTTTTTAAAAAATGTTTCATGATGTCATTTTATTTGTTGGGTGGAAAAGGAAAGGAGAAAGAGAAGGGAAAGGAGGAAAGAAGGAAAGGAAAGATGCAGCTTTGCTTATTTTCCACTTTATGACATATGCAGGTCCTATACATTTTCCCCATGGATATTTTAGACTTTGCACAAAATTTTCTTTGAAGTACTGTATGAGCATATTTAGTTGTAGTTTTATTTTATTTTTTTTGCTGGATGTGACTTTTATGTGGGGTAGCTGCTTACTAATTTCTTTACTGCTAGGTAAGGGAGCTTGGTATATCTTGAAAACTACAGCTGGGCTCCCTATTTCTTTATTTCTCTGTGGTATTTTTCATTTGTGTCTTTGCCTTTTGATTTCTCATTTCTATTTTTAATTTTGCCCGTTTGAGTAACCAGCATGGATAGGAAGGCTTTGATGCTTAATAAGATAGAAGATAGTTTGAAAGGAATAAGAATTCTTGGCTCTACTGGCAGAGTGGGGAAAAAAATACAGCTGTATGGGTGAAAAAGATTTCTCTCCCCCCAAGTCATATGTTGAACTTTTTCCAAAAACTTTGATTAATCAAGTGGCCCCTACCCAGGATTCATGATATAGTCCTGCCTACTAAGCATCAATACACATGGGAGACACATGTCCTTGGCTGATTCATAAATGGTGTAAATTTGAAAATGATGCCATTTTCTTTATATATATGAGAGAACTAGAAGGAAATAAAGGTCAGAGCATAAGAAGAAGAGAGAATGGGTGTGAGTTATAGTTTAGGGTATCAGTACTATAAATGCTGGGTAGATAAAACTATTATCAGTCATTCATCATTTATCATCTTTATGTAGATATTAACTGTGATTTTAAGAAAACAATAAAGAAAACAATAGAGAAAAGATAAGAAATGGTGTTTTACGAATACTGGCCCTTTAAAAATATTATTTCCTATGATCAGTTTTTTTAAAGACAGAACTAAAAAGCATACAGATTCTGGAAATGCATTTTTTTTTTGCCCTTTTCTGTTCTCATCTTAGTAGTGGGCATTAATGACAGAAGAAAAACTATTCCATATACTATATGTAGAGGTGTTAAATTATTACTAAGAAGGAGCAAGTGGGTTTGCCATCTTAGATCTGATCCTCATCTTTGGGAAAGAAAAAGTAAAGGTGAAAGATATTGTGTTATGACATTCAGGAAAAGAGAAAAGCCAAGTTGTGCAAATTGGATTTCAGAAGAGCAAGTTCTAAGGAACTCCAATGGGAGGTAGATTGGAGTCAATCTCTTGAAATCCCAAAGGAGAAGTTGCAGGAAAGAATTGGGACATTCTATTCTATTTCATTTTATTATGTTTTCTGGCAAGAATTTCCCTAAGCTGTGGTGATCCTGTTTATTTCACATGCTGAAGTTCAGAGGGGCGGGGGCATAAAAGCATTCCCCTAGCAGAGAGAGGATGACAGCAGCCATTATCCAAAAACTGAAAGGCAGGGCCAGGTTGTATAAAAACCAGATGATTTTGGGAAGAGAGGGGTTATGATTTCCCACTTTATCCTTATCACAGTGGTTAGAATGCAGTATTGCAAGCTAACTCTACATTCCCACATTCGATCCTGATTGGTTCAAGTTTAACTCAGCCTTCAATCCTTCCAAGGTTGGTGAAATGAGAATCCAGATTGTTGAGGGTAAAATGCTGACTCTATAAACCACTCAGAGAGATATGTAAAGCACTGTGATAAATCTAGGTGCTATTGCTATTTATGGAATTCAATAGTGGGATTCAATTTTTTTTACTACTGGTTCTGTGGGTGTGGCTTCATGGGCATGGCTTGGCGGGCTTGGCAGGGGAAGGATATGGTAAAATCTCCATTCCCTCCCCACTCCTTGGGGAAGGTTACTGCAAAATCCCATTCTCTCCCCACCCTGCTTACCTGCTTTCCAGCTCCATTCTCCTGTGCAGGGCAATAAAATAAGACCTAGCTGATCAACTGAGAGTTGGGAGGCAGAGAGCAGATCAGAGCGGGGCCAGTCAGAGGTGGTATTTGCCTGTTCTCCGAATTATTCAACAAAGTTTTCTATGACATTTCTTAACAAAATGGAAAAGCATGAGTAGGTTGAAAAAATAATTGGAGTGAAAAGAGTGTGTCTGTTACTGGCTCACATATTCACAGTATAACTGGCAGAAAGATTTAATTTTTAAAAAGTCACAGTTTTGAATTTGTAACAACTGAATTTGAATTGTATTGTGTGATAATGATTATTTCCAAGGTTTAGAAAGTATTGAAGCTGTACCTGAAAATTAAATATATTAAAAGCCCACATTGATTCAATAGGCAAAATATGTTGGTTGCAATCTAATGCTTGAGCAGTGGGAAAATATGTGCAGTGGACTGAAATTTACATTGAACAGTAATCTGAAAGATAATTTCCAAAAAATGACATACCATCGGTACTTAACACCTGATAAACAGTCAAAGATGTATCAAGGTGTTTCAAATGTCTGTTTGAAATGTATTTGTAAAGAAGGCACTTTTTATCATGGATTTGTGGACTTGAGATAAAGCAAAGTAATATTGGGGCCATATTTATGATTTAATTTGGAAGATACTTAAAATAAACATAAAATTGAACCCAGAATTTTTTATTTTAGGACTATTGGATGAAGACCTTGGAAAAAAATTGGAACTTTGTTTTTTTGTATGTGTATGTGCATGTGTGTGTGTATAATTATATATAATTATATATAAAATAGTAATACTTGGAGACCCTTCTAGACTTTGTATTTTCAACAGAAAGGAAAAATGCATTTTTGGCTTTTGCTGAGTAGATTAGCTTGTTGTTATAGAAATGGCCAATATTTACTAATTAGGAAAAAGTAAAAAGTTGAGGTTGTAGCTCTTTTTGTTTTTGCTGCACTTAAAACAAGTTTTTTATCTCTTGCTTTTTATCTTTCCCCTCTACCATTTAACTTAAAGTCCCAGCTGGACTTTCTTGTTTTTCTTTGAAGATGCTTCACTTCTCATCCAAGAAGTTTCTTCAGCTCTTTCAGCTTCTTTCCGAGCTGAAGAAGTTTCTTGGATGAGAAGAGAAATGTCTTCAAAGAAAAACAAAAAAGTCCAGTTGCTTCTTGAAAAAGCATCTTTGGGACAACCATGACCTGGATGACTGAGAATCTCCGTCAATATTTAACTTAAAGATTTAACTTAATTTAAATGCCATATTAATGGCATTAGTGCAGCATTGCCAAATCTGGATCTCCTTAAAAATTCCAAAAAAGAAAGAACACATGTCAGATGTCAACTTGTGAAACTTTCCTGACCTGCTTCCGAATTGCCAAAGACAGGGGCATGGGAAATCACACCTCACAGCTGCACCAAGGAATTTACTTCTCAGACATAACAAGATGCATTTGGGCTGAGCAAGTTAAGGCCATCTCCATGGATACCAGCAATGCCTAGAGGGAGTGACTTCTACAATCCGCAAAATTACTTCATTGGAGAATGTGACCAGGGTCACTTTGGGGAGAGTGGGAAACAGGGTAGAGGCAAGGCCTTGAAGGGGGTGAAATCAGAGTTGGCTTCACCTAGGTAATACTGATATGGTGCTCCTAATAAAAGACTGGATTTCTATTGCCAGATGGCTTGAGACTCTTCATTGTGTTAAGGCACTGGTTGGAATCCTGGCATAGGATTAGAAACTTCCATCATTGTATGTATAATTGGAAGCCACTGACTTAGTGTTTTTTATTACTAGAAAACTCACACTACCACTTCTTAATATCAGCAGCACACACTATGTAAGGTACCTGCTGTAATGGCAAAAAATAATAATGACAAAATTTTCCCTAATTATAAAATAAGAACTCTTTTGTAGAGTTGTAATTGCAGGAATGTTCCAATCTCGGATGGCAAACCTCAGATAAAGTATGTTTTCAAGCAAATACAACTCAGGCAAACAAAGTCACTAATCTATGGATAAAGGAGGGTTAGAGAGGGGAAGTAGACATATGTTAGACTTTAACTAGAGATAATTAATTGTATGGATTACTGTACTAAACAGTAATGAAAGTTAAGTAGTAACCAAAGTTAACCAATGATGGAGGATAACTAAAAATGTATATAAATGCAAAGACTATACTCCAATAAAGATCATCATCATAATTCAGTTGTTCATGATAAAACAACTTGACTGCCTCATCATTACAACAAGTGGTGCCTTAACAGGGACCCCCTCACTTCGTCCGGCAAGGATTTGGTGCACCTTCAACCCTTTGTGGATTCTTCAACCTTTTGGTTTCTGTAAGTATGGGGACTTTGCTTTCTGAGGAACAAAGGAAGCATGTAGATGAATTAGGCTATTTGTTGAAGAAAAATAATACCGAGGTACCACAGAGAAATCTCTTAAGGCTGGTCTAGGAGATTGCAGCTCAGTGCCTATGTTACCCAGAAAAGGGGTCTTTAAAATTAACTGATTGGGAACGTATTGGGAAAACATTGCATACTGAACCTTGAGCAAAAATAGAAGTTTTGCATGTGTGGCATGTCGGCATGCAATTGAAACATTTGGTCACAATAAACTTTCTCTTTTAACACCTCCACCTTCACGTTATACTAATGCTGTCATTTGTCCCCCTTCTTCACCTGGAATATATGTCTTCATATCACATCAGCTCTTGCAGATACAGGGCAAAAGCCTCCTGACTCTATTGTTCAGTCTTCTTTTCAGAAAATGGTAGAAACCTGTAAAAGGGATGCCTGTGTCTCAGGAAAAGAACTTGCAGAATTACTGTCTGTTTTTCCAGTACAATATCGTCTTGGTCAGGGGCCACAGCTTGGACTGCAAGTAGCAGAATGGGAGGGTCTGCCTTATCAGATCTTAAGAGAGTTTAAAAAGGCAGTTACAGACTATGGGATTAGTGGTAACTTTACAAGAGGACTTGTAGAAGGAATAGAAAATGGTTATAGAATGATCCCTGAAGATTGGAAGCAAATATTTTGCATGATTTTAACATCCATGCAATATGTGATTTGGGAGAGTGAACACATGAGACATGCTCAAACTGCTGCTTTAGGAAGAGGAGGAGCATATACAGTTGAGCAGCTATTTGGTTCTGGACCATTTGGTCCAATTCCTACTCAAGTTGTTCTTCCTCCAGCTATGTTAACTATTGTTTCTGAATGTGCCTTTCATGCTTTTCTTAAGGTACCCCAAGCTGGAGAACCCAGAGCAAATTTTTCAAACATTCGACAGAATGCCAATGAGCCTTATGGTGACTTTGTTGAGCGTCTGTCCAAAGCAATTAGACAACAGTTTGATCATCAGGAAGCTGCTGTTGAACTTCTTCTCCAGTTAGCTGTTGAAAATGCTAATGCAGATTGTAAAAGAGCTTTAAAGGCTACTCCTCATTACACTCTGGCAGATATGCTGCGAGTCTGCCAGGATATTGGATCACAAACTTATAAAATGCATTTGTTAGCAGCTGCTATTCAGAAAGGACAGTGACCAATTTGTAACTGTTTTAGGTGTAAGAAGCCTGGCCACTTTCAGAAAGACTGTCGTTCTACACCTTCTATGCCTCAGAATTGTTCTTTTAAAAAGTGCCCTATTTGTAAAAAGGGATTTCATTGGGCCAATCAATGTTGGTTTTGGTTGGGAAACTTGCCAATGGGTGTGGCACCCACCCAGAATCCAAAGTGTGCCTTTCCCATCACTCTGACTCCTCCAGCAGTCTCTCTCACTCTTCCCTAGCCACAGCCGGTACTGCTGGGATCGATTTCATCACTCAAGAGGAAATTGAGTTTAAATTTCCCATGGAAGTTAAAATAGTCCCATCTCAATTTAAAGGTCCTCTTCCTTCAGGATTAGTTGGCTTAATTTTGCCTCGTTCTTCTGCATACAAAAAGGACTATTTTGTTGTGCCTGGGGTAATAGATTCAGATTACTATTTTGTAATCTGGTATCCTCATTTTGAATTTGGTATCCCCATGATTCAGATTTGGGTGAATCTTCCTCAAGTTCTTCCTTGTAATTCTTCTGTTGCTCAATTGCTTCTTCTTCCATATGAAATTCTATCTCCTGGTATAGGTAATCATGGGGATGCAGGATTTGGGTCAACTTCTTTATCTGTAGGCTTACTTCATCAGCTGAACTCCTCTCATCCTTTGTTTATGCTCTTCCTTAAGCCCATGTCACACTGCACCAATGGATGCAAAGAGGATGTAAAATGGAAAAAAAAGCTTGCCATCCATTGGTTAACGTGATGTACTCACTGCCTCCATTTTGCTTCCTCTCTATCCGTCCAGCATCCGTTTATTGACGTTTCATCCGCTCAGAAAGTTTTGAGCTGCCCAAAACTTTTGAGCGGAAAATGTATCCAATGCATCCATTCTGCATCCTCTAGGCATATGGGGGACATCCGTTCTGCATCCATTACGCATCTGCTATATCCGCTAGGCATCCGCTGTGTATCTGCACAACTAAAATCCGTTCCAGCGGTAAACGGATGCAGGGAGGAAACAGAACGGATGCGCAGCGTTAGTAGCACGGATGGAGAAAGGATGAAAGTGGATGCAGCTCATCCTCTATGCATCTGCTCTGCATCCTCCATGCATCCTCTACGCATCCGCTCTGCATCCACTCTGCATCCTCTACGCATCCGCTCTGCATCCTCTACGCATCCTCTATACATCTGCTCTGCATCCTCTATACATCCGCTCTGCGTCCTCCCCACGTCCGTTCCTTTCCGTGTTATCCGCTCTGCTTATGCAAATTTTTGCCCCTTTTGAGAGCGGATAACAACGGATGGAACATTTTGCTCGTCTGTTGTGTCCTTTTTGCATCTGTTGGGCAGTGTGACATGGCCTTTAATAAACAACCATTTCAAGGGTTATTGGATACTGGAGCTGATATTATTGTCATCTCCTCTTTACAGTGGCCAGTACAGTGGCCAAAAACGACAGTTTCTTCATTGTGGGGAATAGGAGGTTCTACAGCTGCTTGGCAGAGTGTTCAAGAAATTAATGTTACAACATCTGCTGGTAAGTCCTTTTTCCTACAACCATACATTCTAGATATTCATACTAATATTTGGGGGCATGATATCCTTTCTCTTCTTAATGCCCATTTGATTCTTGTTGATGACTCTTCCTCTTAAATGGCTCTGTTCTACACTAGTTTGGGTGGAAAAATGGATATTATCAAGGGAAAAACTCACTGCTTTACAACAAATTGGTTCAAGAACAATTGGCTGCTGGTCATATAGAACTTTCTACTTGTCCTTGGAATACTCCTGTCTTTGTTATAAAAAAGAAAAATGGGAAATGGTGTTTCCTTCATGATTAAGAGAAATTAATAAATGTATCCAACCCCTGGGTCCTTTACAATGTGGTCTACCAAATCCTAACTTGATTCCTAATTTTTATAAATTATTGGTAGTTAAATAAACTACTGATCTTAAAGACTGCTTTTTTACTATACATTTGCAGCCTCAAGACAAAGAAAAAATTGCATTTACTGTCCTAGCTTTTAATAATAGCATGCCCACAAAACAATATCATTGGCAAGTGTTGCCTCAGGCGATGCTTAATTCCCCTACACTTTGTCAATATTTTGTGGATAATGCCCTTCAACTGTTTCGGAATAAAGTTCCTTCCTATTTAGTCTATCATTATATGGATGATATATTGATAGCAGCCCCGGATTTTGATGAATCTAAGTTGTTAAAAGAGTTAACGGATATTGAGGCATGACAGGGATTGTATATAGCCTCAGACAAAATTCAAAAGGTAGAACCTAAAACCTACTGAGGACATAGAATGTTGCATAATTCCTCCATTCCAATTCTTCCTGAATTACAAGTGCAGAAATCATATACATTAGTACAATGGCAAAAATTACATGGCATTATAAATTGGGCACACCCATTCTTCTACATTACAACTGGTGATATGTTTCCCTTATTTCAGTCTTTGAAGGGAGCACAATCACCAGGAGATCTAGTTGTATTAACTGATCTTCAAAGAACATGCCTTCAAGAAATATTGAATAAGTTTAAGCATTGATATGTGGACAGGATAACATCCTTAACAGGACTTTGCTTAGCTATTCTTACCACTACACCCTTACCCAAGACACGGGATGTCTTTATTCTAATGTGTCCCCGCAAGCGGTCAACATTCATGAATGGATTAATTTGTCAGCTACTCTGCCTAGAAACATTTATCCTTATCAATCAGCATTAGAGGATTTGATTATTAAAGGTCGTAAACGAGCCTTTCATATTACAGGACAGGATCTCATTAGCATAGCTTTCACTCGTGCAAAAGTTGAACATCAGCATTTGATGATGATTTCAGAATCATATCAGACAGCCTTTTTTCAATATGTGGGAAACTTGTATTCTTTACCCAAGGATCCTAGAATAGTGGTTACTACTACTTTAAATCTGGCCTTTTCTTCCATTTTTGTGCAAAATCCTATTTCTGAAGCTCTTACAGTCTTTACTGATGGATCACCTACAAGGGGTGTGGTTATCTGGCAGATTCAACAACAATGGTATTCTAAATTTACTGCCATGCAGACTTCAGCTCAACGTGCTGAGCTGGCTGCTGTGATTTTGGCTTTACAATTGTTCAGTGAACAACATATTCACTTGATCGTTGATCCTCAATATGTGTATTTAGCAATGCAATCTCTTCCCTTTTCTTATTGTGCTCTCTCTTTGGATAAGAATTTGTTATCCTTGTTTTTATCTTTAAAGAATAGTTTGGAAACTCGCTTGTATTCTTTGTATGTAGAACACATTCGAAGTCATACTCCCTTTACTAATGCCTTGACTGAAGGAAATCAGAAGGCAGATGAATCCTTAAAGGATGTTGCATCTTTGTTTGCTGATCCTGTTGCTAGTCATTCTTATTTTTATCAAAATGCCAAATCGCTTGCAAAGCAATTTAAAATTTCATTATCTCAAGCCCGGGATATTGTCTGTGCTTGTCCAGCTTGTCAGCAACTGGAAGTTCCCTTTCCAGTGGGTGTCAACCCATGAGGAACCCAAGCTAATCAAATTTGGCAAATGGATGTAACTCAATTTTCAACCTTTAAGCCATACTGTTATCTTCATATTTCTACTGACACTCATTCACACTTCCTTTGGGTTACTGCTTCAAAACATGAACATACTTCAGATGTTATTTCTCATTGCCTATCCTCTTTTGCTGTAATGGGTTGGCCTTCTCAGTTTAAAACTGACAATTACCCCGCTTATATTAGAAAGGAATTTCAAACCTTTTGTCAGAAATGGAATATTACTTTAGTGCATGGAATTCCTTACAACTCTCAGGGTCAAGCTATAGTAACAACAGAAACAGATGAGCGAGCTCATCGTACTTTTAAAGCAGAAACAATTACAAACTGAGTCTGGCCCTTACCATCTGCAAAAGATTCAAAATCTCATTGCTGTAGCATTATATACTTGGAATTATTTAACCTTTTTAGATTCTCTTGCAGACTCACATGTTAATTTGCATTTTCGAACTACTGAATCTTTAGCAAGGCCTTTGGTAAAGTATCGCCAAGCTCCAGATCCAACCTGAAAAGGCCCTACACTGCTGATCACCTGGGGTCGTGGTTACCTCGCCATGGAAGATCCTTCTACTTGACAAGCAGTGTGGGTTCCAGCGCGCTGTGTTCATCCGTATCATGGCATGGCATCAGGGCCTTCACAACCCAATTCCGGATTTCAATCTTCATCTGAACACGGAAGTCCGTCTTCCAAGGTTGACGCACCCGCAACCCATCACTTGGGGCCAGGTTAAATCTACCACATATCAAGCTCAACAACTGCAGCAGGCCTCATTACATCAGACTCCTGAAAATCTTGTTGCTGCTGTTTTTGCTATTATTACTGCAAACTCTGTTACCCTTTTTCTTTGTATTTTCTTGTTTCTGCTCAAAATGACACTTCTGTGGTTCGTCTTAACCCAAATTTGTGGGTTTGTCATGCCCAATACATGTTTATGACCCATGGCACAAATATTACTTTATACTATGAGCCCCCAATGGTCAAGTTTCTTTTACCCCTAACTTGATCATGTCTTCTACATTTATTGTCTCACAACTACAATCTATTTCACACTCCTGACTATTTTCTACACCCCCTATGCAATTGAATTCTATCTGTTGGTGTTACTTGAAAGTTAGTCAATTTACAAGGGGTCTGTGTTTCTGTTGTCACACTAAACACACTTGGCTTCATAATTGGTCATATTGAAAAAGCTAGGGAATTATAGTTATTGTTCTGACTACTATTGGTTGTCAGGTACCTTTAATTCTTCTTTGCATGGAATTAATATAGCTCCTGATATGTATCCTGACAATTTTCCTATTTTTAATGCCTCTTATCAATTTAATACAAGATCGATATGCGCTGGTTGTCAGCTTAAGGATCCTAATATGTGGTTCTTTTTTAATAAATATGCTACTAATGTTCATCCTCAGAATTATCAATGTGCAACTATAGGTTATTTGACTCTATCTGTTCAAATAGGTAAACTCCCATCAACTTGACAGCAGTGTTCCTCTCTGGGGCCTACATGTAATGATGAAGTCATTGCTGACACACAATTGTCTTCTGGTTCTACATTTGGCTGTGCATTGGCAGGGGCCATTACAGGAGTCCTTACCCTAGGCTCTTATTCTGGCATAATTGCTCAAGAAAACAGATGATCTATTCTTAGTTTCACCAGCAGACCAAAGTCTGCAATGCTTTCTGCTATTATAGAATATAATACATAATACAGAATGCTATTCTGCTATTATAGTCAAGGCTACTGTTGCTATTATTCGTGATTTACAGAATGAAATAGAAGACTTAAATCAAGATGTCTTACAGCAGTGTTTTGCCCGTCAGGGAGGGTTCTGTATGTTAGTTGGATGCCGTGGATGTGCTGTGCATTTTCATTCTTTGAAAACTATTGAGGATGAGCTTGCCAATTTACAATCATACATTCAAAATAATATCCATACTCATTACTCACCTTTTGAGTGGCTAACCAATTGGCTTCCTGATTGGTCTTGGTTCAGACAGTTTTTCTTTTATACTATAGTTATTATTATTATACTAATTGCAACCTATTGTTTTATTCATTGTATTCCAAATTTATTCGCATTGTTTTGTCCTGCTTTCCCCTCTCTTAACCCTCTTCAATTGTGATACATTTATATATCTTTGAATCCTCCATTTAAAATAAAAAACGAGGATATGTAGAGTTGTAATTGCAGGAATGTTCCAATCTTGGATGGCAAACCTCAGATAAAGAATGTTTACAAGCAAATACAACTCAGGCAAACAAAATCACGAATCTATGGATAAAGGAGGATTAGAGAGAGGAAGTAGACATAAGTTAGAGTTTAACTAGAGATAATTAATTGTATGGATTATTGTACTAAACAGTAACAACAGTTAAGCAGTAACCAAAGTTAACCAATGATGGAGGATAACTAAAAATGTATATAAATGCAAAGACTATTTGCAATTGTTCATGATCAAACAACTTGATTGCCTCATCATTACAACACTCTTTCTTGTAGGAAGTAATTAATACTGCTTAATTATCTGATGAGGATTTATGCAAATTTTAAGCATCCTAAAAAAAAGAAAACAACAAATAACTTTTAAAGCTAACAACTTCACTGCCTTATTAAAAATTAATTCATTACTGCAATTTAACATTAATGGTAAAATTTGTCCTCTGAAAACTTGCAGTTACAACTTGCACTCCAAAATATCTATTAATATGAATAATACTTATTCAGTTTACTTTTAAATATTTAAAGCATTCTAATCCTTAAGTCTTTACTGTATTTTATTTTCATTGTACCCATATTATAGCTGCAAAGGTGAAACATAAATGGATGGAGTCAAATATTTAAAAAAAAATTCTGAATTAACAGAGGTAATTCAAAGTTCACCATTCCATTACAATTTGAATGAGCTTTTGATTACAAAAAGCTCATTTTCATAGTTTGGATAAGCTCCAATAAAGCATTCTATGGTGAAAAGGGCATATTATTCTGTGAAAAGATAATAGCCTCTTTTGATATATGGAATCATTTTTACGTAACCTGCAATGCTCTTCTTGAAGAGGGCATATTCTTTTGATAGTTTTCAGTTTATTGAGTTTATAATGCAAGTTAAATTAGTTAACCCATGCTAGTAAGAAAAGAACTTTAGAGCATTTGATTCCCCAGGAAATTAATTATCCCCTGGAAATTAACGGAGGTCTGCTAAATCTAGATTCAAATTTAGCTGTGCTTAGCACATATCAGATGACATTGAGGCTTTAATAAAATCATAAACTCTTGTCAGTGAGAAAAAACTTCTGAGACACTGAGGAGATTTTTCCAAATTCATAAATCAGTGGAGCATTCCATTCTCCTTCTCTCTCTTTCCTATAGACAGAATCTATAACCATCAACAAATATCAATATGAGATCATCCTCCATCTTCCTTGCTAAGGTGCAAGATTGATGTCAGTCCTTCCAAGTAAATCAGACAGGGGACAGGACCAGATGAATGAATTCTACTTTATTGTAAGGCTAGATTAATAGAACCTTGCAAGCCTGAATGTACAACCTACCCACCTGCAGTTTTAACCAGCTGATCCATTAAAGTGGCTCTTTCTCAAGTTTCTGAGTCCCTCAAAATGCAAATCCTGCGCACATAGGACTCACAATGCACTTCTTCTATTGAACCTAGTAGGAATCAGTACTAATACTAGTACTAATCAGGTGCAGGAGGCTCCTCATATCACTTGGCTCCAGGACACAAAATGCTTTAGAGGTCAAAACCAGTATATTAAATTGCTCTTGGAAGCAAATATAGTTCATGGAGCAGAGATGAAATATGTGGTTGTTTAGAGGCACATATCACTGTCCACATGGCCACAGTTTGCACCAGATGAAGTTTCCAAACTATCTCCAAAAGCAGCCTCATGGAGAGCACCTTGCAACAGATCATCCAAGAGGTGACTCTACTCATGGGTGACTATGAGTAGAGGCTATGCAAAATTGTTGAGCGAATAACTGCTCTCTTGAGATTTAAAAAAAAATGCAGCCACATATATCTTCTGAGACACCATGAATACAAGTTAGTGGAATTCTTACATTTTCTGGTAAATCTCTTATTTTTTAGTGGAAAAATAGAAAATGCCATTTCAGATGAGATCAGCAATTCAGATATAGTTGTATTGTAATTTGTAACAGATGCTTTAGTAACTAGGTGTAAAAACTAGCATAAGGGATACCATCTTTCTGCAGAGGATACTCATCCTCAATTCTATTTATTTTTCCCATAAATTGGGTTGGTTTTTCCCTTTGCATTCTTCTGAGTTTTTTTTAAAATATATTTTGTACTAAATTCAGACATTATAGTGATTTGTAAGTAGCAGGGTTCTTCTAAGGCAGGCATGAATGGTCTGGCATGCCAATGAAGTGATACAACCATTGGGGAATGCTAATACTATCTCCAAAAGATATGTTTATCTGCAAGCAATTAAGGGGATGCAGTCCTGCAAATGTCATTTCTTTTTAGTAGCGCTGATATGATGGAATGTCCTACCTCTGAAATCCAATTAGCTCCTATCTTTTAGGCTTCAGGGAATTATTAAAAATAGAGTTGCTGATTTATATAATGTCACTATTCTGACTTATAGACATTGCCTTCTATTTTCATTGCTTTTGGGTTGGTAATTTTATAATTTGGTTTAAATGTTGGCAGTGCTCACTGTTTCTTCTTATATACTTTAAATTGCATTGTGGATAGTTTATGGTTGTGACTGTAACTCACTGAGTTACAAAATAATCAAAGGAATGAATGGATTTTTGACAAAGGTTTGAAGTTGGACAAGAACACAGATTATACTGACATGGCTTTAAAGAAGCAACCAGAGAGTGTGTTGTTTGTGGCTTCCCTTTTCTTTTTTTAAAAAAGGAGAATCAAGAGAAACAACTAAATATTTAGACCATTACAGGCTGATTCACTTTTACTTCGACATAAAGTGTAGACTTGTATTTTTTCTGTGATAGCTTTACCTTATTTTTGCTATAAATGGACCTCTAGTTTCCCTTTACCCTTTCACTCTGAGTGTATTCTCTGTGACTTTTCTCATTCTAAGTTATCAAAATCAGATTAAAAGGGAGATAATAAAAACCTGAGAAATGCAGATTACAATTGCCAGGCAATGTTTCTTTGAACACATAAATGAATGCAGCTAAAGATAAACCTATTATGATTAGAAGGTCTGTAATAATAAACAAGTTTTTTTTTCTCTTAGCTGGCATGTTAATACAAGATGAAAAGGTATGAGGTTAGAACAGTGTATGAAAACTAAAACGTTTTTTAGAAATTAGATCTATGTTGATAACTCTCATCCCCCTAACAGGGAGAAGTACAATCAACAGTGGCATATGGCCAAAGCTACCAACCACATGGTAAGTGGCATCTAATTTTCAGTTCATAGATAACAAAATTAGAGTGTACTGTCTGCACCAAAGTGGCACACGTATACCCTTTTAGATGCTAAAGGCTAGGTCGCACTGGCCGATGGACGCAAAATATATGCAAAAGGACACAGCGGACAAGCAAAATTTCAGGAGTGGCTCCATCCGTTGTCATCCACTCCCAAAAGTGGCAAAAATTTGCATAAACGGAACGGAAAAGAACGGACGGGATAGTACGTAGTGGGGATGTTTAACAGATGTTCATAGGAAGCCTAGTGGATGAGAGCGGATGGAAGCAAATAACACATCCGAAGGGCTTCCGGGGGAGAATTTCAAAGCAGACGCATAGCGGAAGGGGCAGATGCATAGCGGATGATGTGGATGCATCACGGACGCCAAGAGAAAACAAAGCAGATCCCGAGCGGATGTATATTGGAAGCAAAGCGTTCACTGCACATGCGGGGAATATGAATTGCGTCAGCTCCATGGATATAAAAGAATGCAGCTCGCACGCAGTCAGCATTCAGAGGAAAGACGTGCTGCCACATACATCTTGAAAGAACACCATGGTTCGTCAGTCAGAGAAGAAGAGGAAGCCAGTGCCTACTCCTGCCAGCCCTGGCAAGAAGGACAGAATCAGCATCCCAACCCCTGGCACTGACTCTGAAGCTGCTGGTGCTGCTGGTGCTGGTGCTGGTGCTGGTGCTGGTGCTGTGGATCAGCCCCAAGGCCCTCAAACCCCTTCTGCTGAAGGCCCTGCTGAAGCCCCTGCCAGAGGGAGGAAGAGGCAAGGGAAGGAGAAGGGAGAGAGGAAACAGTACACCATTTCTGAGGACCATGAGGAGGTGCTGGAATGGCTGAGGGAAAATGACTACCCATGGAGAAAGGGCCACAGACTCTATCGTGACACCAAGAAGAAACAGGCAGCTTGGAGAGACAAGGCAGAGAGCCTGGGCTACACTGCAGATGTACTCCTGGGATGGTGGAAGCACATGCACACCTAGTATGGTAAGCTACACCTCAAAAAATCCAGGCAGGCCGCTGTCAAGCTCACTGACTGGGAGACCTACGTCATGGCCAAGTGCAGTTTCCTGGAGGGTGAGGTCCGCCACCAAGGAGCAGCCCCTCTGACAACCCTTTCCCTCAGACAGCCCACAGACAGCCAGTCCTCTTCCAGCCAGAAGTCAGCTAGCCTGTCCAGGCAGGTGTCTTCAGAGGGCCCCACTGCAGAGACCGCCCAGACAGCTACACACCCCATGCCGGAGGACTTGGAGAATCCCCTGTCACAAATGGAGGAAGAAGCGGCACCCACTAGAGACCAACACACCCTCACCCCCACCCCCAGCTCCACAGGATGCAGGCAGAGAGGCAGAC
The DNA here is from genome assembly GCA_015471245.1 of Laticauda colubrina. Lineage (NCBI taxonomy): Eukaryota > Metazoa > Chordata > Lepidosauria > Squamata > Elapidae > Laticauda > Laticauda colubrina. The sequence goes on along the minus strand of BLBF01000011.1, from coordinate 27,177,863 downwards.
TGGAGGGCCAGAGCCACACTGTCCTGTTGGAGATCAGGGACACAATGAAGACCATCACAGAACTTCTCTCTCAACTGGTCCACTTGGACAGAGGATCCTCAAGCCCCACACCTTCATAACCTATGTGAGCCACACCCTTAGGGATCTGCCTGAGGCCCAGTACCAGGTGATGAAGGAGAAGGTAACAGCACTTCTCCACAACCCTCAAGGCCCAGCTGAAGCTGCTCCGACCCAGTCCAGGTCTACTCCTCCACCCCAGGCGATGTCGCAGCCCTTCCACGGCTTTCAACAGCCTCTCACCTACCAAGGCTACGACCACCAGGACTTCCCACAGCACAAGCAGACCTTCCCAGTCCAGGCCCAGGTTCATCGCATGCCACAGATGCCACACCTCGCCCAGCTGCAGACCAGACAGCCCCATTACACTCCTCCTTCCTCCACCCCACAGCCAAGCCCGTCAATGGACAATCTGTCATCAGTCTTGTGCTGACATCCCAGGTACTTGATGGAGGGCCTCTCAACCTCATGGGACTGAGTCAGCTATCTGAGAGCTTCCAGAACACACCATCCCCTGTTGTACTCTCGGGGCCAAGAGTCCCAATGGCGCCTCAGACCAGCACTCCAGCCACAGCCACCTCCACGTCCCTGCCCGCTTAACAACTGAAACCATGGACATGCCTCAGAGTGACTGAGAATAGTGCCAGAGACTGAGTTGTTACTTGTTCACTTTAACTTTGCTTAAGACACTTTACTTGGGTCATTTTGCTTTTTTAATAACATCATACAGTTTACTTAAGACAGTTAATAAAGGTTATCTTTGCTTAACACATTTAATTCAGTTTACTTGGTTCATTTTGCTTATTTAATAAAGTCATAAAGGTTACCTAAGAAAGTTAATAAAGGTTATCTTTGCATAAGATACTTGGTTCATTTTTTTTACTTAATAAAGTGTTGGTGAAAACTTTTAACAAATGGTTAAGCCTTTGCATGTTTGTGGTATAGATAAGGATAGTTGTGGGATAGATGAGGATAGTTGTGGGATAGATAAGGATAGTTGTGGTTTAGATAAGGATAGATGTGGGATAGATAAACCTCCAGTGCAACCATAGTGGAAGTGTATGGTCCCCCATCCCAGCTGCCATACATATCGACCTTTATTATCAATAACAATTTATTCATTGATCAATACATTTCAAAATAAACAAAGCTCTTTATTAATGCCCAATTCATTGTAGGACCACTCAACATACATGGCCCAATCTCATCAGTGTGATGCAACAGGCTCAAGGAAGCATCCATTAATCATCTACCATCCTGTCTTGCCACTCCACTGCTCCAGCTGGGGAGTTGCACCAGTGTTTCAGGAGGTTGCGCTGCTTCTTCCCTTCACGTGAAGCTCTGTTGGGGCCTTGTACATCCACAGTGTCTATCAGGTTATGTCCTTGCCTTCATTCACCAGGCTCCATGTCCCCATTCTCTTGTTGACGGTCCACAAGTCTGTTCTGCAACACTGGGTGGCGGATGCTCAAGAGATTGTGCAGGATGCAGCAAGCTTCCACGATCCTCCTCACAGTATGTGCCTCATGCTGCATGGTGGTGAGAAGTATCTGGAAGCTGTTGGCCAGGATGCCAAAGGTGTTCCCCACCACCCATCTTGCCCTGGACAGCCTGTAGTTGAAGATCCTCTCTTCACGGGTGAGGTATCTTGAACTTTACGGCTTCATGAGGAAGGTTCTGAGGGAGAAGGTGTCATCCCCCATGATGAAGTAGGGCACATCTTGTGTGTCATTCGGTAGGGGGTCTGGATCTGGGAAGCCCATGATGAGGTTGCGTTCCAGCCTTGAGGTCATTTGCGTTGTATACCTGGCTATCTGAAGCTGACCCGTTGCCTGAAGCATCGATGTACATGAACTTGTAGTCAGTATCAACCATGGCAAAGAGAAGTACTGAAGAAGCTCTTGTAGTTGAAATAAGTGGACCCTGATTTGGCTGGAGCTTTGCAGGTCACGTGCTTCCCATCTATAGCTCCAATGGTGTGCGGAAAGTTCCACCTCTGATACCACTCTTCTGCAAGTTTCCTCCAACCTTGTTCAGTGGTGGGATACTTGAGGAGCTCCTCCACGTATTCTTTGATGATGGCCTGCACCACTTCTCTGACCACTTTGCTGATGGTGTTGTGTGGCCCCCTCCACACATAGTGCATGTTTCTGTATGTGGTTCCAGAGGCCAGGTGGCGCAGAGTCAGTGCCACCTTCAGTCCAGGCTCCAGGTTGGGACGGAAGTTGGTGCTAGGCTTGGTCAATCTGTGTCTCAGACACTCTACAAGTTCGTCAAACATGGCTGGTGGCATCCTCATGAAGTGATGGAATGCACGAGGGTCTTCATTCCTCAGCTCCACCATCAACTGGTCATACAGTCCAAACTCCATTCTTCTCACGATCCATCCTTAGACCCACACAGCTCTTGGACGTCTCCTTCTTCTCCTTGTGTATAAAAGGTGAAACAGTCTGAACAGGGTTTGGTTCTGGTGATGAATGATCGCAGCTACCATACATACTGTGTCATGATCCATGGTGGAGAACAATGGATGATGTGATCCAGGTGATTTCCTCCCCCTTTTTATAAGAAATATCGGTCATCCGCTTGGTGTCCTTATACATACTCTAGGCATACTCCAGACATCCTAAATATCTGAGATACATCCCATATACAAACGTTTTGTCCCTTTTAATGCTTTATATATGAGGTGCATACGCTACATCCTTTCTATTTCCGTGCTATTAACGTTGTGTGGACGTTCCGTGTACCTTTTGTTTCCTCCCTCTTTCCATATTCAGCTGCAGAGGATGTGAGTTGAGGGGATGGCCAGAGGATGCCCAGAGGATACAGCGGATGTTTAATGGATGATAACGGACATAGAACGTTTGTTGCCCGTATATGTCACGGATGTACATTGTACGCGGTGGAAAGTTCATCCCTTCAAAAAGTTTTGTGCAGCTCAAAACTTCTTGCGTGGATGAAATCTCAGTGGACGGATGCTCGAGGGATAGAGCGTATGAAACACATATTCAGTGAGTACACAACAGATGCATAGCGTTTTCCAATGGATGGCAAGCTTTTTTTTACATTTTACATCCTCTTTGCATCCATTGGTGCAATTGGACAGGGGCTTAAGAAACAAATATCCCCCAAGTTCTTCCTCATGACCTGAGTGGCTGAGACTGGTAATAACTTTACACAATAGATTTGACATACTAGACTTTACACAGTTATGTTCTGTGCAAGTGTGTCATTATGCAGGCATCTGGAAGCCAGGTTCAATAAGATCACAATCTGTACACCTCCTGAGCAGGCATCTTTGCTTGTCTAAATAGATGTTCTTCATCAATAAATATTAGTACATGTCATGGAATAAAAGCAATGAATGTACAATATTTGCTTGTTGGTTTGTACTGGTTACTACTTTAAGGGCCTGTCACATTGGCTGACGGATGCAAAACGTTTGTAAAAAGGACATAGCGGATGAGAAAATGTTTCATCCGTTGTTATTCGCTCTCAAAAATGCCCCAAATTTGCAAAAGCAGAGCAGACAACAACAGAAAGGAATGGACGGGGGGAGGATGTAGAGGGGATGGAAAGCAGATGCTCCAAGGAAGCCTAGCGGATGGAAGCAGATGGGAGAGGATGGCACATCCGCAGGGCTTCCGAGGGAGCACAGCGAAGTGGACGCGCAGCAGAAAGAGCGGATGCCAAGCGGATGCCGAGCAGATGAAGCGGATGCAGAGCGGAAGCCTAGTGGATGCCTAGCGTTCACTGCACATGAGGGGAGGATGCATTGCATCAGCCCTGCGGATATAAAAGGAAGCAGCTCGCAAGAAGGTCACCATTCAGAGGAAAGACCTGCTGCCAGACACAGCTCCAGCCAGCCAGCCAGCCAACAAGCCAACAACCCAATAACCATGGGGAAGAAGAGAAAGCCTCTGCCATCTGCTGCCAGCCCTGGCAAGAGGGACAGGGCCACCATCCCACCCCCTGGCCCTGACTCTGCTTCTGCTGGGGCTTCTGCTGCTCGGGCTGACTCTTCTGGTGCTGGAGCTTCTGCTGGCGCTGCTCCTGGTGCTGGTGCTGGTCCTGCTGGTCCTGCTTTTGCTGCTAATGTTGTTGCTGCTGCTGCTGGGGGTGGTGTGGAGGACCAGCCCCTACAACCTCGAAGCCCCTCTGATGAGGGCCCATATGGCCCTACCAGAGGGAGGAAGAGGCAGACGCGTGAACGTGAGAGGAAGCAATACTCAATCGAAGAGGAACATGAGGATGAGATGCTGGAATGGCTGAGGGTGAACGAGTACCTATGGCGGAAGGGACACAGGCTCTATCGAGACACCAAAAGGAAGCAGGCTGCTTGGAGAGAGAAGTCGGAGAGCCTGCACTACACTTCGGAGGTGCTCCTTGGCTGGTGGAAGCACATGCACACCTGGTATGGGAAGTTGCACCTCAAGAAATCTGTCCAGGCCGCGGTCAAGATGATGGACAGAGAGACCTACGTGATGGCCAAGTGCAACTTCTTGGAGGGTGAGATCCGCCACCGAGGAGCAGCCCCTCTCACAACCCTCATTCTCAGGCAGCCCGCTGAGAGCCAGTCCTCTTCTGGCCAAGAGTCAGCTCCTGTGTCCAGGCAGGTATCTGTGGAGCGTCCCATGGCGGAGAACCCTCCGACAGCTGCACTACCCATGATGGAGCGCGTGGAGGATCCCCTGATGCAGTGGGAGCAAGGAGAGGGCACTTCCACCACAGGCCAACCCACATCCACCCCCAGCTCCACCTCCACAGAAAGGCAGAGAGGCAGACCGGAGGGGCAGAGCCACAATGTCCTGCTGGAGATCAGGGACACCATCAGAAGCAGTGTAGATCTTCTTTCTCAGCTGGTACACACCGATGTCCCATCCTCCAACCGCAAGCCCTTCCTAACCTACGTCAACCAGAGCCTCATGAACATGTCGGAATCACAGTACCAGGTGGTAAAGGACAGGATCACCAATCTTCTTCACAACCCTTCAGATCCAGCTGAACCTGCTCCCACCCAGTCCAGGCTTGCTCCTCCACCCCAGGTGATGTCTCTGCCCTTCCAAGGCTTTCCACAGGCCCTCACCTACCAAGGCTATGGCTACCAGGAGGTCCAGCAGCACAGGCAGCCCTTCCCAGTCCAGGCTCAGGTACATCGTACGCCACCGGTGACACCAAAGCCATTGATGCCACCGATGCCAGCCACACCACGGATGCCAGCCACGCCACAGATACCAGCCATGCCACAGATGCCACCGATGCCTCACCTCTCTCAGCTGCAGACCAGACATCCCCACTACACTGCTCCTTCCTCCACCCCAGAGCCAAGCCCGGCCTCAGAACATCTGTCATCGGTATTGGGGCTGACACCCCATGTCCTGGAGGAAGGGGCTCTCAACATCACAGGACTGAACCAGCTCTCTGTGAGCTTCCTCCACTCACCGACAGTGAGCTTCCTCCATACACCATCCCCCGTTGTTCTCTCAGGGCCAGGCACCCCAATGAAGCCTCAGACCAGCACTCCAACAGCATCCTGGACCCTTCACCCCTGAGACTGGGCACGCCTCAGAGTGACCAAGAAGAGTGCCAGAGACTGGGTGGCTACCTGTT
>BLBF01000011.1:27161918-27172183 GCA_015471245.1 Laticauda colubrina | reverse complement strand
TTTTGCTTTTACAGCTTTTTATTAATAAAGATTATATTTGCTTCACACACTTGCTTCATTTATTTTAGTTAATAAAATCTTGGTGGAAACTTTTAGAAATGGTTTAAGCCTTTGCATGCTTGTGGGATGGGTTAAGATAGCAGTGGGATGGGCAGGGATACCTTTGGAATGGGTAATAGCTGTGGGATGGGCAGGGATACCTTTTGGATGGGTAATAGCTGTGGGATAGATAAATCTCCAGTGCAAGCATAGTGGGACTGTATGGTCCACCCTCCCAGGTGCCACACCTTTGGCCCTTTATTATCAATAACAATGTAAACATTGATCCACACATTTCAACATAAACACAAATCTTTATTAAATGCCCTGTTCATTGTAGGCCCACCCAACATATATTGCCCAATCTCATCAGTGTGATGAGACAGGCTGAAGGAAGCATCCATTAATCATCTATCATCCTGTCTTGCCATTCCACTGCTCCAGCTGGGGAGTTGCACCAGTGTCTCAGGAGGTTGCGCTGCTTCTTCCCTTCACATGAGGCTCTGTTGGGGCCTTGCACATCCAGAGTATCTATCAGCTTTCACCCTTGCCTCCATTCCCCAGGCTCCATGTCCCCATTGCCTTGTTGGAGGTCCACGAGCCTGTTCTGCGACACTGGGTAGCGGGTGCGCATGAGATTGTGCAGGATCCAGCAAGCTTCCATGATCCTCCTCACAGTCTCTGGGTGATGCTACATGGTGGTGAGAAGTACCTGGAACCTGTTGGCCAGGATGCCAAAGGCATTCTCCACCACCCGCCTTTCCCTGGACAGCCTGTCGTTGAAGATCCTCTCTTCACGGGTGAGGCATCAGGAGGCGTAGGGCTTCATGAGGTAGGTTCTGAGGGAGAAGGCATCATCCCCCAGGATGAAGTAGGGCACATCTTGCGTGTCGTAGGGCAAGGGGTCTGGATCTGGGTAGCCCATGATGAGGTTGCGTTCCAGCCCCTCCTTGAGGTCACTGGCGTTGTATACCTGGGCATCTGAAGATGAGCCGTTGCCTGAAGCATTGATGTACATGAACTTGTAGTCAGCATCGACCATGGTGAAGAGGATGATGCTGAAGAAGCCCTTGTAGTTGAAATTAATGGATCCTGATTTGGCTGGAGCTTTGCAGGCCACGTGCTTGCCATCTATGGCTCCAACGGTGTGAGGGAAGTTCCACCTCTGATACCACTGCTCTGCAACTTTCTTCCAGCCTTCTTCAGTGGAGGGGCACTGGAGGAGCTCCTCCAGGTATTCTTCGATGATGGCCTGCACCACTTCTCTGACCACAATGCTGATGGTGTTGGATGGCACCCTCCAGCCGTACTGCATACTCCTGTACGTGGTCCCTGAGGCCAGGTGGTGCAGAGTCAGTGCCATCTTGAGCCCAGGGTCCAGGCTGGGCCAGAAGTTGGTGATCTGCTTGGTCTACCTGGGTCTCAGCCACTCCACAACTTCATCAAACATGGCTGGAGGCATCCTCATGAAGTTCTGGAATGCATGAGGGTCTTCGTTCCTGAGCTCCACCATCAGCTTATTGTACAGTCGGTACTTTGCTCTTCTGGCGATCAATCTTTGGAGCCAGACACTTCTTGGCTGCCTTCTTTTCTTTGCGTAGAACAGGTGAAAGAGCCTGTAGTTGGCTTCGCACTGTTATAGAACGATGGTGGCTACCAAAAGGAGTGTGTGATGATCCATGGTGGAAATGACTGGATGCTGTGGAAGAGCAAGAGCCAGATGAAGGCTGAAGAGGTCTGGACCGCACGGCTGCTGGACTGAAAGTGAGATCCAGGTGAGTTCCTCCCCGTTTTTATAGGAAATATAGGTTTTCCGCTGGATGTCCTTTTTCGTCCTCTAGCCATCCTGCAGACATCCCAAATATCCGAGATAGGTCCCCTCTGCAAACGTTTTTTCCATTTTAAATGCTTTGTATGCGAGGTGCATCCGCTTTCATCCTTTCTCCGTCCATGCTACTAAGAGGCTTTCACTGGAGACAGCTTGTAGGGGTAGTCAGTGAAGAGGAGGAGGAGGAGCTGCCCTACATGGTGGATCTGAGAGCATTCAGGACAGAGAAAAGACAAGAGCATTTAAAATCTCCCAGATTACATGGGAGAAGGCCCAGCCCATCTTGATGGGCTGCACCGGAAAGCTATTTATCATGCCAGGCAGAGGGAGATCCTGCTGGAAACACTGTGTTTGCTTTATGGCTTTGTGTTTATTCCTTGTGCTTTCTGCTTGACTGTGCTTTGGAAACCCTGAACTTCTCTTGCCAAGACAGCTCTCATGGATGTATTTCAATTTGGCCTGGTAGGTTTAAATTTGTTTGGTGGATTTATTTGTTAGAGCAACTTTCCATATTTTTTTTTTGAACTATTGGTCATTGCCTTGTAGACTAAACTTGGCCTGCTTGTGATTGGATTTATTTGGGACAGTTCTGAGGCTGGGTGAAGGGGATTGCTGGGGGACATCAATAAACACTATAAATCACATGTCAACTCTAAAGTGAACATGGCTGAGGCCATTTTGGAGGCTTTGGGGTTGCCACAATGTGAAAAAGGTATAGGGAGAGGGACATAGTTAGATGGGGGTTTCTTGTGGGAACCAAGGACATTCCAACAGGTAGCTGGAAAGAGGAGGAACACTGTATTGAGGCAACCAGCCAGCACCTTGATTGGACAATGTGATTGTTTGTTTGGGAAAAGAGGGAATTTTCACTTTTTAATCAAGTAAAAACCACAGGAACTTTCAGAGTCACTTTTCACCAGTTTCTGCCAATATGATATCTCCAATAAAATTGTTTGAAGAACTTGTCTGCCTTGGAGTTCTGCTTTCTATGGAGTTATTACTTGGAACCCTGACACCACACTTGTGTGTGTGTGTGAGAGAGAGAGAGACAGAGAGAGAGAGTGGGACACTGTTACTGTTGTCAAGCTCCTACATATGAATGTTTACTTGATATAACAAGAATAAATAAAAAATAACTCCCAGGGATCTGATCTCAGCATAGCTTGATAGGAATTTTGAAATATTTTTGGCATCCTGTTAATTTCCAGTTTCCAGAAGTCAAGCTTCCTGTATTCTTAGAATGTTCACACTACATTAAAATAGCTAATAATTAGCAGACTAAACCTCTCACAAACCTCTTAACATGAGGCACAGCCTACATTTGTATTCTCGTCAACAGAATACAAACCTACTCATTAACAATTATATTGAATAGTTTGCTACAAGATGCCAAAATGCAGGCTTAATTAGCCAATTAAGGAAACAAATAAATAATTATCTCATAAAAAGTGGGAGGAAGACTTCTGGCAGTTTTCCTCTGGGAACATAAATAATTTCTAAGAGTCAAAGCAACATCAGCAGACCCTTTCATTGAGTGAATCATTGTGCTGATTTTTGAAAAAAAAAAAAAACCTTTCCCAAAGCTTAGATTATTTAGTACAAGTCTGAAACTTTCTGCCTAACAATAGGCTGGGGTTAATGAATTTGTTGATGAATGTATTATCTTTTAGTGTTTTCAAGAAAGCATAACAAGACAAAGAACCCAGGACAAAAGATGAAAGCACAATATATGTCAGTTCAACTCCCTGCTGATTTTTGTATAAGTTGTCAATTGTTCAAAGAGGGTGAGTAGATTTCTTGTTCCTTCTTAAAACCATAGTGAATATAAAGTCAAAGATATGAACTGCCCAGCCAGCATGACTAGCTGAGGAATTCTGGGAGTTAAAGTCCACAAATTTAAAAGTTGCCAAGCTTGGAGTCCTCTGATTTATTGCAAAAATCAGGAAGCCATTTGGAACACTTATCAGAAGAACAAATTGTGCCCATAAGTCAACAATCAAAGATCCTGACCATTGGTTACCAGTAAGAGTTGTTAGAATACTTGGTGCCCATCAGCCTTATCTAACAGGAAACAGAACCAAATTCTACTTCATCGTAAAGCTACATTAACAAAGCCTTGTAAGTCTGTAGAATTTTTCCATCTTCTCCTTTACAACTCAAGGTACCAGAGAGGGTCCCTTCTGAGCCTCTTTCTCTGCCATCTATATACCTGACTCTTATCAGACTGTTCCCTATGAAGCATCGCTTCACCTTTTCCCACATATCATTATAATATCAAGAGGGTGTTTTCTTCTGGAAGACTCTCACCCCAGTGAAGTTCCTATGGTATCATTATTACTGATTTTTCTAAATGGAGGAAGTTATAGAAGAGTCCAATCCTCACTGAACTCACTTGTATTTGATAGGCTAAGTTTTTCGCTTTGCTGATTTAATTAATATTTTGACATTATGCATTGGCATTTTATTTTGTTGAATTTCATATCCTTAGGACAATTTAATATATTTTGCAATGGCTTGTAAAGGCTAAATTGCTTGAGAAGGCTTTTGTAATAAATAGTGAAACCAAAAATGCCTTTCAAAGTTAAGAAGAGACTGTCATGTGCCTGCTGTTCTCAACCAACAGAGTTCCATGCTCTTTTTGCACTTTCACAGGGATTGTATTTTTTAAAAAGTGAACATTACATTTTTGTTCCTTACTTATTATTTCTAAATGATTATTCCTATGGAGGCTTTGATAGAAAGCTATGATTTTGTGAATTTCAGTAAACACTTCAGAATTTGGAATATGAATCTGGTGTTTTGGTGTAACCCTTTGGTGCCCTTGTGCAGTAAATATGTGTAAATACCCCAAACAACTAGCATTTCAGTGCTCATATATCATAAAGTCATGATATTCATCAGTCGTGACAGGTAACTTCAATCAAATCAAATCAAATTTTTATTATGGTCATAGACCAGTGTAGATTGATAATCTCTCTTATCAGGTGCAAGCAATCAGATCCACATATAAAAGGTGAGTCCAATTCCATTTTAAATTGCTTCTATCATATTTCAGTAATAATTTGTTTCTGGAACTCTGCACTTTGATATGGCCTAAGGGCTAATCAATCAATCAATAAAAAATGTAAAAAGTGACTACTTTATTGTGTTCTATCCAGTAGTGGGATTCAACCTTTTTTTTACTACTGGTCTATGGGAGTACGTATTCTGACTTTGCAAAAAAAACACCTTTCTTGGAACTGCCTGTGTTAACATTACCTTAATAGCCTTTAAGTCCTTGGTTAGGATTTGAGCTGTTAAATTTTTACCAGTCCCAAATTGTGAATTAAATTGAAGATTAAATCTATAAATAATACTAATACCAATACTGATAATGATGATGATGATGATGATGATGATGATGATGATGATGATGATGATGATAGCAAGAATGCCTGCCCCTGTTCTTTGGTCATCTTTAAATCTGCCTTGATCAACATTCCAATCATGGTCACAGTACATCCATCAATGCTAGTTTTGGCAAGGTGGCAAAGGAAGTAAAAAATGAAGCCATGGGGAATTGGCATTGCAGGCAAAGTAGCTATCTGGGTTCTGAGGACTGAGTGATATATAATGGTCATTACATGAATTATAGGATTATTATAATTTCAAATAGCTAGATTTTTGTTAAATAGGAAATATGGATACCTGGGGAAAGATGTCTCCCCAGGTATCCATATTTTTTATCTATAAGAGAAGAGAAATTTTATGCATGTTTTTGGGCAAAGTTGCATGTTAATTGTTTTTGTCATTAGAATAAAATGCCTCTGAAATTTGCTATATATTTCTAAATCAGTTTGTCATTTCAGAAATGGCATGCATTTCATGACAGTGCCTTGCTTCCAATAATGGCATTATAATCTGACTTTGGGATAACCTTGTGAAACCTTTCACAATAACCTTTCTCCTCAGCAATATCCATTTTTATTATTGAACAAAATGCTTATTATCTACTTTTTAGAGCTAATAAAGCAATAAACATTTGTACCATTATTCCAAATATAGAATTTCTGTAAAAGTATGAGTATCTATGTTAGTTGTTGGTTAAATACAGTATAATAATGGTATATTGGCTCATTCTTTTCCCCCCAAGAATTCTGTTATTGTAAATCTCCTTGTTGGACCTGGTTACTTTTCTGAAGTAATTTGGAAGAGAGGTGATAATTTCTAAAAGCAAATATCATCTGGTACAATGAACTGATACCTCAAACAGCTAAATTCATGGCAACATGAATTTTAATTTTATTAAAAAATGAATTGCACTAGTAATACAAACTGGACAAGAAAAAAATGCAAGAAAAAAGAACAGATGGAAAAAAAAATAAGAAAGCAACTCATTCTCAATTAGATACAAAGCCACTTTAAAACATACCATCAGATTAGAATACTTAAAGTAACTGTAGGAAAAAAAAAGGCTTAAAATCATGTTAACTATAAGCCAATCTAATTCACATCATTTTTTCTATTCTAGCAACTCCAAACAATTACCCCAAATAACATGTCTCATTCAAATAACAATTCCATATCATAATTATAGGCTATAAGCAAATCCACATTTAGAAGGCATAAAACCATATAGTACTCTAGTATGAAAACAAGACAAAATTCAATATGATAAAGAGGGCTAATCTGTCCTTGATAATGAACAAGCTTACAAAAATTCTTACTTTAAAGGAAAGGATATTTAGATACTAAGTCAATGCTGTCAAATTACAGTAACTGTAAAGAAAAGGGCTTAAACACCATGTCAACTGCAAACAAATCCAATTCACAACAGTTTTCCAGGCCAGATATTAACACATTTTTAAAAAAATCATCCAAAATAATATGACCCATTTTAAGGCCCTGTCACACTGGCCAACGGATGCAAAACGTTGCTAAAAAGGACACAGCAGACGAGAAAAATGTTCCATCCGTTGTTATCCGCTCTCAAAAGGGGCAAAAATTTGCATAACCAGAACGGATAACACGGAAAGGAACGGACGGGGGGAGGACGCAGGGCTATGGAAAATGGATGCAGAGCAGAACCCTAGCGGATGGGAGTGGATGAGAGTGGATGGCACATCCGCTAGGCTTCCGGGGGACCTCGGCAAAGCGAACGCGGAAGGGATACAGCGGATTCAGAGCGGACTCAGAATGGATGAAACGGATGCACAGCGGATGCACAACAGATGAAGCGGATGCAGAGCGGAAGCCTAGTGGATGCACAGCGGAAGCCTAGTGGATGCCGGGCGTTAATTGCGCATGTGGGGGGGATTTATTGCGTCAGCCCCGCGGATATAAAGGGAAGCAGCTCGGAAGCAGGTCACCATTCAGAGGAAAGACCTGCTGCCAGATGCATTGACTGCCTTGCCTGTCTGCCTTGCTGCCTGCCAGCCTGCCAGCCTTGCTGCCTGCCTTGCTGCCTGCCAGCCTGCCAGCCTTGCTGCCTGCCTCCCTGCAAGCCTTGATGCCTGCCTTGGTGCCTGCCTCCCTGCCAGCCTTGCTGCAAGCCTTCCTGCATGCCTGCCTGCCAGCCTTGCTGTCTGCCAGCCTTCCTGCCTGCCTGCCTGCCAGGCTTGCTGCAAGCCTTCCTGCCAGCCTCCCTGCCAGCCTCCCTGCCAGCCAGAAACCCCACAAACATGGGGAAAAAGAGGAAGCCTCAGCCATCTGCTGCCAGCCCTGGCAAGAGGGACAGGGCCACCCTCCCGCCCCCTGGCCCTCACTCTGCTTCTGCTGGGGCTTCTGTAGCATGGACTCGCTCTTCTGCGGCTGGGGCTTCTGCTGCTTCTGCTTCTGGAGGAGTTGCTGCTGCTGCTTCTGGAGGTGGTGCTTCTGCTCGTGCTTACTCTGCTGAGGCTGCTCCTGGCGGTGGTGCTTCTGCTCGTGCTTACTCTGCTGAAGCTGCTCCTTGTCCTACTGCTCCTGCTCATCCTGCTCGTGCTCCTGGACATGCTTGTCCTGCTCCTGATCCTGGTCTTCCTCGTCCTGCTCGTCCTGCTGGTCCTGCTCGTGCTCCTGGTCCTGCTCCTGCTGCTGCTGCTGATGATGATGATCCTGCTGGTGCTGCTGGTGCTGCTGCTGATGCTGATTATGATCCGGCTGCTGCTGCTGCTGCTGCTGATGATGATGATCCTGCTGCTGCTGCTGCTGCTGCTGCTGGTGTGGAGGAGCAGCCCCTACAAACTGGAAGCCCCTCTGATAAGGGCCCATCTGGTCCTGCCAAAGGGAGGAAGAGGCATATGCAGGAACGGGAGAGGAGGCAATACTCCATTGAGGAGGAACACGAGGATGAGGTGCTGGAGTGGCTGAGAGAGAATGACTATCTGTGGCGGAAGGGACACTGGCTGTACAGGGACACCAAAAGGAAGCAGGCTGCTTGGAGAGAGAAGGTGGAGAGTCTGGGCTACACATCCGAGGTGCTCCTCGGCTGGTGGAAACATATGCACACCTGGTATGGGAAGCTGCTCCTCAAGAAATCTGGCCAGGCCACGGTTAAGCTGACGGACAGAGAGACCTATGTCATGGCCAGGTGCAGCTTCCTGGAGGGTGAGATCCGCCACCGAGGAGCAGCAGCAGCAGCCCCTCTCATGACCCTCTCTCTCCAGTAGCCTGCTGAGAGCCACTCATCTTCCGGCCGAGAGTCAGTTCCTGTCTCCAGGCAGGTTTCTGTGGAGCGTGCCACGGCGGAGAACCCGTGGACAGGTGTTTTAACCATGGTGGAGCGCGTGGAGGACTCACTGGTGCAGTGGGAGAAAGGAGACGGCACTTCCACCACAGCCCTACCCGCATCCACCCACAGCTCCACCTCCACAGAAAGGTAGAGAGCCAGACAGGAGGGGCAGAGCCACACTGTCCTGCTGGAGATCAGGGACACCATCCGTAGCAGCATAGATCTCCTCTCTCAGCTGGTCCACACCGACTCATCTTCCTCCAACCGCAAGCCCTTCCTCACCTATGTCAACCAGACCCTTGTGGACATGGCGAAACCCCAGTACCAGGTGGTGAAGGACAGGATCACCGAGCTACTTCACGACCCTGTGGTCTTAGTCTGTTCTGATCAAGTGGAATTGTGTGTAGGATTAATCCTTCACCTGTTCTTCCTGGCATGTGCATGCACAACCAGCAATTGGTGATGTTCAAGGAATGTGAGACTTCTTAAGATCTTTTATGAACACATTGTCATCCCACAAGTCTGTTCCCAAGTCACCCGCAGATCCAACATATTGTGAACTTCTTTGATGTATTCATGTAAATATAGTTTCAACAAATAGTCCTCTCCAGAGTTCAGCTGACACCTCCATGGTGGTTTCTGCTGGCTATTTCTTCAAGGTTACCTTTAGTGGCTGACCGTCCACTGGGATTGACTTCCAAGGTTTCTCAGGTTCCGGTGCTTTCTTGACTCTGCTGTAATGCATCCAGCCTCCTTCCCGAGTACGGACTGCAGATTCAGTCATCAGTAGCACCTGGTACGGACCTTCCCAGCTAGGTTGCAGTTTTTTGCTTCTCCAAGTCTTTATCAGGACCCAGTCTCCAGCTTCGGGTGGGTGTTGGCTACCAGCCAAAGGTGGTCGTTGCACCAACAATCCCTGTTTGTGAAGAGAAAGAAAAGACCGAGACAGTGCCAGCAAATATTTCCAAAGGAACAAGTCCCTGAACTCTGGTATGGGATTGCCTAGTTTGGCCAAATAGGGTCTCCCCATCAGCATTTCAAAGGGAGAAACCCCTGTGTCTTTCCTTGGACAAGTTCTGATCCTGAGCAGAGCTAAGGGAAGATTCTTTGTCCATGGCAAGCCATTTTCAAGTTGTAGTTTGGTCAAGTGTTTCTTCAATTCCGCGTTCGCTTTTTCAATTTTTCCACTGGATTCAGGATGCCATGGCGTGTGTAATTCCCATTTCACCCCCACCACCTCCATTACCCTTTGCAGAACCTTTTGGGTGAAATGAGTTCCTCTGTCTGAATCTATTGCTTCCATCATTCCATATTGTGGGATAATCTGTTCTAGTAAGATCTTGGTTACTGTGGGAGCTGTGGCTCTTCTAGTGGGATAAGCCTCTACCCACCCTGTTAGTTGATCTTTGATCACAAGCAGATATTTCCAACCCCCCTCTTCTGGCAACTCAGTGAAATCAATTTGTGCTCTCTAAAAAGGCCAACCCACTAGGGGTCGCCCTCCCATCTCTTTCTTGTGTGCTGCTTTCTTATTTACTTTCAAACAAATCAAACATTTCCAGCAGATGTTCTGAGCTACCGTCCATATCCTCAGACTCCAATAGTGAGGTTTAACAGACATGACCAAGGCCTCCGTTCCCCAATGTCCTCCTTCATGAACTGTTAGGGATAACATTGTTCACCCTAACTGGTTTAGGTGAAATAATA
>BLBF01000011.1:27117340-27136918 GCA_015471245.1 Laticauda colubrina | reverse complement strand
AAGAAAAAAAAGATAATCAAAGGGAGCCTCTATCCTAAAAAGAAAATAAAAAAATAAAAATCAAGAGAAGCATAAAAATATATATAAGAGAAAATTCAATCCGGTTACCTACAAAATCACATTAAAGTCCTCAGAAAAAAAAAAATAAGGAAAGAATCCAAGTCTCAATTTGACATCACTTAAACGCCGCTCAGCCAAGTTTCAGTCAAACAAAAATAAAGTCACAGATTTCTTCTTTGTTCAGGATGTCCTTTCAAGTCTCAATCAATTTACTATACAAAAGAAATTTCTCACCCAACCGATACACGCTCATTTAAATCACTTTCTTTCCAGAGCTGTCCCGACTTCAGCAGCTTTGGAGGCTGCCTTTCCGCTGCCAGCAAAAGGGCTTCTCCCGGATCAAACCAGAGATTTTGCAATATCTCTGGGATCCTGGGACTGTGCCCTTCACAATCCCCGTCTCTACGGGATGGTTTAGGTCCGTTAGGACCGACCAGGGGCGAAAATATCAGCTGCGATCTCAGAGCCCCGAGATCGCAGCTGTAACACCGAGACGAAGCTCCGCCTTCCCCACAGGAGGCTATCTCTTGATCGTTGGGTTCTGGAGGGCTTCTCTTCGCTGCTGGTGGGTTGCCTTCCCCACATAGCAGCTAAAGTACTCCCCACACCAACACGAACCTCTCCGGGGTTTGAGCACCTCAAAGGGTCACACCAAATGTAGAAAAAGATTGATTGAAATCAGGAGCGGATCTCAGCCTCTCTACTCATCCTTGCCTGCCACCGGAAGTCTCTCTACATGATGTTTTATGACACCGTTCTCTGGCCCTCAAAGTTTTACTTTTACATCACTTCATGATCACAATTCTGACACTTGACAACTGGCTGTCATTTATGAAGGTTGCAGCATCCTGTGGTTGTGATCTGCAACTTTTCCAGTTTTGTTTCTGATAAGCATAGTCAATTTGGGACGTTGGATTTGCTTAATGATTGCAGTGATTCATTTAATGGTTATTGTAAAAGTGGATCCAGAAACATGATGACTGCTTAACAACTGCATCACTTAGTGGTCCAAATTCTAGTCCAAATTCTAGTCATAATTTGAGGACTTCTTGAAGCTGTATTTGATATCAGGAAAATGGTTGCTTTGAGGAAAAATTCAGGAAAGAACTTAGAATTCATGGAATTATTGCTGTGTTGAATTCTATACAATTGACAGTCTCAAAATATTTTAACACTACTACCTTCCAATGTTTTTACAAAAACCTAGCTGTTTTCCAGCTACATTTGACAGCTTTTAAAGAAGAAGAAAGCAGATTACGTATAGAATACCAGACTTCATCTGTGATCTGTGGGAAGATTTTAATCCTGAAATCATTTGTTCTGAAGAAATTAAACTGCAATTAGGAAGTGAGGTCTGAGTATTGTAATCATTCCAACCTAAATTACAGCAGGAATTTTAAAAGCATCAAGATTGTGGACATCAAGCTTGGGCTGGAATTAATTGATTGCAAGAGTTCAAGTTTAGTTCTGGTGACAGGATCAAATAAAAATTGATGGATACTGAACTGATTCATATGAATGCACTGATCAATATGGGCTTCTTGTCTTTTTCTATTGTAAGACTTATAATCTACTCTGAACCTCCCCTGCTCTACATTTTCTAAATATTCTATATAAGGTGCAACTATTATTTAAATTACATAAATATTCTTTACTATTGTTTCATCTCACTTGTGCTTTGGCATTTGAATTTGGCCAGTGAGTATTCTTTCTTTCTTTTTTCCTCTTTGAATAGAATTATCTTTTGAAAACTCTTCTTTGACATGCACATGCAAAAAATGTACAAAAAATGTACGCACTACCATATAGTGTCTAGATTAAGGAGCTCAAAACAGTCTAATTCCCATTTGTGCCAATATTGTCTTGTACATTATCTTATGAATTTATTCTATCAAACTTTACAGTGAATTATAAAAGAAAATCAAGAAATCCCAGAACTGGTTTTATACATAGCTTTGACACCTGAATTTTATATGAATCTTTTATACTAAACTTTCCCTACCAGCCCAATTTGGTATTCCTCTTTCTTTAATATAGATTATTTTAAACATAACTTCTGCTAGAGTTTGCACTTTGCATGATGATTTTGATCATATACTATTCTTCTGTTTGTACAGTATGTAGATTTGTTTTTGCACAAAATTATTCATCTGCGAATGACAGGTATTAGAAGCCCAATGGATTACTGCCATGCATGCTACAATGGGTTTCATATTAGTTTTTTTTTAGAATGTTGTTTTGTTCCAAAAGAAATGTGTACCTATTTATTCTACAGATGGGATTTGTCCAGAAACTCATGCTGAAAGTAACTCAATGAGCAAAAATAATTGCAATTTTGGATATCCTGAATATGAGCAGTAGCTGGCTATGAGTTGCTTGATCTACTCTTGATTTAATGAAGGCTGAATATTATAAGGAATAGAAAGTCCTAGATATATGAAAACCTGTCCCTCATATCCATTAACATTTTGAATGTATTTGGTTTTATAGTTTATATGTGGCTTTTATGCTGTTTTAACTTCTGATTGAGGGCTGCTGGGGTTCGTTATTAGATGGGTGGCTATATAAAAGTTTTAAACCAACAAATAAATCAATAAAATGGATGCTGTGATTATCTGGATGTATTATTTTGATCTTTCATGTTTTAAGATGAAAGAAAGTAGGCTTATCCTGCTGGAATGAAATGCATTTGCTGGTATATTTTGATTGTAACAGCAGCTATTCAAGTGGTCTTTTGAAAACTTCCAAGCCATTTTATCTGTGATTAATAGCTTAGGACAGAGCTATTGATTTGGATTTATACGCTCAGTAATATAGCATATGGCAATTCTGTTGACTTGAAGACAGTAATGAGCTTCACACAACATGCTGACATCCACATTCCAGATCTGGGTAGAGGCATCTTTTCTTTATGTTCTTTAAGTTATACTTTTATTCATCTGCTTTAAATGAATGTTTATTATTATCTTATTAATTTTTGTAGAGATCTCCACTCTCCAAAATGAACCAAGACTTTTTTTTTATCAACATCCCCTGACAAGGAAAGAAAAAATAATTCATAGTTCCAGTTCCTAGAAAGCCAGATTCCATGTTAAAAAGGAAACTATCATAAATAATGTTAATATTAAAAAGAAAGAACCAGGAAAAGAATGAAAGCCATATCCCCTTTTCTCCAGCAATGAATAATATCTTTTCTATGGGGTTGCTAGGAGTCAAAAATGACTTGATGGTTCAATCAAGCAAAACAATGAATAACATTTTAATTGAAATAGTCAGAAAAATGATTTTAATTCTATTTCCAGATTGGCAATAATCAATATTTTTAAAGCATTCATTCCTCAAATCCCCTATTAAATGAATAATTGTTATTATTAATATAATACAAACCAGTGTGCCTCGGTTGTGAGATAATGATATTTTCCCTCATGTACTTTTTGTTCACTTGGCATTAAAACTTAAATAATAAAGCTGTACATACTTGATTTAAGACTGTATTTGTTGCTGGCTGAGTATTAATTAAGAAATGAAATTATATAAAATTATATATGACAGGCAGATAGTTGGATAGATGATAGAAAAAAATCATGCTATTATCTTCTACTAATACATTAGCTATTTTCCAATATCAACTCTCCAACCTTTTTTCAGTTCCTCATGTACCACCTTAAGAAGACGCATTTCATCCTCAGAAAATCTTGGTTCTAAATTTATGCTCAGTTTATCTTCTGGGAAAATTAAAATAGGTTTTATAGAAAACAGATTTACTATAATAAATAGTGAAGGTCACAATTCATGACAGCAAAATTTAATTCAATACATAAAATACCCATTTTTAAGCCTGTGAAAATAAGGTCTGCTCTACAGCTGAGAACTAAATATAAGGTGATAGAAAAGTTTGCAGTCTGCAGGTTACCATGTATTTTTTTCTCTATGAACTGGAATGGAGGGAGTTATTAAATAATATCTTTTTTGTCTCTTCAAAATCCAGTGAAATTTTGAAACTGAAAATCTTCTTCATGTTCTTCCTAATGTATTCCCACAAGTGCAGGGTCCACTTTTCAGATCATTGAACACCACTTTGCATGGTCAGCTGCATCTCCAGGGTGCAGGCCTGTGGCTTGTGTATCTTTGTTAATGTCTTGCCATCTGTTTTGGGTGCCTGCAAGGTCTCTGGCCATTGACTTCTAGTTGGTAGGCTTGGCAATGATGGAAGGGTTTTGCACCTAATGCACCAAAGACAAATTTCTTGTGTGTCCAGTCACACTTGGCCAATAAAGAATTATATTCTATTATATTTTGGAACTGAAAATCGAGTCTTTAATTGATTAATTTAATCTATCTAGCACCTGGAATAAATTCGTGGTACTCGCATGTTGGCTATTCAGAGTAAGGTAAAACTTTTTCAACTGGAATTAGAATTGGGGACATGAGGGAGGTGAATTAGGAATTTGTTCATTTTGAATTAATATTCATGCCATTTTTACACAAGCCAGGTTGAATTTTGAACACTCCCTATCAAAAGTTATTGCACTGCAATAGCAGGATGACCAAATGTATTAGAACATACTCATGGAGCATTGTTCCAACTGCCTCCATTCTTTTTAAACATTTCCTTCATTTTAATGACCATTTTTCACCATTCAGTTGATCTCTTTGATACTTTTTTTAATGGCCACTGTTTTCCCCATCTCAAACTCATCTCTATCTTAGTTGTGCTCCATCTCCGTCTTCCTGTTTTAATTCACTTGGATCAAATTTATCAAGACCCTTGTAACTGTAAACACTGGTGTTCTGTTGGTTTTGCTCTGCTGATAGCCAATAGAAGAACAGGAGTCTTCTTTTGCTGTAAAACATTTAAATCAAAATAAATATATAGGCCAAGCCAATTATTCTGACAGCTTTGCCTGTATGTTCCACCCAGCAAAGACTGAAATAGAACAGTGATGAGGTAGTTTGACAGTTGACATTTAACCAAGCAGTCTGCTTTTCTGCCCCTCCTTTCCTTCTTGTTTTCAGTTGTTCTCTTTATGTGAGACCTTGGGCAACTTCCATAGTCAGGGACCAATCCTTTATATATAATTACTGTTCTGCACTCTTAGTTCTTGGAATGTTTGGATTTAAATTGATAGTTATTAGTTCAGATATCAAAGTTAAGGTCACTGACCCAGGTTTTGTTACAAAATGAGTCAAGTTTCACAGGGCTATGTGAAACCATAGGATGAGATCTAAAATTATGACTAAAAGTCCAATATATGCAGACAGAGATTTGTTGCCTGCTGCTGCAGAGGGCAATGTTAAATTTAAAATGACTTTAAATTGCAGTAGGGTAGGTTTTGGTTGAAATTAGGATATAATTCTGATAGTAAGGCCAGTTTTTTGAAGAATTGAAGATCTTTCAATGAAGGTTTCATTAGTTATTACTTGAAGATTTTTATAGCTGGGACAACGTGCAACAGAAAAGAGTTTTGGCTGTTTGGCAGACAAAATCTATTGTCCAACACACACACACACACACACACACACACATCCCCTCCAGAAAGGTATGTAATTACAGCATTTCCAAATAAAGGGGTAGAGTTAGCATGCAGTAAAAATAAGGTAAGCCATTTCCTATACTTGTAAGATATCCGTATTAAAGGAAGAACCAGCCAGAATGAAGATTGTTGCGAGGCATTGACAGATAAAGCTTCAAGTGAATAAAAGGGAGGTCAAGAGGAACTCATAATGAAAGCAATATTCTGTTACTATGATTCAAAAATCTCAGAATTTATACAGTTATGCCTAATGGTTACAAAATGCTGTCTAACGTTTGGTGGTGGTGGAAACACACCATTAAGGCCCTTTCACACTGCCCAACGGATGCAAAACGGACACAATGGACGAGCAAAATGTTCCATCTGTTGTTATCAGCTCTCAAAAGGGGCAAAAATTTGTATAACCGGAGCGGATAACACAGACGGGGGGAGGACGCAGGGTGGATGGAAAACGGATGTGGAATGGAAGCCCAGCGGATGGAAGCGGATGGGAGCAGATGGCACATCCGCTAGGCTTCCGGGGGGGCGCAGCAAAGCGGACATGGAACGGATACAGCGGATGCAGAGCGGATGCAGAGCGGATGAAGCAGATGCACAGCGAATGAAGCGGAAGCCTAGCGGATGCGCATGCGGGGAGGATGCATTGCGTCAGCCCCGCGGATATAACGGAAGCAGCTCAGAAGCAGGTCACCATTCAGAGGAAAGACCTGCTTCCAGACACATCGACTGCCTTGCCTGTCCTGCCTGCATGTCTGCCTGCATGTCTGCCTGCAAGCCTTGCTGCCAGCCTTGCTGCCAGACGCCATGCCAGCCTTGCTGTCTGCCTGCCTGCCAGCCTTGCTGCCAGCCAGTCTGCCTGCCAGCCTTGGTGCCTGCCTGCATGCCAGCCTTGGTTCATGCCTGCCTGCCAGCCTTGGTGCCTGCCTCCCTGCCAGCCTTCCTGCAAGCCTTGGTTCCTGCCAGCGTCCCTGCCAGCCAGCAACCCCACAACCATGCTGAAGCACAGCAAGCCTCAGCCATCTGCTGCCAGCCCTTGCAAGAGGGACAGGGCTACCATCCCGCCCCCTGGCCCTCACTCTGGTTCTGCTGGGGCTTCTGCAGCACGGGCTCGCTCTTCTGGGGCTGGGGCTTCTGCTGCTTCTGCTTCTGGAGGAGCTGACGACAAGCACTCCAGCACCAGCCACCTCCACAGCACCTTCACCCCTGAGACTGAGCGACCAAGAGGAGTGCCAGAGACTCATTTTTCTCTTATAGCTTGTTGTTAATAAAGTCTATTTTTCATTCACACACTTGCTTCATTTCTTTTTTTTAATAAAGTCTTGGTGGAAACTTTTAGAAATGGTTTAAGCCTTTGCATGCTTGTGGGATGGGTTAAGAAAGCTGTGGGATGGGCAGGGATACCTGTGGGATGGGCAGGTCTACCTTTGGAATGGGTAATAGCTGTGGGATAGATAAACCTCCAGTGCAAGCATAGTGGGACTGTATGGTCCATCCTCCCAGGCGCCACACCTATGGCCCTTTATTATCAATAACAATATAATAAATCATCCACACATGTCAACATAAACACAACTCTTTATTAAATGCCCTGTTCATTGTAGGGGCACTCAAAATACATGGCCCAATCTCATCAGTGTGATGAGACAGGCTGAAGGAAGCATCCATTAAGCATCTATCATCCTGTCTTGCCACTCCACCGCTCCAGCTGGGGAGTTGCACCAGTGTTTCAGGAGGTTGCGCTGCTTCTTCCCTTCACGTGAGGCTCTGTTGGGGCCTTGCACATCCTGAGTGTCTATCAGGTTTCGGCCTTGCCTCCATTCCCCAGGCTCCATGTCCCCATTGCCTTGCTGGAGGTTCATGAGCATGTTCTGCAAGACTGGGTAGCGGGTGCGCATGAGATTGTGCAGGATGCAGTAAGCTTCCATGATCCTCCTCACGGTCTGTGGGTGATGCTGCATGGTGGTGAGAAGTACCTGGAACCTGTTGGCCAGGATGCCAAAGGCGTTCTCCTCCACCCGCCTTGCCCTGGACAGCCTGTAGTTGAAGATCCTCTCTTCACGGGTGAGGTATTTGGAGGTGTAGGGCTTCATGAGGTAGGTTGTGAGGGAGAAGGCGTCATCCCCCACGATAAAGTAGGGCACATCTTGTGTGTTGTTGGGCCGGGGTTCTGGATCTGGGAAGCCCACGATGAGTTTGCGTTCCAGCTCCTCCTTGAGGTGACTGGCATTGTATACCTGGGCATCTGAAGATGAGCTGCTGCCTGAAGCATCGATGTACATGAACTTGTAGTCAGCATCGACCATGGAGAAGAGGATGATGCTGAAGAAGCCCTTGTAGTTGAAATAAGTGGACCCCGACTTGGGTGGTGCTTTGAAGGCCACGTGCTTGCCATCGATGGCTCCAACGGTGTGTGGGAAGTTCCACTTCTGATACCACTGCTCTGCAACTTTCTTCCATTCTTCTTCAGTGGAGGGACACTGGAGGAGCTCCTCCTTGTATTCTTCGATGATGGCCTGCACCAGTTCTCTGACCACAATGCTGATGGTGTTGGGTGGCACCCTCCAGCCGTACTGCATGCTCCTGTAGGTGTTCCCTGAGGCCAGGTGGCGCAGAGTGAGTGCCACCTTGAGCCCAGGTTCCATGCTGTGGAAGAGGAAGAGGCAGATGAAGGCTGCAGAGGTCCGCACCGCAGGGCTGCTGTTCTGAAAGTGAGATCCAGATGTGTTGCTCCCCCTTTTTATAGGCAGTATAGGTGTCTCTTTGCACCCTCTAGGCATCCTCTAGACATCCTTAATATCCAAGATAGGTCCCCTCTGCGAACGTTTTTTCCATTTTAAATGCTTTGTTTCCATGCTGCATCCATTCTGCATCTGTTCTGCATCTGTTCTGCGTCCGTTCCATTTCCTCCCTGCGTCCGAGCGGATGCGAGTTGCACGGATGCGCAGCGGATGCCTAGCAGATATAGCGGATGTGTAACGGATGCAGAATGGATGCGTAGCGGATGCATAGCGGATGTGTAGCGGATGTGTAGCGGATGCATAACGGACCAATTGGATACATTTTCCACGCAAAAGTTTTGGGTAGCTCAAAACTTTCTGAGCGGATGAAACGTCAATAGATGGATGCTGGACGGATAGAGAGGAAGCAAAACGGAGGCAGTGAGTACATCGCGTTAACCAATGGATGGCAAGCTTTTTTGTCCATTTTACATCCTCTTTGCATCCGTTGGTGCAGTGTGACAGGGGCTTTAGCTGTGAATGGTATCTCAAAAGGATACAGAGGCATTCTATACTGAGACAATTGGTTGTAAGTTAATTTTTTAAAGTTGTTCTTTTTTGTCTTGTCATTCACTAAAATCAACACAACTGGGATTAATTTCATGATATTAGGAAACATTGCCTTGTATATCAAGGTGTGATGAAGCTATTGCATACCACAATGTGTACAATGTCCTAAGAAACTATGATGAAACTATTTCACAATTTGCTTTTTGTTGCCTATTAAGTTGTAACAAAGTTA
This sequence comes from Laticauda colubrina, assembly GCA_015471245.1. Classification (NCBI taxonomy): domain Eukaryota; kingdom Metazoa; phylum Chordata; class Lepidosauria; order Squamata; family Elapidae; genus Laticauda; species Laticauda colubrina. The sequence continues at coordinate 27,127,805 of BLBF01000011.1, read as the reverse complement.
GAGGTTTGGTAAGTTCTCGTCTTTACCAACCACAAACAACAAACAAAACTATAATGATTTTAAATTCACAACTCCATGAACCTGATTATTATAATGGATCACTGGCAAAGAAAACCAATGGCATAAAGCTGATTTCAAATGAAACCTGTCTTAAAAAATTTTATGTAACATCTGACATTGTTTTTTTTGTTTTTTCCAAAGAATTCCATGCCAAATACTCAAGATGCCATGAAATATCCTCCTTGATATTTTTTCTCCGTCTCCATTGAGTAGAATCATTGATGAGCTCGACTTAATTGTTATGCCATCCAGCCCATATTAAAATAGCTTACTCATCAGCGTGTCATAGGAGAATTAGTCAAATACTTTGCTGGTCAAAATATATTAAGCCCATAGCATCCCACAATCTGTCAAATAAATTATCTGCTCAAAAATAAGATATTACTAAGCTTGTTTGAGAAATTAATGCTGATGTCTGTTAATTACTGCATTAATTTTTTAGTTTTCCTTCCCTTCATCTTCTCACAGGACACAGGAGCATGCTCTCAGCCAGGGGATCTAGACCCAGGGGATCTACCTCTTTTTCTTCTCTTTAAGGCTCAAAATCTGTTTCTCCTTTGAGAGTCTCAAATTTACACCTGAGTTTTGGTATGCAGAATATCTTCTACACACTTATGGCTGGGTTCCCTCCTTTGTCTTATTGTCTTTCTTATAGAATGTCACTTCCTCTCCCAGTTCCCTTTGTCACCCTTCTTTTGATCTGGTATTAACATCTTAGTCAATTGGCCAATTACTGATATATCTCTTTGACCTTTTCTCCAAGGACTGTCTCAATCTTATGCTTACTGAAGTATAGTTCTTTATAAATTAAATTCATAGGACATCAAACTCATAATTCATCTGGCCAGCATGAAAGTTAAACAGAAAGAAAAACAGATCCAATACAAGAGAAATGGAAAGAAGGGAATAATATGTTAGTGAATATCTCCAGCTCATTTACAAAATTCCCATTCAAATAAACATACTTCCTAATCCAGTATCTGGGAAAACAGCTGGTTCTGCAGGGCCTGTTTAAAGAATTGCACAATAAGGGTAACTCAAACTTCTTGAGGGGTAATATTCTAGCACAGGGGTGTCAAATTCACATTGGCAAGGTAACGTCATGTAACATATTGGGACTTTCCCCCCTTCACTAAACCAGGCATGGGCATGGCCAACACATGAGGCATCCAGCCCGCTGGTCTGGCATTTTGCAGCCCTGTTCTAGTGGGTAGAAACCATGACAAAACAAACATACTGCCTGATGATATGGCTTTAAAAGTGGAACCTGGATGATACCCATTCTGTCAAATCTGACCAGTCAGGCAGAAACAATAAGAGAAAAGCAAATCCCTTGGACAGCCAGACTCTGTGCAAAATTGTTCTCAGGCACAAGCCTGAGCCACAAGTCACAGCAGCAAAGACCTGTACTTCTTTCCTTTCATTTTATAAAGGGCCATTAGCAGGTTTATATTCCTTCTTCCTTCTCAAACTTAAAGGTTTAACTCTAGATTTAGAAAGAAAGTTTGTTAGGACTTTGAACGCCCTTATTTGCTCTCTGTTTTTATTTGCTCACTGAATTTGTGCCCTGAAACCTGGAAGCTCTATATTTCATGGAACACATAGAATCAATCTCATAGAACACATAGCTTCTCTGATTACTCTTCTCTTCTTCAGAGTGACCAAAAAATACAGTCCACTAAAAAAAACAGGTCCTCTTTGTTCTCTTTATTTTCTCATTCTCTGGCTGTGGATATCCAAATTATAAAAGAATTGTAGTCCTTCTGATTTTCTGCCTACTATTTCCTGCAATAGCCAGGATTTATGAAAATAGTGTGCCTCAGGTATTTCTGTTTGAATCAGGAACATCTAATTGCAGCATGGTAATCCAGCATTTACCTAAAATCTTAAAATCTTAAATAGTATCACATTTGATACTATACTATCTTCAAGTGCAATTTAATTTAAACAAATGAGTGAAAATTGCAAGAATTTTAAATTGTCGCTCTTATAAAGGGGGAGGGTTCTTTTAAACCATTGTATTATCTTTTCTGTCAGTGCTATCAGTATTTTTTTTCTTAAATGAACTTTTAATTTACACCAGCATGACTGTTTGCCTTAGGTTTTAAAATAGATTATTAGAATATTCATGCAATCTCACTTAAATGAAAATGTGCTTCAGTGCAAATTAAATCATTGATTAAAAAACATGCTACCTTTCTAATGGGCATCATTTTAGCACTGTGTTTTCTCTTTGTTGTGTTTTTCCCATCTGTTAATGAGTGTTAAAACACTTTCAAAGTTTTTTTTTTAAAGCTAAGATAATCACACAACATCATTTAAGCCTAGGAGCACAGAGCAGGCAAAAACCAGCTTTAAAACTGATTTTTAAAATTATGTGTTTGGAAGACTGGTCTGATTTCATCCACAAGGCAGTCAGCAATAGCACTTAGACTTAGATACTACTCCATAGTGCTTTACATCCACCTCTAAGCGGTTTACAGAGCCAACATATTGCCCCCAACAATCTGGGTCCTCATTTTACCCATCTCAGAAGGATGGAAGGCTGAGACACCTTGAACTGGGTGAAATATGAACTGCCAAATTGCAGGCAGCTGGCAGGCAGCAGAAGTAGCCTGCAGTTCCGCACTCTAACCACTGCACCAATTGGAAAATGGAACCCAGAGAATTATAAAACCAAAAAAAAATGTTCTAATATAGGGTAAACAATGAACAAATGGAACTAGGAGTTGCTAGCCCAGAAGCACTTGTAGAGATAGATGGCTCTAATAAAATGGAGCAGTCTTCCTACCCCATCAGGTACTTTCTAGATCGAGTAGGCTCAACTCACTTCCTATATCAATGTTGGCGAACCTTTTCAGCACACAGTGCTGAAATGGGAGTGTGTGTGCATGTGTGTGTGCATGTGTGCATGGCAGCACCGGAAACTGAAAGAACATCTTGCCTTTATCTCTCCAAGGTACCTCTCCCACTTGGAATCATAGTCATTTAGAAGGTTGATAGCTTGCAAACGTGTGGGTTGAAGATGTTATAAAGGGTGATACTTGGGAAGCTTTATGACATTTGGTTAAATTTTACCTGGGTTAAAATGGTTAGCACCCATTGTAGTTAATCTATTTTTATGAGCCATTTTGATATGACTTGAAATGGTAATGTGTCTGAACCCTTTAGAAAGAAAACACAGTAATGGGACTTGAGTAATTGAAGGGATGATTAAGATGCATAAATACACTTTCATATTTGCTTTTGAAGTGAAGTAAACAGTGTTTCTGATGAAAAAACAACAGAGCACCATAACATTGTTGTCAGGAGAGACAATATGAGCCATTCAAAGGTCAGGATGGTAAATTAATGTAATTTAAGTAAACAAATTGGATGAACTTCCATGTCAGAAAATTAGTCTTTGTACAAATTAATTTACATGCTAGGTTGAAAGGTTCTGCATAAATTTGCATTCTTTGTGGTAAATCCTTTCTCTGCTTCAAACTTGTGAGGAAATGGGTGGGAAAGAGGGAGTGGGAATGTTCTCCTCATCTAATTACTGGAGTTGTTTCTGCTGATGTTTTTTTATCATACGGCATCATTATTTGTACATTTTTGATCTTTTTTTTTTTCATTTCCTAATTTTATATTTGGAAGAAGGCAAGGACAAACCACTTCTGAAAATATTCCTAAGAAAATTGCAGGGATAAGTCCACACAGTCACCATGAGTCAATACTGACATGAAGGCACAACAGAAAAAGAGATTTGGTTTTATATTCATATATAAACATAACTTAGGCTGGAGAATTTTTTTTAACAAGATAATTAAAGAAATTATAGTATATAACCTAGGTTCTCTTGTCTCATCCATGTATGGTTGAGTATGAGAAACTGGAGAGTATTAAAGCCTGAAGGAAGAACTGGATAGGATGTGAAATGTAAAGGCCAAAATGTCCCAAAGGGGCTTTTTAAAAAAGCCACCTGGACTTTCTTTGTTTTTGCTTGAAGATGTTTTGCTTCTCATCCAAGAAACTTCTGCAATTCTGACTGAATGGTAGAGAATGGAAATATTTATATTCCCTGAGTCATCTGGTCATTATCATGCTATGTGAGAGTTGCTGAGGCCTCTTGTGCCAACCTGAATGGTGCTATCCACTACTGACCTCACCCCATTCTGTAAGGAGCGTGCATAAGTGCACCATCCTGCCTACCATCTCTATTTATTTGTACCTATTTCCTGTATTCTTACTCATGTTTATACTTATACCTATAATCTTGTAAGTGATTGACAAATTAAATAAATAAAATGAAATAAATGGATGTGAAACCTTCTTGAAACTGCTGTGTTGTAACTGTGTTGTAACCAGGAGATAGATGTTGTCATATCTTTCTCCCTCTGTTCAAATGGCTTCTTTGATCCCTTTTTCAAACCAGTGTCCCTCTGCTATCTGTACAAGGATGATCATTGTCTTTCAAATGCAGATGGACTGCTGAATCTTGTCCTGATGCATTTGTTCTCCTATACAACGTGTTTCTGAAGAGGTTGTTTTGTTTCTCCAAAGTATGGATTGGCACATGTCTCACTGCATTGTGCTGCATATATCATATTGCTCAGTTTGTGTCTGGGTGTTTTATCCTTGGGGCGGCACAAGGAATATTAATCTTCCCATTCCCCACCATTCAGTCAGAACTGAAGAAGCTTCTTGGATGAAACATGAAATGTCTTCAAGCAAAACAAAGAAAGTCCAGTTGCTTTTGAAAAAGCACTGTTGGGACAACCATGACCTGGATGACTGAGAATCTAGACATAAAGGCCAAAATAGTCCCAATAGTGATAGAAGCACTTAGGGCTGTGTCTTCTAAGGTAGGAGAATGGTTCCAACAGATCCCAAGAAATATATCAGAACTCTCTCTCCCCATATACGTGCAATGCTAGGAACAGCTAAGATATATGAAGAACTCCCAAACTCCCAGACCTCTGGCAAAGGATCTGAAATTGAGGAAGGCACGTCTCACCCATAAGGGTGGAAAGGGAATGTATGGATAATATATGTATGTATGCATGTATGTATGTAGGTATATATACATACCAGTGGTGGTATTCAAATAAAGTTGCTACCGGTTCGGTGGGCATGTTTTGGTAGGCAAGCTTTGCATATGTGAACACACTTTACATACACATGCATGCCAAACATGCACTTTGCTCAGGCGCAGAGGCATTTGTGCAGGCACAGAGGCATTCTAACTCACCTCCTGCAAGCCTGCATGATGCCGGTCGCTGCAGCAGCTGCCACGTGGTGCTATTCTGCGCCGCGCAAAGCAGCTGCACTTCAAATTCTGGCCACAAAAGTAAGTATGGGAGGCCGGGCGGGTGGGTGGGCCAAGCACAAAGCAGCGGAGAGAACTGGTTCTGTCTCTGCTGCTCATCACTGCTACCGGCTCTCCAGAACCAGGCAGAATCGGTCGAATGCCACCACTGATGCATACATGAATAATATAAAAGACTTCTTACCAACCAGATCATAGCATGTAGCAACATAAGGGAATTCTATTCTATTTTACATCTTTCTTGATGTTAATCTTTATTAAGACCTGAAAAGCAATTCAGGCAGGCAGAAGAAGCATACCTTTTTTCTGTATTTTGAAAGGGATGTAAAATTTAAACCTATAGAAATGCCCAGGCTCTTTGAAGACATTTGTCCACTTAGCACCATTCAGTTTATTAAAGTAGCAATTATGTTAGGTAACATAATCACTGCATTACTAAGTGTCATCCTAGACCTAATCCTAGAGCTAATAAATCCTTCATTTGAGCTAAGAACACCATCTGCCTTTGAAAGAATGCTCCTTTGTTTACTTGTTTTCATGTTCTACAACATTTCATTGTCTAGGACAGAGGTCTTCAAACTTGGCAAGTTTAAGACTTGTGGACTTCAACTCCCAGAATTCCTGAGCTAACATGACTGGAGGAGGAATTCTGGGAGTTGAAGTCCACAAGTCTTAAAGTTGTCATGTTTCATTGTCCTAGACAATGAAATGTTGTAGAACATGAAAACAAGTAAACAAAGGAGCATTCTTTCAAAGGCAGATAGTGTTCTTAGCTCAAATGAAGCATTTATTAGCCCAACTGAGCTTTGCAATACAATATATTAATTTTAATGTTTATTTCTTTGATGTGATATGCCTCCTATGAATCCCCATACTAATCTGTTTTTCTTCATTATTTTCTAAGTCACATACACCAACCATGGGTACTTAATGTCTGAAAATTACAATGGTTGCCAAATATAAATATAATATTATCACACCATTGACCTAGAAGTATATATAAGTCATTTCTCCAGTAGAGAATTTAAATCACTTTAAGCCCATCACCACCAAATAGCATTGTCAGAGTTGATTGATGCCCGTGATATAGAATTAATCAAGAAATGGAAGTAAGAACCTCACTACACATCCCCTGCTTTTTTGTTCATGACAAAAAGCAATGTCAAAAAGCTTCAACTCAAAATTTAACAACACACATTCTTCACATATTCACATATTCCATCCAAATGTTCCATCTATGAACTTTGACCAGATGGTTCTAATAGAAATCTGACAACTTGTAGAGGTTGAAAGCCTTCATCATGAAGCTGTGAAAATTAAACTTAGGTTTAGTTGTGAACTCACTTTTCATCACTCTCTACATTTTATTGCCAGGTCTTATTTAAAACAAATAATTCATTTCTTTTATGTCTAGAGTTTGTTATGTCTGGCTTAATTTCATCTTTTGAGTGAACTGTGCACTTTTTAAATTCTTGGGCATTAAATAAGTATGAGTTGTGGTGGCTCAGTGGTTAGAGTGCAGTATTTCAGGCTACTTCTGTTGACTGTCATCTGCCTGTAATTTGGCAGTTCAAATCTCACCAGGCTCAAGGTTGACTCAGCCTTCCATCCTTCTGAGGTGGGTAAAATGAGGACCCAAATTGTTGGGGGCAATATGTTGACTGTATAAACTGCTTAGAGAGGGCTGTAAAGCGGTATATAGGTCCAAATGCCATTGCTATCATCTCCTCACAAGTATAGTTATGGATACTTGGAAATGTATCACCTGTACCACATTCCTTGAAAAGATGGATTTGACATATCAGAGATAAGGAATCAATGCAACTACAAGCTATTTTGATTTGTGAGAATGAAGGCAATCTGAGAGTTTTGATTACAACTGTGGAACCACCAGGTTTGTAAAGTGAATGTCCAAATAAACAGCAAATAAGGTACATAAAAAGGAAGCAATCTTTCTGGCTAATCTAAATATTTTCACATTCACATTTAATCTCAACAGTTTAAAGAAATAGAATATCATGCATGCATTGGTAACACCTCAAAAAAATATTTACTCCTGTCCCCGAGACACTAAGCCATAAACAAAACCAGGGTGTACTTTTGGAGAAAAAGATACACCAAGAGGAGAAAACAAAATCTTATGAATGTAGCATTTTACATTAACACAGAACTGTATAAACATATTCCTCATGACAACCTCCAGGGATGGAAAATATAATCCATTTAATGAACGTGGAAATTTAAAATGGAAGGGTATGAAACTATTTCCTGAATGTGTTGCATTACATGGTGGAGGGGTATTAATTTTACAAATTACAATAGGCTTTGTACATTTAGATGTATTTCTGAGAGAATGAATGGCACACAATTACTATCAGGGACTCATTCTTCATAGTTTTTGTCATAGTTAAGCTGTATGAACTTCTGTGTCAAAGCTGAAAAAGTGCAGTTTTGTCTCATTGAGAGCCCTTCATATGTGCTGGGCTACCCAAATGTGTAACAAAAATTAGCTACTTTACTCCTCAGATGTAGTTTCAATTTCCCCTCTCATGCACAATCTCTGACTTTCTTTTCTGTTTCTCACACATTCACTTATATGCAAATTATCTATGTACATAGGTGGGAAGGCAGTTCAATAGAAAGACTGATGGATTATGAATAGATGGATGGATGGATGATGTAGCTAGGTCAGTAGATAGGTAGATGGATGGATGTTGTAAAGTAGGTAGATGGATGGTAGGTAGGTAGGTATGGATGGATGGATAGGTAGGTAGGTAGGTGGATGGATAGATAGATAGATCTTAAGCCCAAATTCCATCATTCCATCATTTCTGAAGCCATCAACTAATTTTATTCTTTTATTTTCACTAGGAAAATTTTAAAAGCTCATTTTTTCCCTGCAAATTCTTGGTTCATTCTTTACCTTTTGACTCCACTGTGCTATCTTGTTATATTCCATAATATAATATTCCATAAGCAGTTTGACACTCATGCCCAAGAAGAATGAGCAATGCAAAATTAAGTAAATTGAATTAAATAGAAGCCTGATAAACCACAGACTTTGTTTCTAGGAATATCTATGCTACAGAATATTTAGGGGTTGTACTTTTAGCGGACCATTGAACAGTAGAAAGAATCAAGGGTCAGAAGTTTCTTGAATGTGTGAAAGCCATTTCTCTCAAGAAGTTGTATCATCTTCTTCAACAACTGATTTGGGGAATTCAAAGACTTTCAGGGTAGAAAGGAAGAAAATACCTGAGACAGCTGTCTGAATGTAGAATTCTTCCATTCTCCCATTATCAAAGAGAATCAGATTAAAATGTCACAGTAATGAGGCTAAGAAAAAGTTATATTTTCTTAATACAGATAGTTGCTATTCCCAGTCTTTTGCTTTTCAGTTCTTTTAGTTGTTTACACTTAATTCTTTATGAAAATAATTGCATGTAAATGAATGTCCTAATAATATGTTGATTAAAAATGCATTAATTTTAAATCACCAAATAATCATCATTAGTTGAAGCCCAATATGCAACCAAATGGCTAATTTTTCTATAGTTGTTTTGTATTTATGCTAGTAAAGGAGATTAAGCACATGGCTCAAAAGCTCATTAAATATTTTTGAAAGGGTTTTTTTTTCAAGTTTTCGAATTTGTCTCCTAAATGACTAAAAATACAATCCATTTAAAATGAACTGACTGTGTTACAAAGATGTTAAATGATTACCTATTTAACCAGAATGATCAAGATAGGTGAAGGATTTATTTCTAAGGCTAAATTGGGAGATTTTTTTTCAATAAGGTTTTTCTGTCTCTATACATATATATTTCATCTATCACATCTGCCATCTTTTATTGAAAGTTCTACCTTTGATTATTGTGGTCCTTGGGAATTGGCATTCAAGTTTAATATACTGTAGTTTTATGGTTGGTCACAATCAGATGTTTACTCTGGATTTGACATTTTATCTATCGTTTGAGATCTTCCCAAAAACTACTACTACTACAATTACTACTACTAAATAATTGCACAGTCAGTCAGATGTTCAGATTGGGTTTGGCATTTTTGTCTACCTATTAAGTCCTTACTGAGGAGCTGGGATTGGTAGATTTGGGTACTTTATTCTTATTCACCTCTTCTAACCAAGCTGCATCCTTGTTGTATTTCTTTGGGTTATCCCATATCTATGCCCAGAACTGCACTGTTTTTTCCTTGTCAGGTACTGTCTGATTCACTGCAATTTCTCCATTGATGGATTGGTGGAAACATTTTTGATTGGATTGAAATTGGAGGTTCTACCTATAATTTGCAATTTGATCTTCATATTTACTGATTTACTTCTTGGCTATAACTATTATTTGCTATTTTATTATTTACAGTGCTTCCTTGATCTTCCCTGTTTCTAAGCGGTATTTCTTGATTCCACTATTTCTATATATAGAATTTCTATATATATTTCTCTCTATCTATATATTTGTTTTCTTAGGCTTTCACGGGTACTTACATGTATGCTGTTTAGCTTCCTTCGGGTATTATCCCACGTCATTGTAGTTCTGTTAAAGTTGTAGCAACGTTTCAGCAGAATCTCATCTGCCATCATCAGGCTTCTGTATGGATGTGGGTCTTACAGCTCCTGGTTTTTAAATTTGAGGCTGGTTCATTCTGATTGGCTGGGAGCCTGGACCTATTTCATTGGACTTGGAGTTTGATTGATTGGTGTTCCTGGTTTCTTCTGTCTGTTTTGTGGCTTTGATTGGCTGGCAACAGTCTGTTCTTGTGTTGGAGGCTTTCAGTGCAGCTTGGCTGCGTGTGAAGGGACGGCTGCTCTTTATTAGCAAGCTGGGTTTCACCTGGGTGCATGGTGGGGGGGTTAGGTTGGAGCTTTCAGAGAGAGTCTGTTTTTGCCCAGGTGTTTGCCTGGCTTGTGGCATGGAGATCTTTCTATTTGAGAGTGCAGGCTTCCAAATGATTGACAGTCTGGTGGAATCATCTCTTCTATTCATGCTGTCAGGTCTTTTTTCAATCTCTATGGCTTCTCTGATGATTCTGTGGCTGGGGTTTTCTATAGTGGCCAGGGTTTAGTGCCATTGAAGTTGA
>BLBF01000011.1:27093792-27110752 GCA_015471245.1 Laticauda colubrina | reverse complement strand
TGATGATGATGATGATGATGATGATGATGATGATGATGATGATGATGATGAATCATACAGTCAGTATTTAAGTTTGGCATTTTTGTCTACCTATTGAATTCTTACCAAGGACCTGGTGTAGGCAGATCTGGATGTTTGATAGTATTAAGTATTACTACTTTTTAGAATAAACCACCTTTTGGAATTGACTGATGGCAAATTTGTCAATGCCTATGGTGTTCAAGTGGTGCTCCAGTTGTTTTGGGATTGTACCCAAGGTGCCTATTACTATTGGTACTATATTTGCTTGATTTTGCCTGTTGTTCTATTTCTATTTGTAGGTCTTTGTATTTTGTTATCTTCTCCAGTTCTTTCTCTTCTATCCTTCTGTCTCCAGGTACTGCCACATCCACTATCCAGACTTTTTTTGCCTTTCTTATCAACAAATGTTAAATCTGGGGTGTTATATGGCAGGTGCCTGACTGTTTGAATTCTAAAGTCCTAGAACAATTTAACTTCTTTATTTTCTATGACTTTCTTTATTTTATGATTCCACCAGTTCTTGCTTGCAGGCAAATGCAGGCTTTCTCCACTTCTCTTCTCCCTATATACCAATGACTGATTGCATATCAAAAAATCCATCTGTTAAAATACTGAAGTTTGCAGATGATACAACAGTGATTGGTCTCATTTGAGACAATGACGAATCCACATACAGATGTGAGGTTGTACAGCTTGCCTCATGGTGTAACTGGAACAATCTGGAACTGAACACACTCAAAACTATAGAAATGGTGGTAGACTTTAGAAGAAATCCTCCCATACTACCACCTCTTACAATATAAGACAACACAATAACAACAGTAGAGACTTTCAAATTTCTAGGTTCTATCATATCACAAGACCTAAAGGCTAGGTCCCACTGCCGATGGACACAAAATGTATGCATAAAGGACACAGCGGACGAGCAAAATTTCAGGGGTGGCTCCATCCGTTGTCACCCACTTCAAAAAGTGGTGAAAATTTGCATAAACAAATGGAAAAGAACGGAAAAGAACAGATGTGGGTAGTATGTAGCGGGGATGTTAAACGGATGTTCATAGGAAGCCTAGCAGATGACAGCGGATGACATCTCTGAAGGGGTTCCAGGGAGAATTTTGAAGCGGACGCATAGCGGATGAAGCAGATGCATCACATACGCCTAAAGGAAAGAAAGGGGATGCTGTGTGGATGTATATCAGATGCAAACGCATCCTTTCTATTTCCATGCTACTAACGATGCATAGACATTCCACGTACCCTTTCCTTCCTCCCTCTTTCCGTTTTCAGCTGCAGCGGATGTGAGTTGCGAGGATGCCCAGAGGATGCAGAGAGGATACAGTGGACGTTTAACGGATGATAAACGGACATAGAACGTTTTTGCTCATATGTCATGGATTTACATCGTACACGGCGGAAAGTTCATCCGTTCACAAAGTTTTGTGCAGCTCAAAACTTCATGCACAGATGAAATCGCAGTGGATGGATGCTTGATGGATAGAGCGTATGAAACACGTATGCAATGAATACACAATGGTTGCACAGCATTTTCCAATGGATGGCAAGCTTTTTTTAACCTTTTACATCCTCTTTGCATCCATAAATGCAGTGGGACAGGGCCTTAAAATGGACATCTAACATCAAAAACATCATCAAAAAAGCACCACAAAGAATGTTCTTTCTGCACCAACTCAGAAAGCTGAAACTGCCCAAGGAGATGATGATACAGTTCTACAGAGGAATTATTGAGTCTGTCATCTGCTCCTCTATAACTGTCTGGTTTGGTTCTACAACCCAACAAGACAGACATAGACCTCAGAGAGTAATTAGGACTGCAGAAAAAAAAAAAAACCAATTACTATCAACCTACTTTCAGTTGAGAATCTGTATACTGCATGAGTCAAAAAGAGGGCTGTGAAAATATTTACAGACTCCTCACATCCCGGGCACAAACTGTTTCAACTCCTACCCTCAAAATGACACTATAGAGCACTGCACCACCAGAACAACTAGACACAAGAACAGTTTTTTCCCAAACGCCATCACTTTACTTAACAAATAATTCCCTCAACACTGTCCAACTGTTTACAAAGTGTACACTACTATTACTGTTAATCTTCTCATCACTCCATATCACCCATCCCCTCCCACTTGTGACTGTATGACTGTAACTTTATTGCTTGTATCCTTACAGTTTATACTGACTGTTTCCTTATACGATTTCATTGTTTATTGTACCCTATGACTATTATTAAGTGTTGTACCTTATGATTCTTGACTTTTGACAAATGTATCTTTTCTTTTATGTACACTGAGAGCATTTGCACCAAGACAAATTCCTTGTGCATCTAATCACACTTGGCCAATAAAGAATTCTATTCTATTCTATTCTATTCTATTCTATTCTATTCTATTCTATTCTATTCATTTTATTCAAATCTATTACATCTACAACTAACCCAATATTATCTGCTGCTTGCTTAGTTTTTATAAACCACATGAGCATTCTTTTTCAAAAATAACTATTAAACTTTTAAAGATATAAAGGTTAACAACTAATAATTGAGATAGAAGGATGAAAAAATAATGAAAAAAATCAAAGCCCAAAATATAGGAAGAAAGAAAAAGAAATACAAAGAAATGATGCCAGATTTATTTTTACAATGTATTTAAGTATAAACTTATCTTAAACTCTTACTCTGAGTTAATAATATCACTTTTATTTTCTAATCATCAAATTCACATATCATAATTTAATATTTTTCATGTTTCATGCAAAAAGTCTAGAAAAGGCTTCTAATCAGCATTAAAATTAATCAATGTCATTTCTTTAATTAAAACTGTCAGTTTTACTATCTTAGCCAGTTCCATCATTTTCAACAATCATTCTTCCATTATAGGTAACATCAATTTTTTTTCACCACTGTGCATCTATAAAAACAAAGTTCCATGAATATTTCCAACTGCTTATTCATCAACCCCAAAAGAAATATGTCTGGTTTTAATTCTATATTAGTCTCTATATTAGTCTTTAAAATCTTCTGAATTAATGAATGTATTTGAATCCAAAAGATGAATTATATCACTTGCTGTAAAGATCTTTGTATTAATATTAATCAATGAAATTGAATTATAATTGAATGTGAGCTTTATCTGTTTTGGTATAAGTATAATATAAACCTAATTAAATGCTGGTGATAACATTTCTTTATCAAATATCTCTTCACATAGTTGATAAAGTTTTGACAGCAAAAGATCTATGAATGTTTTATACCACTCAATAGGGAACTTATTTAATCCTGGTGTTTTACCACGTGACTTTTTAACATTATTTGTTTTAACTTTTATCATAGATAAGGGATGAATAAAAGTTGTTTTTGTGTTTCATCTAAATGTTGAAGATTAGTTTTATTTAAACATACCTCTTTATCTTCCCTCAAAATGATATTGTTTACTTTTCCTGATGTATTCTACTATTTATCTATTTTATAAATAAATTAAATTAAAATGTTAATTTATCACCCCTTCAAAAGAAAAATCAGTATTTTCATACCAGGCAGTTAATGGTTATTCTACTCTTAATGGAGGTATTAACTGAGGAAAGTGACAGGCAGTTGAAGGTTAATATGTCTTAGGATTGTATATTGTGTTTCTCAGGTTTTTGGCACTAGGTTTTCAAGGGCTCAGTTGCCTGCAGTAGAAATTTAAAAGGGAAAATAGTTTGGGAATACTGCCCCATGACAGATTCAAGCCTGATCTATCATGATTTCCATTAATTTTCAGGATTTTTGTCTAAGTTTCTTTGGATGGCCTATAGCCATGTGGATGGTGCCCACAAGGAACAAGATATATATATCATTTGTCAGCTGGTTGGATTTCTTTTCTTCCTGTTTCCCTGAACCTCTTGGTTATATTCTGGAGCATTTGAGGATCCTGACACTGAGAGATTGTTGGAGACAAGAAAGGTATGGTGTATTAAAATATTACATGCACAAATTTGGATTGAAATGGGACAACTTGCCACAGCCAACTTGCCATGGCCAACTTACTGCAGGACAGCTCGTCACAGTCAATTTGCTGCAGGACATAAGGACAATTTAACAATTCAATTTAATTATTTAAAATAAATAAAAATATTTCAATTTTTGTCATTCACATTTCATTCTGTCCCTCTTTTTGCATCTTTATTAAAATGATGCTATTCCACCATTTTTAAAATATTGGTGTACCTCTTGTCCCACAGTGAATTGTTCCAAGGTGAGTTGGCCATGGCAAGCTGGCTATGATGAGTTGGCCATGGCAAATTGTGATAGACCCATTTTGACCTGGAGAAGGAAGCCTCTCCTAATGAAACTTATGGAGTTACACAACATATTCAACAATTTGAGAATATTTTTACAAAAGGATATCATCTCCCTCCAAACTGCATATACAGTGTTCTGGATTTTCTGCACCTCTCTGGAGAAGTTAATATTATACATTCTTGCATATTTCACTTAAGCTGGCAATAATTATACCATCTGGTAGCCATTCAGGGGGTTCATTTTGTTTTAGTTTTTTTCAGTGTACATTATGGAATACTGGGAAGAAGCAAATCAGATGGAAATATAATAAAGGGAAAATCAAAGCAGTGTGATCTCTTTATTTATCAAATATGGCAAAAATTAGAGAATAAACCTCTCCATGGCATTGTGTTTAATGAACTATAACTGGATCACAAGAAAAAAAAAACCTTGCAACTGAATATACTAAATTGAAACTTAATATAGCTACACTGCTGAAACTGCACACAATGTCCTCTGCTATTATACCCTTGAATATGTGCTGTGATGGGCAGCTAGTATTAAAATCAACTCTTTTGAATAATCTCCTTTAAAGCCATTATTTTCTGTTAATTTCATATTTATGGGCACATCATCCATTGTTATCCTCCTTTTCACATTTATGTCTCTGTGGTATGTTTTACACAGTTCACTGCTTAGCTCCCTTTCCAACTGTTTTATATGTAAAACCCTGAATGAATTTAAAAGCACTTTTCTTACTGATTACTTCTGTAGGCTTTCATCAGTATGGAATTTATGGACTAATAAATTTTGGAATAATTAGGAGCAGAATTAAAAACAAAACAAAGAGTACCAAACAGAGAGCTACCAATTACAACCTGGATGGCTTTTTAATTCACTGTTGAAAAATAATAATGTTACAAGTGATTAACAGAATGATATAAATCTTTATCAAGTAGCTCTGTAAAGTTCTTCCCCTCTCCTTCCTTCTTCCCCAGTTTCCTACTTTGGAGGTTTAATACAAGGAATTATTGCAGTCCTGTACAAAAAAATGGTATAACATCCTTTTCTGGGTTTTAGGGAATTAAAATTGTTCAATTTAGAGAAATGCTTCTCCAAAATGAGACTGTGACACCCCATAGTTATGCTGTTAAACCAAGACCATTAGTTTTTAATCTCTTTGCATTCTGCATTCTAGAGGTGATACTTTTTGAGATGCAGTATGTTGATCATGTGTTCATTGGAGCTACCAAGCTGTATTCTACATATCTTCATAGAGGTTAGATCAGTATACAATGTAAAACAGTATGGCTGCTGTTCTAATTTATTGGTCACATTTTAAGCAGACATAGATTTTAAAGCCCCTGTCACACTGCACCAACGGATGGAAAGAGGATGTAAAATGGAGAAAAACACTTGCCATCCGTTGGTTAACGCGATGCTTCTGTTCTGTACTCACTGTGTCCGTTTTTCTTCCTCTCCATCCATCCAGCATCTGTCGACCGAGGTTCCATCCGCTCAAAAAGTTTTGAGCTGCTCAAAACTTTCTGAGTGGAAAATGTATTCAACGCGTCCGTTCTGCATCCGCTACGCATACGGGGACCATCCGTTCTGCATCCGTTCTGCATCCGTTGGCATCCGTTATGCGTCCGCTACATCCGCTAGGCATCCGCTGCGCATCCGAGCAACTCAAATCCTCTCCAGCTGAAAGCGGACACAGGGAGGAAGCAGAATGGACGCGGAATGGATGCGCAGCGTTAGTAGCACGGACGGAGAAAGGATGAAAGTGGATGCAGCTCGCAAAGAAAGCATTTAAAAAGGAAAAAATGTTTGCAGAGGGGACCTATCTCAGATATTAAGGATGTCTAGAGGATGCCTAGAGGATGCAAAAGGACACATAGAGGAAAACCTATATTGCCTATAAAAAGGGGGAGCAACTCACCTGGATCTCACTTTCAGATGAGCAGCCCTGCTGTGCAGACCTCTGCAGCCTTCATCTGCCTCTTGCTCTTCCACAGCATCCAGTCATGTCCACCATGGATCGTAACACAGTCCTTTTGGTAGCCACCATCGTTCTGCAACAGTGCAAAGCCATCTACAGGCTCTTTCAACACTACTATGGGAAGAAAAGGAGGCGGCCAAGAAACATCTGGGTCCGAAGATGGATTGCCAGAAGAGCAGAGTATGGACTGTACAACAAGCTGATGGTGGAACTCAGGAACGAAGACACTCGGGCATTCCAGAATTTCATGAGGATGCCGCCATCCATGTTTGATGAAGTTGTGCAGCGGCTGACACCCAGGTTAACCAAGCAGAGCACCAACTTCTGGCCCAGCCTGGATCCTGGGCTCAAGGTGGCACTCACTCTGTGCCACCTGGCCTCAGGGACCACCTACAGGAGCATGCAGTACGGCTGGAGGGTGCCACACAACACCATCAGCATTGTGGTCAGAGAAGTGGTGCAGGCCATCATCGAAGAATACCTGCAGGAGCTCCTCCAGTGTCCCTCCACTGAAGAAGGATGGAAGAAAGTTGCAGAGCAGTGGTATCAGAGGTGGAACTTCCCCCACACCGTTGGAGCCATAGATGGCAAGCACGTGGCCTGCAAAGCACCAGCCAAGTCGGGGTCCACTTATTTTAACTACAAGGGCTTCTTCAGCATCATCCTCTTGGCCATGGTCGATGCTGACTACAAGTTCATGTACATCAATGCTTCAGGCAATGGGTCAGCTTCAGATGCCTACCTATACAATGCCAGTGACCTCAAGGAGGGGCTGGAATGCAACCTCATCATGGGCTTTCCAGATCCAGACCCCCTGCCCAACGACACGCAAGATGTGCCCGACTTCATCGTGGGGGATGATGCCTTCTCTCTCAGAGCCTACCTCATGAAGGCATACACTTCCAGATGCCTCACCCATGAAGAGAGGATCTTCAACTACAGGCTGTCCAGGGCAAGACGGGTGGTGGAGAATGCCTTTGGCATCCTGGCCAACAGGTTCCAGGTACTTCTCACCACCATGCAGCATCGCCCAGAGACCGTGAGGAGGATCGTGGAAGTTTGCTGCATCCTGCACAATCTCATGCGCACCCGCTACCCAGTCTTGCAGAACAGGCTCGTGGACTGACAACAAGGCAATGGGGACATGGAGCCTGGGGAATGGAGGCAAGGGCAAAACCTGATAGACACTGAGGATGTGCAAGGCCCCAACAGAGCCTCACGTGAAGGGAAGAAGCAGCGCAACCTCCTGAAACACTGGTGCAACTCCCCAGCTGGAGCAGTGGAGTGGCAAGACAGGATGATAGATGATTAATGGATGCTTCCTTCAGCCTGTTTCATCACACTGATGAGATTGGGCCATGTATGTTGGATGGGCCTACAATGAACAGGGCATTTAATAAAGAGTTGTGTTTATGTTGACATGTGTGGATGATTGATTACATTATTATTGATAAAAAAGGGCCATAGGTGTGGCACCTGGGAGGGTGGACCATACAGTCCCACTATGCTTGCACTGGAGGTTTATCTATTCCCACAGCTATCTCAACCCATCCCACAGCTATCTTAACCCAACCCACAGATATCCTAACCCATCCCACAGGTATCACTACCCATCCCACAGCTATTACTCATCCCAAAGGTATCCCTGCCCACCCCTCTGCTATCTTAACCCATCCCACAAGCATGCAAAGGCTTAAACCATTTCTAAAAGTTTCCACCAAGACTTTATTTACAAAAATAAATGAAGCAAGTGTGTGAAGCAAAGATAATCTTTATTAATAACAAGCTGTAAAAGAAAAATGACCCAAGTCAAGTGTCCAAATAAAGTCTACAGGTAGCCACCCAGTCTCTGGCACTCTTCTCTGTCACTCAGTGGTGTGCCCAGTCTCAGGGATGAAGGGTCCAGGTGCTGTGGAGGTGGCTGCTGCTGGAGTGCTGGTCTGAAGCACCACTGGGGTGCCTGGCCCCGAGAGGACAACAGGTGATGGTGTGTTGAGGAAGCTCTCAGACAGCTGGCTCAGCCCCGTGATGTTGAGAGCTCCTTCCTCCATGCCATGGGTTGTCAGTCCCAATACCGACGACAGATATACTGAGGCCGGGCTTTGCTGTGGGGTGGAGGAAGGAGCAGTGTAGTGGGGCTGTCTGGTCTGCAGCTGTGTGAGGACTGGCGTGGGTGGCATCGGTGACATGGGTGGCATTGGTGGCGTCGGTGGCAGCAATGTCGTGGGTGGCATCGGTGGCATCAGTGTCGTGGGTGGCATCGGTGGCATCAGTGGAACCGGTGGCAATGGTGGCGTCCAATGAGTCTGTGCCTGGACTGGGAAGGGCTGCTGCCTGTGCTGCTGGACCTCCTGGTAGCCGTAGCCCTGGTAGGTGAGGGCGTTTGTGGAAAGCCTTGGAATGGGAGGGACATCACCTGAGGTGGAGGAGCAGACCTGGACTGGGTGGGAGCAGGTTCATCTGGATCTGGAGGGTTGTGAAGCAGCTCGGTGATCCGGTCCTTCACCACCTGGTACTGGGGTTCCGCCATATCCGTGAGGGTCTGGTTGACATAGGTGAGGAAGGGCTTGCAGTTGGAGGATGAGGAGTCGGTGTGGACCAGCTGAGAGAGGATATCTATGCTGCTCCGGATGGTGTCCCTGACGTCTAGCAGGACAGTGTGGCTCTGTCCCTCCTGTCTGGCTTTCTGTGGAGGTGGAGCTGGGGGTGGATGCGGGTAGGACTGTGGTGGAAGTGCCATCTCCTTTCTCCCACTGCACCAGGGAGTCCTCCACGTGCTCTGCCACGGTTAGAACAGGAGACAGGAGCTGACTCTCGGCTGGAAGAGGATTGGCTCTCAGCAGGCTTCCTGAGATAGAGGGTTGTGAGAGGGGCTGCTCCTCGGTGGCGGATCTCACCCTCCAGGAAGCTGCATTTGGCCATGATGTAGGTCTCTCTGTCCGTCAGCTTGACCGCGGCCTGGCCAGATTTCTTGAGGTGCAGCTTCCCGTACCAGGTGTGCATGTGCTTCCACCAGCCGAGGAGCACCTCCGAAGTGTAGCCCAGGCTCTCTGCCTTCTCTCTCCAAGCAGCCTGCTTCCTTTTGGTGTCCCTGTAGAGCCTGTGTCCCTTCTGCCATAGATAGTCATTCTCTCTCAGCCACTCCAGCACCTCATCCTCATGTTCCTCCTCGATGGAGTATTGCCTCCTATCCTGTTCTCGCATATGCCTCTTCCTCCCTTTGGCAGGACCACATGGGCCCTCATCAGAGGGGCTTCCAGGTTGTAGGGGCTGCTCCTCCACACCACCAGCAGCACCAGCACCAGCAGGATCATCATCATCATCAGCAGCAGCAGCAGGACCAGCACCAACAGCAGCACCAGCACCAGCAGCAGGACCAGGAGCACGAGCAGGACCAGCAGAACGAGCAAGACCAGGAGCACGAGTAGGACCAGCAGGATGAGCAAGACCAGGAGCACGAGTAGGACCAGCAGTACGAGCAAGACCAGGAGCACGAGCAGGACCAGCAGGACCAGCAGGACGAGGAGCAGCTTCAGCAGAGTAAGCACAAGCAGAAGCACCACCGCCAGAAGCAGCATCAGCAGCTCCTCCAGAAGCAGCATCAGCAGAAGCACCACCGCCAGAAACAGTATCAGCAGAGTAAGCACCAGCAGAAGCACCACCGCCAGAAGCAGCATCAGCAGAGTAAGCACGAGCAGAAGCACCACCGCCAGAAGCATCATCATCAGCTCCTCCAGAAGCAGAAGCAGCAGAAGCCCCAGCCGCAGAAGAGCAAGCCCGTGCTACAGAAGCCCCAGCAGAAGCAGAGTGAGGGCCAGGGGGTGGGAGGGTGGCCCTGTCCTTCTTGCCAGGGCTGGCAGCAGATGGCTGAGGCTTTCTCTTCTTCCACATGGTTGTGGGGTTGCTGGCTGGCAGCAAGGCTGGCTGGCAGGCAGGCAGGCTGGCAGGGAGGCTGGAAGGCAGGCTGGAAGGCAGGCTGATAGCAAGGCTGGCAGGGAGGCTGGCAGGGAGGCTTGAAGGCAGGCTGGCAGCAAGGCTGGCAGCAAGGCTTGCAGGCAGGCAGACAACAAGGCTGGCAGGGAGGCTGGTAGGCATGCAGGCAGGCAAGGCAGGCAGGCTGGAGATGTGTCTGGAAGCAGGTCTTTCCTCTGAATGGTGACCTGCTTGGGAGCTGCTTCCCTTTATATCCGCGGGGCTGACGCAATGCATCCGCCCCGCATGCGCAGTGAACATGAGGCATCCGCGAGGCTTCTGCTAGGCATCCGCTTCATCCGCTCGGCGTCCGCTCTGCATCCACTGTATCCGTTCCGCGTCCGCTTTACTGCGGTCCCCCAGAAGCCTTGCGGATGTGCCATCCGCTCCCATCTGCTTCCATCCGCTAGGCTTCCGTGGAGCATCCGCTTTCCATCCACCCTGTGTCCTTCCCCCCGTCCGTTCCTTTCCGTGTTATCTGCTCTGGTTATGCAAATTTTTGCCCCTTTTGAGAGCGGATAACGGATGGAACATTTTTCTCGTCCGCTGTGTCCTTTTTATAAACGTTTTGCATCCGTCAGCCAGTGTGGCAGGGCCTTTAAACAGAGATAGCCTGACAAGGATGGGTCTTTGGAATGTAGCAAGGCAGCTATAAGTAATCAGAACCTAGCCTTTAACTACTTGGTCATTGTTTCCCAAAGAATTACCCATGATTCTGTTGTATGGGCATTGGCACAAATTCCAGACTTCAGCTTGCTCTGTGTGGTTGGATCCTGTATGTTCCACTTATGAGCTTACCATGCAATATTTGATCAAGTTTATGATCACATACGTAAGTTAGGTTTGATACTTATCTTATCCACTTGTGAGTTTTTGATAGCATGGCAATCAAATACTCTTCTACCAGACTTTGATACTTTTATGTGATCCTTGATTTTGATTCTGATTTATTATAGCTTAAAGGAGAAATAAAGATGAACCTTCTTTGATCATGGCTTCTATGCATGTCCTAATAAAGAAACAATTACTATTAGTTTGGGATTGAACCTTTATTTTGTGTTTTGTTTAATTATCCTCTTTTGATTTGATGAGAAAGAATGATTTTTGTTTCTCTTTCTCCATATAGGCAACCTGGACAAATTTTTGATAGCTATAATTCTGAATTCTGCAGGGGTGCTGATAAATTTTTCATGGCTTTGTAGTTTTTCATTATGCTCTCAAGCTTCCTCCCGATCAACGAATCCCCATGGAAGGCTTCAGAGAGAACTATTCCCATGGGACATTTTTCAGATGTGGACATCCAGAGGGATGAAGAATGCAAGTTATAACAGAAGAAAAAAAAATAGCAGCAACATGCTCTGTTATTTCAGAAATGCAACCCTTACTCCCACCCACTGGAAATATACAAAAAAAGTTTACTTTTTTAAAAATAATTTTTATTCTTTAAAAACAAAAAATACAAAAATCTCATTTCCATTAACAGTTATTATGTTATTGTATATACATATTTCTCACTTTGTGACTATACATTATTTTTATCATTATCCTTCACCCATTCATACCAGTTCTCCCATGTCACATAGTATTCTCAATCCTCTTTGCCTTTCAGTTCCATAGTGAATTTATCTAGTTCAGCACAGTCCGTTATTTTTTTAATCAAAATTTCATCTGGTGGTATTTTATCACTCTTCCAATTTTGTGCTAACATGATTCTTGCTGCAGTTAATAGTTGTACAATAAGGTATCTTTTATCTTTACTCAAATTCCCTTTGATCATAACTAATAAAAACATTTCAAGTTCCAAATTCAATTTATATTTTGTAATCTCAAAAAGCCATCTCTGTATTTTCTTCCAGTATGTTTTGACCTCTCTACATTGCCACCACATATGGAAAAATGTTCCTTTCTTTTGTTTGCACTTCCAGCATTCTGATTTCAAGGTTGGATACATTTTCACCAGTCGTGCCGGTGCTAAATGCCATCTACCAAACATTTTATATTGATTTTCTTTGAATGCTGTCGACAAAGTCAGCTTCTAGTTTTCAGTCCAAGTCTTTTCCCACTCATCCAAATTTATATTATGACCCACATTTCTTGCCCAGGCAATCATTGGTCCCTTAACAATTTCCTCCTCTAGCTCTAGCTCTAGTAAATAATTATATGTTCATATTATAAATTTTATATCCTTGCCTGTCAAGATTTGGTCCAATTTTTGTAAATATCTATCCCTAACTCCTTTATATCTTTCTTAAATTTAGTTTGCATTTACAAATATACCCACCAGTCTAATATTATCCCTTGTTCTTTTCGTTTATCCAATGTTTTTAATTCCCCCTGTTCATCTACCAATTCTTTATATCTAATCATTTTTTTAGTGTCCCTTTTATTTGGATATAATACAGCTTCCATAGGTAATATCCAGTTTGGTCTTTTCAAATAATGCTTTTTTTAAAAAATTTCTCCCATGTTTGTAAAAATGAGTCCCTTATCAAATGTCTATGAAAATAGGAGTGGATCTTATTCTTTTTATCCTATAAAAAGGCATGCCACCCAACTTGGATGTCATGACCATCTATCACCAAAATTATTTTATTTTTTAAGTTTATCCACTCCTTAACCCATAGTAAAATTTCTACTTGATCATGTTTCCCATTTTGGGAGTCCAAGGCCGCCTCTGATTCTACTATCTTGTAACGTTTTCAGTTTTATTCGTGCTTTTTCCCCCATCCATATAAATTTAATTACCATCCTATCTAATTCCTGAAAAAAATTCTTGTCCAATTTTATAGGTATTGTTTGAAAATAGTATAATAGTTTCGGTAGTATGTTCATTTTTATGGCTGCTATTCAGCCCAATAGTGATGGTTGGAATTTTCCTCAATTGGCCAGATCTTTCTTTATCTGTGAAAGTAATTTTATATATTTATCCTCTTTTATGGAAGAGCATCTTCCTGTTAACATATTCCTAGATACTTAAGTTTCTTGATATTTTGTAGTCTCAATTTCCTTTCCAATTTGTTTTTTTTTTTTACTTTCTATCAAGTTTTTGGTTATTACTTTTGTTTTATCTTTATTAATTTTTAGTCCAGCCACCACCCCATAATCTTCTAATTCTTGGATTAGATAGGTTCCTGAGTTCACTGGATCTTCCATAAAAAACATAAAGTCGTCCGCAAATGCCTATACTTTATATTCTTCTTTTTTGCTTTTCAGTCCAGTCATCTCCTTTCTTTGTCTAATCTGATTTAAAAGCACGTTGATGGTCAAGATAAAAAGCAGAGGCAACATTAGACATCCATGCCTAACATCTTTCATAATCTTAAAGTTTTCAGTAATCTCCCCATTTATAATTACCCTAGCTTTTTGGTTCGAAGAAATTGTGCCAATCATTTTCTTGAATTTAGATCCAAATCCCATATTTTCATCCTGTTGAATCAAGAACTGTCAGCTAAGATTGTCGAAGGCCTTTTGAGCATCCAAGAAAATCAACGCTGCCTGCTTTCCCGGGTGGGCTTCATAGTATTCTAATACATTTAATACTATTCTTATATTGTTCCTTATCTGTCTAGAAGGTAGAAAACTGTTCTAGTCAATATGAATAAGTTCATTTAATATAATTTATATATACATACATAATTTATTAATTATTAAATAATTATTTATATATAAATATTAAATAATTAAAAATATAATTAATAAAATAATTAGTCTTTCTGACATTATTGTTGCAAATATTTTATAATCTGTTTGTGATCTAAATCTTCTTTAGGAATTAGTGAGATATTCGCTTCTCTCCATGAATCGGGTAATTTAGCAATGTCTAATACATCATTGCACACATCTAACAACACTGGTTCAAGACATTCATGAATATATTTATACAGTTCTCCTGGAAGACCATCCGGCCCTGGCAACTTATTATATTTCTGCCTTTCAACTGCCCTTTTCAATTCCATCACTGTTATTTCTTTATTTAATATCTCTTTCTGTTCCTCTCTAATTTCTGGGAGACCTTTCCTTTTCAAATATTGTTCTATATTTTCAGGGTTTATTCCATCCTTCCTATATAGTTGTTCAAAATATTTTTGTACTATTTTCTTTTTCTCAGTCATTCGATATTCTAATTTTCCATCATCATCCTCCAATTCTTGTATCAACGTTCTTTCTCTTTCTAATATTAATTTATGGGCTAACCACCTCCCTGGTTTATTTGCATGTTCAAAAAAATTCTGTTTTGCCCTTTTACCTCTTTAACTCTCTCTTCCTGGTTTATAATGTTCAATTTATGCCTAGTAAGAATCATCTCTCTCCTCAATTTTTCATCTTGTGTTTTCTTTTTTTGTAATCTACTTTCTAGGTCTTCAATCTCTTCCTGTAATTTCTTCTGATTTTGCCATCTTTCCTTATTTTTTTCACTGTATATGCTGTTACCAGTCCCCTCAAGACTGCTTTTGCTGTATCCCATAAATTCTGTAATGTTTGCTCCACTGTGTTTTCCTTTAAAAAAAGTTCCATTTCTTTCTTAATTTTTTCTACAAAATCTCCTTTAAAATTTGGGGATTAAGTATCCACCTTCTTCTCTTCCTTTTCCTTCCTTTCCAATTTGTTTTTAATGGGTTATGATCAGCCCATACATTTGTCATAATCTCTATTGAATCTAGTTGGTTTCTTAGTTCTGCATTCATCCAGGCCATGTCTAATCTAGACCACGATTTGTGTGGGTTAGAGTAGAACATGAATTTTTCCCCCCAAATTTATTCTCCTCCATTGATCTACCAAATTTAGTTCCTGCGGCATATTGAAAAAGGATCTGGGCAAAATTTTCCTTTTCTTTTTGTTCTTTACATTACTAAAATAATCCTTCCTTATATCTACTACCACATGAAGATCTCCCACAATGCTTACATTATCATGTCCCATCTCAATTCTCTCATGTAAATCCTTATAGAATTGACTTTGGTTGTCATTTGGCGCATAAACTGAAACTAATAACATTGGCTTGTAGTTCAAGTATCAAAATTCTCACTTGTGGGTCTACATTTTTTTTTTTAAACATATACCACTATCCCTTTCTGTTTTTGATCTGCCAGGGCTATAAATTATCATCCTAATTTAGGATATTCTAAACATTTCCAGAATTGTTTTTTAATATGAACTTCTTGC
Organism: Laticauda colubrina; assembly: GCA_015471245.1. NCBI lineage: Eukaryota > Metazoa > Chordata > Lepidosauria > Squamata > Elapidae > Laticauda > Laticauda colubrina. Next base: position 27,095,314 of record BLBF01000011.1, on the reverse strand, counting down.
AGGCATACTATTTCTAATTTCTGTTTGGCTAATCTAGATAGTATCTGTTTCCTTTTAATAGGTGAGTTTAGACCATTTATGTTTAATGATAATAGCTTCATTTCTGTTTCTGTCTTTCTACTTGTGGGATATTATCTGTCTTCTATTAATTCTAGTCTCTCTTTGCAGGTGTGTTCTTAATCTTCTTCCTTCCATCTCCTCCTTGTTCTCTCCTTCTTGTTCTAGACCTCCTATACCTTGCTGTATAGGAGTTTTCACGGGTTTCCCTTCTTGCCAGCTGGCGATCACGTTTCGCCTCGCTGTCTTCCGGGCTTCCCCTCTTCTCCGCTTGAGTCTCCAGGCTCCTCATGCCCTGAAAGATCCCCAAAAGTGAAAAATGGGATCCAGAGACAGAGACCACTCTACCTTCACCCTTTCACCAAGGCATCACCGCCAGAAGCATTCACAAAAAAAAAAAAAAAAGTTTCTTATAGGACAGGATTTTAGGGGCATTAGATGATAATTTTAGCATTAAATTAGTGATATTGAAGGCAGACATAGGAATGGTGAAGAGTAGCACTATCAAATAATAAGGCATTATCATAAACACTGGCTCACACACTGTAGCCTTACTGTTCCTTGCAGAGTTGTAATTGCAGGAATGTTCTTATCTCAGATGGTAAACCTCAGATAAAGAATGTTTACAAGCAAATACAACTCAGGCAAACAAAGTCACTAATCTAAAGGAGAATTAGAGAGAGGAAGTAAACATATGTTATACTTTAACTGGAGATAATTAATTGTATGGATTACTGTGCTGAACAGTAACGAAAGTTAAGCAGTAACCAAAGTTAACCAATGATGGAGGATAACTAAAAATGTGTATAAATGTAAGACTATACTCCAATAAAGTTCATCATGATTCAGTTGATCATGATCAAACACCTCGACTGCATCATTACAACAATTCCTTTAGTATTTCAAGAAAGGCAGTGTGAGCCATGAGAAATGGAAAGTTGATTTTAAAAAAGGTCATTGGAGAATACATTTTCCAGCTTAGTATTCCAGAAGTCAATGACTTAAACTAGGACACAAAATGCATAAAGCAGAAAGTACAGTCTGTTTATTTTGCAGATGGGACTTCTAATATGTAAACCTGACCTAGTCAGTCTGCTGTAACTCTCAGCATCCCTGGCCATTGTTGATTGGGGCTGCTGGGATTTGTAACTTCAGCTACATTTTGAGAGCCATTGGCTCCCATCTCAGTCAATTAGTATGATATCACTTGGTAATTAAATGTAGGACGTGATGACTTGTTTAGTCCTTTGTGTCCCTGAAATAGGCTTTGAAGTGTGATTGATGAGTTTACAAATTCTGAACTTCAGATCATAAGATTTTTGTGTGACAGTTGTCTTAGATCCATTGGTAAGGTTTAGGAAATTATATGTAGATAGAAAAATATATAATGCCTGTCGCATATCCTATCAAATTATTATTGTTAGGGATAACATTGTTCACCCTAACTGGTTTAGGTGAAATAATA
>BLBF01000011.1:27065140-27076045 GCA_015471245.1 Laticauda colubrina | reverse complement strand
TCTATCTATCTATCTATCTATCTATCTATCTATCTATCTATCTATCTCTTCTAACTGTCACACAATCAGGCAATTAAAAATTCTAAATTCAGGAGGATATGCAAAGAAGGAAAGGTCTGAAGCTTCCATATCCTTCGGTAGAATTATTTCTATGAACCTGTTGTCATACCAGTTCAAGAATTGTGGTATGCACCTATTATACATACCATATTCAATGGATTTCTACAGCAGCAAAATGTTTATAGCCCCCTTTTGGGTTAGAAAGATAACTACTGTCAGTCTTCAAGATCTTCTGCTATTGCTTTGCATCTTTTCGACTGCCATGAGTAACGGGTGGTGGTGGAAAAGGGAGGTAGGAATAGCTGGGGAAGTGAGCTGGAGGAGTTACATTCGTCTGATGTATAAATGGAAGGGGGGAGCATAAAATAGAGTTAGGTTTCTATTTCTCGCTTAACTTTCTTCTTTCTCTGCACAACTGCAACCCGTTATCAATCTATGCCAAGGTCAACGGACAGAGGCCTCATCATCACCTGAGGATGCCACATGATCATATCCACAACTTCTAATTGGAAGTGTCAGTTGAACTATTGGGGGTGGGAACATTTCCAGCATTTTCTCTATGTGAATTGTACGCCTAAATTCTCAGATTCAGAATTCTTTGGTTGCTACCACTTCACTTTCAGTAAAAGATATCTTTTCTCTAAACTAAAGAGTCTAAGTATTTCTTTCCTGGATTTTGAATGGAGCTCCGCCTGACATTATTCTGAATCTCTTTCCACCGGCCCACCCGGAGAGAATACCCAATTTTCTTCTGAGGGGGCCTGGACATCATGTCATCTTCAAATAGTGACCAGGAGGATCTGGGAGCCATTGGAGGCCAAGATTCTTTGCTGGTGCAGGAAGCCCAATTGCGAGCAGAGCTCAGTCTGGAAGAGGATCCAGCTGTGAAGCCCAGATGGTCGGTGGGAGTTGGTTGGAAAGATCCAGAGAAGGACCCCCCCCTGGGGTCACAACTACCCGTCGGCGTGGAAAAGAGGAGCTTTGGCAAGAGAAGGAAAAGAGGGAACTCTTGCTGGATCAAGCCAGGAAACTCCTGAATGAAGCCTTTGAACAACCTCAAGATCACAAAGGTATGAAGGGGGAGGGGAGGCAGCCCCAGCCAGAAGAAGCAGAGCAACTCCCTCTCCCATAAATCAACCCGATCCAGCAGCAGCCCCGGGGCCTTCGGCGGGAGGTGTGACTCCTAGAAGGCGTAGAGCTCCTAGGCTGCCTCCGTTAGAAGTAAAATACGGAGGGGATCCCAAAGCCTTGGGATTTTTCTTAGCTCAAGTATGGAGCCATATGGAGGAATATGGGGAGGATTTTCCCTCAGAAGCAGCCAAAGTGAGGTGTGTTACCAGGGCTCTGGAGGGAATAGCGGCAGAGTGGATGGTGACTTTGCATAATGATAATGCTCCTCAGTTGCTGAATTATAACCTATTTATGGCTGCACTGCGGGCTAGGTTTGAGGACCCACTGGCGGAGCGCAAGGCCCGAATTAGGATGAAAACCATAAGACAGGGGCGGAGGTCTGTGGCTGATTACACTCAAGAATTTAGGCAGTTAGCAGGCCATTTCCGAGGCTGGCCCCAAGAAGCTCTGATAGAACTGTTTAAAGATGGTTTAAATGAAGATGTGTACCAGAGATGCACTGCTAGAAGAGACCCCAATAACTTGCAGAGGTGGTACCTGTTGGCAGAAGAAATGGAAATTGATTTAATCCGAAGTAAATGGCGGGGAGGTTATGGGTGGAGCAAGTTTTCCCCCTTGCTCCCTCAAGAGGCTCCTAAACCTCAGAGGGGAGGAGTGGCGGCAAGACCCAACCCCTCAGCCTGCTTTCGATGCAGGAAAGAAGGTCACCGGGCTGTGAACTGCAGAGTCAAGTTGGAGCCAAAGGGGGCGCCCAAGGAAGGAAAGAAACCTGAAAAATCCCCAGCGAAGCCTCACGAAATAGCACTAAAGACGAGAGAGACAGCAGAGGTCGCCCGTCCCGGAGCAGAAGAATCAGAAGCCCCAGTGACCCCTGAGGAGGAGGTTTCTGACTCGGAAGATGACTTCCTGATAAGTCCAAGTGTGGGCCCTATGACCATTCCGGTGAAGTTGAGAGTACCCAATTCAGGGGTCGAAGGGGAAATGCTAGCCCTGTTAGATTCTGGGTGCACCAGGTGTATAATAAACACGGAAGTAGTGAAGAAAATGGGCCTAAAGTTAAAACCTTTGAAGATGCCCATTTCCTTTTGCCAATTAGATGGATCAGTGGCTGGAGGTTGCCCTGCACGTTATGTCACGGAACCTATAGAAATGATCATGGGAGAGCATGATGAGACTCTGCGGTTTATTGTGGTCCCTGGAATGGAGCAACCATTAATACTGGGATTTCCCTGGCTCTGGAAATGGAACCCCCAGGTTAACTGGAGAAAGGGGTTGTTGCACATACGCACAAAGCAGCGACTGGGAGGAGGGGCCAGATCGCAGCCGAAGCCTGGGGCCCTAATTGAAATAGCTTCCACAAGTACTGAGTCCATAAAAGATGAGGAGAAAATTCCTAAAGAGTATTGGGATTTAAAAGAAGTGTTCAGTGAGAGGGCCTCGGATGAGCTTCCGCCTCACCGACCAACAGACTGTGCTATTGAGATTTTGCCCGGGGTGAAACTCCCGAAACCAACATTGTACTCAATGACCCCACGGGAATTGAAAGAGCTAAGATTGTTTATTGATAAAAATTTGGAACGTGGTTTTATTCAACCCGCTAGACCCCGGGTAGCGGCCCCAGTGTTGTTCCGTGAAAAGAAAGATGGTTCCAAACGCTTGGTGGTGGATTACAGAAATTTGAACGCTATTTCTGTGGAAAACGTGTACCCCCTTCCTTTGATGAAGGACATGTTGGCCCATTTAGCGAAGGGAAAGATCTTCACCAAGTTGGATTTGAGAGAAGCTTACTACCGGATTCGAATTAAGGAAGGGGATGAGTGGAAGACCGCTTTTAACTGCCCGATGGGATGTTTCCAATTCAACGTTCTTCCTTTTGGTTTACAAGGGGCCTCAGCTGTATTCATGCAAATGATCAATCAAGTGTTACATGAACATTTATACAGGGGGGTTTTGGTTTATCTTGATGATATCCTTATCTACACAGAGACCCAGGATGAACATGTGAAGTTAGTGCGGTCGGTTTTACAGAAACTGTGTGCCGCTAAGTTGTATGCTAAATTGTCAAAGTGTGAATTCCACCAAGACAAAATTGACTATTTGGGATATCGCATTTCATCTGAAGGCATAGAGATGGATCCAGAGAAGGTGTGTGCCGTTCTGGAGTGGGCTCCACCACGCACTAGAAGACAACTTCAAAGTTTTTTGGGATTTGCAAATTTTTATCGGCAATTCATCCTGACGTTTGCTAAGATAGCAATGCCCATCACCAATCTCTTAAAAACAAAAGGGGAGGTGAAGCCGAGGCCAGGAAAGCCGCTGGAGTGGTCCATGGAGTGCCAAGCCGCTTTTGAAAAGCTAAAACGACTATTTGCTGCAGCACCAGTGCTGAAACACCCGGATATGGACACTCCTTTTGTGATTCAAGCTGATGCAAGTGATGTAGCTATTGGAGCGGCATTACTGCAAATCAATGAGAAGGGGACCTTACAGCCTTGTGCGTATACCTCCCGTAAACTGTCTGAAACAGAGAGAAGATGGGCCGTCTGGGAGAAAGAAGCTTTTGCAGTTCATTGGGCCTTGTTGACCTGGAGACATTTCCTGGAAGGAGCAAAACACCCGTTTGAGGTATGGACTGATCATAAGAATCTGGAAGCCTTAAAAACACCCCGGAAGCTGTCCCCTAAACAAGTTCGCTGGGCCCAGTATTTCAAGCGATTCAATTTCTCATTGAAGTACATTCCGGGCGGGAAGAATTTCATGGCGGATGCTCTCTCTAGACTACCTCAATATAATAGTATGCGTCAGGAGGTGATAAGCCCAATTGTCTCAGCCAAACACCTAGCTGCCCCAGTGGTTACCAGAGCCCAAAGGAAGAACCAAGAAGTGGTTTTAGCGAATGACCTTACCGAACAATTAAAAGAAGCTTTAAAACTGGACGAATGGTTCCTGGCTCATTCAAGTGACTATACAATTAGAGATGGTTTGGCTTGGCTGGGGGCCAAGTTGTATGTGCCACAAGTATTGAGGAGCCAAATACTACAACAGGCTCATGATTCTAAAGCAGCTGGCCATTTCGGATTTGTGAAGACCTTACATCTAATCAAGCGGCAATTCTGGTGGCCTACTTTAAAAAAGGACATTGAAATTTACGTAGCTAGCTGTCCGATTTGTGCTTCGGCAAAGAGACCTCCTGGTAAGCCAGTAGGATTGTTACAAAATGTAGCTAGACCAACGACTCCTTGGAAGGAAATCTCTATGGACTTTATAGTAGAACTACCCGAAAGTGGTGGAAACACGGTCATCTGGGTAGTGACTAATTTGTTTTCCAAACAAGTACATTGCATACCTTGTTCCAAGATTCCATCTGCTAAGACGCTGGCTAAACTATTTATATCACATATCTACAGGTTACATGGCATCCCGGAACGCATAATCTCTGACAGAGGGGTCCAGTTTACTTCAAATTTTTGGAAAGAGTTCCTGAAGTTAATAGGCTCCTCCCAGGGGCTAAGCTCTGCCCACCACCCCCAAACCAATGGGGCTTGTGAGAGGACTAACTCAGTGCTAGAACAATATCTCAGATGTTACATAAACTATCAATAAGATAACTGGTCCGAATTATTACCATTTACTGAAGTGGCATACAACAACTCCATACACAGCAGTACTGGATTTACTCCATTTAAAGTGGCTTCGGGACAAGATTTCGTTCCCATACCTGAACTTCCTCGTGAAAAGCCAAATATCCATTCGTTGGATGAATGGATAACTCAACTCCAACTTAACTGGCCAGTAACACGCAAAGCATTAGATGAGGCCCATCAAGCTCATAAGAAATTTGCTGACAAGAAAAGATCCCCACAGAAAGAATATAAAGTGGGCGACAAGGTTTTCCTGTCCTCCAGATACCTGCAGACCACTCAAAAGTCAAAGAAGTTTGGTCCTAAATACGTTGGTCCATTCACAATTGAACGGATTATAAATCCTGTAACGGTCCAGTTGAACTTACCAAAAACTCTTCGACGAATTCATCCGGTTTTCCATGTTAGTTTGCTAAAACCTGAGCGTACTTCTGACCTAAGGCCCATTCAGACTGACTCTCCCATACCAATATTGATTGAAGGCGAACAACATTTTGAAGTTAAAGAAATTCTGGATTCTCGCAAATGGAGGGGTCGACTCCAGTATCTTGTAGCCTAGAAACATTTCCCTTCTTCACAAGCCGAATGGGTTAATGAGACCGACGTTAACGCCCCTAAGTTGATCAAAGCATTTCGTTCCAAGTATCCTGATAAGCCTTAGGAGTGTATTGTTTTGAAATTGTTTAATGATTAATAATTGTCTTTATATTCTCTCCTCTCTCTCTCTTCTAGGACTTCTAGGACTGATGATTTCCCTTTTTCTAGGAGGGCCGAATGTCAGTCTTCAAGATCTTCTGCTATTGCTTTGCATCTTTTCGACTGCCATGAGTAACGGGGGGGGGGTGGTGGAAAAGGGAGGTAGGAATAGCTGGGGAAGTGAGCTGGAGGAGTTACATTCGTCTGATGTATAAATGGAAGGGGGGAGCATAAAATAGAGTTAGGTTTCTATTTCTCGCTTAACTTTCTTCTTTCTCTGTGCAACTGCAACCCATTATCAAACTATGCCAAGGTGAACGGACAGAGGCCTCATCATCACCTGAGGATGCCACATGATCATATCCACAACTTCTAATTGGAAGTGTCAGTTGAACTATTGGGGGTGGGAACATTTCCAGCATTTTCTCTATGTGAATTGTACGCCTAAATTCTCAGATTCAGAATTCTTTGGTTGCTACCACTTCACTTTCAGTAAAAGATATCTTTTCTCTAAACTAAAGAGTCTAAGTATTTCTTTCCTGGATTTTGAATGGAGCTCCGCCTGACAACTACCCTGAATTGCATTGTTGAAGTCAATTTCATTTCTGGCCTGCTGAATCATAATTTGTTGCTGTGCTACATGGCCCATTCCTGTTTAAAGATAATGGATATAATCATATTTCTAGCTAGCAATAATACGTTAAAGCATTTAGTATCTTTTTATTACATTAGTGAGATGAAGATTAATATGGAAAATTAATAATACAGCAACACTTTCCTGTTTTCAAATACAGGTTTGTCATTCATGCCAGCAGGCTCTCATTTACTCCAGTGAAAAGCCACAGAATGAAATGCTACTTCAAAAATGGAAAAGGTTCCCCCCCCTTCTTGTTATCATTTAATAGCAGAGTATTTTAGAATGATGCTCCCAGGTGCACGTGATGATGATGGCTGTCATCCTCATCATCAAATCGAATCATTATAAATCAAATTCTGATTTTCATCCTTCACCATGGTAAGAAAAAGGGAATCAAAGCAGAATTAGGAGAGTCATTAAAGATTCAGAACAAGAATCATTGAAGGCGGAACAAAGAAAAATATCTATTCTGTTTTTTCATTATTTGAAAGAGTTGTTAAAAGAGTTGGATCAATTGTCCCTCAAAGATTGGGAACATTGATTTCAACCTGCAGATATTGCAAAGGAATATTTAGAATACAAATCTGAAAGACTAAATGTGCATGAAAGTAATAATTCTCTAATTAGCATTTGTAAAGTTTTAGAATATTCCATCCTTAATAATTGTTTGTTTAAGTCTGAATTTTAATCATACAGTGATGTGGTAATTTTCAGATTTTTCTCTATTCATGGAGTTCTTGTTGTTCATAAATATAAATGGTGCTATTATCTGCACATCAACCACAAAAATTCAGTGGATGTCCACAATAAAAATTCACATATAGATAAATAAGAATGCTGCTTCTTCTTCCACTTCCCCAAGTAAAAAATATTTTTCTTTTTATCTATTACTTTATAGCAGTCTCGCAACATGCCTGTAAAAAAACCTCCTAAATACATTGAAAATTGATGACCAATCTTTACTAAATTCTGTGAATGCCAATTATTACTTCTTTTTATTTCAATAACATTTCTGCAAAGGCTATTTCATCTCCATGTTTCCATAGGGCTTTTTCAAAAGTTGCTTTAATTACAGAGGTGTAAACAAAGAAGGAATATGGATTTTATAAGTCAACATGTATTTTCAGTTCAGGCGCTATCTATGGCACAGGGTTATAGTAAAGATGCAAAGAGTACTACTGTCTACACTGCATTGAATTCCTGCAGGAAAAGTAGCATGAAGATATAACAACACTTAAATATGTTTTTTATATCTGCTTTATCCAAGTTGGTAAATAATAACTTGTGATGCTTTGTTTAGAGGCACTTTTAATTAGAGTCTCCCCACATACATGTATAGACATTTTACTTAAAGTGACATATGAAATAGACCTCTCTTTGAATCAGTGCAAAGCTCCATGCTTTTAAAATTTTGGCAACTCTTTAAGTTAAAATATTGGCAAAACTGGGGAACTTTGGGGCCATACTAGTAAAATGAGAGCCAGAGACTGAATTTCACATATACAGTACCTATTTTTGACATATAACATTTATATAGGTAGATTATTTTGTTTAGCAAATGATAAAATAGCCTTTTCCATCATATGTAACCCTCTATCAACAGGCTTGGCAGTTGCCTATCCAATATCAAATCTGTTATGAAATACCTCATTTCTCATTTTTTATTCCGATCTTGAAGAAGTATAGGCAGGGGTGGGATTCAAATTTTTAAACAAACAGTTCTGTCGGTATGGCTTAATTTGCGCGTGTGATTTGGTGGTCATGTGACTGGATGGATGTGGCTTACTGGCTGAGGGTGCCTTGGTGGTCACATGACCGGCTGGGTGTGGCTTGGTGCATTCTAGATGCTGGCCACACAGATCCACCCCACTGAGCCCACTGCAAAGAAGGGACTTGCCCAAGCAAATTTGAGTGGAGGGGTGCATCAGGCAATGGGGTGGCCCTCCATGGCCGGCTCCTAGAACGCAGTGGTGGTGCTGTGTTGGAGAAACAGAGCAAAGCTGGAGGTTGGTAATTTTTGCTGCAAGAAGCTTACAGCCGCCAATTTCTGGCTTTGCTTCACTTCTCCAATGCACCACCGCTACCTCGTTCTAGGCATTGGTCATGCAGGCTCACCCCATTGCCTGCTACACCATTCCTGCTTGGGCAAGTCACTCCAGTGCAGCGGGCTAAATGGGATGGAACTGCATGGCTGGTGCCTAGAACACAGACATGGCGGCATGTTAGAGACATGGAGCAAAGCCGGAGGTCAGTAATTTTTGCTGCAAGAAGCCTACAGCCACTGCATCTTTTTGCCACTTATTTGCTGGCCAGAACAAAGCCGGGAGTGATGGCTGGAGGATTCTCCTGCCAGCAAAGAGGTGGCAGTTGGAGGCTTCTTGGTGGGGAGATGGGGACACAGTGGGACTCGGCTGGGAGTCAGAAGGCAGCTCTTGTGCCTTGCCTGTCCCTTTTTGGTCATTCCCTTCACATTGAAATACCTTAAAGGGAGAGGCTGGGGCAGCTGCCTCCTGAGCAGCAGTGGAATGAAATGAAGGGAGGCAGAAAAGTTCACCTTGGGTTTTCTCCTCCTTCTTGTGCATACACAGAGTGTGTACAATGCATCTCACAGTCCCACAGGGACTCGCCCATGTGTTCATCTCCTTGCAGAAGGTCCGGGCCTTACGCGTACACATGTGAGGTCCCAGGACTTTCTGCTAGGAGACGGCGCATGGGCTACCGGCTCGGTTCTGGCTGGCGAAGAAGCAGCATCTGGGACTCGCTGCCCTGTTCTTTGCACTGGGGTGCACCGAATTGCCTGCTGTGCCAGAGTAGAGGTAGTTGCCCAGGCAAGTCCCTGCAGCACAGCAGGCAATGGGGTGCATGTGCATGGCCGAGATAAGGAGGGGTGAAGTGGGGTCGGGTGGGGTGGGCGGGGGAAGAATGCAGTCAGTGATTGTCGTGCATGCACGATAAGGACTGACTGGGCAGGGAGTGGAGAAGCAGGTGGAGAGGGGTGGGGCCAGCCAGGGGCCTGATTTATCAGTTCTCCAAACTACCAGGAATCATAACAACTGGTAGAATCCCACCCCTGAGTATAGGTAGATGTTTTATTTCACCAGTAATCCAGAATTAGGTTGGGAACCATTCAATTGGCAAAGAGAACTTATTTGATATGTCATTCTATGACTGTCAAGGAAGGAAAAAGGAATGGAGTCTGTTAAGCCTGGGTTCCCCAACCAGGGTTAGGTAGACAAGCTAAACAGAATGTGCAGCGTTAGTCAGATAGGCACACAGATAAATGAGTGAGCTAAGCTTGTATGTTTATTAACATACAGTAAAAATAACAGATACGCTTGTGCTAACAAGAATATATTTTATTCCAGTATAAGTTTATGGCATAGTCAAAAACAGTCCAATATTCATTTACCATGTAGTCAGTCCATTCAGGGATATTCAGTTAGCAAAGTCCATGTAGAATATCCAATGTCAGTTCACATATAAATCAGTCCTTTGTTGTCTCTCCCGTTCGAGCAATGCAGTCTTGATTCCAAGCAGTAATCAGGGATCATCAAAACCAGAGAGAGAGAGAGCAAGCTGTAGCCTTGCTACTTTTATATGGTTTTCATAATCACTCCCACAATTGCTATTTTACAGTTAAAGCTGCATACACTAACTATGATTCATAGTTATTATTTCACCTAAACCAGTTAGGGTGAACAATGTTATCCCTAACATTCTACCCTTTTAGGTTACATAATAACTATGAATCATTTACATCTTTAAATTATATTTTTTGCAACTTTCTTTAAACTTAGTTGCTCCTTGAGCTTTTGTAAATTGGTCTGCAATGTTTTCTTCTGACATGCAGTATTCTAATCTTATCAGTTCATTCTTCACTGCTTCTCTTACATTCAAATATCTTAGGTCAGTATGTTTTGATCTAGTTTTTACAGCAATACTAGTAGCTAACTTTATAGCTGCTTGGTTATCCTCATATACCATAATGGAATCTTTTATGGTTATTCCCATGTCCAACAACAACTGTTTGTAGAAAATCAAATCAGTGCATAATAATGACAGACATGAAAATTCAGCTTCCATTGTAGATAAGCTAATATGCTGTTGTCTGATTGACCTCCATCCTATTAGTGTCTCACCAAATAATATAGCCATCCCAGATGTTGATTTTCTAGTGTTTATATCAGTTGCAAAACTTGCATCTGCATAAGCACTAAGACTCAAATCACCCTTTGGTTCTATATATAATGCATGGTTTATTGTTCCCTTCAGATATCTCAATATTCGTTTTAAAGATTTCCAATGATATTCTTTTGGATCTGAATTAAAACGTGCCAGCTGATTTACACTATAAGCTATATCTGGCCTTGACCAATTGCTTATATATGATAAGCTACCAATCAAAGATTGATATATGGACTTATCAAATTTGGGACTTTGATCATTAGTTTGGCAAAGTTCTTGACTCATTGGAGTCTTTGCCGGTTTACAAAGTTCCATCTTATAATTTTTAATTAATTGGCAAATTTTATCTTCTTGAGATATCTTAAAACCATTATTCGTTTTATTTATTGTCAATCCTAGATACCTTTTAATTTCACCTAAATGCTTTATTTTTATCTTCTTGGCTAATAATGATATTATCTCATTAGCTTCATTATTAGTCTTAGTTATTAAAGCAATATCATCAGTGAATAATAATAATAATGACACCGTTCCATTATTTTCTCTTTTAAACAC
>BLBF01000011.1:27046951-27064740 GCA_015471245.1 Laticauda colubrina | reverse complement strand
TGTGCAGCGTTAGTCAGATAGGCACACAGATAAATGAGTGAGCTAAGCTTGTATGTTTATTAACATACAGTAAAAATAACAGATATGCTTGTGCTATCAAGAATATAGTTTATTCCATTATAAGTTCATGGCATAGTCAAATAACAGTCCAATAGTCATGTATCAAGTAGTCAGTCCATTCAGGGATATTCAGTTGGCAAAGTCCATGTAGAATATCCTATGTCAGTTCACTTATAAATCAGTCCTTTGTTGTCTCTCCCGTTCGAGCAATGCAGTCTTGATTCCAAGCAGTAATCAGGGATCATCAAAACCAGAGAGAGAGAGAGCAAGCTGTAGCCTTGCTACTTTTATATGGTTTTCATAACCACTCCCACAATTGCTATTTTACAGTTAAAGCTGCATACACTAACTATGATTCATAGTTATTATTTCACCTAAACCAGTTAGGGTGAACAATGTTATCCCTAACAGAGTCCCTGCAGATTTTACTCCACTAGTTGTTACCACCTATAGGGGGGTGGCACTCATCTCTATTTCAAGGCTGTTGAGACAGTGCTATCTGAAGATGTTTCCATGATCATGTCACCAGCATGATGTCACAGAGCAGTGTTTCCACCTCACCAAAGTGGTATCTATTTGTCTACTTGCATTTGCATGCTTTCAAAATGCTAGGTGGCCTGCAACTAGGCAAAGATAGACACTCACACCATTGCATGACACTCAAACCTGAGTTGTTGTGCTATGGCACCACCTAATACTGTCAAGAGGTGCATCAAAAATGAATCCTGAATAATTTTGCTAATTCTACAATAACATGTATAGCTTCAACCCAAAAGTTCTTTGTTTGTTATCAGTCTGGAGAGTTCAGTGAGGAAAAAGACCAGAAAGTATTAGTTGACCCATAGTGACTACATCCATTGATACACCGGTAGTTCAGTTTGCTTTAGTATTATAATAGCATCCTTAAGTGACAAATCTTTAATTTTGAGCATTGAAGAAGTACTGATATTCTGTTCTTACAAGAAATAACAGTTCTGTTGTTTGGTGTGAGCATTTAACTGACTTATACACTTGTTTGTCCCATCAGGCTAATCAAGATAAATGACCCTATATTTAATTGTCTTTCCCTGGGAGATTCTTCACTCTTGACTGATATTGGGAGCAAAGATGCAAACCAAAACTCACTTGTGTTTATCAAACCAAACCCTTCATTCAATTTAAAGCCTTGGATTTATATCTAAAAGGTCCTTTGAAAGTGTAACTAATAATGCAATATGTAATTTTAGTTCCCTTGTGTTTTCACAGAACTCTTCAAAGCATATACTGCTTTTATCAATATTGCCAGTAACAAAACTGGGCTACATTCAGTACAACCAACTTTTCTTAACAGCTTTTATATATTTGAGCCCTTGAAGGAGTTTTAACCAAATCATTTAGCAAGTGGTCCCATGCATTCAGATTTCTTAATGTTGTTTACATCATGATTTCATTCTTATGTAGGTCTTCACATTCTCTTTTTTTTTTTCTTAGCAGTTGTTTAATAGTAATGGATCTTGTTCTTTTACTTGCTATATTGGCTTGTTATGGATCTGGTTATCATCATTAGATAGAAGTGGTTCCATTGGGTGCTCTTGAGCATTTGGTACACTTACCCCATAATGGAAACAAACTTAAACCCATGTCACACTGCAACCAATGGATGGAAAGAGGATGTAAAACGGAGAGAAACACTTGCCATCCGTTGGTTAACGCGATTCATCCGTTCTGTACTCACTGCGTCCGTTTTTCATCCTCTCTACCCGTCCAGCATCCGTCGACTGAGGTTCCATCTGCTCAAAAAGTTTTGAGCTGCTCAAAACTTTTTGAGCGGAAAATGTATCCAATGCGTCCGTTCTGCATCCGCATCGCATTCGGGGAACATCCGTTCTACATCCTTTGTCATCTGTTACGCATCCACTATATCTGCTAGGCATCCTCTGTGCATCCGCGTAACTCAAATCCACTCCAGCGGAAAATGGACACAGGGAGGAAGCGAAACGGACACGGAACGGAAGCGCAGCGTTAGTAGCACGGACGGAGAAAGGATGAAAGCGGATGCAGCTCACAAAGAAAGCATTTAAAATGGAAAAAACGTTCGCAGAGGGGACCTATCTCGGATATTAAGGATGTCTAGAGGATTCCTAGAGGATGCAAAAGGACACATAGTGGAAAACCTATATTGCCTATAAAAAGGGGGAGCAACTCACCTGGATCTCACTTTCAGTCCAGCAGCCCTGTGGTGCAGACCTCTTCAGCCTTCATCTGGATCTTGCTCTTCCACAGCATCCAGTCATCTCCACCATGGATTGGAACACACTCCTTTTGGTAGCCACCATCATTCTGCAACAGTGCGAAGCCATCTACAGGCTCTTTCAACTGTTCTACAGGAAGAAAAGGAGGCATCCAAGAAGTGTCTGGGTCCGAAGATGGATCGGGAGAAGAGCAGAGTACGGACTGTACAACAAGCTGATGGTGGAGCTGAGGAACGAAGAGCCTCATGCATTCCAGAACTTCATGAGGATGCCTCCAGCCATGTTTGATGAAGTTGTGCAGTGGCTGAGACCCAGGTTGACCAAACAGAGCACCAACTTCTGGCCCAGCCTGGAACTTGGGCTCAAGGTGGCACTGACTCTGCGCCACCTGGCCTCAGGGACCACCTACAGGATCATGCAGTACGGCTGGAGGGTGCCACAAAACACCATCAGCATTGTGGTCAGAGAAGTGGTGCAGGCCATCATCGAAGAATACCTGGAGGAGCTCCTCCAGTACCCCTCCACTGAAGAAGGCTGGAAGAAAGTTGCAGAGCAGTGGTATCAGAGGTGGAACTTCCCCCACACCGTTGGAGCCAGAGATGGCAAGCACGTGGCCTGCAAAGTTCCAGCCAAGTCAGGGTCCACTTATTTCAACTCCAAGGGCTTCTTCAGCATCATCCTCTTCGCCATGGTCGATGCTGACTACAAGTTCATGTATATCGATGCTTCAGGCAACGGGTCAGCTTCAGATGCCCAGGTATACAACACCAGTGACCTCAAGGAGGGGCTGAAACGCAACCTCATCATGGGCTTCCCAGATCCAGACCCCCTGCCCAACGACATGCAAGATGTGCCCTACTTCATCATGGGGGATGACGCCTTCTCCCTAAGAACCTACCTCATGAAGCCCTAAACCTCCAGATGCCTCACCCGTGAAGAGAGGATCTTCAACTACAGGCTGTCCAGGGAAAGGCAGGTGGTGGAGAAGGCCTTTGGCATCCTGGCCAACAGGTTCCAGGTACTTCTCACCACCATGCAGCATCGCCCACAGACCGTGAGGAGGATCATTGAAGCTTGCTGCATCCTGCACAATCTCATGCGCACCCGCTACCCAGTCTTACAGAACAGGCTCATGGACCTCCAACAAGGCAATGGGGACATGGAGCCTGGGGAATGGAGGCAAGGGCAAAACCTGATAGACACTGAGGATGTGCAAGGTCCCCACAGAGACTCACGTGAAGGGAAGAAGCAGCGCAACCTCCTGAGACACTGGTGCAACTCCCCAGCTGGAGCAGTGGAGTGGCAAGACAGGATGATAGATGATTAATGGATGCTTCCTTCAGCCTGTCTCTTCATACTGATGAGATTGGGCCATGTATGTTGGGTGAGCCTACAATGAACAGGGCATTTAATAAAGAGTTGTGTTTATGTTGACATGTGTAGATGAATGATTACATTATTATTGATGATAAAGGGCCATAGGTGTGGCACCTGGGAGGGTGGACCATACAGTTCCACTATGCTTGCACTGGAGGTTTATCTATCCCACAGCTATTACCTATCCCAAAGGTATCCCTGCCCATCCCACAGCTATTACCCATCCCACAGGTATCTCTGCCCATACCACAGCTATTACCCATCCCAAAGGTATCCCTGCCCATCTCACAGCTATTACCCATCCCACAGGTATCTCTGCCCATACCACAGCGATTACCCATCCCAAAGGTATCCCTGCCCATCTCACAGCTATCCTTACCCATCCCACAAAAATGCAAAGGCTTAAACCATTTCTAAAAGTTTCCACCAAGACTTTATTTAATAAAATAAATGAAGCAAGTGTGTGAAGCAAAGATAATCTTTACTAATAACAAGGTTTAAAAGAAAAATGACCCAAGTCAAGTGTCCAAAGCAAAAATAAAGTCAACAAGTAGCCACCCAGTCTCTGGCACTCTTCTTGGTCACTCGGAGGCATGCCCAGTCTCAGGGGTGAAGGGTCCAGGGGCTGTGGAGGTGGTTGCTGCTGCAGTGCTGGCCTGAAGGGCCACTGGGGTGCCTGGCCCCAAGAGGACAACAGGGGACGGTGTGTTGAGGAAGCTCTCAGACAGCTGGCTCAGCCCCGTGATGTTGAGAGCCCCTTCCTCCATGACATGGGGTGTCAGCCCCAATACCGATGACAGATGTACTGAGACCGTGCTTTGCTGTGGGGTGGAGGAAGGAGCAGTGTAGTGGGGCTGTCTGGTCTGCAGCTGGGTGAGGACTGGCATCGATGGCATCAGTGGTGTGGGTGGCATCGGTAGCATCAGTGGCATCAGTGGCACCAGTGGCGTCCGATGTACCTATGCCTGGACTGGGATGGGCTGCCTGTGCTGGTGGACCTCCTGGTAGCCATAGCCTTGGTAGGGTAGGCCCTGTGGAAAGCCTTGGAAGGGCAGTGACATCACCTGGGGTGGAGGAGCAGGCCTGGACTGGGTTCATCTTGGTCTGGAGGGTTGTGAAGAAGATCGGTGATCCTGTCCTTCACCACCTGGTACTGGGGTTCCGCCATGTTCATGAGGGTCTGGTTGACATAGGTGAGGAAGGGCTTGCGGTTGGAGGATGGGGCGTCGGTGTGTACCAGCTGAGAGAGGAGATCTACGCTGCTCCTGATGGTGTCTCTTATTTCCAGCAGGACAGTGTGGCTCTGCCCCTCCGGTTTGCCTCTCTGCCTCTCTGTGGAGGTGGAGCTGGGGGTGGATGCGGGTTGGGCTGTGGTGGAAGTGCCGTCTCCTTTCTCCCACTGCTTCAGGGAGTCCTCCATGCTCTCCGCCACAGATAGTGCAGCTGTCGGGGGGTTCTCCGTCGTGGCATGCTCCACAGACACCTGCTTGGAGACAGGAGCTGACTCTCTGCCAGAACAGGACTGGCTTTCAGCAGGCTGCCTGAGAGAGAGGGTTGTGAGAGGGGCTGCTCCTCGGTGGCGGATCTCACCATCCAGGAAGCTGCACCTGGCCATCATGTAGGTCTCTCTGTCTGTCAGCTTGACCGTGGCCTGGCCAGATTTCTTGAGTTGCAGCTTCCCGTACCAGGTGTGCATGTGCTTCCACCAGCCGAGGAGCACCTCCGAAGTGTAGCCCAGGCTCTCCGCCTTCTCTCTCCAAGCAGCCTGCTTCCTTTTGGTGTCGCGATAGAGCCTGTGTTCCTTCCGCCATAGAGACTCATTCTCCCTCAGCCACTCCAGCACCTCCTCCTCATGTTCCTCTTCTATGTTGTATTGCCTCCTCGCCCGTTCATGTGTCTGCCTCTTTCTCCCTTTGGCAGGGCCATATGGGCCCTCATCAGAGGGGCTTCGAGGTTGTAGGGGCTGCTCCTCCACACCACCACCAGCAGCAGCACCAGCAAAAACAGTAGCAGCAAAAGCAGGACCAGCAGGACCAGCAGGACCAGCAGGACCAGCAGCAGCAGCAGCAGCTCCAGCAGGACCAGGAGTAGGACCAGGAGCACCAGCAGGACCAGGAGCACCAGCAGGACCAGGAGCAGCGCCAGCAGAGTAAGCATCAGCAGAAGCACCAGCACCAGGAGCAGCGCCAGCAGAGTAAGCACCAGCAGAAGCACCAGCACCAGGAGCAGTGCCAGCAGAGTAAGCACCAGCAGAAGCACCAGCACCAGGAGCAGCGCCAGCAGAGTAAGCCCCAGCAGAAGCCCCAGCACCAGGAGCAGTGCCAGCAGAGTAAGCACCAGCAGCACCAGCAGGACCAGCAGGACCAGGAGCATCAGCAGCACCAGCAGGACCAGCAGGACCAGGAGCAGCACCAGCAGAGTAAGCACCAGCAGAAGCACCAGCACCAGGAGCAGTGCCAGCAGAGTAAGCACCAGCAGAAGCACCACCACCAGAAGCAGCATCAGCAGAAGCACCACCACCAGAAGCAGTATCAGCAGAGTAAGCACCAGCAGAAGTACCCCCACCAGAAGCAGCATCAGCAGAAGCCCCAGCACCAGAAGATCGAGGCCGGGCAGCAGAAGCCCCAGCAGAAGCAGAGTCAGGGCCAGGGGGTGGGAGGGTGGCCCTGTCCCTCTTACCAGGGCTGGCAGCAGATGGCAGAGGCTTCCATTTCTTCCCCATGATTGTTGGGTTGCTGGCTGGCTGGCTGGCTGGCTGGCTGGAGAGCTGTGTCTGGAAGCAGGTCTTTCCTCTGAATGGTGACCTGCTTGGGAGCTGATTCACTTTATATCTGCGGGGCTGACGCAATGCATCCTCCCCAGATGCGCAGTGAACGCTACGCATCCGCTAGGCATCAGATAGGCTTCTGCTAGGCTTCCGCTCTGCATCCGCTTCATCCGCTAGGCTTCCGCTGTGCATCCGCTTCATCCACTCGGCGTCCGCTCTGCATCCGCTCTTTCCGTTCCGTGTCCGCTTTGCTGCGCTCCCCCGAAAGCCTTGCGGATGTGCCATACACTCCCATCCGCTTCCATCTGCTAGGCTTCCGTGGAGCATCCGCTTTCCATCCGCCCTACGTCCTCCCCCCGTCTGTTCCTTTCTGTGTTGTCCGCTCTGGTTATGCAAATTTTTGCCCCTTTTGAGAGCAGATAACAACGGATGGAACATTTTTCTCGTCCGCTGTGTCCTTTTTAGAAACGTTTTGCATCCATCAGCCAGTGTGACAGGGCCTTTATGTTATCTAATAATTCATAAGTAGGCTGATGCTTAAGTTCCCCTGTATGCTTCCACAAATCCACATACCTCTACATCTGTCAGCAACTCAGAATGAGAAATACAGGCATGATATGCCTCATATCTGATATGTCTCACAGAGCACAATGCAGCTAGCTCTTCCATTTTCCTACATGCACATATTCTCAATTTTTAAATGAGTAGTCTTCCTATGGCTCCATTCAACATGACAGCCAAATGAGTCTTTATTCCTTTAAAGAAATCCAAGTAAGCATGTATAAATGCCTTATGGCACTTAAAACAGGGGAAGAGAACTTGAAGAAGATGGTGGTTTAGAAATATGAAATATAAATAAAATCTTATCTTGCCCATTTCAAGGAAAAGCTCTGGGGGGAAAGCTCCAATTTTATAGGGTTTGCTTAAACTGGAGATACATACAAAGGGGATAAAGTTACACAGAACTTTACCATGCACCACTACTCAGAAATAAATAGCATGTCTACAGAAAAGTAAATCAAAATTTTCACAACCAATCCTAAATTATAAGTGGGAAAATACTGGCTAGATAATTAATTTGTCACTATCAAGTTGCCTTTAACTGGGGGCTAAATTATCATGCCTCCAGCAACAATATACATGCATACATATATACCCACCATACTATTCCTTTTTGGGGTAAGGAATGTTGTAAATAAAACAGAAAATGAATGAAAAATGGTAAGCTAAAAACAAGGAAATCTTTATATATAAAAGCGAAATACCACTCACATATCATCACAAAATCTCCAGAACTGTAAAGCCCACAAACTTGAAATTTGGCACATATGTTCCTCTTGGCTCACTAAAAGGATTTTTCAAAATGACCATCAGAGCATTTGTATATTATTGTTAACATACTCTGATGCTAAGAAGTTCTACTTCCCCTCCCACCTGAAAAGAAATCTGTTCCAAATGCAAAACACAAGCAGAGGAAAGGAGTTTCAGTTTCACTTTTAGTTTCACAGCATCAAGCAGCTTTGGTACAGAATAGTTGAGCTAAGCCATGTCAAGGCTCCTTGCTGTCTCCTTCTTGATCACACAGCAAATATTGTTTCAGTTTCCAAACAGCCTTCAACTCTCTCACACACTAACAGGACGCTAGCTAGATGAATACCGATGGATGCTGGTAGGCAGAGGCAGAATTTTTCCCCTTTGTTTCCTTCCCAAAAACTAAGCCCAACACATAGTTTCATAGTGAAACACGGGTATTGAGCTTGTAAGACAATACAGGAGCTTATGGAAACCAAAAAAATCAGGAGGTAACAGCTTTTTTGATTAATCCATTTATTAAAAGGTGTAAACTTTTGTAAGTGGATGAAATGATGCTAACAGATTCTGCACCAAAAAGATACCAGCTTTGTCCTCACATTTATACCACAGAGGACCCAACAGCTATACAGGTAAGATTTGAAACACCTTCAAATGTTCTTTCTAGAATGTGATGCACATCATCATCTGCCAGCAATTTTCCTTTGGATTCTACATAGGGCAAATGTGACAAAATTTGGGCAAAATGAATACAAGTTTGACACCAATATTCAAAACAAAATCAAAATAATGTCAGGCTATTTTAACATTCCAGGACATTCTATTGTAGGCCTCAAAGGTACCATTTTTGAAAAAATAAGACTTTAACAGGGGGGGGGGGGGGAGGAAGAGGGAGAGAGATTCTGAACTCTTATACATCAAAAGATTTCAGACTATTTTTAAAGGTCTCAAAAAACACAATGGGTTTATAATACATTGGTGCACCAAAAATTAGTTCATACTTGATCCATTCGCTGTAGTAGTGGTGGGCTTCAAATTTTTTAACAACTGGTTCTCTGCCCTAATGACCGGCTGGGGAGGCATGGCTGAGTGGTCATCTGACTTGAGTGGGCATGGCCAATTCAATGTCATTTATGTTGAGGGGTGCTTCACCTCTCCTGCCCTCTCATGACTGTGGGATTGCTGCAATGGTCACAAGTGTGAAAAATGGTCCTAAGTCACTTTTTCCAGTGCCATTGTAACTTTGAATGGTCATTAAATGAACTGCTATAAGTCAAGGATTACCTGTACAAAAATACAAAAAGCTTCTTTGCTTGAAGATCAATGAGTCACAGTCGTCATAGAAACCTAAACCATTCTCTCTTAATACCTTCCTTTTCCTCAGCAATACCTGCAACCCAGAGTTACAAATCAGGCAGGTTGCCAGAGCACATTGAGGAATTAAAATAGTTAAAATACAAGTTTAACTATCAGAAGCCAAGTTCTCACTCACAAAGTGAAACCCTTTAGCAGAGACGTCATTTAAGCTCTCCAGAAAGTGGGTGGGCATATTTGGGCTACAAAATGCCAAGCTAAAGAGACAAATTAACACATTAACATCTTGAGTGAGGGCTAATTTGATTCTGCCTTTGTTCAGGCCTTTGCTGCAGGGAAATTTTGCCTATGAATATAGCTATCCATCTCTTTATCTCTTAAGTCTGACATCTTCTGTGGGCTATTAAGGAAGGTGGGGGCTGCTTCCTCCCTCTAAGAAATATGTTTCTCAATTTCTCATTCAGGGAAATATATTCTTCCTTTTTAATATTTCTCAAAATATTTCATTCTTCTAGGAGAGGGGTAGATGCTAACTTTCTACAAAAATGGTGCTGTCTTACTATGTCATATGATCATGATAGAAAACTAAAACAAATTGGAATGAGGATCCACTTACTATCAGTGAGCAATCATGTACCTTACCCACTCCAAAGCAATGCAAGAGACTCCTGTCCCAAGGGTGCTTTTTCAAGAGAGAATTGGATTTTCTGGAAACCAAGAAAGTCCAGTTGCCTCTTGAAGAATCATCTTTGGGACTCCATGACTGAAGAATACCCATAGACAAGAGACTCCTGTGCTCAGTGAACTGATGAAGCACAGTTTCCTACCCAGGAGAAGCAGTCATTAGATTCATTTGCACCACTTAAAGATACCAACTTGTCTCACTGACCTCACAAGATATCCTTAGGTAATCATCCAGAGTTAAGGAAAGAACACATGCCCCCAGAAAGGCAGTCAAAAAAATCAGACAGAAAGCCAAGCTTGCATCCCGCCTCTCAGCCATTTCTTCTATGGCTATGCCAATCCTTCTGTAAATAGCTTTCCAACTGTGTTGGAAGCATACTCCAAAAAGCTTAAAACAACTCTTTAAAAATCTTTAAGAAAGTCAAGCCCCAGGAATAAAAGTGTCACAAAAAACTCCGAGGTAGGAGGACTCAGGAGAAGCTCAGGTTACAGACAGAAAGTCTGGGCATACTGCCAAGAACCATTAAGGCTTACAATGTAACAAGCTTAACCCAGAAGCAGATTCTCAAAACACTTAAAGCAGCAGGGCAATTAAGATAAGGATTCGATTGGAAATACAGGCATACCAGAATATTTCTTCCCTGCTTCCTTTGCAGGTTAAGCCCTGTAAAGTAGGAAAAGATTTCTTCCAACAACAGGAACTGCTCAGAAAACATCAGGAGAAGTGGTGCCAACTAGTCACAGCCCACCTCTGACTGTAGGCTTCTGCACCTTTCTGTGTTACTTCTGCTCCCATTCAGCACTTCATCTATTGCCTTTTGTTCTTTAAATTGTCACCTCTCTCTTTTTATCTACAATTCATGTCTATCCACAACTCCCTTGATTATTCTGCAATTCTATCTCATTCATTTTCTTGTGATTAAATCAACTTCATTAAATTATTTCATGCTGTCATCATTCATTTTTTATTTGATCTGCATGAATTCATTTGGTATACTGCTTAAGATGCTGGCCTCGAAATTAGAAGGTTGTGAGTTCTAAGCCTCCCTTATACATGAAAGTTGGCTGGGTCACTTTGGGATGGTCACTGTCTCTCAGCCCAACTCACCTCACAGGGTAATTGTTGTGAGGAAAATAGTGGGAAAGAATATTTTGCTATTGATAAATCATCTTATTAAAACTTTTAAACAAAAAGAAAAGCAAACTAATGAAGGCAAAATAAATAAAAAATGTGAAAGAAGGGAAAAATAGAAAAAGTACAAAGTTCTTCACAGCACTTATAAACACAAATGTACTTTATTTAAACTTTAAAATTACATATTCTTATTTCTATAATCTGGTCTAATCAAAAACATATGTCACAAGTTCATTTTTTTCAAGTCCATAACAGTCTTCAGGGTGGCAATAAACATACATGTATTTTCTCTATTAAAAAAGTTTCCAAGCCCTTCCAAGCCCCTTTCAACTCTGTTATTCTGCTAATTTACCATTTCAGCAAAATCTATCAATTATACCAGGTATTCCTCCATAGTGGGTACTGCTGAATCTTTCCTTCTTGGTCCAATCAATAATCTCATTCCTCTGATCGTATAACAATGATAAAAACATTTTATAAATAATATCTTTGAGATTATAACACAATGTACATTTCAATCTTTGTAACTGTATTTTTCTATTGATTCATTTGTAACCAATATTCTTAGCTCGCTTTATCATACATTGTTTAATCTGTTCATCCTGTTTCAACTTTCAATAAACATTTGTACATTTTAGTAATTAGTGATGTTTATCATCAATACACAATTGTATTTCAAATTCTGACTTACTTTGGTCCATTCCATAAGTCTTTGTATTTAGTTTAAATCTTTCAGATTACTGTTAATGGGGAAACCATTGACAACAATATCTGTCACTATTAATTGTTCTTTTGTTTTGATTTTAAATACCCCTTGATAATTTTCCAATAGATCCTGGTGTATCAACCATTTATTTTTATTTGCCACTACTCTTCTATATTATGGATCTTAAGCTGAAATGCACAAGGGTGTTTTCAGGCACAATCTAGGTTTATATCTATCCCATATTCTTAGAAAAGGGTATTATTTATAAAAATAATAAAAATGTAATAACAAATAAATGGTCTATTGTGCACATTTGTGACATACTGCATTCTCACTTTACCCAACTTAGTTTAATATTATTCCAAACATATCTAACCCCCACTTCCACTTCACAAAACTGAGGGATTCTTCATTTGCATAACTATTTTTACTTATTTCAACAAATATGCATCCTTGGCTACAGACCATGTTTTCCATTATGTTTCTACCAATATTATTTACATATCTTAATTTTTTCCATCCATTTCCCATCTTTAATAAGCACTTCACCAAAGTACACAAATTCATCTACTTGTTCAAATTTATTTTTGCCATTTATGTATTGCATGCAATCATTAATTCAATTCTCCATGTCAAATATGCTACCCTATCTTTCAGATATTAGTTTTCACATCTGAATTCCTTCTTTCATCCCAGTCTATGTTTGCTGCAATATTTTGGATTCCATTTAACAACACAGTATCATTTGCATTAAAAAAAACTATGCATATATTCATATTCCAAACCAATGTACTGTATTCTGCATACACTTATCCTTTAAACATTAAGCAGTCAAGATACATCATGTATCTTTGACTTCTTGCTCAGAATAGAACTGTATGCTAAGCATTCCGTTTTTTGCTCATATTTGTTTTACCTTTCTTGTTGTATTCACCATCAGAAAGAATATAAATCTTCTGTTGATAAAAGAGGTGTCAAATCAGGAGTCCCTAGAGGGGATATATGGAAAATAAAAATAAGCAGAGTATGGGAGGAATTTAGTATAAAGAAGTTTACTGGTTTTTACTTTCATGTTTCTGGCTGTTTGGAGCCAAGTTTTTTCCTAACAGGATTTTGCGCCAGGACTGCATTTTGAAAAACATGATGTTACCTACCAGGAAATTTGAAATAGTTGGTAGGTATACGCCTAGCTTTGTACGTAATGAAATCCCTGCTAAATTTAATTTGTAATTATTTTAACTTGTTTTGTTATATTATGCTAAAATCAAACCATCAACCAAAAATACTTGTGCATGCATATTTTAGTTATGATCACATGCTCAGCTGTAAGCTTGTGGTTTCTTTATTTAGGTTTTCCATAACTCTAGAGACCTGCCTGAATTTTATTTCTGATATTTCAACATAGATGTTTAGATCAATCATCAGAGTAATCAGAATCCTAAACAACAGAAACATCTCAGGGAGCTAAAGAAATTCCACTACTTTGTCCCATTGATATTTCAGGCCTGGCAATGCTCACTGTTGATGGGCATTTTAACCAACATTTTCTCAAATTTACAGGGGTTGATTGCTTATATTTGGCCTAAGGGACCTTTAGTATCACAATGCTTTTAGGGCTAGAACAGGAATTAGGGCAAAATTGGTAAAAGTTTTGATTTGCTTAGAGTCGTTGATTCAGTAAAATTGCAAATTACTTGCACTTTTTTGGGTAAAAGTTGGGAGGGGGCGGTGGAAAGAAAACAGAGCAATACAACCCACAATCAATATTGTCTCTCTGTCAAAGGCAGCAAACTATACATAAATAGCTTTTTTATAACTCAAAGAGAACATAGAAGAAGGAGAAGCAGTATTGGCCTATAATTACTGTTTTCCGTCATGACTTGAATGTTATTTAATCTCAGTTGTTGTGTTTTGTGGATTTTTTTTCCTCCCTAGCCCTGTTTTGGTCTGCATTAGCTATTTCTCTTCTGACCTTGTTTGCTCTCTTGGCTACGATCATTGCCAACTGCTGTGCTGCTAGTAGAAGCATCTGCTATTCTAGTGACAGTTTTCCAAGACAGATTTCATATAGACCCATTTGTCCTTCTCAGTGCCTTTCAACAGCATATTCTTTCTGCGTTCAGTACTGAACCAATCAAGTAATAGACACATTTTATCTATTTGCCATCATTATGAAAAGCAAAGAAATAAAATGGCCTGATTGTTCCTTGCCATTGATGATTATCACCTCAATTTATTCAATATCAGTACTTGCATTAAGACAAAAAAGTAACACTGCATTCCACTGTCAGTCTCTGCCAAGAACTGGATACTTTGCTCAATAAACCAGGTTATTCACACTTGTAGTTTTGAAATGGTAGAGTTTGTTGCTGTATTCCCAATCATGGCAAAGAGCTTCAACAATGGATGTCTGTGAAAAGTCAGTATTGAGAGTAGGTATCTCCCAATGCTGTTCCCCGCCCCGCTCCTGTGCCTAGTATCCACCCTGTTCCCAATTCCCTGCACCACCACCCCATGCCTAATTAACCATGCCTATCCATTTTCCCCAGTCCTCCCATCCAAATCCTGTGTAATTACCTCACCCTTAATTAACTATACCTAACCAGCAATCCAGTGTTGATATCCCACCCACCTACAAGCCATCCTCATAATTGTATATCACTCAACAAGCAAAGCTGTCACAGACCCACGCTACAGCTGACCGAACCACCACGCCCACCTAGCTGTCGACATCATAACGCATCTGAAGTCGACATTAACTCTGAACCCGCAGGCGAGCTTCGTGATGCCTCCTGCTGCACTGACAAGCGGCAGGGCTGAAAGATGTCGGCAGTTTCATGGCTTTACTCCGAAACTGAAACCATGATAGCAGGCCTGCCGACATGCTCCACAAGTCTTCTGGCAGTACTGTAGGGCTCTGGGACCTGGATAAGCTGTTAAGCATGACACCCACATTGGCTGTCACAAGAAAAGGGGGGAAATGACAGAAGGCTTCTGAATTGAGTGACCTCCTGAATGATGCTGCACAGAGAAAAATCTTTAGATTAATCCTCAAAGCCCAATACAGAAGTCCCCTGATCTCTGGGCAGTCTCTAAAGCAGATGGAAAGAATATACTAGAAGCCATACGTCCTTAGATTCTGGAAGCTGGGGACAGAACAAATCAAGAGGAATCTAATGAGAAATCTTCTCAAGTCTTTAGCATCTGATATTAGATATCAAACTGGGGAACTAACCCTTAGTTGGCAATCAATAGCTTATGGGCTAAGTTTTGCCTGCTATCTTATTCTTTGAAATCCTTTGATGCATGATTAGTATATGAATTATGATAGAGAGGACATTGATTCATTTCCTTATTCACTCATGGTTTTGGTTCATTCTGATCCAACATACCCTTTCTCAATTTAACTGACTCTGCAAGTGTTTTGTGAGGACATGGTTTGGGAATAAGAAAAAGAATATAGCTCTTTAGGGTGAAAACAGTTATTCATGTTACTTTCTTAGTCTCTCAAGTACTTTACTTACTTCTCAAACTCTACACATGCTTCCTATCTAAATACCTGCTGTATTTCCCTACAGTGTGTGCATGCCATTAAATGAAAACTTGCATGTGTGAAAGAATTATCACAATTAAACACTATCGACTGAATGTTTCTGTCAGCACACTCAACTGGCCATTTACTATAGATTCATTTTCTCTAGAAAGGTGGACTTCATCAAATGAAGAATGAAATTGTGGAAAAATCTAGAGCTCTTAATGCATCAGAATCTTAAATGGAATCCTAGATTAGCCAGGGTTACAAAATATGAGCAAAATGACACATACACATACTCTCTCTCTCTGTATCAGACACATACAGAGGTTCTTGCTATAAGAAGGACCAAGCCTAAAAATGGCAGTGTTGAGCGAGCAAGAAAAAATATTTTATTGCATCTGCAATAAGAGATTCCTTGATTGTATCTAGATAGCTGTTCATCATTTGCTTAAATACTCATGAAAGAAAACCCACTATGCTCAAAGCAATATTATCTTCTCTTGAAACATTTGTTTTTCTTTAATCAAAATCTGTTTTCTCTGGTATTTCCAACTGTGCTTCTTGTTCTGCCCTCTGAAGCAATATTTACTATTTCTGCAAAAGGTTTAAAAGTGTGAAGGCTCTGGCTCAATTTTTTTTCAACCTGTATTTGTCATTCCCCCCCTCCCCCCCCCAAAAAAAAAACACCAAAAAAAATTTCTGGCTTTGACCTTTTGATCTCTCATCTCTAGATACATTCCTGTTGATTCATTTTCTTAAAATTTACTCCTAGAGCTGGGTCTGGCATTTCAAATGTGACCCCAAAATACTGTTATAGAGTAAACGCTAACATTTAGTGATGGAGCCACTGTTTCCTTGAAAACAAGCTAAGATCACATTTGATTGAGTTTCACTGAGCCATTGGCTTATATTAAGCTTACGATTCACTAAAATTCCTTTAAATCCTTTACATTTGTACTTCTGGCAGCTGAAGTTTCTTCCAGCTTGTATTTGTCTCTGATTTTGTAAAAAAAAAAAAGGGGGGGGGTGGATCTTAAATGCAAGCTTGCATTTATCTATGTTGAATTTTATCTTGTTAGTATTGATCCAGCATTGGAGTCTGTCAGGATTTTTTTAAACATTGATTCTGTTTTCTTTAGTGTTAGCTTTCCTTCCCAGCTTTGCTAAACTGCAACTTTCTTCATCTCCAACCTCCCTTCTCCTTTCCCTCTTCTCCTGCACACAGGTCATTCATCTAGGTTATCCTGGACAATATAGGTCCTAACACACAGCTATTAAATAGGCTCCTGCATTTGTGCAATTATGCTGTTACAATCCAATCTACAGGGATAAATTTATAAATAAACAATTACATCCAGAGAGAAAAAAAAGTATTTAGAAGAGTAAAGCTACCTTTATCATTGGCCAAGAGATGGCAGTATTAGGTTGATTTTACAATGCAATTTGGGGTTTTATTGTTAAGCTGATTGTTTAGTGAATGAACCCCAATTTTGGTGTGATTTCTGGATGATACCTGTCTTTATATGTGCAGATTGATCGGGACAGATAAAGGAGATATTTTAATTCCCAGAAATAAAGGGTGTGTGTGGGGGGGTCTTCTTCCTTAGTCTTCTCACTTTTAGAAGACCAAAATTCTATCTCTTCTTCTTTTCTTCTGATTGTTCTGCCATATCCTCCACCCACATAGTCCAACCCAAGGGAAACAAGATCAAGGTTGCTCTCTTTTGATCAATATAGCCCCTTTAACTTTCAGAAAATTCTTCATTGTAGTTCTCTTTTCCAGGAGTCCTTGCAGAAAGACAAGATATTGTCAATACGATTAAAAGTTCATTGTAACATCAGAATCCAAATTCCATCCTCACACATTTGAGATATCTCAATACAAGTACAGAAGAGGAGCAGTTTCCATAACATTACAAAAAATGTTTTTGTTTTTTGTTTTCAGTTGTTCCCCACTGTCTCTGTACCTGGCTATCCAACCTCATCAGTGGTGGGAATTCAAAAATTTTTATTACTGGTTTACAACCAGTTCTGTGGGCATGGATTGGTGGGAATGGCAGGGGAAGGATACTATAAAAGCCCATTCCCATCCCACTCCAGGGGAAAGTTTCTACAAAACCCCATTCCCTCCCCACCCCACTCACCTGCTTTCCAGCTCTGTTCTCCTGTGTAGGGCAACAAAAGAAGACCCAGCTGATCAGCTGGGACTTGAGAGGCAGAGAATAGATGGGGGGGCAGTCAGAGATAGTATTTGCCAGTTCTCCAAACTACTCAAAATTTCTGTTTTTTTAAATTTTTGCGGGTACTTACATGTGTGCTGTTCAGCTTCCTTCAGGTATTATCCCACGTCATTGTAGTGACAGGAGCAGAGTGTTGCCAGCCAATCAAAGCCACAAAACAGACAGAAGAAACCAGAAACACCAATCAAACAAACTCCAAGTCCAATAAACACAGACCAAGACTCCCAATCAATCAGGATGAAGAAAAAAACAATCCTGGCACAACATAGGCTAGCCTCAAATTTAAAATCAAAGACTGTGAGACTCTGACCCACATACAAACTCAATACAGAAGCCTGATGATGGCAGATGAGATTCTGCTAAAACGTTGCTGCAACTTTAAAAGCACTACAATGACGTGGGATAATACCCGAAGGAAGCTGAACAGCA
>BLBF01000011.1:27030305-27041951 GCA_015471245.1 Laticauda colubrina | reverse complement strand
GTGTAGTATCTTACTGATTTTATCTGTGGTACCTCTTATGTAGGGCAGGACAGCTGTTCCATGGATCTGTTGATCTTCTAGGTCTCTGTTATGTCTTGGTGTGTTTTTGTGGATCAAGTTGGTGATTTTGTTTTTGTGGAAGCCATTGGCTGTCAATACTTTAGTCAGGGTACATAGTTCAATCTTTATATTAGCCAGGGCTCTGGATTCGAATTCTTCCATGAACAGGTTTGCAATGACGGGTGACAGTGGTGATCTCATAGGGGCTCCTTCAATTTGCTTGTATCTTTGTCCTTTGTATATGAAATATGTGTTGGTTAGGCAGTGTTCTGTTAGTTCCATGAGGTCTTTGGCTGGTTGGTATTTATTTTTGATGATTTCAAGAGTTTCTTTTATTGGGACTCACTATTCACTCAAGGAAGCTAAACAGCACATATATATATATATGTTTTCTTCGGTTTTCGCGCGTACTTATCTGTGGTACCTCTTATGTAGGGCAGGACAGCTGTTCCATAGGTCTGTTGTTCTTCTAGGTCTCTATTATGTCTTAGTGTGTTTTTGTGGATCAAGCTGGTGATTTTGTTTTTGTGGAAGCCGTTGGCTGTCAGTACTTTAGTCAGGGTGCATAGTTCAATCTTTATATGTGTCTTGTCTGCCAGGCGTTTGGTTCTGGTAATTCGTGTTTTGGCCACAGAGTTTATCTGTGCTGGGTGGTGGTGGGATTGGTCATTGAGGTAGCGGTTGGTATGTGTTTTCTTCTGGTATACGGTGTGTCCTCGTGTGCCATCTGTTCTAGATTCTAAATTCTGAGATTCTGCTGAAACGTTGCTACAACTTTAAAAGTTGTAAAAGTTCCAAGTGACATTATTTCAGCTATTTACTCTCTTTTCTTTGCATTGTCCTATTGATTTAAAGTTTACCTATATGCAAAAAAGTATCAAACCTGCAATGAAATGCTGCAGGAGAAAACGATGCAGCAGGCCAAAGAAAGAGTTGTCTATGCTATATTTGTCTCCCAATTTTGGAATTTAAAATAAATAAATAAAGCATCATCACTCTTTGTCCTATGTGGAAATGTTGCTAATTTCATTAGCAAGATCTCCTCACAAATTAAACAATATGAAGTTCACATCTTCTAGGTTAATGAAAAATCTCCTCCCATATGTAAAGAATGCCTCCTGGTCTTTGTATTGTTCATTAATAATCCAGGTTAGCTTTACAATATTTTAGAAAAAAATGATCAATGTTGCTTAATCAATTGTTCTCTCTAATAAAGAATTAGGAATTGAAGCACCTTCATTAGCCCTACTTTTAACTGAGACATAATTACTGCATTATCAATGTATAAAGTGTTTATGCACAATTTTAGATAATATCAATCATCAAGTTGGTTTAAACTTAAATAGAAGTGGATTCAGGATACTTCCTTGTTTAATTCATTTTCTAGTTGTGGCTTATGAAGATAATCCACTGAGTTATATCTTAATAACAGGTGGAAATTATCATAGTGAAGGTAAGAAATAGCTGTAATGACACAGTGGTTAGAATGCAATATTGTAGATTAACTCTGCCCACAGCCAGCAGTTTGATCCTGACTGGCTCAAGTTGACTCAGCCTTCCATCCTTCCGAGATCAGTGAACTGATGACCCAGACTGTTAGGGCCAGTATGCTGATTCTGTAATCTGTTTAGTGCAAGCTGTAAAGCACTATGAAATGGTATATAATTTTGAATGCTATTGCTAGATATGGACTTTTTACATTTTGTCAGTAAGGAGAATGTATCTTTCAGACAAGTTTATGACAAATGGGATTATTTCTTCCTTTATTGAGATGTCCCATTAAAGTAATCCTTTAATTTTCCTCCTATTTACTTTTATATTTGACTGTTTTGTTGTGTAGTTAAAGGATATTTCTTGTGGTGAAATGGGTGGCAAACAAATTCAATAAATAAAAATAACATTCAAAGTACTAGTGTTGAAGCTGATTATGTATATCCTATGCATAATTATACATTTTACACCAAAATTTATAGATATAGTACATTATCATTGGAGAAATTCTCATATGCTTCCTATTGATTTTTATATATATGTAGAAATTTGTAAAAAGTAGGATTGTACTTTATGATTTTCCCCTCTGTTCAATAGTGTCTGCATTATAAATCACTCTGCACTAATTGCTACTGCTAAATGGCCTTTATTTGTAGTAACTTTGACTTTGTAGTTTATGCCTGGAGATTTGGTTAAAAGGTTGTTTAAAAACAACAGTTCTATATCTAGAACAAATATTTTTCTCCATTTAAATGTCTTAATATGAGACATGAAATAACTATACTATAATTGTCTCTTAAGCTGGCTTTTTCCTTTTTCAAAATATTTTCTGAGTCCAGAGTGGTTGGATACTAATTGGCAATTTGGTTTCTGTTGCCTTTCTTTAAAATGGTATAATTTTTGTTAGATTCCAATCATTTTAAAGTTTGTCTGTCCATATTAGTGTCCTCAATTCAGATTTATTTTTAATCAGTTCAGGAGAGACAAAAGTCCATTCTAGGTGCCAAACCAGATTTCAAATACCATGTCTATTTTGTTTAGATACTGCAGCTAAGGACAGTTTCATCTCATTTGTTATAAAACTGGATGTAGTGGACTAGCAGCCACAAGAGCCTTCCAAAACCTTTAATAAACATGAAATTTGTGGCAGAAGGTCCAAAAAGTTCAGATAGCAGATCCTTAAATTGAATAAACTGGCCAGAAGTTTATTAATTTATTAGACTTTAAGCTCAATTAAAAATTAAATTAAAAAATTTAAAATTAAATTTAATTAAAGTTTATAAAGTTGTTGAACTGAGTTCATGTACACACATGTACATAATATACACAGGGTGCCCCAAATGCAGTAGGGCATTTTTCATTCACACCAAATTTTGAAACAGCAATTCTTTATAAATTAGGTAAATAATATAACCACTTGGCTACTGTTATATCCCTATGGTAGCTATTTCAACAGAAATAAGTTAGTCAAGCAAGAAGGAAACTCAATATAAATGTGATTACTGTGCACATTGTATGCATTGTGATTCTTTACCTGGGCAGCAAAATAGAAAGTGGAAAGAGAAAGAGGGAGTGGCGTTTCAGATAACAGCTAATCAAAATGCAGAAATTTGCTCATATTGCATCAGGCAAACAGTGCACTCCAGCCTGAGGATGACACAAGCCAATAAAAACTACTTTTAATACAAAAGCACAGACATATGGGTGGGCAGGTGCATTCAGAGAGAGTAGAGGACAATGAATTAGTTGCCTCAATGGTTGATGAGCCATACAAGGCAACTAGGCAATGTAGATCACCCCTATGTTGCCAGTCCAATGCAAATGGGCAGATCAGAAGTTATGAAGTACTATAATAGCATATTTTATTTTTTCCAAAATTCCTAGTGTCATTGCATACTATGGTGTACATAGATGAAATCAGTTACTTTGGAGGAAAGCCATAACAAATCTAGACAAAACATTCACATGCAGAGTCATCACACTGGTAATCAAGATATGTATATGAAAGTTAAATCATCAGAAATATCAAACGAAGAAAAATCATTGTTCTGGTGAAGTGTTGTTGTTCTGATAAAATGATTCTTATTGGTTCTTAATATCTATGTGACTGTAAACCAACATCAGCCACTAGGCTGAAGTGTACAATAAAAAAAAAGTTGAAGATGGCATTGAAAATGAACTCAAGGACTAAAACTTAAGCCCATGTCACACTGGCCAACGGATGCAAAAAGGACACAGCGGACGAGCAAAATGTTCCATCCGTTGTTATCCGCTCTCAAAAGGGAAAAAAATGTGCATAACTGGAGCAGATAACACGGATACGGGGAGGACGCAGGGCGGATGCAAAGCGGATGTGGAACGGAAGCCCAGCGGATGGAAGTGGATGGGAGCGGATGGCGCAACCGCAGGGCTTCCGGGGGGCCTCAGCGAAGTGGACGTGGAAAGGATACAGTGGATGCAGAACGGACACCGAACGGATGAAGCGGATGCACAGCGGATGCACAGCAGATAAAGCGGATGCACAGCGGAATCCTAACGGATGCACAGCGGAAGCAGAATGGATGCCGAGTGTTAATTGTGCATGTGGGGGGGAAGCATTACGTAAGCCCCCTGGATATAAAGGGAAGCAGCTCGCACGTGGCCAGCATTCCGAGGAAAGACCTGCTGCTGGACACTTCAAGTTCCTTGCCTGCCCTGCCTGCATGCCTGCCTGCCAGCCTTGCTGCCAGCCTGCCTTCCAGCCAGCCTTGGTCCCTGCCTACCTGCCAGTCTTCCTGCCAGTCTTCCTGCCAGCCATCCTGCCAGCCTACCTGCCAGGCTTCCTGCCAGGCTTCCTGCTAGCCTTCCTGCCAGCCTTGGTGCCTGCCATCCTCCCTGCCAGCCAGCAACCCCACAACCATGGGGAGGAAGCGAAAGCCTCAGCAACCTGCCACCATCCCTGGCAAGAGGGACAG
This sequence comes from Laticauda colubrina, assembly GCA_015471245.1. Classification (NCBI taxonomy): domain Eukaryota; kingdom Metazoa; phylum Chordata; class Lepidosauria; order Squamata; family Elapidae; genus Laticauda; species Laticauda colubrina. The sequence goes on along the minus strand of BLBF01000011.1, from coordinate 27,037,446 downwards.
GGTCAACCTCCCACCCCCTGTCCCTGACTCTACTTCTGCTGGGGCTTCTGCTGAAGCTGCTCCTGGCGGTGGTGCTTCTGCTGGTGCTGGGGCTTCTGCTGGTGCTTACTCTGTTGAAGCTGCTCCTGGTCCTGCTGGTCCTGTTCGACCTGCTCGTGCTCCTGGTCTTGCTCATCCTGCTCGTCCTGATCATGCTCCTGGTCCTGCTCGTGCTCCTGGACTTGCTGGCCCTGCTGGTGCTTACTCTACTGCTGCTGATCCTGGTCCTGCTGGTCCTGCTGCTGCTGCTAATGATGATAATCCTGCTGCTGCTGATGATGATGATGATGTGGATGATGATGATGATGATTATGATCCTGCTGGTGAGGATGATGATGATGATGATGATGAGGATGATGAGGATGAGGATGATGAGGATGATTCTGCTGGTGCTGCTGCTGGGGGTGTAGAGGAGCAGCCCCTACTACCTGGGAGCCCCTCTGATGAGGGCCCATCTGGTCCAGCCAAAGGGAGGAAGAGATGTATGCGACAACGGGAGAGGAAGCAATACTATATTGAGGAGGTGCACAAGGATGAGGTGCTGGAGTGGCTGAGAGAGAACGACTATCTGTGGCGGAAGGGACACCAGCTGTACAGGGACACCAAGTGGAAGCAGGTTGCTTGGAGAGAGAGGGCAGAGAGTATGGGTTACACTTCGGAAGTGCTCCTCAGCTGGTGGAAGCACATGCACACCTGGTTCGGGAAGCTGCACCTGAAGAAATCTGGCCAGGCCACTGTGAAGCTGACAGACAGAGAGACCTACGTCATGGCCAGGTGCAGCTTCCTGGAGGGTGAGGTCCGCCACCGAGGAGCACCAGCAGCCCCTCTCACAACCCTCTCTGTTCGGCAGCCTGCTGAAAGCCAGTCCTCTTCCGGCCGAGAGTCAGTCCCTGTCTCCAGGCAGGTTTCTGTGGAGCGTGCCACGGCGGAGAACCCGCGAACAGGTGTGGTAAGGGTGGTGGAGTGCGTAGAGGACTCCCTGGTGCGGTGGGAGAAAGGAGACATCGAGTCCACCATAGTCCTAGCCGCATCAACCCCCCCCAGCTCCGCCTCCGCAGAAAGGCAGAGAGCCGGACAGCAGGAGGGGCAGAGCCACACTGTCCTGCTGGAGATCAGGGACACCATCCGCACCAGCATAGATCTCCTCTCTCAGCTGGTCCACACCGACTCCTCATCCTCCAACCGCAAGCCCTTCCTCACCTATGTCAACCAGAGCCTCAAGGAAAGGGCGGATCCACAGTACCAGCTGGTGAAGGACCGGATCACCGAGCTGCTTCACAACCTTCCAGACCCAGAGGAACCTGCTGCCACCCAGTCCAGGTCTGCTCCTCCACCCCAGGTGATGTCCCTCCCATTCCAAGGCTTCCCACAGGCCCTCACCTACCAGGGCTACGGCTACCAGGAGGTTCAGAAGCACAGGCAGCAGCCCTTCCCAGCCCAGGCACAGAGTCATCGGGTGACCCCGTTGCCACCTGTTTCACTGATGCCACCAATGCCACCGACGACAGCGATGCCATCCACGCCAACGATGCCACCAATGACAGCGATGCCACCCACTCCAATGATGCCACCCACACCAGTCCTCACCCAGCTGCAGAGCAGACAGCCCCACTACACTACTCCTTCCTCCACCCCACAGCCAAGCCCGGCCTCAGTACATCTGTCATCAGTACTGGGGCTGACACCCCATGGCATGGAGGACGGACCTCTCAGCATCACGGGGCTGAGCCAGCTGTCCGAGAGCTTTCTCAACACACCGTCCCCTGTTGTCCTCTCGAAGCCAGGCACTCCAGCACCACCCACCACCACAGCACCTGGACCCTTCACCCCTGAGACTGGGCACACCTCCAAATGATCAAGAAGAGTGCCAGAGACCGGGTAGCTGGCTACCTGTGGACTTTATTTGGACACTTGACTTGGGTCATTTTTTTTTTACAGCTTGTTGTTCAGTAAAGTTTATCTTTGATTCATACACTTGCTTCATTTGTTTTTTTTTTTTAAAGTCTTGGTGGAAACCTTTATACTTGGCTTAAGTCTTTGCATGCTTGTGGGATGGGTAAGGATAGCAGTGGGGTGGGTTAGGATACCTGTGGGATGGGTAATAGCTGTGGGATGGGTTAGGATAGCAGTGGGATAGATAAACCTCCAGTGCAAGCATAGTGGGACTGTATGGTCCACCCTCCCAGGTGCCACACCTATGGCCCTTTATTATCAATAATAATGTAATAATTATCCACACATGTCCACATAAACAGAACTCTTTATTAAACGCCCTGTTCATTGTAGGCCCACCCAACATACATGGCCCAATCTCATCCGTGTGATGAGACAGGCTGAAGGAAGCATCCATTAAGCATCTACCATCCTGTCTTGCCACTCCACCACTCCAGCTGGGGAGTTGCACCAGTGTTTCAGGAGGCTGCGCTGCTTCTTCCCTTCCCGTGAGGCTCTGTTGTGGCCTTGCACATACTGAGTGTCGATCAGGTTTAGTCCTTGCCTCCATTCACCAGGCTCCATGTCCCCATTGCCTTGTTGGAGGTCCACGAGCCTGTTCTGCAAGACTGGGTAGCGGGTGCGCATGAGATTGTGCAGGATGCAGCAAGCTTTTCAATCCTCCTCACGGTCTCTGGGCAATGCTGCATGGTGGTGAGAAGTACCTGGAACCTATTGGCCAGGATGCCAAAGGCGTTCTCCACCACCCGCCTTGCGCTGGGCAGCCTGTAGTTGAAGATCCTCTCTTCACGGGTCAGGAGTCTGGAAGTGTATGGCTTCATGAGGTAGGTTGTGAGGGAGAAGGCGTCATCCCCCACGATGAAGTAGGGCACATCTTGCATGTCGTTGGGCAGGGGGTCTGGATCTGGGAAGCCCACGATGAGGTTGCCTTCCAGCCCCTCCTTGAGGTGACTCGCGTTGTATACCTGGGCATCTGAAGATGAGCTGTAGCCTGAAGCATCGATGTATATGAATTTGTAGTCAGCATCGACCATGGCGAAGAGGACGATGCTGAAGAAGCCCTTGTAGTTGAAATAAGTGGACCCCGACTTGGCTGGAGCTTTTCAGGCCACGTGCTTGCCATCGATGGCTCCAATGGTGTGTGGGAAGTTCCACCTCTGATACCACTGCTCTGCAACTTTCTTCCATCCTTCTTCAGTGGAGGGGCACTGTAGGAGCTCCTCCTTGTATTCTTCGATGATGGCCTGTACCACTTCTCTGACCACAATGCTGATGGTGTAGTGTGGCACCCTCCAGCGGTACTTCATGCTTTTGTAGGTGGTCCCTGAGGCCAGGTGGTGCAGAGTGAGTGCCACCTTGAGCCCAGGTTCCAAGCTGGGCCGGAGGTTGGTGTTTGTCTTGGTCAACCTGGGTGTCAGGCGCTGCACAACTTCGTCAAACATGGTTGGAGGCATCCTCATGAAGTTCTGGAATGCCCGAGTGTCTTCGTTCCTGAGCTCCACCATCAGCTTGTTGTACAGTCCGTACTCTGCTCTTCTCCCGATCCATTTTCAGACCCAGACGCTTCTTGGCCGCCTCTTTTTCTTCCCGTAGTAGAGTTCACAGAGCCTGTAGATGGCTTTGTACTGTTGCAGAAGGATGGTGGCTGCCAAAAGGACTGTGGTACGATCCACGGTGGACATGACTGGATGCTGTGGAAGAGCAAGAGTCAGATGAAGGCTGCAGAGATCTGCACAGGTGGGCTGCTGGTCTGAAAGTGAGATGCAGACGAGTTGCTCCCCCTTTTTATAGGCAGTATAGGTGTCCCTTTGCATCCTCTAGGCATCCTCTAGACATCCTTAATATCCGAGATAGGAACCCTCTGCGAATGTTTTTTCCACTTTAAACGCTTTGTTTCCGTGCTGCATCCGTTCTGCATCCGTTCCTCATCTGTTCCGCTTCCTCCCTGCATCCGAGCGGATGCGAGTTGCGCGGATGCGCAGCGGACACCAAGCGGATATAGCAGATGCGTAGCGGATGCGTTATGGATGCGTAGCGGATGCGTAGCGGATGCAGAACGGACGAACTGGATACATTTTCTGCGCAAAAGTTTTGGGCAGCCCAAAACTTTCAGAGTGGATGAAACATCAATAAACGGATGCTGGATGGATAGAGAGGAAGCAAAACGGAGGCAGTGAGTACATCGCGTTTTCGAAAGGATGGCAAGGTTTTTTGTCCGTTTTACATCCTCTTTGCATCCGTTGGTTCAGTGTGACATGGGCTTAAGAGATGTTGTTTTCAGCTTGACAGAGGAAAATCTCAATTTTTAAAACAGAAAAACTACAAGAAATATGTCTTAACATGCTCTGTGCTGTCCAGACAGTATATAGATGATTAGGAATTAAGATAGTTAAGTTGGAATTCGGAGCTGTCCCAATTCTAATTTAAGGGAATGCCTCATGGTAAATATAGTTAATGCATCATGGGAAATGTAGTTCATGTCATGTGGTCACATCTGTAATCCTGATTGGTCACTGAATTGACCCTTGGTTGGGTTAGGGGAGTTTCCTTTACTCTTGCTTGGACCCCAGCACCATACTGGTGTCTCACCCTTTGCTCCAGCATTATGGGATGAAAGATCACTATAATTTTACACTGTGAAATCAGCTGTGCAAAGAGTTAGATATTAGATGAATCTCAACATAGCCGTGAATTATATTTGAGGTTGCTTTGTGATCCAATGGAAGCCTTTGTAGAGTTTAATCTGACTGTCTTTATATTCAGCCAGCAATTAAAAGACAGAACATACTCCACAAATGTATTTTACTCTCATTCCATTTTCTCATATGACATATAGTAACTCACCTTTATGTTGGAAAGGATAGAAAAATAAGAAGAACTTCTTTCATGTGTAATGGTCTTGCAACATATCATAGAAATTTTGGTCAGAACTTTTTTTTTATAGAGATCTGATAACAAAATAACAAAACAAGCAAACACTGCTAAGTGGGACATACTTGGTTTAAAGAATTTAAAAAGGAAAAAAAAAAAACAGCACTTCAGTTTTTATTAATACCAACAAGACAAAGTATTATCCAGTCAGGGAAGTATATGAGGGGTTTTTATTAAAGTAGTGATATGATAGTATTTAAATCCTGCCCTTTATGGGAAATAATATATATTAAAACTATTAGAGTGTTTATTTCATACAGATTGGTATGTGTACCATCTCTTTCTCCAGGAGTTCAAACATTAAATCTGTTACCTAAAAATTTTGGAAATTGGAGAAGTTGGAAGAAAAATATATGTACTGAAGCTGATATTTGGAAAACGTAAGTATGTACATATTAGTAAGTTTGAAAAATTAACAAAACATTACAGATGTCAACCAACTCCAGGGTCTACAGAAAGCCTGAATGAAGCTGAAATTCTAACCTCCCGAGTCAGTCTCACAAATTCAATAGAAAATATTCTGGTTTAAGGGGCTGTAACATTGTTTATTATATAGCAGTACAGAACCATGTGGTTGATGCAAATCTGCTTAACATCGTTCTTATGATGATATCTAAAAGGGAGATAATAGCACATCTTAAAATTCAGGATTCAGTTCAGTCTGCAGTAGATAACAGGATTCAAACATTTTTTGTATGTCTGTAGCCAAATTCTACAGGACATTAAAATGGCAGAACAATGTCATCAGCTGGTCTTGTTGACATGTTTTAAATTACAGTCCTTTGTAAACTGATCATGAAACAAGGACCTCATTTGGAAAAAAAAATGAGCAGGGTCAAGAATCAAATACGTGATGAGAGAAAGAGGAGAAAAGCTACATCTGATTTCATTTCATTTGGTGTGATTATTCTTATGAATTTAAAATTGAAACTTGATAATAACTATTAGGGGGGCTTTGGAGCCATACTCAGACATTTATGTTTGAGGTCTTCTTTGAGAACCACTTTTAAAAATATGTTGGCAATCCTAAAGCATTCATTAAGAATATATTAGTGCACTGAAGATGGTGTTTGATTTTGTTATATGAGATGCAATGACAATAAAGTAAACTAAACTATTATTTGAATGGCTTGTTTCATTGCTTTATCTTTCTCTGATGAAGTATTTGTAATGAATACATAAAGCAAAACAATTCATCTCATCCAGTTAAGTCAATTGTTCCTCTCTCACGAATGACAGATTAGGCCATTTTGCATGGGTTAGAGAGACTTACATGTCTTATTGAACTGATGCCAAATGTTTCCTCTCCAGAGGATAAAGTGTGGGTTATTTATGCACATATTTATGTACTTGATCCATTGCTTCAATCCACAGGGATTGTAGGAGATTTACTGATATTAGTTATACATAAAACTAAAGTAATCTATAATCCATATATTTAAAACATTAAAATTTCAATAAGTTAATATAGATGGATGTGTGGATGACCTGTGTGGATGACCTTGCTGAATGAGGGTAAGAGATTCTGCCTAGGAAACAATCAGACAAGGAAGGCAGGACTCCCACCCAGTGGCTTAATGGTCAAAGAAAGAAATTTAGGAGGACCTGCCCTAAAATTAAAAGTGATGGCAGGAAGTTTGTATGTTCAGACATGCAATAATCTGTTAATTTAGGTTTATAATAAAGTAGAATTAACTCATCTAGTCACATTTCCTGTATGGTATATCTGGAAAAGCTGAAATATAGGATCCCTGGTTCCACAGCCCTGAAAGCCTATTAGGGAAGTAAGGATTATTTTTTAAAAATATATATTTTGCTTGCATATACAAAAGTTTTATATACCAAATTCCAAGTACTCAAAACCTGTTGATTTCAGCAGTCTAATTACCTGTTATCTTGCAGAAATTATTGGAAGATCTCCGATGGAATCTGATCTAATATGAAAAAGTAATTATTACCAAAGACTGTACAAAATGTAATATTTTATTATATACTAAACAATCCATGTCCTGTTGAGTCATGACTGCAGAGATAATTCCTGACATAAACAACAAAATAGAATGACTAAGGGCTGCCAAAAGAGTAATGGGAGCAGGAGCAACTTCAGATTTCCAGCTGACTTTCCCATTGAGTTTTTTTATGGGGATCTGGTAGGGCACATCAAAGATCTCCCTTCCTTCCTTCCTTCCTTCCTTCCTTCCTTCCTTCCTTCCTTCCT
>BLBF01000011.1:27010545-27030295 GCA_015471245.1 Laticauda colubrina | reverse complement strand
CCTTCCTTCCTTCCTTCCTTCCTTCCTTCCTTCCTTCCTTCCTTCCTTCCTTCCTTCCTTCTTTCCCTCCTTCCTTCCTTCCTTCTTCTCTTCCTCCCTCCTTCCCTCCCTCCCTTCCTGATGACTATGTGACTGCAGCAGTCGCCCGGCAGCTGAAAAAGCCACAACTTTCCAAATTTCATTTCCTTGAGAGTTACAGGTTCTAAACTTTGGACCCATTCTGTAAGTTAGACCATCTGAGGTACCTTGGTCCAAAAATTGTTGCCCAATGATGTTTTGACCAGTTTAAGCCCCTGTCACACTGCACCAACGGATGCAAAGAGGATGTAAAACGGACAAAAAAGCTTGCCATCCGTTGGTTAACGCGATGTATCCGTTCTGTACTCACTGCCTCCGTTTTGCTTCCTCTCTATCCATCCAGCATACGTTTATGGACGTTTCATCCACTCAGAAAGTTTTGAGCTGCCCAAAACTTTTGCATGGAAAATGTATCCAATTCGTCCGTTCTGCGTCCACTACGCATCTGCCAGGCATCCGTTATGCATCCGTTATGCATCCACTATATCCGCTAGGCATACGTTCAGCATCCACACAACTCACATCCGCTCGGATGCAGGGAGGAAACGGAATGGATGCGGAACAGATGCAAAACGGATGCCTAGTGGATGCAGCATGGAAACAAAGCATTTAAAATGGAAAAAACGTTTGAAGAGGGGACCTATCTCGGATATTAAGGATGTCTAGAGGATGCCTAGAGGATGCCTAGAGGATGCAAAGGGACACCTTTACTGCCTATTAAAAGGGGGAAGAACTCACCTGCATCACACTTTCAGACCAGCAGCCCACCTGTGCAGACCTCTGCAGCCTTAATCTGCCTCTTACTCTTCCAAAGCATCCAGTCATGTCCACCGTGGATTGTAACACAGTCCTTTTGACAGCCACCATCCTTCTGCAACAGTGCGAAGCCATCTACAGGCTCTGTGAACTCTACGAGGGGAAGAAAAAGAGGCGGCCAAGAAGCGTCTGGGTCCGAAGATGGATCGGGGGAAGAGAAGAGTACGGACTGTACAACAAGCTGATGGTGGAGCTCAGGAACGAAGACACTCGGGCATTCCAGCACTTCATGAGGATGCCTCCAGCCATGTTTGACGAAGTTGTGCAGCGGCTGACACCCAGGTTGACCAAGGCAAACACCAACTTCCGGCCCAGTCTGGACCCTGGGCTCAAGGTGGCACTCACTCTGCACCACCTGGCCTCAGGGATACCTACAGCAGCATGCAGTACGGCTGGAGAGTGCCACACAACACCATCAGCATTGTGGTCAGAGAAGTGGTGCAGGCCATCATCAGAGAATACCTGGAGGAGCTCCTCCAGTGCCCCTCCACTGAAGAAGGATGGAAGAAAGTTGCAGAGCAGTGGTATCAGAAGTGGAACTTCCCACAAACCGTTGGAGCCATAGATGGAAAGCACGTGGCCTGCAAAGCACCACCCAAGTCGGGCTCCACTTATTTCAACTACAAGGGCTTCTTCAGCATCGTCCTCTTCGCCATGGTCGATGCTGACTACAAGTTCATGTACATCGATGCTTCAGACAACGGCTCATCTTCAGATGCCCAGGTATACAATGCCAGTGACCTCAAGGAGGGGCTGGAATGCAACCTCATCATGGGCTTCCCAGATCCCGACCCCCTGCCCAACGACATGCAAGATGTGCCATACTTCATCATGGGGGATGACGCCTTCTCCCTCAGAACCTACCTCATGAAGCCCTACACTTCCAGACTCCTCACCCGTGAAGAGAGGATCTTCAACTACAGGCTGTCCAGGGCAAGACAGGTGATGGAGAATGCCTTTGGCATCCTGGCCAACAGGTTCCAGGTACTTCTCACCACCATGCAGCATCTCCCAGAAACCATGAGGAGGATCGTGGAAGCTTGCTGCATCCTGCAGAATCTCATGCGCACCCGCTACCCAGTCTTGCAGAACAGGCTCGTGGACCTCCAACAAGGCAATGGGGACATGGAGCCTGGGGAATGGAGGCAAGGACTAAACCTGATCGACACTCAGTATGTGCAAGGCCCCAGCAGAGGCTCATGTGAAGGGAAGAAGCAGTGCAACCTCCTGAGACACTGGAACAACTCCCCAGCTGGAGCAGTGGAGTGGCAAGACAGGATGATAGATGACTAATGGGTGCTTCCTTCAGCCTGTCTCATCACACTGATGAGATTGGGCCATGTATGTTGGGTGGGCCTACAATGAACAGGGCGTTTAATAAAGAGTTGTGTTTGTGTTGACATGTGTGGATCAATGATTACATTGTTATTGATAATAAAGGGCCATAGGTGTGGCACCTGGGAGGGTGGACCATACAGTCCTACTATGCTTACACTGGAGGTTTATCTATCCCCACAGCTATTACCCATACCAAAGGTATCCCTCCCCATCCCACTGCTGTCTTAACCCATCCCATAAGCATGCAAAGGCTTAAACCAATTTTAAAAGTTTCCACCAAGACTTTATTCAAAAAAAGAAATGAAGCAAGTGTGTGAATCAAAGATAAACTTTTTTGAACAAGAAGCTGTAAAAGAAAAATGACCCAGGTCAAGTGTCCAAATAAAGTCCACACCCAGTCTCTGGCAGTCTTCACGGTCATTCGGAGGTGTGCCCAGTCTCAGGAGTGAAGGGTCCAGGTGCTGTGGAGGTGGTTGCTGCTGCAGTGCTGGTCTGAAGCACCACTGGGGTGCCTGGCCCCGAGAGGACAATAGCTGACAGTGTGTTGAGAAAGCTCTCGGACAGCTGGCTCAGACCCGTGATGCTGAGAGCTCCTTCCTCCATGCCATGGGGTGTCAGCCCCAGTACTGATGACAGATGTACTGAGGCCGGGCTTGGCTGTGGGTTGGAGGAAGGAGTAGTGTAGTGGGGCTGTCTGGTCTGCAGCTGGGTGAGGACTGGTGTGGGTGGCATCGCTGTCATCGGTGGCATCATTGGCGTGGGTGGCATCGGTGGCATCACTGGAACTGGTGGCAACGGTGTTGCCCAATGACTCTGTGCCTGGACTGGGAAGGGCTGCTGCCTGTGCTGCTGGACCTCCTGGTAGCCGTAGCCCTGGTAGGTGAGGGCCTGTGGGAAGCCTTGGAATGGTTGGGACATCACCTAGGGTGGAGGAGCAGACCTGGACTGGGTGGCAGCAGGTTCCTCTGGATCTGGAGGGTTGTGAAGCAGCTCGGTGATCCGGTCCTTCACCACCTGGTACTGGGGTTCCTCTATGTTCCTGAGGGTCTGGTTGACATAGGTGAGGAAGGGCTTGCGGTTGGAGGATGAGGAGTCGGTGTTGACCAGCTGAGAGAGGAAATCTATGCTGGTGCGGATGATGTCCCTGATCTCCAGCAGGGCAGTGTAGCTCTGCCCCTCCTGCTGTCTGGCTTGGGGGGGTGGATGCGGCTACGGCTGTGGTGGATGCGATGTCTCCTTTCTCCCACCGCACCAGGGAGTCTTCCACGTGCTCCACCACGGTTACAACAGCTATCTGCGGGTTCTCCGCCCTGGCACGCTCCACAGAAACCTGCCTGGAGACAGGGACTGACTCTCGGCCGGAAGAGGACTGGGTCTCAGCAGGCTGCCGGAGAGAGAGGGTCGTGAGAAGGGCTGCTGGTGCTCCTCGGTGGTGGATGGTAGATCTCTCTGTCTGTCAGCTTAACCATGGCCTGGCCAGATTTTTTCAGGTGCAGCTTCCCGTACCAGGTGTGCATGTGCTTCCACCAGCCGAGGAGCACCTCCGAAGTGTAACCCATACTCTCCGCCCTCTCTCTCCAAGCAGCCTGCTTCCTTTTGGTGTCCCTGTACAGCCAGTGTCCCTTCCGCCACAGATAGTCATTTTCTCTCAGCCACTCCAGCACCTCATCCTTGTGTTCCTCCTCAATATAGTATTGCCTCCTCTCCCGTCCCCGCATACGCCTCTTCCTACCTTTGGCAGGACCAGATGGGCCCTCATCACAGGGGCTCCCAGGTAGTAGGGGCTGCTCCTCCACACCATCACCAGCAGCAGCAGCAGCAGGATCATCATCATCATCATTAGCAGCAGCAGCAGCAGCAGGATCATAATCATCATCATCAGCAGCAGCAGCAGCAGCAGGATCATCATCATCATCATCAGCAGCAGCAGCAGCAGCAGCAGCACCAGCAGGATCAGCAGCAGCAGCAGCACGAGTAGGACCAGGAGCATGAGCAGTACGAGCAGTACGAGCAAGTCCAGGAGCACGAGCAGGACGGGCAGGACCAGCAGGACCAGGAGCAGCTTCAGCAGATTAAGCACCAGCAGAAGCACCACCGCCAGGAGCAGCTTCAGCAGAGTAAGCACCAGCAGAAGCACCACCGCCAGGAGCAGCTTCAGCAGAAGCTCCAGCACCAGAAGAGCGAGCCCGAGCAGCAGAAGCCCCAGCAGAAGCAGAGTCAGGGACAGGGGGAGGGAGGGTGGCCCTGTCCCTCTTGCCAGGGATGGCGGCAGGTTGATGAGGCTTTCGCTTCTTCACCATGGTTGTGGGGTTGCTGGCTGGCAGGGAGGCTGGCAGGCACCAAGGCTGGCAGGAAGCCTGGTAGGAAGCCTGGCAGGAAGCCTGGCAGGAAGGCAGGCAGACAGGCAGGCACCAAGGCTGGCAGGCAGACTGGCTGGCAGGGAGGCTGGCAGGCACCAAGGCTGGGAGGAAGGCTGGCACCAAGGCTGGCAGGAAGCCTGGCAGGCAGGCAGGCACCAAGGCTGGCAGGCACGCTGGCAGGCAGTCTGGCAGGAAGCCTGGCAGGAAGGCAGGCAGGCAGGCAGGCACCAAGGCTGGCAGGCAGACTGGCTGGCAGGGAGGTTGGCAGGCAGGCTGGCAGGCAGGCTGGCAGCAAGGCTGGCAGGCAGGCAGAGAGCAAGGCTGGCAGGGAGGCTGGCAGGAAGGCTGGCAGCAAGGCTTGCAGGCAGGCATGCAGGCAGGGCAGGCAAGGACTTGATGTATCCAGCAGCATTTCCTCTGAATGCTGGCCACGTGCGAGCTGCTTCCCTTTATATCTGCATGGCTTACGCAATGCATCCCCCCCACATGCGCAATTAACACTCTGCATCCGTTCGGCTTCCGCTGTGCATCCGCTAGGCTTCCGCTCTGCATCCGCTTCATTCGCTGTGCATCTGCTGTGCATCCGCTGTATCCATTCCACGTCCGCTGTGCTGCGCTCCCCCGGAAGCCTTGCGGATGTGCCATCCGCTCCCATCCGCTCCCATCCGCTGGGCTTCCGTTCCGCATCCGCTTTCCATCCGCTCTGCGTCCTCCCCGCATCCGTTCCTTTCCGTGTTATCCGCTCCAGTTATGCAAATTTTTGCCCCTTTTGAGAGCGGATAACAACAGATGGGACATTTTGCTCGTCCGTTGTGTCCTTTTTACATATGTTTTGCATCCGTTGGGCAGTATGACAGGGCCGTTAAACGCATGAGAATGAGCATTTTAGCAGTCCATGGAAACTTCACTTTATGAAAGGTGTAAAATGTGGACTTTCTGAACCTGATAGTGCAAAGTATTCTATAGTGTGGGAACTATTATTAAGATGGCAAGATGCCTTTCTCAGGATGAATGCATAGGACAGGCTAGCCTGGACAAAGATAAATAGTCTGAAGTATGCAGGTGCTGAACTGAAAATGGTTTTATACCTCCTCAAATAGCTACTATCTCACAAGATGGATAGGTTGAACAGGAGAACTGCATCAATGCTTGGCCAGTGAGCTGTGACTTCTGGGTTTGGCATGACACACAATACAGAAATAAATCTATATTACAGAACTCATTATTAGAATAAAAACTGGCTATGTAAATAATCACAGCTATCAGAAGCAGCTTCTATTTATTTCACTTTTACCGGCTGAATTGAAAGTGAGCTCCGTTTCTTTTCACTGAAAGAGTTGATACTGTTTCTACAAAGCATTTTTGTAAAAAGAGACAATACTGCCTTCCTTCGCCATTACATCCATGTGTGTAGTTTGTCAGTCATTAACCCTACACTTATGTTTCATTTAGCTCTTTGCTTTAAGTAGACTCCGAGGCCCAGTGAATTCATCCCAGAGCTTTTGTAATATCACTGTGTTTCATCAATGTTATCTTGCTGTTTGCTGCATTCATAATATGAATCATAAAACCCATACTCCCTAGTTGCAGCACCTGTGCACAATAATAAATTTCACAGTAGAAGGAGGTGGGAGTAGGAGAAGAGTCTATATTTTGTCTCTATTAAAGCTTTATTCAAGTATATATTAAATAGTACAGCCACAGCAATAAAACACAGCTGATTGTTTTTGCATCTTAAGGATTAAAAAAATATCCTTAAAATATCCTTAAAAATATGGATATTTGCTGGCTATTGTTTTTATTAGTATTTTTTCATATTAGCTATATTTTTGCAGTTTAATAATAATGATAGTTATCAATTTTTATTGCTTTCATTAAGTTTCTTTAATGGAGGGAAGATTTTCAAAACCATGCCAAGAAAATAAAGTTGTAACATGTGGTTTTGGAGGGTTGTTGAATAAAAATTCCTAGGCAGTTATTATACTTTACTAGGAGGAACCTATCAGCAATTTTGTGCTAACCACTTAGCCTGAGATATTGTCTTGCATACTGAAACCTCAGAGATGGTGGCTTGAGAGAATTGGAGAAACAAGTTGAATGAGAAAGCTCAAAGTACTTCATGTTTCCTAACCCTTTGTCCCTTTTTACCACCACTAGCATGTGGGGCGGGGGAGCAAAGTGTCTCTGCATCAATTCATGCCTTTTAGCAACACAGAAGATACAATACAAAATACAAGGGGTATTTGAATGAATGTAATCTACTGGATTTCCTGCATGGATTGCTCCTGTGACTATGAAGGATAGATGGAGAAGAAGCTAATCACCAGATTGCAAGAACACAAGCGATCAGAACACGAGCCATCAGATGAAGAGACCCAAACTTATTGATTTCAATAAACAATGACATTCATTCAATTTTGCAGCTACTAAAATTGTTGGGTGAGCAGGCACAAAAACAGCAAGGGAATGATTGAAGCTCGGGAAACAGGCCCCTCATCAATCAACAGGAATGCTGATTTACCCCCAGCTTATCAAATATTTAAGAGACGGGGGCTTGGCAGCATAAGGGAATGGTTTTCAGCTTGAATCTGAAAGTATGGAAGACTAAACTTCTGGTCCTGGTGACCAACCCAGATTGAATCCTGCAACATTATCCTGGAACATGTATGTTTTCCTTCCTACATACTAAGAATAATGATTGACTTGGAGGAAGGGTCTTGTATTTCCTATTCTTCCTGCATTTTAGGATGATTGAATCAGTCTTTGGGTTAGCACAATTATAGTTAAAAAAAAAGAAGCCTGAGATTCTATTCTGAGACTGCATAAAGATGTGGTACTTTCTATTTTTCTGGTGTCAGCAGATCATGATAAAAGTGAAAAGATGATTGCTGTGAAATATGTCTATGTCTGCGTCAATGAATGTGAGAGTGCTTTAGGGGGTTGTTTATTTGTATTTTAAAACTGATGTCAGCTAACATGTTCCTCTTCGTCTGATAGAACCCATTTATTTGCGAATTTGTTTCTGTCCTGATTACAGTCATGAATACTATACTATACTGTGTGCATTTGCAAAGATTTGCAAACGTGCACACTATGAAATAGTTGAACGGAAATGAAACTCTGACTATTAAGCTCAGAGAGAACTTCAGTGTTTATTCTTGCAGACATTTAATAAGATAAATCTCTTACCTCTGACATGCATCCCTGCTTCCACATAATGTCAAAAATAAACATATAAATTTAGAGTTGCGGCATCAGGGCCCCAGAATTGATGGAGATGCAACTTCAGAAGTATTGACTCTGTATTTTCCATCCTGCAGATCATTAGAGACATTATAAGGAGAGACAGCAAGCACAGAACCCACTCTGCTCCTCTCTTTAGCATTGCTGTTTTCTCCAAATGAAGGACTGATATCAACAGGTTTCCTTTCAACTTGATTCATACAGGTGGAATAGAGCTAGTTCTGCATTTTTATTTTTCCTGCATCATCAGGAAAAACAAACAAACCCTGTTAAGGCAACATTCCTTAATATATTTTATTTGCTTTGAGGGATCTTAAACTTTATTGGTGTAGGACCTACTATAAAACCACATTTTAGGGTTATTTAAATTGGGTCATTTTAATATTTTTTTCTAAGTATTCTTAGAGACTTGATTTTACTCATGCTTATATTGTGCTGAATATGGACATTGGGGAATGAACTATAGGATTTCAATTAGAAATATTTACAAAAAGATGTTAAAGTAATCACCATGAAACAGAATCCATGGGTCTTCAGAATGTTTTACAATATTTAAGTTATACTTCTCTTGTTTGATATCTCATCAAATACTGCTAAGAGTTTCCTAAACTTTCTAGAATAGACAAATAATTGGAATCTTAAGTTTGTCACTTGCACAAAGTTAGAGCCAAAAGGGCACAAGAGAACTTTTGCAGATATTGTACAATGCAGTGCCAAATAATGAATTATCTATTTATTTTCTATTGTAACAGATAACCTGCAAGTGCTGTCAGATCTTTTTGTCACTATTTTCTTTTAGTTCCCATTTCAGGTCTCTTCCAATGTACCTTTATTTTTTCCTCCTGTCCTTTTCTCCTTTCTTTGAAATTCTTGTGAGCATTAATATACAAGGCTATGCTTTTGTTAACTTTCCAAATTGTTTCATTTCACAGTGTCAGGCGGTGCTCCATTCAAAATCCAAGAAAGAAATACTTCGACTCTTTAATTTAGAGAAAAGTTATCTTTTACTGAAAGTGAAGTGGTAGCAACCAAAGAATTCTGAATCTGAGAAATTAGGCATGTAAATCACATATACAAAGTGATGGAAGTGTTCCCACCCCCAATAGTTCAGATGAAACTTCCA
The DNA here is from genome assembly GCA_015471245.1 of Laticauda colubrina. Classification (NCBI taxonomy): domain Eukaryota; kingdom Metazoa; phylum Chordata; class Lepidosauria; order Squamata; family Elapidae; genus Laticauda; species Laticauda colubrina. The sequence continues at coordinate 27,021,337 of BLBF01000011.1, read as the reverse complement.
ATTAGAAATTGTAAACATGATCATGTGGGCATCTTCAGGTGATGATGAGGCCTCTGTCCGTTGACCTTGGCATACTTTGATAACGGGTTGCAGTTGTGCATAGAAAAGAAAGCTAAGCGAGAAATAGAAACCTAACTCTATTGTATGCTTCCCCTCCTTCATTTACACAACAGAAAATGTAACACCTCCAGCTCACTACCCAGACTCATCCTACCATCCCCTCCCCACTGTTTCTTATGACAGCCGAAAGGGGCAAAGTGATAGTAGAGATCTTGAAGGCGGACTTTCGGCCCTCCTAGAAAAAGGAAAACCATCAGCCCTAGAAGAGAGAGAGGAGAAAACATAAAGACAAAAATTAATCATTAGACAATTACAAAGGAATACACTCCTAGGGCTTATCAGGATACTTGGAACAAAATGCTTTGATCAACTTAGGGACTTTAACATCGGTGTCGTAAACCCATTCGGCTTGTGAAGAAGGGAAATGTTTCCAGGCTATAAGATACTGGAGCCGACCCCTCCATTTGCGAGAGTCCAGAATTTCTTTGACTTCAAAATGTTGTTCACCTTCAATCAGTGTTGGTATGGGGGGGTCAGCCTGGATGGGTCTTAAATCAGAAGTATGTTCAGGTTTTAACAAACTAACATGGAAAACCGGGTGAATTCGTCGAAGAGTTTTCAGTAAGGTCAGCTGGACTGTTACAGGATTTATAATCTGTTCAATCGTGAAAGGACCAACATATTTAGGACCAAGCTTCTTTGACTTTTGAGTGGTTTGCAGGTATCTGGTGGACAGGAAAACTTTGTCGTCTACTTTATATAATTTCTGTGGAGATCTTTTCTTGTCTGCAAAATTCTTATGAGCTTGATGGGCCTCATTTAATGCTTTACGTGTTACTGGCCAGTTAAGTTGGAACTGAGTTATCCATTCATCCAACAAATGAATGTTAGGCCTTTCACGAGGAAGTTCAGGTATGGGTACAAAATCTTGTCCCGAAGCCACTTTAAATGGAGTGAATCCAGTACTGCTATGTACGGAGTTGTTATACGCCACTTCAGCAAATGGTAGTAAGTCGGACCAGTTATCTTGTTGATAATTTATATAACAACTAAGATACTGTTCTAACACTGCGTTAGTCCTCTCACAGGCGCCATTGGCTTGGGGGTGGTGGGTGGAGCTTAAAACCCCTGTCACACTGCACCAATGGATGCAAAGAGGATGTAAAATGGACAAAAAACCTTGCCATCCATTCGAAAACGCGATGTACTCACTGCCTCCATTTGGCTTCCTCTCTATCCGTCCAGCATCCGTTTATTGACGTTTCATCCACTCAAAAAGTTTTAGGCTGCTTAAAACTTTTGCATGGAAAATGTATCCAATTCGTCCGTTCTGCATCCACTACGCATTCGCTAGGCATCCGCTACGTATCCGTTACGCATCCGCTATATCCACTAGGCATGCGCTGCACATCCGCGCAACTCGCATCCGCCCAGACGCAGGGAGGAAGTGGAACGGACACGGAACGGATGCAGAATGGATGCAGAACAGAAACAAAGCGTTTAAAATGGAAAAAACGTTCGCAGAGGGGACCTATCTTGGATATTAAGGATGTCTACAGGATGCCTAGAGGATGCCTAGAGGATGCCTAGCGGAAAACCTATACTGCCTATAAAAAGGGGGAGCAACTCGTCTGCATCGCACATTCAGCCCAGCAGCCCAGCGGTGCAGACCTCTGTAGCCTTCATCTGACTCTTGCTCTTCCACAGCATCCAGTCATGTCCACCGTGGATTGCGACAAAATCCTTTCGGCAGCCAACATCCTTCTGCAACACTGCGAAACCATCTAGTCTCTGTGAACAGTACTATGGGAAGAAAAGGAGGCACCCAAAAAATGTCTGGCTCCGAAGATGGTTCGCCAGAAGAGCACAGTACGTACTTTACGACAAGCTGATGGTGGAGCTCAGGAGCAAAGACCCTTGGGCGTTCCAGAATTTCATGAGGATGCCTCCAGCCATGTTTGACGAAGTTGTGCAGCGCCTGACATGGGGTGTCAGCCCCAGTACTGAGGACAGATGTACTGAGGCCGGGCTTGGCTGTGGGATGGAGGAAGGAGCAGTGTAGTGGGTCTGCCTGCTCTGCAGCGGGGTGAGGACTGTCGTGGTTGGCATCGGTGGCATCATTGGAACCGGTGGCAACAGTGTCTCCAGATGACTCTGTGCCTGCATTTGTAAGGGCTGCTGTCTGTGCTGCTGGACCTCCAGGTAGCTGTAGCCCTGGTAGGTGAGGGGCTGTGGGAAGCCTTGGTATGGGAGGGACATCACCTGGGGTGGAGGAGCAGACCTGGACTGGGTGGGAGCAGGTACCTCTGGGTCTGGAGGGTTGTTAAGCAGCGTGATGATCCTCTCCTTCACCACCTGGTACTGGGGATCCGCCATCTCCTTGAGGGTCTGGTTCACATAATTGAGGAAGGGCTTGCGGTTGGAGGAGGAGGATTCGATGGGGACCAGCTGAGAGAGGAGACCTATGCTGGTGTGGCTCTGCCACATTGTGGCTCTGCCCCTCCTGCGGTCCGGCTCTCTGCCTTACTGTGGTGGCGGAGGTGTGGGTGGATGCGGCTTCGGCAGCGGTGGACTCGATGTCTCCTTTCTCCCACCACACCAGGGAGTCCTCATCACTCTCCACCATGCTTTCAATACCTGCCCGGGGGTTCTCCGCCGTGGCACGCTCCACAGATACCTGCATGGAGACAGGGACTGACTCTCGGCTGCCAGAGGACTGGCTCCCAGCAGGCTGCCAGAGAGAGAAGGTAGATATTTGGGCTCCTGGTGCTCCTCGGTGGCGGACCTCACCCTCCAGGAAGCTGCACCTGGCCATGATGTAGGTCTCTCTGTACGTCAGCTTAACCCTGGCCTGGCCAGATTTTTTGCGGTGCAGCTTCCCGTACCAGGTGTGCATGTGCTTCTACCAGCCGAGGAGCACCTCCGAAGTGTTTCCCATACTCTCTGCCCTCTCTCTCCAAGCAGCCTGCTTCTGCTTGGTGTCCCTGTACAGCCAGTGTCCCTTCCGCCACAGATAGTCGTTCTCTCTCAGCCACTCCAGCACCTCATCCTCGTGCACTTCCTCAATGTAGTACTGCCTCCTCTCCCGTTGTTGCATATGCCTCTTCCTCCCTTTGGCAGGACCAGATGGGCCCTCATCAGAGGGGCTTCCAGGTTGTAGGGGCTGCTCCTCCACACCAACAGCAGCAGCAGCATCACCAGCAGGATCATAATCAGCATCAGCATCATCAGCATCAGCATCATCACCAGCAGGATCATAAGCAGCAGCAGCAGCAGCAGCAAGACCAGGATGAGCAGCAGCAGAGTAAGCACCAGCAGCAGGGTCAGCAAGACCAGGAGCACGAGCAGAATGAGCAGGACCAGCAGGACCAGGAGCAGCTTCAGCAGAGTACGCAGCAGCAGAAGCACCACCGCCAGGAGCAGCTTCAGCAGAAGCTCCAGCAACAGAAGGGCGAGCCCAAGCAGCAGAAGCCCCAGCAGAAGCAGAGTCAGGGACATGGGGCAGGAGGGTGGCCCTGTCCCTCTTGCCAGGGAAGGCGGCAGGTTGCTGAGACTTTTGCTTCTTCCCCATGGTTGGGTTGCTGGCTGGCAGGAAGGCTTGCAGGAAGGCTGGCTGGCACCAAGGCTGGCAGGAAACCTGTTAGGAAGCCTGTTAGGAAGGCTGGCAGGAAGGCAGGCACCAAGGCTGGCAGACAGACTGGCTGGCAGGAAGGCTGGAAGGCAGGCTGGCAGCAAAGTTGGCATGGAGGCTGCCCAGGAGGCTGGGAGGCAGGGTTGGAGGCAGGCTGGCAGCAAGGCTTGGAGGCAGACATGCAGGCAAGAACTCGAAGTATCCAGCAGCAGATATTTCCTCAGAATGCTGGCCACGTGCGAGCTGCTTCCCTTTATATCCGGGGGCTTGCGCAATGCATCCCTCCTGAAGGCGCAATTAACGCCAGGCCTCCATTAGGCTTCCGCTGTGCATCTGCTAGGCTTCCGCTCTGCATCCGCTTCATCTGCTGTGCATCCGTTCTGCATCCGCTGTTTCCGTTTCGCGTCCACTTTGCTGAGGCCCCCCGGAAGCCTAGCGGAAGCGCCATATGCTTCCATCCACTGGGCTTCCATTCCGCATCCGCTTTGCATCCGCCTTGCGTCCTCCCCGCATCCGTGTTATCCGCTCCAATTATGCAAATTTTCACCCCTTTTGAGCGCGGATACAAGGGATGTAACAATTCTCTCTTCCGTTGTGTCCTTTTTGCATCCGTTGGGCAGTGTGACAGGCCTTAAGCCCTGGGTGGAGCCTATCAACTTCAGGAACTCTTTCCAAAAATTTGAGGTAAATTGGACCCCTCTGTCAGAGATTATGTGTTCCGGAACACCATGTAACCTATTGATATGTGAAATAAACAGTTTAGCCAATGTCTTAGCAGATGGAATTTTGTAACAAGGTATGCAATGTACCTGTTTGGAAAGCAAATCGGTTACCACCCAAATAACCGTGTTTCCACTGCTTTTGGGTAATTCTACTATAAAGTCCATAGAAATTTCCTTCCAGGGGGCTGTTCGTCTAGCTACATTTTGTAACAACCCTGCCGGCCTAACAGGAGGTCTCTTTGCCAAAGTACAAATTCAATGTCCTTCTTCAAAGTAGGCCACCAGAATTGCCAGTTAACCAGGTGTAAGGTTTTCACAAATCCAAAGTGACCAGCTGCTTTAGAATCATGAGCTTTTTGTAGTATTTGGCCCCTCAGCGCCTGTGGCACATACAACTTGGTCCCCACCCAAGCCAAACCATCTCTAACTGTATAGTATTTTGAGTGAGCCAAGAACCAATCATCAAGTTTTAAAGCTTCTTTTAGTTGTTCGGTTAGGTCATTCAATAAATCCACTCCTTGTTTCTTCTTTTGGGTTCTGGTGATCATTGGGGCGGCTAGATGTTTGGTTGAAACAATTGGACTTATCACCTCCTGGTGAATACTATTATATTGGGGTAGTCTAGAGAAAGCATCCACCATGAAGTTCTTCCCCCCTGGAATGTACTTCAGTGAAAAATTGAACCGCTTGAAATATTGGGCCCAGCGAACTTGTTTAGGGGACAGCTTCCGAGGCGTTTTTAAGGCTTCCAAATTTTTATGATCAGTCCATACCTCAAATGGATGTTTTGCTCCTTCCAGGAAATGTCTCCAGGTCAGTAAGGCCCAATGAACTACAAAAGCTTATTTTTCCCAGACAACCCACCTTCTCTCGGTTTCAGACAGTTTACGGGAGGTATACACACAAGGCTGTAAGATCCCTTTCTCATTGATTTGAAGTAACACCGCTTCAACGGCCACATCACTCGCATCAGCTTGGATCACAAAAAGAGCCTCCATATCTGGTTGCTTTAGTACTGGTTCTGCAGCAAACAGTCATTTTAGCTTTTCAAAAGCTGCTTGGCACTCCCTGTACCACTCCAATGGCTTGTTTGGCCTTGGCTTCACCTCCCCTTTTGTTTTTAAGCGGTTTGTGATGAGCATTGCTGTCTTAGCAAAAGTCGGGATAAATTGCCGGTAAAAATTTGCGAATCCCAAGAAGCTTTGAAGTTGTTTTCTGGTATGTGGTGGGGCCCATTCCAGTATGGCACGCAGTTTCTCTGGATCCATTTCTATGCCCTCAGATGAAATGCGATATCCCAAATAGTCAATTTTCTCTTGATGGAATTCACACTTGGATAGTTTAGCATACAACTTAGCGGCACACAGTTTTTGTAGAACCGACCGCACCAGTTTCACATGTTCATCCAGAGTTTCCGTGTAGATAAGGATGTCATCAAGATAAACCAGAACTCCCCTGTATAAATGTTCATGTAACACTTGATTGATCATCTGCATGAATACAACTGGGGCCCCTTGTAAACCAAAAGGAAGAACGTTGAATTGGAAACAACCCATCGGGCAGTTAAAAGAAGTTTTCCACTCATCCCCTTCCTTAATTCAAATCCGGTAGTAAGCTTCTCTCAAATCCAACTTCGTGAAAATCTTCCCCTTGGCTAGGTGGGCCAACATGTCCTTCATCAAAGACAGGGGGTACACATTTTCCATGGAAATGGTGTTCAAATTTCTGTAGTCCACCACCAAGCGTTTGGAGCCATCTTTCTTTTCATGGAACAACACGGGGGGCGCTACCCGGGGCCTAGCAGGTTGGATGAAACCACATTCCAGATTTTTATCTATAAACAGTCTTAGCTCCTCTAATTCCTGTGGTGTCGTTGAGTACAACTTCGGTTTTGGGAGCTTCACCCCAGGCAAAATTTCAATACCACATTCTGTTCACCGGTGAGGCGGGAGCTCATCCGAGGCTTTCTCACTGAACACTTCCTTTAAATCCCAATACTCCTTTGGAATTTTCTCCTCCACTTTCACTGGTTCGGTACCTGTGGAAGCTATTTCAATCAGAATCTGAAGCTTTGGCTGAGATCCCTCTTTTTCCGGTTGCTGCTTGGTGCGTATGCGCAACAACCCCTTTCTCCAATTAACCTGGGGGTTCCATTTCCGGAGCCAGGGCAATCCCAGTCTTAATGGTTGTTCCATCCCAGGGACCACAATAAAATGCAGTCTCATCATGTTCTCCCATGATCATTTCTATAGGTTCCATGACAAAACGTGCAGGGCAACCTCCAGCCACTGATCCATCTAATTGGGCAAAGGAAATGGGTACCTTTTAAGGTTTTAGTTTTAAGTCCATTTTATCCACTACTTCCATGTTGATTATACACCTTGTGCACCCAGAATCTAATAGGGCTAGCATTTCCCCTTCGACCCCTGAATTGGGTACCCTCAACTTCGCCGGAATGGTCATAGGGCCCACACTTGGACTTACCAGGAAGTCGTCTTCCGAGTCGAAATCGTCCTCCTCAGGGGTAACTGGGGTGTCTGACTCTTCTCCCATGGGAGGGGTGACCTCTGCCATCTCTTTCGACTTTAGTGCTGCTTCGCGAGGCTTCGCTGGGGTTTTTTCAGGTTTCTTCACTTCCTTTGGCATCCCCTTTGGTTCCAGCTTGACTTTGCAGTTCACAGCCCGGTGACCTTCCTTCCCGCATTGAAAACAGGCAAAGGGGTTGGGTCTTGCTGTCACTCCTCCCTTCTGAGGTTTGGGAATCTCTTGAGGACATGGGGGGGGAAGGTTTGCTCCACCCAGAACCTCCCCGCCATCTGCTTCGGGTTAAATCAATTTCCACTTTTTCTGCCAGCAAGTACCACATCTGCAAGTCATTTGGGTCTCTTCTAGCAATGCATCTCTGGTACACATCTTCGTTTAAACCATCTTTAAATGCTTCTATCAGGGCTTCCTGGAACCAGCCTCGGATATGACCTGCTAATTGTCTAAATTCTTGGGTGTAGTCAGCCACTGACCTCCGCCCTTGATTTATGGTCTTCATCCTGATCCGGGCCTTGTGCTCTGCCAATGGGTCCTGAAATCTAGCTCGCAATGCAGTCATGAATAGGTTATAATTCATCAACTGGGGAGCATTATCGTTATGCAGGGTCACCATCCACTCTGCAACTGTTCCCTTCAGAGCCCTGGTAACACATCTCACTTTGGCTGCTTCTGAGGGAAAATCCTCCCTGTATTCTTCCATATAACTCCAAAGTTGGGCAAGGAAAAATCCCAAGGTTTTGGGATCTCCCCCGTATCTTACTTCTAACGGAGGCAGCCTAGGAGCTCTACGCCTTCTAGGAATTACACCTCCCACTGAGGGCCCCGGGGCTGCTGCTGGATCGGGTTGATTTATGGGAGAGGGGGCTGCTCTGCTTCTTCTAGCTGGGGTGACTCCCCCTTCCCCTTCATACCTTTGTGCAGCTTGGAGTTGTTCAAAGGCTTCATCAAGGAGTCTCCTGGCTTGATTCAGTGAGAGTTCTCTCGTTTCCTTCTCTTTCCATGGCTCCTCTTTCCCACGCCAGTGGGTGGTGGTGATCCTGGGGGGGGAGTCCTTTTCTGGATCTTTCCATCCAACCCCCACTGCCCATCTGGGCTTCACAGCTGGATCCTCTTCCAGACTGAGCTCTGCTAACGATTGGGCTTCCTGTACCAGCAAAGAATCTTGCCCTCCAACGGCTCCCAGATCTTCCTGGTCACTAGTTGAAGATGACATGATGTTCAGGCCCCCTCAGAAGAAAATTGGGTGTTTTCTCCGGGTGGGCTAGTAGAGATGAGATTCAGAATAATGTCAGGTGGTGCTCCATTCAAAATCCAAGAAAGAAATACTTAGACTCTTTAAGTTACAGAAAAGTTATCTTTTACTGAAAGTGAAGTGGTAGCAACCAAAGAATTCTGAATCTGAGAAATTAGGTGCGTAAATCACATATACAAAGTGATGGAAGTGTTCCCACCCCCAACAGTTCAGATGAAACTTCCAATTAGAAATTGTGAATATGATCATGTGGGCATCTTCAGGTGATGATGAGGCCTCTGTCCGTTGATCTTGGCATACTTTGATAACGGGTTGCAGTTGCATAGAGAAAAGAAAGCTAAGCGAGAAATAGAAACCTAACTCTGAAGTATGCTTCCCACCCTTCATTTACACAACAGAAAATGTATCACCTCCAGCTCACTTCCCAGACTCATCCCGCTCTCCCCTCCCCCCCGTTTCTTGTGACAGCTGAAAGATGCAAAGCGATAGTAGAGATCTTGAAGGCTGACACACAGTTTTGAGATAAGGGGGAAATGGCAGCCACCATAATAAAAGATGATTAGTTACCAACAGCATCTGTGATTTTATTCACAAAGTGCTTTGGAAAAACAAGGTACCCCAAAAGAGCAGCCTCTGACAATGGCATAGGAGTAAAAATATATGGAAAATGAGTGGAAATAAATATAAGCAGTGGTGGGATTCAATTTTTTTTACTGTCGGTTTTGTGGGCATGGCTTGGTGGTGTGGCAGGGGAAGGATACTGTAAAATCTCCAGAGGGGGTATTTGCCAGTTCTTTGAGCTAATCAAAATTTCTGCTACCGGTTCTCCAGAACTGGTCAGAATCTGCTGAATACCACCTCTGAGTATACTCAACCATGTGAATGGGCCAAACAAATGAAATATGACTTGTCTTCACAAACAAATAGTTTAATGATATATAACAGATTTTCTCGTGCATTTATAATTTCTGTCTTTCTCAAGGCATTTTATTGTTCCAATAATATATTTAATACCTAATTAATTATTTAAAAGGTAAATATTCCTTAGAGTCAAGGTCAACTTTTAATTTTCTTTGGCAAAAGAGAAAAGTGGATTGCCACAGCTTTTTTTCCTTAGGATTTTTTTCCAACTTGGGTACAGGTCTGGATTGTTCTGAAGGTTAGCTATCCAAGTATTCCCCAAGTCTGACCTATGTTAGCTTTGTTTCAGATGAGCCAGGTTTAATTTACATACACACACACTCTCTCTTCTTTCTGTCTCTCTGTCTCTGTCTCTGTCTCTCTCTGTTTCTCTCTCTCTCACACATACACGCAACGTAAACATCTGTGAATTTTTATGGGAGCTGATTGATAAATGCTATCTCAAATCTTTGAACTTTACTTACCCACTACACCTCCAAATTTGAGGGCTATTTTTAAGAAAGCATTTGTTGATTTGGTCTATGAGGTGGGTTGGGCTGAGAGAAGGTGACTGATGTCACCCAACTGGCTTTCATGCCAAAAACAAGACTGGAATTCACAGTCTTCTAAGTCTGATGCATGAACCAGTGCATCAAACTGGCTATTTATATATAAACTACGGCATCTGGTGTTTGACTTAAGCAAGGAATGAACCCTAGGGAAGAAATCCACTGGGATTAACCCCACCCCCACCCCAAATATAAGAAGAGCAAGAAAAAAATTGCCTGAGTAATTGAGGGAAGCTCAAAATTTCCAAGGACTTCCAAAATGGTAGCAGGGAATAAATCATAGTAAGTGCAATATATACATAATGAATAGTAATAATATCTTTAAAATATTTAATTTGGGGGATTTTACTGTGACTGTGTATATGTAAATTTAATATATAAATATATTAAAGTAGGTACAATGCATAAGGTCCATAATAATGGGGCCTACAATAATGTCTCAAGCTAATATATATCTCCATACAGATATATACAGTATATTCAGAAGAGACCCTCCCTACTTTTCTAGAGTGCAAATGGAAAGGAGGGAAGAAATTCTTTCACTCAAGAATTGATTACTGCATTTTTACAATAAAAATAAAGCTAACAACTAGTTAAGTTTTTTTTCTGGATTGCAGAATTAACAGAGGAGACCTGTGTATATGCTTTCATGAGCTCCTGAAGAAAAGGAAATATCTTACAGTAACAAATGCATAACTAAAACAGATCAGATTTCTCCTGAAGACATATTCATATTGTTCTCTTGCATATTTATTTGGAAGGGAGAGAGAGAAAAAAAGGTTTGTAGCTTGCATTTCATCTCCTAAGCCAGGGGTCTGCAACCTGAAACACTCAAAGAGCCATTTGGACCGTTTTCCCACAGAAAAGAAAACATTGGGAGCCACAAAACCTGGATGGGTGTGGCCAACTCAACATCACTCCCACCCAGTCATATGCCCCTCTGCCACGCCTACCCAGGTTTTGTGGCTCCTGGTGTTTTCTGTGGGAAATGGGACTCTCTCTTTCCCTCCCTCTCTCCCTCCCTCCCTCACTCCCTCTCATTTTTGTTTTTCTTTTTCCTCCCTCTCTTCTTTCTTTCTTTCTTTCTTTCTTTCTTTCTTTCTTTCTTTCTTTC
>BLBF01000011.1:26966991-27010535 GCA_015471245.1 Laticauda colubrina | reverse complement strand
TTCTTTCTTTCTTTCTTTCTTTCTTTCTTTCTTTCTTTCTTTCTTTCTTTCTTTCTTTCTTTCTTTCTTTCTTTCTTTCTTTCTTTCTTTCTTTCTTTCCCCTTTCTCTCTCATTTATTTCCCTCTCCCTTCTCTCTCTCTCATTTGTTTCTCTCTTTTCCCTTTCTCATTCTCTCCCTCCATCATTTCACCTGGCACAAACAAGGGTTGGAAGAAGCTCCAGCAAGAGTGAGGCACCAGAGAATCAGCTCCAGCTGCTTCCCCATCCCCTGCCATCACCCTTACCTTCTCAGGTCAGGTGAGAGTGAGTGGGAAGGGAGGGTGTAGGATGGGCAGCCAGTGGTGAGATCACCTGGCAGGGAGCCACAGAAGAGGGCCCAAAAATCTGTATGCGGCTCTGGAGCTGCAGGTTGCCAACCCACAGCCTACAACCTTTGAATCCATTTTCCTAGGTTCCTGTTGCAGCTGCAAAGATTAGCCAGGTGGATCCTGGAACAGAAGAGGCTTATGTGCTTTGAAGAATGGGAAACGGGTGTGACTTGACTACCCCTGTGTGCTCCAAAGCATCATTTAGCTTTTAAATCTGTACAGCCCTGGTAATCAACATTAGCTTTGGCACAAACAATATTTGTCTGCTTGTGTTCTTCTGACTGTTCTGTATTTCCACCTCCAAATTACACAAAATGTTCATCCCAGAGCTCATTGTTTAAACCAGGACCAAACATTCAATGTATATTCTCAAATAACTGCAAGTTTTATTTTTGTTTTGTTTTTAGGTAAGTTGTCTCATGAGAACAACCGTGATCTTTTCCTTCAATAATTTCAGGTCCATGCAGGTTATTATTTTCTATTATATTTATGAAATCTTGAGAATTTTTTTTTAAAAAATGTATACTATAATGCAGATCTGATCTGTGCACTCGGATTAGCATTTTCTCCCTAGTACACATGCACATTACAGTACATAAAACTGATGCTGGTTGGTTTTTTCCAGAAAGAATGAAACATTGTCTAACAGCTACTTTATTGGTAGTTTGTCATTTCATGATATGACATCACTTCCATGATTGACAGTTTAGCTGGCTGATGATTGAAGACTATAAATTTCTGTTTCCCAGGTTACCCATAATAAATTTTCAAGGTTGTCACCAGAAAAGAGGATAGCTACAAATCCCTGAGATAGCATCACCAGAAAATAAATACCACATGTTGTCTGGTCCAATAATGTAATTTTAATTGAAGATGCCAGGACCATGGGAAGCTTGGCCAAAGAGGCACTATCAAGAAATTCATGGAAACTATCATTTTCCTGCTTCTAGCCAGTTAGAGAAAACCAATGCTTCAACCACCCTACTATTGTGTAAAATATGCCACAGGACCAGTAGTATATTTTGACTGAAACCTTGCTCAACATATTTGAAGAGCAAGTGTTCAAATAATAAGAACAGTATCTTGTGACAGAGGGTCTGCATGCTCTACTGATGTTAAGGGCTATGCTGAATAGGTGCAACTATAACAGTATTAACGGAAGAGCCAGTTTGGTCTAATGGCTAAGGCACCTGTCTAGAAACCAGGAGACTGGGAGATCTAGTCCTCCCTTAGCCATGAAAGCCAGCTGGGCGATTTGGGGCCAGTCAGACTCTCTCAACCCAACCTACCTCACAAGATGGTTGTTATAGATAAAGCAGCAGGAGGAAGTTGTGTTGGATATGCTAGATGATTTAGTAGTTTGTAAAAAATAATACAGATGGGAAATAAATCTTTTCCCTACAAAGCCCATTCAAAATGTGTCCTGATTCAGGTTTCAAATGCTAAAGCCCAAGTCACACTGCCCAACGGATGCAAAAAGGACACAGTGGATGAGCAAAAGGTTCCATCCGTTGTTCTCCGCCCTCAAAAGGGGCAAAAATTTGCATAACCAGAGCGGATAACACGGACGTGGGGAGGATGCAGAGTGGATGGAAAACGGATGCGGAATGGAAGCCTAGCAGATGAAAGCGGATGAGAGCGGATAGCACATCCGCAGGGCTTCCGGGCGCCTCAGCAAAGCGGACGCGGAATGGAAAGAGTGGATGCAGAGCGGATGCAGAGTGGATGAAGCGGATGCACAGCGGAAGCCTAGCAGATGCACAGCGGAAGCCTAATGGATGCCTGGCGTTAATTGTGCATTCGGGGGGGATGCATTGCGCAAGCCCCCCAGATATAAAGGGAAGCAGCTCGCATGTGGCCAGCATTCGGAGGAAAGACCTTCTGCAGGATACATCGAGTCCTTGCCTGTCCTGCCTGCATGCCTGCCTGCAAGCCTTGCTGCCAGCCTTCCTGCCAGCCTGCCTCCGAGCCTCCTGGCCAGCCTCCCTGCCAGCCTTGCTGTCTGCCTGCCTGCCAGCCTTGCTGCCAGCCTGCTTTCCAGCCTCCCTGCCAGCCTTGGTGCCTGCCAGCCTTGGTGCCTGCCAGCCTTGGTGCCTGCCTGCTTGCCAGCCTTGCTGCCTGCCTGCCTTCCTGCCAGGCTTTGTGCCAGCCTTCCTGCCAGGCTTCCTGCCAGCCTTGGTGCCAGGCTTCCTACCAAGCTTTCTGCCAGTCTTGGTGCCTGCCAGCCTCCCTGCCAGCCAGCAAACCTACAACCATGGGGAAGAAGCGAAAGTCTCAGCAACCTGCCGCCATCCCTGGCAAGAGGGACAGGGCCACCCTCCCGCCCCTGTCCCTGACTCTGCTTCTGCTGAGGCTTCTGCTGAAGCTGCTCCTGGCAGTGGTGCTTCTGCTGCGTACTCTGCTGAAGCTGCTGCTGGTCCTGCTCGTCCTGCTCGTGCTTCTGGACTAGCTCGTCCTGCTCGTGCTCCTGGACTTGCTCATACTGCTCGTACTGCTCATGCTCCTGGTCTTGCTCGTCCTGCTCGTGCTCCCGGTCCTGCTCATGCTCCTTGTCCTGCTGGTGCTGCTGGTGCTGCTGGTGCTGCTGCTGCTGCTGCTGATGATGATGATGATTATGATCCTGATGATGATGATGATGATGATGATCATGATGATGATCATGATGATCCTGCTGGTGCTACTGCTGCTGGTGGTGTGGAGGAGCAGCCCCTACCACCTGGGAGCCCCTCTGATGAGGGCCCATCTGGTCCTGGCAAAGGGAGTAAGAGGCGTATGTGGGGACGGGAGAGGAGGCAATACTCCATTGAGGAGGAACACAAGGATGAGGTGCTGGAGTGGCTGAGGGAGAATGACTATCTGTGGCAGAAGGGACACCGGCTGTACAGGGACACCAAGCGGAAGCAGGCTGCTTGGAGAGAGAGGGCGGAGAGTATGGGTTACACTTCGGAGGTGCTCCTCAGCTGGTGGAAACATATGCACACCTGCTACAGGAAGCTGCACCTGAAGAAATCTGGCCAGGCCACAGTAAAGCTGATGGACAGAGAGACCTACATCATGGCCAGCTGCAGCTTCCTGGAGGGTGAGATCCACCACCGAGGAGCACCAGGAGCCCCTCTGTCTACCCTCTCTCTCCGGCAGCCTGCTTCGACCCAGTCCTCTTCCGGCTGAGAGTCAGTCCCTGTCTCCAGGCAGGTTTCTGTGGAGTGTGCCACGGCGGAGAACCCGCGGACAGCTGTTGTCACCGTGGTGGAGCACGTGGAGGACTCCCTGGTGTGGTGGGAGAGAGGAGACATCGAGTCCACCACAGCCGTAGCCGCATCCCCCCCCCAGCTCCGCCTCCACAGAAAGGCAGAGAGCCAGACAGCAGGAGGGGCAGAGCCACACTGTCCTACTGGAGATCAGGGACACCATCCACACCAGTATAGATCTCCTCTCTCAGCTGGTCAGCACCGACTCCTCATCCTCCAACCGCAAGCCCTTCCTCATCTATGTCAATCAGAGCCTCAAGAACATGGAGGAACCCCAGTACCAGGTGGTGAAGGACCGGATCACCGAGCTGCTTCACAACTCTCCAGACCCCGAGGAACGTGCTTCCACCCAGTCCAGGTCTGCTTCTCCAACCCAGGTGATGTCCCTCCCATTCCAAGGCTTCCCACAGGCCCTCACCTAACAGGGCTACGGCTACCAGGAGGTCCAGCAGCACAGGCAGCAGCCCTTCCCAGCCCAGGCACAGAGTCATTGGGCGACACCGTTGCCACCGGTTCCACTGATGCCACCGATGCCACCCACGACAATGATGCCACTGACGACAGCGATGCCACTCATGCCAGTCCTCACCCAGCTGCAGACCAGACAGCCCCACTACACTACTCCTTCCTCCACCCCACAGCCAAGCCCGGCCTCAGTACATCTCTCATCAGTACTGGGGCTGACACCCCATGGCATGGAAGAAGGACCTCTCAGCATCGCGGTTCTGAGCCTGCTGTCTGAGAGCTTCCTCAACATACCGTCCCCTGTTGTCCTCTCGGGGCCAGGAACCCCAATGACGATACAGACCAGCACTCCAGCACTACCCACCTCCACAGAACCTGGAACCTTCACTCCTGAGACTGGGCACACCTCCAAGTAACCAATAAGAGTGCCAGAGACTGGGTAGCTGGCTACCTGTAGAGTTTAAGGCCATTTCACACTGCCCAACGGATGCAAAAAGGACAAAACGGATGAGCAAAATGTTCCATCCGTTATTATCCACTCTCAAAAGGGGCAAAAATTTGCATAAGCAGAGCAGATAACACGGAAAGGAACGGACGTCGGGAGGACGCAGAGCAGATGTATAGAGGATGCAGAGCGAATGTATGGAGGATGCATAGAGGATGTGTAGAGGATGCGTAGAGGATGCAGAGCGGATGCATAGAGGATGCAGTGCGGATGCAGAGCGGATGCGTAGAGGATGTGTAGAGGATGCAGAGCGGATGCAGAGCGGATGCAGAGTGGATGCAGAGCGGATGCAGAGCGGATGAGCTGTATCCGCTTTCATACTTTCTCCATCCGTGCTACTAACGCTGCGCATCCGTTCTGCTTCCTCCCTGCGTCCGTTTACCGCTGGAACGGATTTGAGTTGTGCGGATGCACAGCGGATGCCTAGCGGATATAGCAGATGCGTAATGGATGCAGAACGGATGCATTGGATACATTTTCCGCTCAAAAGTTTTGGGCCGCTCAAAACTTTCTGAGAGGATGAAACGTCAATAAACGGATGCTGGACGGATAGAGAGGAAGCAAAACAGAGGCAGTGAGTACATCACGTTAACCAACGGATGGCAAGGTTTTTTGTCCATTTTACATCCTCTTTGCATCTGTTGGTGCAGTGTGACATGGGCTTTATGTTTGATTCACACACTTGCTTCATTTCTTTTTTTTAATAAAGTCTTGGTGGAAACTTTTAGAAATGGTTTAAGCCTTTGCATGCTTGTGGGATGGGTTAAGATAGCAGTGGAATGGGCAGGGATACCTTTGGGATGGGTAATAGCTGTGGGATGGGTAAGGATAGCAGTGGGATAGATAAGCCTCCAGTGCAAGCATAGTGGGACTGTATGGTCCACCCGCCCTGTTGCCACACCTATGGCCCTTTATTATCAATAATAATGTAAAAATCATCCACAGATGTCAACACAAACACAACTCTTTATTAAACGCCCTGTTCATTGTAGGCCCACCCAACATACATGGCCCAATCTCCTCAGTGTGATGAGACAGGCTGAAGGAAGCACTCATTAATCATCTATCATCCTGTCTTGCCACTCCACTGCTCCAGCTGGGGAGTTGCACCAGTGTCTCAGAAGATTGCGCTGCTTCTTCCCTTCACGTGAGGCTCTGTTGGGGCCTTGCACATCCTCAGTGTCTATCAGGTTTTGCTCTTGTCTCCATTCCCCAGGCTCCATGTCCCCATTGCCTTGTTGGAGGTCCACAAGCCTGTTCTGCAAGACTGGGTAGCGGGTGCGCATGAGATTGTGCAGGATGCAGCAAGCTTCCACGATCCTCCTCACGGTTTCTGGGCGATGCTGCATGGTGGTGAGAAGTACCTGGAACCTGTTGGCCAGGATGCCAAAGGCGTTCTCCACCACCCGCCTTGCCCAGGACAGCCTGTAGTTGAAGATCCTCTCTTCACGGTGAGGTGTCTTGAAGTGTAGGGCTTCATGAGGTAGGTTCTGAGGGAGAAGGCGTCATCCCCCCACGATGAAGTAGGGCACATCTTGCGTGTCATTGGGCAGGGGGTCTGGATCTGGAAAGCCCATGACGTTGCCTTCCAGCCCCTCCTTGAGGTCACTGGCATTGTATACCTGGGCATCTGAACATGAGCCGCTGCCTGAAGCATCGATGTACATAAACTTGTAGTCATCATCAACCATGGCAAAGGGGACGATGCTGAAGAAGCCCTTGTAGTTGAAATAAGTGGAGCCCAACTTGGGTGGTGCTTTGCAGGCCACGTGCTTGCCATCGATGGCTGCAACAGTGTGGGGGAAGTTCCTCCTCTGGTACCACTGCTCTGCAACTTTCTTCCATCCTTCATCAGTGGAGGGGCACTGGAGGAGCTCCTGCAGGTATTCTTCGATGATGGCCTGTACCACTTCTCTGACCACAATGCTGATGGTGTTGTGTGGCACCCTCCAGCCGTACTGCATGCTCCTGTAGGTGGTCCCTGAGGCCAGGTGGCGCAGAGTGAGTGCCACCTTGAGCCCAGGTTCCAGGCTGGGCCGGAAGTTGGTGTTTGCCTTGGTCAACCTGGGTGTCAGCCGCTGCACAACTTCATCAAACATGGCTGGAGGCATCCTCATGAAGTTCTGGAATGCACGAGTGTCTTCGTTCCTGAGCTCCACCATCAGCTTGTTGTACAGCCCATACTCTTCTCTTCTCCCGATCCATCTTCGTACCCAGATGCTTCTTCACCGCTTCTTTTTCTTCCCGTAGTAGAGTTCACAGAGCCTGTAGATGGCTTCGCACTGTTGCAGAAGGATGGTGGCTGCCAAAAGGACTGTGTTACGATCCATGGTGGATATGACTGGATGCTGTGGAAGAGGAAGAGTCAGATGAATGCTGCAGAGGTCTGCACAGGTGGGCTGCTGGTCTGAAAGTGAGATGCAGGTGAGTTGCTCCCCCTTTTTATAGGCAGTATAGGTGTCCCTTTGCATCCTCTAGGCATCCTCTAGGCATCCTCTAGACATCCTTAGTATCCTAGATAGGTCCCCTCTGCGAACGTTTTTTTCCGTTTTAAATGCTTTGTTTCCATGCTGCATCCATTCTGCATCCGTTCTGCATCCATTCTGCATCCGTTCTGCTTCCTCCCTGCGTCCGAGCGGATGCGAGTTGTGCGGATGTGGAACGGATGCCTAGCATATATCGCGGATGCATAACGGATGCGTAGCGGATGCATAGAGGATGTATAACGGACGAATTGTATACATTTTCCGCGCAAAAGTTTTGGGCAGCCGAAAACTTTTTGAGCGGATGAAACGTCAATAGACGGATGCTGGACAGATAGAGAGGAAGCAAAATGGAGGCGGTGAGTACATCGCGTTAACCAACAGATGGCAAGCTTTTTTGTCCGTTTTCCATCCTCTTTGCATCCGTTGGTGCAGTGTGACATGGGCTTTACATACCTAGTTGCTAGGTAAAGAAAGCAATGTACTCTTAGACTGAGCAGAATGGCAGACAAATTCATAAAGTAAATTCATAAAGTCTCTTGCAAAGAAAGCTTTTCTGGGTCATTTCACTTTCATACAGGAGAATTAGTCAAAATCCAGAAACTGGGAGGCTGTGAATTCTAGTACTCCCTTAGCCATGTTGGACATGTTTGTTCCCATGACCTGTTTGTAAAAATAATAAAGGCAGGATACAAGTAAATAAAATTCATAGGGCTAAATCAAATTTGTCAGCCAGTCAAAGATCAGAGTTTCATGAGCAGTATTCACAAGAATGACATAGCAGTGCATGAAATCAGACTGTTGTTTCCAACAGAGGTTCAGGGCTGCCTCTTAAATCATGCTACAGCCAGTTGACATTAATTATTAAGAGAGCTACTCCCTAGTTTGACAAGGAGCCCCCACTGAGCATCTTTGCTCTCTACTACTCTCTGGGTCTGAGGAGTTGGGGGGCATATATTCTCATTTGACTGTTCCAGTTGGGAAAGACAGTGGTGGAACCAGTGAAGATAAGTGTCTGGTTTGATGTACTGAAGACAAGAATGCCTATCTCCATGCAGCTGGCTTGCAAACAGCAGGCTTCACAAAGCTTTCTCCTTCTTCAATCCTTCTCACACACAAGCCAAATAGCTGAGTGGCAGGCTTGTGAGAAAATAGCATTGGGGAAGAAGAACAAGCTGCTCTGTTGCTACATTTAGATTCCTCCATTCTGAAAGTAAGCCCTATTTTGAAATGGCCACTATTTGTTGTGGCCATTTTGAAAATGGTCCTTGCTTCCTCGATATAGTCATTCCAGCCAGGAATGCTGAAGGAACATGGCAACTTACTCCCATTCCCAATAAGACCTATGGAATTTTCAGAAGAAGATCCACAGTAAAAGATAACTGAGTGATTGGGGACATGAGAGTGTTGGGCTCTGAGGAGTGGGTTGTGGAGAGATAGGTGGGGGGTGATGCTGCAGTGTCCTGCAATCACCCATAAAAGTGAATGGCTGAGGGGGGGGATCAACAACTGTCATAACTTTGAAACTGGATCATGAACAGTTTTGGAAGGTTTATTTTAACTTCCAACAGCCATTAAACAACCAGTCATAAGTCGAGAACTACCTGTATAGATGAAAGAAAGAAAGCTGTGTTTATATAGATAAGATAAATGATAGAGTGAATAAGTTTGAATTATGGAATATTTTGTGTGAGTATGAACTTGAAATTTTGATTTCTTAATATGATAAGAGTATAAGTATTATGGAAGAAAGTCTTATGTAAGAATAAATTGAATATTTAGCAAATGTTACAAAATTGAACAAAGCGCAAGAGAAGGTTTGATGATTGGTTGATTGACTGATGCTTTTTTACTGCTTCAATTTTATAATACTGGTTGGTGAGGAAAAGTCCTAAATAACCATCTCAACTGTAAAAAATCTACAATAAACAAAAAAGCAGAATAATGACGATATACTTTGTCTAATAAGCTCTCAAGACATTAAATTTCTACATTTTTTAAGAAGTTCCTAAAACCATAAAAGGCCTATCTACTATCCCACAGCTAACATTGCAATGGTGGAAGACCCAGAGCAAAACATCTCTTGATAATCGAAGAGGATGACTTGACTTATAGTATCTTTTTGGTTATTTGGGGGTATTTATGAATAAATTTATGAGGTATGTTTGACATTAGGGATTTATTCACTGAGGATGTAAATATTTGTGTATTCTTGATTGCAGATGTCACTGTGCTGGCCAAAAAGTCAAATGATTTATATTAAATTTTAGATTGTATCAAGCAATAGGAATAAAATTTAGTGTATGCTGATTTTGACAAAGAACATAGACTGAATGATTGTGTTATATACATAACTAGTGGAGAACTGAAGCAAATAGAAAGATTTTTGTAACCTGTAAAATTTACTAAAGATAAGTAAATGGAAAATAATTTCTGGCAGAGAGCTAGTGTGTTGTTTGTTGTAATGCATGAATCTTTGTGGAAAAATGTGAAAATGGTTGTGGTATAAGAACATGCTCATTATGTCGTGCAGAAGTGAGAATTGAGGATGTCAGTAGAAATATTAAGGCTAGGTCACACTGGCCGACGGATGCAAAAGGTATGTAAAAAGGACACAGCGGACAAGCAAATTTTCCATCCGTTGTAATCTGCTCTCAAAATTGCCCCAAATTTGCATAAACAGAGCGGACAACAGCAGAAAGGAACGGACGTGGGGAGGATGTAGCGGGGATGTAAAGCGGATGTTCGTAGGAAGCCTAGCGGATAGAAGCAGATGGAAGCGGATGACGCATCCGCAGGGCTTCCGGGGGAGAACAGAGAAGCGGATGCGTAGCGGAAGGAGCGGATGCATAGTGGATGCATAGCGGATGCATAGCGGATGACGCAGATGCATCACGGACACCTAGAGGATGCATAGCAGATGCGTAGCAGATGCAAAGCGTTCACTGCGCATGCGGGGAGTATGAATTGCGTAAGCGCCGCAGATATAAAAGGATGCAGCTCGCAAGCAGGTCACCATTCAGAGGAAAGACCTGCTGCCAGAGACATCTGGAGAGAACACCATGGGGAAGAAGAGAAAGCCTGTGCGTACTCCTGCCAGCCCTGGCAAAAAGGACAGAACCACCATCCCACCCCCTGGTGCTGACTCTGAAGCTGCTATTGCTTCTGCTGCTGCTGGTGGTGCTGGTGGTGCTCCTGGTGTTGCTGCTGCTGGTGCTTCTCCTGCTGGTGCTGGTGCTGGTGCTGGTGCTGGTGCTGGTGCTGGTGCTGTTGCTGTTGCTGGTGCTGTTGCTGGTGCTAGTGCTTCTCCTGCTGGTGCTGGTGCTGCTGGTGCTGGTGCTGCTGCTTCTCCTGCTGGTGCTGCTGGTGCTTCTCCTCCTGCTGCTGTGGTGGACCAGCCCCAACGCCCTCAAAGCCCTGCTGCTGAAGGCCTTAAAGCCCCTGCCAGATGGAGGAAGAGGCAAGAGAAGGAGAAGGGAGAGAGGAAACAGTACTCCATTTCCAAGGACCATGAGGAGGAGGTGCTTGAATGGCTGAGAGAGAATGAGTACCTGTGGAGGAAGGGCCACAGACTTTATCGTGACACCAAGAGGAAGCAGGCAGTGTGGAGAGACAAGGCAGAGAGCCTGGGCTACACTTCAGATGTCCTCCTGGGGTGGTGAAAGCATAGGCACACCTGGTATGGCAAGCTGCACCTAAAGAAATCCGGGCAGGCCACTGTTAAGCTCACTGACCAGGAGACCTACGTCATGGCCAGCTTCAGCTTCCTGGAGGGTGAGATCCACTACCGAGGAGCAGCCCTTCTGTCAACCCTCTCCCTCAGACAGCCCACAGAGAGCCACTCCTCTTCCAGCCAGGAAACAGCTACCGTGTCCAGGCAGGTGTCTTTGGAGAGCCCCACGACAGAGACCCCCCCGACAGCTGCACTCCCCATGCCAGAGGATGTGGAGGATCCCCTGTCTCAGATGGAGCAAGAAGAAGCAGCCACCAGAGACCAAGCCACCCCCACCCCCAGCTCCACCTCAACAGAAAGCAGGCAGAGAGGCAGACCGGAGGGACAGAGCCACACTGTCATCTTGGAGATCCGGGACACAATCAAAGCCATCTCCCAGCTGGTCCACTTTGACATACCATCCTCCAACCGCAAGCCCTTCATCACGTACATGATCCAGACCCTCGTGGACATGCCCGAGGCCCAGTACCAGGCGATGAAGGAGAGGATCACAGCTCTTCTGCACCACCCTCCAGGCCCAGCTGAACCTGCTCCTACCCACTCCAGGTCTGCTCCTCCACCCCAGGCGATGTCACAGCCCTTCCATGGATTTCAGCAGCCTCTCGCCAACCAAGCCCACCACTACCAGGACCTCCCACAGCAGAGGCAGCCCTTCCCAGTCTACACCCAGGTTCCTCAGATGCCACAGATGCCACAGACACCTCAGCTGACCCAGCTGCAGACCAGACAGCCCCATTACACTCCTCCTTCCTCCTTCCTCCACCCCACAGCCAAGCCCTTCCTCAGAACATCTGTCATCAGTCTTGGGCCTCACATCCCAGGTACTTGAGGAAGGCCCTCTCAACCTCATGGGACTGAGTCAGCTCTCTGAGAGCTTCCTGCACACATCATCTCCTGTTGTACTCTCAGGGCCAGGCACCCCAATGGCACATCAGACCAGGATTCCAGCAACAGCCACCTCCACAGTCCCTGGCCCCTTTACATCTGAGACCATGGGCATGTCTCAGAGTGACTGAGAAGAGTGCCAGAGACTGAGTTGTTACCTGTTCACTTTATCTTTGCTTAAGACACTTTACTTGGGTCATTTTGCCTTTTAATAAAGTCATACAGTTTGTTGTTAATAAAGGTTATCTTTGATTCACACACTTGGTTCATTTTTTTTACTTAATAAAGTGTTGGAGAAAACTTTGAAAAAAGGGTTAAGCCTTTGCATGCTTGTGGGATTGGTTAGGATAGCTGTGGAATGAGTAAGGATAGCTGTGGGATGGATAGCTGTGGGATGGGTAAGGATAGCTGTGGGATGGATAGCTGTGGGATGGGTAATGATAGCTGTGGGATTGGAAAGGATAGCTGTGGGATAAGGATAGTTATGGGATGGGTAAGGATAGTTGTGTGATAGATAAACCTCCAGTGCAAGCACAGTGGGACTGTATGGTCCACCCTTCCAGCTGCCACACATATGGCCCTTTATTATCAATAACAATGTAATAATTGATCGACACATTTCAACATAAACAAACTCTTTATTAATGCCCTGTTCATTGTAAGGCCACTCAACATACATGGCACAATGTCATCAGTGTGATGAGACAGGCTGAAGGAAGCATCCATTAAGCATCTACCATCCTGTCTTGCCACTCCACTGCTCCATCTGGGGAGTTGCACCAGTGTTTCAGGAGATTGCGCTGCTTCTTCCCTTCACATGAAATTCTGTTGGGGCCTTGCACATCCACAGTGTCTATCAGGTTTTGCCCTTGCCTCCATTCACCAGGCTCCATGTCCCCATTGCCTTGTTGACAGTCCACAAGCCTGTTCTGCAACACTGGGCAGCGGATGCGCATGAGATTCTGCAGGATGCAGCAAGCTTCCATGATGCTCCTCACAGTCCCTGAGTAATGCTGCATGGTGGTGAGAAGTACCTGGAACCTGTTGGCCAGGATGCCAAAGGCGTTCTCCACCACCCGTCTTGCCCTGGACAGCCTGTAGTTGAAGATCCTCTCTTCACGGGTGAGGTATCTGGAAGTGTAAGGCTTCATGAGGTAGGTTCTGCGGGAGAAGGCGTCATCACCCACGATGGAGTAGGGCACATCTTGTGTGTCATTGGGTTGGGGGTCTGGATCTGGGAAACCCATGATGAGGTTTCGTTCCAGCCCACCCTTGAGGTCACTGGCGTTGTATATCTAGGCATCTGAAGCTGACCCGTTGCCTGAAGCATCGATGTTCATGAACTTGTTGGGTGGAGCTTTGCAGGCCACGTGCTTGCCATCTATGGCTCCAACGGTGTGGGGGAAGTTCAACCTCTGATACCACTCTTCTGCAACTTTCTTCCAGTCTTCTTCAGTGGTGGGACACTGGAGGAGCTCCTCCACATATTCTTCGATGATGGCCTGTACCACTTCTCTGACCACAATGCTGATGGTGTTGTGTGGCACCCTCCAGCCGTACTGCATGCTGCTGTAGGTTGTCCCTGAGGCCAGGTGGCACAGAGTGAGTGTCACCTTGAGCCCAGGTTCCAGGCTGGGCCAGAAGTTGGTGCTCTGCTTGGTCAACCTGGGTGTCAGCCGCTGCACAACTTCATCAAACATGGCTGGTGGCATCCTCATGAAGTGCTGGGATGCACGAGGGTCTTCATTCCTCAGCTCCACCATCAGCTTGTCATAGAGTCCAAATTCCACTCTTCTCCCCATCCATCTTCGGACCCAGATAGTTCTTGGACATCTCCTTCTCCTTGCGTAGAAAAGGTGATACAGTCTGAAGAGGGTTTGGTTCTGGTGTTGAATGATGACGTCTGTGAAAAGGAGTGTGCGATGATTCATGGTGGAGATCAATGGATGATGTGGAAGAGCAAGAGCAAGGCTGAGGAGGTCTGCACACCAGGGCTGCTGGACTTAAAGTGAGATCCAGGTGATTTCCTCCCCCTTTTTATGGGAAATGTTGGTTTTTCGCTTGGTGAAAATACTCTAGGTATCCTCCAGAAATTCTAAATACGTCCCATATATGAACGTTTTGTCTGTTTTAATGCTTTATATATGAGATGCATCCGCCTACATCCTTTTTATTTCTGTGCTACTAACGCTGTGTGGACGTTCCGTGTACCTTTTGCTTCCTCCCTCTTTCCACTTTCCGCTGGAGTGGATGTGAGTTGTGCGGATGGCCAGAGGATGCCGAGAGGATACAGCGGACGTGTAATGGATGACAACGGATGTAGAACGTTTCTTGCCTGTATGTGTCGCGGATGTAGATCGTACATGGCGGAAAGTTCATCCGCTCAAAAAGTTTTGTGCAGCTCAAAACTTCTTGAGCGGATGAAATAGCGGTAGACGGATGTTTTACGTATAGAGCATATGAAAGACGTATGCAGTGAGTACACAACGGATGCATTGCGTTTTCTAACGGATGGCCAGCTTTTTTGTCCGTTTTACATCCTCTTTGTATCCGTTGGTGCAGTGTGACATGGGCTTTAAGCTGAATGCATCAGAATGGCTTACTTAGCAAGTTGGTATAATAAAGCAGAACGAATTAGGATCAAGAATGAATTGGTGTTGGGTGAATGTGGATTGACTATAAAAATAAATGACTAACGCTAAAGAAGTCTTTTGAAATGGTTGAATCATGTCAAGAGATAGATAAGGTCTGAACTGCAAAACAATTGTATGAAAGAATGGTGAATTTGTTCAGAGGAAGAGGAGGACAGAGAAAGTAATGGTTAGATGGAGTCAATGAGAAAAATAAGACTTTCAAAATCAAAAGGCAATTATGAAGCATTACATGGACAAGTGGAAGCAAGGATGATTTGCAAAGCTAGAAATATATATCGAAAATAGCATTGGTGCGGTGGTGCAATGGTTAGAGTGCAATGCTGCAGGCTACTTCTGCTGACTGCCAGTTGCCTGCAATTTCAGTCTCAAGGTTGACTCAGCCTTCCATCCTTCTGATAATGAGGGTAAAATGAGGACCCAAAATTGTTGGGGGCAATATGCTGACTTTTAAACTGCTTAAAGAGGGCTGTAAAGCAACATAAAGAGGTATATAAGCGTAATTGCTATTGGTAAAAACTAATTTTAATGCCCTTCCTTTCCTGATACCTTTTCCATGTCTTGCATGGAACATATGCAAATATGTATGATTTATAAAAAATATTAAAAAGTTTATATAATAAATGGAACAAGATACAACATTTAGAGAAAACTGACAAAGGATAAAAACTAAGTGTGAATAAGTAACAAATCTTATTAGGGAAACTGGTTATAAATGAAGAGGGGAATTAAGGAATAAGTTGTTTGTTTTATAATGTGGGAAAAGCCAAAAGAGGGTAATGTGATCTCATTAGGCACTGCCTTCTCCAAAGAAGATGCCACTACAGATACTTATGGTGCAACTGTGACTGTTAAACAAAGAAGAATTATTTGCTATTGTCACCACTTCCCTCCAAATAATAGAAATAATCTATGTTTATCTAAGCTGTGCTACCAAGAGAGAGCAAGAGTGAGCAATGAATTCTATGATCGTAAAATGTGAAGTATGAGCCCACTGATTGTGCACATCATCTAGTTCTTTTCTCTTGGGAGATTTCTTTTTTAATAGGAAATTTTATTTTTTCCTCTCTCCCTTCAAGTCATTCTGTCAGCACCAATGAAAGAGATGAGTTCCTACAGCTATAGCCTTTCAAGCAGCTATTCTGTTTCAGATCTGTTATAAAAACTTTATGACAATTTAACTAGGATTTTAAAACCAGCAGGTGGCTGGCTATTGCTTTCTATGTGATATTTCTTCTGTCAATTAAAAGTACATTTCATCCATATCCTGAAGTCAGACTGGTTCAGAAAAGGATTGCTGGTAGCAAAATATTGGAAGCTAGAATCCATATAAGAAAAGAGATATCATTATGGAATTAGTCCAAATGGAACCAATTTTTTTTTAAAAAATACTTAATATCAGACATGAAAGATCAGGTTCATGCGTGAAGATTCATTTAACCTGATTTATTGCTAAAAAGCCTAATCTTCTCAACTAACAATCGGTACTTGGTTACAGTTAGATGAAGGTTAACAGCACTCAAGACTTTGTTTGTAGCTACATAGGGATTCTAGGCTGATCCCTCTTTTCACTCCATCTCTACCCCCAAGTTCTGCGATTCCTTTTCCTGAACTACCCAAGTTCAAGATACAGTCTTGAATTTATTTTCTTTTCGAATGCTGAAAAATATGGGTCCACATGGCATACCAGATCTGCATTCCAAAAACTAGGTCAGTGATGAAGATTCAGTTAATAGGTAAACAAAACTGAACTTGGCTGAATATAATTCCAAATCAAGCACAATCTAAAATCCAATGATTTTAAATTAAACACTGTTTACACCTAAATAATGAAAATAACATTTCAGTCACAGTACCTTTATCAGACATATCTTTGCTTGAGCAGAGAATGCATTTCCCAAATTTTAGATATGATTTGAGGAGGTTGCAAAGATTGTTCAGAAGAGTTCTGTTCATGTAAAGAAACACTCAGATGGCCTCAGAAAAAGTATATGGTAGCAGTTAGCAAATCATAACTAAAGGCTGGGATGGGAAGAAAATATTAAAAAGAAGCTTAAGGCCCTGTCACACTGGCTGACGGAAGCAAAACGTTAGTAAAAAGGACACAGCGGACGAGAAAAAAATTCCATCCATTGTTATCCGCTCTCAAAAGGGGCAAAAATTTGCATAACCAGAGCGGATAACATGGAAAGGAATGGACGGGGGGAGGACGCAGGGTGGATGGATAGCGGATGCGGAACAGAAGCCTAGCGGATGGAAGCGGATGGAAGCGGATGGCACATCCACAAGGCTTCCGGGGGAGCACAGCAAAGCGGATGCGGAACGGATACAGCGGATGCAGAGCGGACGCCGAGCGGATGAAGCAGATGCAGAGCGGAAGCCTATCGGATGCCTATCGGATGCCTAGCTGATGCCTAGTGTTCACTGCGCATGCGGGGAGGATGCATTGCGTCAGCCCCGCGGATATAAAGGGAGGCAGCTCCCAAGCAGGTCACCATTCAGAGGAA
The DNA here is from genome assembly GCA_015471245.1 of Laticauda colubrina. NCBI lineage: Eukaryota > Metazoa > Chordata > Lepidosauria > Squamata > Elapidae > Laticauda > Laticauda colubrina. Next base: position 26,993,689 of record BLBF01000011.1, on the reverse strand, counting down.
AGACCTGCTTCCAGACACATCGAATGCCTTGCCAGTCTGCCCTGCATGACTGCCCGCCAGCCTTGCTGCCTGCCATCCTGCCAGCCCCCCTGCCAGCCTTGCTGCCAGCCTGCCTGCCAGCCTTGCTGCCTGCCTGCCTGCCTGCCAGCCTTGCTGCCTGCCTGCCTGCCTGCCAGCCTTGCTACCTGCCTGCCTGCCAGTCTGCCTGCCAGCCTTGCTGCCAGCCTTCCTGTCAGCCTTCCTGCCAGCCTGCCTGCCAGCCTTGGTGCCTGCCTGCCTGCCAGCATTGCTGTCAGCCAGCAACCCCAAAACCATGGGGAAGAAGAGAAAGCCTCAGCCATCTGCTGCCAGACCTGGCAAGAGGGACAGGGCCACCCTCCCACCCCCTGGCTCTCACTCTGCTTTTGCTGGGGCTTCTGTAGCACGGGCTCGCTCTTCTGGGGCTGGGGCTTCTGCTGCTTCTGCTTCTGGAGGAGCTGATGATGCTGCTTCTGGCGGTGGTGCTTCTACTCGTGCTTACTCTGATGATGCTGCTTCTGGCGGTGGTGCTTCTGCTGGTGCTTCCTCTGCTGGCACTGCTCCTGGTGCTGGGGCTTCTGCTGATGCTGCTTCTGGAGGAGCTGATGATGATGCTTCTGGTGGTGGTGCTTCTGCTGATCCTTACTCTGCTGTAGCTGCTCCTCGTCCTGCTGGTCCTGCTGGTCCTGCTCGTGCTCCTGGTCTTGCTCGTCCTGCTGGACCTGCTTGTGTGCCTGGTCCTGCAGGTGCTGGTGCTGGTGCTGGTGCTGGTGCTGGTGCTGGTGCTGGTGCTGTTGCTGGTGCTGTTGCTGTTGCTGTTGCTGCTGCTGCTGATGATGATGATGATGATCCTGCTGTTGCTGCTGCTGCTGTTGCTGCTGCTGCTGCTGCTGATGATGATGATCCTGCTGGTGCTGGTGCTGCTGGTGGTGTGGAGGAGCAGCCCCTTCAACCTGGAAGCCCCTCTGATGAGGGCCCATCTGGTCCTGCCAAAAGGGGAAGAGGCATATGCGAGAATGGGAGAGGAGGCAATACTCCATTGAGGAGGAACACGAGGATGAGGTGCTGGAGTGGCTGAAAGAGAATGAGTATCTATGGCGGAAGGGACACAGGTTCCACAGGGACACCAAAAGGAAGCAGGCTGCTTGGAGAGAGAAGGCAGAGAGCCTGGGCTACACTTCGGAGGTGCTCCTGAGCTGGTGGAAACATATGCACACCTGGTACGGGAAGCTGGACCTCAAGAAATCTGGCCAGGCCACGGTCAAGCTGACAGACAGAGAGACCTACGTGATGGCCAGGTGCAGCTTCCTGGAGGGTGAGATCCGCCACCGAGGAGCAGCCCCTCTCACAACCCTCTCTCTCTGGCAGCCTGCTGAGAGCCAGTCCTCTTCTGGCTGAGAGTCAGCTCCTGTCCCCAGGCAGGTTTCTGTGGAGCCTTCCACGGTGGAGAACCCACGAACAGTTGTTCTAACTGTGGCAGAGCGCATGGAGGACTCCCTGGTGCAGTGGGAGAAAGGAGATGGCACTTCCACCACAGTCCTACCCACAGAACAGTCCTACCCGCACTTCCACCACAGTCCAGCCCACCTCCACAGAAAGGCAGAGAGCCAGACAGCAGGAGGGGCAGAGCCACACTGTCCTACTGGAGATCAGGGACACCATCTGGAGCAGCATAGATATCCTCTCTCAGCTGGCCCACACCGACTCCTCATCCTCCAACTGCAAGCCCTTCCTCAACTATGTCAACCAGACCCTCACAGACATGGCGGAACCCCAGTACCAGGTGGTGAAGGACCAGATCACCGAGCTGCTTCACAACCCTCCATATCCAGAGGAACCTGCTCCCACCCACTCCAGGTCTGCTCCTCCATCCCAGGTGATGTCACTCCCATTCCAAGGCTTTCCACAGGCCCTCACCTACCAGGGCTACGGCAATCAGGAGGTCCAGCAGCACAGGCAGCAGCCCTTCCCAGTCCAGGCACAGGCTCATCGGACGCCACCGTTGGCACTGGTTCCACTGATGCCACCGGTTCCACTGATGCCACCGATGCCACCCACGCCACTGATGCCACTGATGCCACCGATGCCACCCACGTCACCGATGCCACCCACGCCAGTCCTCTCACAGCTTCAGACCAGACAGCCCCACTACACTGCTCCTTCCTCCACCCCACAGCCATGCCCAGCCTCAGTACATCTGTCATCGGTATTGGGACTGACACCTCATGGCATGGAGGAAGGAGCTCTCAACATCACAGGGCTAAGCCAGCTGTCTGAGAGCTTCCTCAACACACTGTCACTTGTTGTCCTCTTGGGGCCAGGCACCCCAGTGGGGCTTCAGACCAGCACTCCACCACCAGCCACCTACACAGCACCTGGACCCTTCACCCCTGAGACTGGGAACACCTCCGAGTGACCAATAAGAGTGCCAGAGACTGGGTGGCTACCTGTAGACTTTATTTGGACACTTGACTTGGGTCATTTTTCTTTTACAGCTTGTTATTAATAAAGATTATCTTTGCTTCACACACTTGCCTCATTTATTTTATTAAATAAAGTCTTGGTGGTAACTTTTAGAAATGGTTTAAGCCTTTGCATGCTTGTGGGATGGGTAAGGATAGCATTGGGGTGGGCAGGGATACCTTTGGGATGGGTAATAGCTGTGGGATGGGTTATGATAGCTGTGGGATGGGTTGAGATAGCTGTGGGATGGGTTGAGATAGCTGTGTGATAGGTTGAGATAGCTGTGGGATAGATAAACCTCCAGTGCAAGCATAGTGGGACTTTATGGTCCACCCTCCCAGGTTCCACACCTATGGCCCTTCATTATCAATACTAATGTAATCATTGATCCACACATGTCAACATAAACACAATGCCACTGTTGCCACCGGTTACACTGATGCCACTGGGTCCACTGACGCCACCGATGCCACCCACGTCAACGATGCCACCCACACAAGTCCTCACACAGCTGCAGACCAGACAGCCCCACGACACTGCTCCTTCCTCCACCCGACAGCCATGCCCAGCCTCAGTACATCTGTCATCGGTATTAGGACTGACACCCCATGGCATGGAGGAAGGACCTCTCAGCATCACGGGGCTGAGCCAGCTGTCCGACACCTTCCTCAACACACCGTCCCCTGTTGTCCTCTTGGGGCTAGGCACTCCAATAAAACCGCAGACCAGCACTGCAGCAGCACCCACCTCCACAGCACCTGCTCCCTAACACCTTAGACTGGGCACACACCTCCGAGTGACCAAGAGGAGTGCAAGAGACTGGCTGCCTGGATATTTGTGGACTTTATTTGGACACTTGACTTGGGTCATGTTTATTTTACAGCTTGTTATTAATAAAGTTTATCTTTGTTTCACACACTTGCTTCATTAATTCTTTTCTATAAAGTCTGGGTGGAAACTTTTAGAAATGGTTTAGCCTTTGCATGCTTGTGGGATGGGTTAAGATAGCAGTGGGATGGGCAGGGATATCTTTGGGATGGGTTAAGATAGCTGTGGGATGGGAAGGGATACCTGTGGGATGGGAAGGGATACCTGTGGGATGGGCAGGGATATCTATGGGATGAGTAATAGTTGTGGGATAGATAAACCTCCAGTGCAAGCATAGTGGGACTGTATGGTCCACCCTCCCAGGTGCCACCCCTATGACCCTTCATTATCAATTACAATGTAAGCATTGATCCACACATGTCAACATAAACACATCTCTTTATTAAACGCCCCGTTTATTGTAGGCCAACCAAACATACATGGCCCAATCACATCTGTGTGATGAGACAGGCTGAAGGAAGCATCCATTAAGCATCTACCATCCTGTCTTGCCACTCCACTGCTCCAGCTGGGGAGTTGCACCAGTGTTTCAGGAGGTTGCGCTGCTTCTTCCCTTCACGTGAGGCTCTGTTGGGCCCTTGCACATCCTCAGTGTCTATCAGGTTTTGCCCTTGCCTCCACTCCCCAGGCTCCATGTCCCCATTGCCTTGTTGGAGGTCCACAAGCCTGTTCTGCAAGACTGGGTAGGGGGTGCGCATGAGATTTTGCAGGATGCAGCAAGCTTCCACGATGCTCCTCATGGTCTGTGGGCGATGCTGCATGGTGCTGAGAAGTACCTGGAACCTGTTGGCCAGGATGCCAAAGGCGTTCTCCACCACCCGCCTTGCCCTCGACAGCCTGTAGTTGAAGATCCTCTCTTCACGGGTGAGGCATCTGGAGGTGTAGGGGTCCATGAGGTAGGTTCTGAGGAAGAAGGCGTCATCCCCATGATGAAGTAGGGCACATCTTGCGTGTTGTTGGGCAGGGGTTCTGCATCTGGGACGCCTATGATGAGGTTGCGTTCCAGCCCCTCCTTGAGATGACTGGCGTTGTATACCTGGGCATCAGAAGCTGAGCCATTGCCTTAAGCATCGATGTACATGAACTTGTAGTCAGCATCGACCATGGCGAAGAGGACGATGCTGAAGAAGCCCTTGGAGTTGAAATAAGTGGACCCTGAGTTGGGTGGAGCTTTGCAGGCTACGTGCTTGCCATCGATGGCTCCAACGGTGTGTGGGAAGTTCCACCTCTGATACCACTGCTCTGCAACTTTCTTCCATCCTTCTTCAGTGAAGGGGCACTGGAGGAGATCCTCCAAGTATTCTTCGATGATGGCCTGCAGCACTTCTCTGACCACAATGCTGATGGTGTTGTGTGGCACCCTCCAGCCGTACTGCATGCTGCTGTAGGTGGTCCCTGAGGCCAGGTGGCGCAGAGTGAGTGTCACCTTGAGCCCAGGTTCCAGGCTGGGCCAGAAGTTGGTGCTCTGCTTGGTCAACCTGGGTGTCAGCCGCTGCACAACTTCGTCAAACATGGCTGGAGGCATCTTCATGAAGTTCTGTAATGCACGAGTGTCTTCGTTCCTCAGCTCCACCATCAGCTTGTTGTACAGTCCGTACTCTGCTCTTCTCCCGATCCATCTTTGGACCCAGACACTTCTTGGCTACCTCCTTTTCTTCCCATCGTAGAGTTCGCAGAGCCTGTAGATGGCTACGCACTGTTGCAGAACGATGGTGGCTACCAAAAGGAATTTGTTACGATCCAAGGTGGACATGACTGGATGCTGTGGAAGAGCAAGAGGCAGATGAAGGCTGCAGAGGTCTGCACAGCTGGGCTGCTGGGCTGAAAGTGAGATCCAGGTGAATTGGATAGGCAATATAGGTTTTCCCCTATGTGTCCTTTTGCATCCTCTAGGCATCCTCTAGACATCCTTAATATCCGAGATAGATCCCCTCTGTGAATGTTTTTTCCATTTTAAATGCTTTCTTTGCGTGCTGCATCCACTTTCATCCTTTCTCCGTCCGTGCTACTAACGCTGCACGTCCGTTCCGCGTCCGTTCCACTTCCTCTCTGTGTCCGCTTTCTGCTGGAGTGGATTTGAGTTGCGCGGATGCGCAGTGGATGCCTAGCGGATGTAGAGGACGCATAACGGCTGATGACAGATGCAGAACGGATGTTCCCCGTATGCTTAGCGGATGCAGAATGGACGCGTTGGATACATTTTCCGCTCAGAAAGTTTTGAGCAGCTCAAAAGTTTTTGAACGGATGAAATGTCAATAGACGGATGCTCGACGGATAGAGAGGAAGCAAAATGGAGGCAGTGAGTACAGAACGGATGAATCACGTTAACGAACGGATGGCAAGTGTTTCTTTCTGTTTTACATCCTCTTTCCATCTGTTGGTGCAGTGTGACAGGGGTTTAGATTAGTTGCACTTCTAATTCACTGTTAGTCTTTCAAAGTATTGTTATATTTTATATCAGTTAAGCAGAATTCCAATAAATCTTGCAGTCTTTTTTTCTGATCTACCTTGAAAGGCTTTTAAATCATTATAGGATTTAATAAGAAGATAAATTTGATTGGCTGGTTGTTCTTATTGATATTAAAGTGTCATTATCCCACTCCACCGTATTCTACTACATATGGAAGGTTCAGTATGTTTGGACAAGGAACAGTATATTAACCTATGACAGTTCAGATAATCCTCAAATTATTACTATGATGGATTCCATCCATTAGAATCATAAATTGTAAGAGTCATAAAATGGGACAATCATATGATTGACCAGATTTTATTACTTTTTTGTGGTGTTTAAGCAAATGCAAAAGTCATAAATGTGAATGACATGGTTGTCAAGTGAACATTGCTGTTAAGTGAATTCATTATTTTTTTTTCTTTGGCCTTGTTTTTGGCAAAACTTTCATAAATTGCAGTTGCATATAATGGGATGTTGCAAATGGCCATAAACACTGCTGAGTGCTTCAAATGCAGTCACATGATTGCAGGAGTGGTGACTATTGGAACTTAAGATCCAGGTTCCAAATTCCTTTTTTCAGGTAGATCATAACTTCAACTGGTCATTAAACAACTGGTTCTAAGTTTAGGACTACTTGTAATAAATGAAGTTGTAACTTTGAATAGCATCTTAACAATCCAAGAAGCAATAGTAAAGACATTGTATGTGTAGAGTTCGCGAAGAATGAGACTTGAGACCAGCGTGACTTTCAGCTCTTTTATTAGTTGCTGGATTCCGTCTGACTATGGAGCCTGCCACAGCCTGTTTTATAGAGGCTGCTTGCGGCTCGCAGCCAATGATGGCTCCTTGATTCTCCCACTGCTCAGGCAGCCAATCATAAAGTGGCCATTGTTGACCAATCACCGTCGTGTAAAACACCAATCAGATTCGAGTATTTGTGGACCAATGGAAACAGAGCAGTTGGAGTATGCTAATATGTAACACCCCTCCCCTCTTGGTTTGGTCCTACGTTATGTCATCACGTAAGTAGGCAGGGCTTTTTGGTTGTCTACCTGACCTGTGCAGCTTAGTCGTGCTGTTGTCTTCGGCGGGTTCGGATGAAATCACTGTTTCTCCCGTCCTTCTCTGTGGAACCTCCTCGAAGGTGGAGTTAGCCATGCCGCTCCCGCCTGGCCTATCTGGACTGGTAGAGTCGGCCCGACTACTCCCTTCCGGGAGCATATTGATATTCTTGCGCCGCCTGTTCCTCTTCACTGAAGTCATCTTCAGGTAAGTAGTTTTTTCTTTCTGGGTTTATTTGAGAATTTGGTTGGTGGTTTGTTTTTCGGTTTTGCGGTGTTTCTTGTGCTAACGGAGAGTCTCCCCCTCCCCTCTTATTTGTGTTTGAGGGGTCTCCCCCCTCTCTGGTTTGATTATTATTGTTTTTGTTTAATGTTTGCTGTGATTCTGGCATGTGTGTGTGTTATTGTTCTTTGTGCCTGGGTGTGTTAGTGGTTCTTTCTAATGTTCTTGATCTTAGTTGATCTATGTGTCTCCTCCAGCTTCTTCCATCTTCTGTTTCTAATCTGTATGACTGGGGTCCTGTTACTTGGGTTATTTTTGCTGGTACCCACAAATTTTTTGCATAGAATAGGTCCCCTATTCTGAATGTGCGGTGTTTGCTAGAGGAGTCTGCTGGTTTTTCCGGGCTGTATGTGGGGTGTAATCTGTCCAGGTATGATCTTAATTTTCTGCTTATCAATAATTCTGCTGGGCTTTTATATGTAGTGGAGTTAGGTGTGATGTGTTGTATGGTGAACATTTTGTAAATTTTCTCTTGTATGTCTCCCGTGTCTAATTTTTCTATAGTTTCTTTGGTATACCGGACCATGCGTTCTGCCCACCCATTTGTAGCCAGCCGGCCCGGCACTGTCAAGGCATGCCTTATGCTGTGTTTGGCGAGGAGCTTTTCAAATGTCAATGATGTGAACTGTGGCCTGTTATCTGAAACTAATAAGTCCGGCAACTCGTGTGTGGCGAAAAGCCTCCTCAGCTGTCTGATAACTGCTTCTGTTGTTATTGAGTTCATGACGCTTACTTCCAGCCAATTTGAGTAAGCGTCTATGATAATTAAAAATGTGTGTCCTTTTGTAGGCCCTGCGAAATCTATGTGTATTCGTGACCAGGGTCCCCTCGGTGTTTCCCAGTCGAGTACAGGTGCCGCAGGGGGTGCGGGTCTGGATCTTTGGCATTTAGTGCAGGTTTCCACCCATCTCCCAATATCCTTGTCCATGCCTGGCCACCATACATAACTCCTGGCCAGGGATTTCATTCGTACGATACCTGGGTGTCCTTCATATAAAATATTCAGTACTTGTTCTTGTAATAATTCCGGTATGACTACCCAATTCCCCCCATAGAATACAACCTTTTAACATTGAAAGTTCAGTCTGTCTGTTCCAGAATGTTTTAAAAGTCTCGTCTGTCTCGTTTTCCAGCCACCCTTTCTTACCCAGTTTAAAACCCACACTATCTTTTGGTCTCTTGTGGTTTCTTTCGCAATGTCCGCTGCAGTTATGGGTAGGTTTGGTAATGTCTCAATTTGTAGGATGGTTGTGGTTGGTGTCAGGTCACTTCCCAGTTTAGGTAGGGGAGTATGGCTCAGGGCGTCGGCGTGTGAAATGTCTTTGCCTGGCTGGTGAATTAATTTGTAATTGTATCCAGCAAGGAACTTGGACCACCTTGTCATTCGTGGGGAGAGTATATTTGGGGTGGCCCTGTTTCCTGCGAGTATTCCCAAGAGTTGCTTGTGGTCTGTAATGAGTGTAAAGGTCCTATCATGGAGGTATTCATGGAACCGTTTGACCCTGGATATTTCTGCTAACGCCTCTCTGTGCAAGTGGCTATAGGTCCTTTCTGCTTTGGACAGTGTTTTGGAGTAGAACGCGATCGGCACTTCTCTCCCATGTGGTAGCGTATGGCTGAGTACGGCTCTGACGCCGAATGGTGATGCGTCGCAGGTGACTGTCAGTGGCAGTTTTTCACTGTGTTGCATTAACACAGATTTGGATGTTAGTAAATCTTTTATTTTCTGGAACACAGCCTCTTCTCATCATCCCCAGGTCCAGGTGGCTGTCTTATTCAGTAATCTGTGTTGTGGTTCTGCCGTCGTTGCCTTCTGCGGCAGAAAAACATTATAGAAATTGATGAGTCCCAAAAACGCTTGTAAATCCGTTTTGTTTTTTGGCCTGGGAGCTTCTTTTATTGCTTTGATTTTTTGATCTGTGGGGTGGATGCCATCTTTATCTATTAGATACCCCAGGAATTTGACTTCCGAAGTGGCTAGCTGACATTTCTCTTTTTACACCTTGAGTCCTGCCTTTTGGAATCTTTGCAATACTACTCTGAGGTGGCCTTCTAGTTGTTTCTTGTCACTGGCTGACACCAGCACGTCATCAAAGTATGGGACCACCCCTTTTATCCTTGTAACAACCGCTCCATCAGGCTTTGGAACACTCCTGGGGCCACGCTGACTCCAAATTGCAGTCTTTTGCATCTGAATGAATCACATCTGAATGACTCATGCATCCCTATGAGTCACGATCGTTTGTGCCTCCACTGTTTCAGGGTCGACTGGCAATTGTTGGCATGTTTGTGCAAGGTCGAGCTTTGCAAAGACCTTGCCCCCCCCCCCCCAATGAGTGTAACAGATGTTGCACTACTGGGATGGGATATGCGCTTTGTTGTAGTGCGTGGTTTAGGGTGGCCTTGTAGTCACACAGATTCTCACAGACCCATCTCGCTTAATTGGGGTTACAATTGGGGTTTCCCACTTTGTGTGGTCTATTGGTTCCAATACCCCCTGTGCAATGAGTTTATTTAATTCCTCATCGATCTTCGGTTTTAATGCAAAGGGGACTCACCTTGCCTTTAACCTAATTGGGGCTATGGTTGGATTCAAATTAAATGATATGGGGGACCCTCGGTACTTGCTTAGTTTCCCATCGAATACGTCCTGGAAATCCTTCATTAGGCTCTCCCCTCAGTCTGTCTCAGTGACGCTATTGATTCGGGTCACTCCGATTCCCAGGGGTTCGAACCATTTGAGTCCCAGTAAGCTTGGACGATTCCGGTCTACGATGGTTAAAGGCAGAATTTCTGTGTGTTTTTTGAATGTGACTTGGAAGTGTCCGAGTCTGACTACGGGAATCCTGTTTCCTGTCTTTCAGGATCAGTGTTTGGCTCTCTAATTCTGTTCTGCATATGTGTGGTATCAGTCTCTTAATTGTATTCCATGATACCATAGATAAGTATGAGCCGGAGTCCACCTCCATCTCGCATTGTTGGCCTTCGATGCTGATTTCCACATGTAACATCCGGGCACTGGTTGCATTTAAATGCCCAATGGTTATAGTTTGGTGCATTTCTTCCTTTCAGTAGCTTTCGTTTAGCTGTTTGCCTCTGCTTTCTTGAATCCCATGGTCCAATGTCTGTCTGTCTTTCATTCTGGGTGGGGTGTTGTCTCTATGTCGGGGGCTGTAGTTTTTCCAGTTTCGGCAGACCCTTGCTATGTGTCCCCGTCTCTCGCAGTGCCAGCAAATTGCATCTAGGAAACAGCACTCAGAATGGGGGTGGTCTCCTCCGCACCTGGCGCACTGGAACCCCAACTTACGTCCTTTCCTCTCCCATCTATTTCGTTGTGACTGGAGTCTGTGGATTTCTTCCTCTTTGTCGTCAGTCTCAGACAATGATTCGCTATCCTCATGGTGTGTGATGGTCTTGTGGGTGTTCTCTGACTTCTTCTCTGAAAGTTGGCTTGTTTCTGCTGGTGTTTTTTGCGTTGTCGCATTCATTTGTTGCATTTTGGTTGCTGATTTTTTAGTGGCTTCAGCTGCAGTGGCCTCAGAGATAGCCTCAGTGACTGTAATTTTTGGTCAGGTTAGCAGTCAGCTCTGCAAGGTGAGATCTCCTAGTCCAAGGGCCACGTGATCCCTCATGGCTTCATCCATGTTGAGGAACTCACATGCCCCTCCAATGTCCACTATGATATCTGCGATACTCTCTGGACCTTCTCTCTGGTCCCATTTGTAGAACTCATGTCTCTGAATAAGGCTGAAGATGGTCAGTGCGTAATGACCCTTCAGCATTTTTTCCAAATCTGGCCAGGCCATCTGCTTTATGTTCTCTGGTTTGGCCAATGCCTTGGCCATCTTGAACACTGTGGGCCCACAGTATGTCAGGAACATGGCTCTCTTTCTATTGTTGGAGATTCCTTTTAAGTCATTGCTCTCGAAGAACATGAGGAATCTGTTGATGTATGATTCCCAATCCTCCGTCGCTGGGTTGAATGGTGCAGGTGGCGAGTTGGTGCCGGCCATTTCGTCTGCCCGGTTCTCATTGCAACGTGCTCAACAAGTCTCCTCATCTCAGAATCCCACCTTCATCGCCAGTGTAGAGTTCACGAAGAATGAGACTTGAGACCAGCGTGACTTTCAGCTCTTTTATTAGTTGCTGGATTCTGTCTGACTGCGGAGCCGTGGCAGCCTGTTTTATAGAGGCTGCTCGCAGTTCGTGGCCAATAATGGCTCCTTTATTCTCCCACCTCTCCAATCCTAAAGTGGCCATTGTCGACCAATTACCATCGTGTAAAACACCAATCAGATTCGAGTATGTATGGACCAATGGAAACAGAGTTTGGAGTATGCTAATATGTAACAGTATGTGTAAAGAACTTCAAAGAGCAATCCTCTGAAGAAATCTGGTCTGATTCCTTACATCCAAGCAGACTCTCACTTCAGTGGGAGTCTGTTTTGAGCTCAGTTCCTCAAGTTCCTCAGTTTTAAATCTTATTGTAAAGGCCCGGTCCCACTGGCTGACAGATGCAAAACATATGCATAGAGGACACAGCGGACGAGCAAAATTTCGGGGGTGGCTCCATCCATTGTCATCTGCTCCAAAAAGTGGTGAAAATTTGCATAAACAGAACGGAAAAGAACGGAAAAGAACAGACGTGGGTAGTATGTAGCAGGGATGTTAAACGGATGTTCATCAGAAGCCTAGCGGATGAAAGCGGATGGAAGGGGATGACACCTCCGAAGGGGTTACGGGGATAATTGCAAAGCGGATGCATAGTGGATGAAGCAGATGCATCACGAACACCTAAAGGAAAGAAAGGGGATGCCGCGCATATGTATATCGGATGCAAACCGTTCACTGCGCATCCTTTCTATTTCTGTGCTACTAACGATGTATAGACGTTCCATGTACGTTTTCTTTCCTCCGTCTTTCCATTTTTAGCTGCAGCAGATGTGAGTTGCGAGGATGCCCAAAAGATGCAGAGAGGATACAGCGGACGTTTAATGGATGATAACAGACATAGAACGTTTGTTGCTTGTATGTCGCGGATTTACATCATACTCGGCGGAAAGTTCATCCGTTCACAAAGTTTTGTGCAGCTCAAAATTTCTTGCGTGGATGAAATCGCATTGGACAGATGCTCAATGGATAGACCGTATGAAACACGTATGCAATGAGTACACAATGGATGCATAGCGTTTTCTAATGGATGGCAAGCTTTTTTTAACGTTTTACATCATCTTTGCATCTGGAAGTGCAGTAGGACCAGGCCTAAATAAAGCTTTGCACAGCTTTATTCATTAACCATCCTCCCTCAGTTCCACATCCCAGGACGGAACCTAGAAGTACCATAAAATAGCAATAGCAATAGCAATAGCACTTAGACTTATATACTGCTTCACAGTACTTTACAACTGTCTCTAAGTGGTTCACAGTGTCAGTATATTGCCCCCAACAATCTGGGTTCTCATTTTACCAATTTTAGAAGGATGGAAGGCTGAGTCAACCTTGAGCTTGGTGAGAATCAAACTTCTGGCAGTCAACAGAATTAGCTTGCAATACTGCATTGTAACCACTGTACTACCACAGGTCTTTAATGAGTAATGGGTAAATGTTGCACGGTTGTAAGCACATATTTCCTCAGTCATATAACACTGTGAATGGATTCTGAAAAGAAATCAATCTTTTTGGCCAGAGAAGTAACTTGGGTACTCAAATTTTGTAAATGTCTGTCCAAATCCAGTGTACATTGGTATGAAACATAATCACCGCCAGTAAGCATGCACTTACTGTAGCAATGTGTAGCTACTTTGTCTGAAAAATGACAACACTAGCAAATGCATATAGTATGAAATAGATTGCTTTTAATCTAGCAAGATTCTGTTGCCCCAAGGCCTGTAAATAATATTCAGCTTAATGCAGTAGTGGCCTCTTTCATATTAGAAGATTAGTCAGTTGCAAACAATTACAAGTCAGCTATTTCATGGGTGAGCAAAACCAATAAATTACTTTCTGATTCAAAGCCACAAACTTCATTTTGGCAATTTAATAACAAATATATTACAAATCACTTTGCATATGCAAATCTGAATATACATATGTAAAATATAATATGTCTACACCTACTGGTAGAAGCCAATAGGCAACGTTGATTAAGTCTCCTGATTAATGGAGAGCTGATTTTACTGAAGACATTTCCCAATTTCTTCCTAAGAAATTCCAACTTTGATTCAAATTTTTATTTTTAAATAAAAGTGGATGGTAACATTAATCCCAGGATGTAGCAACTTTGCCTAATCTGTAGAACATTTAGGTTGGTAAGTTCTAAACATGACATTCTGTGCTGGTGAAAAGTCAGGTGATATCCATAATATAAACTGATTAACAAACTTATATTATTATTATTTCAGTATTCTGCCTGAAGACATACAGACTAATAATGCTACTGAAAATTGTAATTCCTTGGAATGGGAATAAGCCCCGCAATGTTTCACTGTATTAAAAATGTACTGGCATTTCCCTTGGAGAAGTTCTATTCTCCTTCAGAACGTTAAAAAAAAAAGTGAGAATTTTCATTTGAAACATATATGTGAAAATTTATTTAATGTGTTACTTTTCTGAAATTCCTGTTGAAGACTATGACATTCTAAAGACCAGCACTAGATGCTTTTCTGGCAATGCTGAAAGAGAGTAAAGACATTCTCTTTCATTTGGCCTTTTAAATCATGTTAATGAATTTGAACAATTTTAGCTCAATTTGTAATCAATCCTGTTTCACTCATCTGACCTTTTCAGAGCAAATTAGATGGAACAATTGCCCCATTTCTTCACATGTTTTAATTGCAGCTACTCTTTGTTTTATGACCACAACTGAGCCTGGAATTTTCATCGTAAGTTGTGTGTCATGAGTTTAGTCACTACATGACCAGATTTGATTTTATCATTTTTACAATTGTGATTAAGTGACTCACCATGGTTGTTAAATGAATCGTGGTTGTAAATCTGAATCCTCTTATCTAATAGGCATTTTTTGCCATAAAATAGCAAAAAAAAAAAAAGTAGCAAAATGTGATAACATGACTGCAGGGATGGCTTGGTGTTCATAATTACATGAAGAAATACATAACAGAGCAAAAGAGCATACTTGGTGACAAGTTAGACTCCATTTTTTAAGACAAAGAATAATTTTCAATCCTCTCAATTGTACTTATGAAAATGAAATTATGCATGAAGACTTTTGAACCAAGTGAAAGAGGGAAAATGAATAGGTGTGTGTATGCATGTGTGATTTCACCCACATATATGAATCCAAGTAAAAGAATACCAATATTGAGGAAAGTCAGAGATTCCTTCTGATTGGGCAGTTTGGGCATGCTTTAAGTACCATCACCTCGAGAATGTTCGCTGGTGAAGATCAGAAGGAAAGTGTTTTCTGCCATAAAGGCTTAAACCATTAATAGCAATGGCACTTAAACTTATATACCACTCCATTGTGCTTTACAGCACTCTCTGAGTGGTTTACAAATTTCAGCAAATTGCTCCTGTCATGTCCCTGTTGAAGTCTGAATCTGCAGGGGGAAGTTAAACTGGAACAAGAGCCAACAGAGATTAAGAAGGTGGTTCCGTTGGCTTTGGAGGAAACTGGGGAAGGGCAGAGCCAATCTAGGCAGAGCTTTTCAGGATTAGAAAGGCTTGTATACAGGGAGGAGCAGTAGAGACAGAGTTCAGAGCAAAGACCACCTTCTCCTGATCCTAGAGCATGGAGAGAAGAGAGAAGGCAAGAACAACACAGACTGAGCCAGTTATGAGGGAGGAGAGTACTCCGTGCCCCTTCACAAAGCATACCTGGGAACTAAGATGTAAAGCCCATGTCACACTGAACCAACGGATGCAAAGAGGATGTAAAATGGACAAAAAAGCTTGCCATCCATTGGAAAAAGCAATGTACTCACTGCCTCTGTTATGCTTCCTCTCTATCCGTCCAGCATCTGTTTATGGACATTTCATCTGCTCCAAAAGTTTTGGGCTGCCCAAAACTTTTGCGCGGAAAATGTATCCAGTTCGTCTGTTCTGCATCCGCTACGCATCCGCTACGCATCCCTTATGCATCTGTTACGCATCCGCTATATCCGCTAGGCATCTGCTATGCATCTGCGCAACTCGCATCCGCCCAGACGCAGGGAGGAAGTGGAACGGATGCAGAACAGATGCAGAACGGATGCAGCACGGAAACAAAGCATTTAAAATGGAAAAAACGTTCGCAGAGGGGACCTATCTCGGATATTAAGGATGTCTGCAGGATGCCTAGAGGATGCCTAGAGAATGCAAAGAGACACCTATACTGCCTATAAAAAGGGGGAGCAACTCGCCTGCATCTCACTTTCAGAACAGCAGCCAAGCTGTGCAGACCTCTGCAGCCTTCATCTGACTCTTCCTCTTCCATAGCATCCAGTCATGTCCACCATGGATTGTGACAAAGTCCTTTCGGCAGCCACCATCCTTCTGCAACAGTGCGAAACCATCTACAGGCTCTGTGAACTCTACTATGGGAAGAAAAGGAGGCACCCAAAAAAAGTCTGGGTCCAAAGATGGTTTGCCAGAAGAGCAGAGGACGGACTGTACAACAAGCTGATGGTGGAGCTCAGGAGCGAAGACACTCGGGCATTCCAGAACTTCATGAGGATGCCTCCCGCAATGTTTGAGGAACTTGTGCAGCAGCTGACACCCAGGTTGACCAAGACAAACACCAACTTCCAGCCCAGCCTGGAACCTGGGCTCAAGGTGGCATTCACTCTGTGCCACCTGGCCTCCGGGACCACCTACAGGAGCATGCAGTACGGCTGGAAGGTGCCACTCAACACCATCAGCATTGTGGTCAGAGAAGTGGTGCAGGTCATCATCGAAGAATACCTGGAGGAGCTCCTCCAGTACCCCTCCACTGAAGAAGGATGGAAGAAAGTTGCAGAGCAGTGGTATCAGAAGTGGAACTTCCCCCACACCGTTGGAGCCATAGATGGCAAGCACGTGGCCTGCAAAGCTCCAGCCAAGTCGGGGTCCACTTATCACAACTACAAGGGCTTCTTCAGCATCATCCTCTTCAGCATGGTCGATGCAGACTAAAAGTTCATGTACATCGATGCTTCAGGCAACGGGTCATCTTCAGATGCCAGTGACCTCAAGGAGGGGCTGGAAGGCAACCTCATGGTGGGCTTCCCAGATCCAGACCCACTGCCCAACGACAAGCAAGATGTGCCCTACTTAATCGTGGGGGATGACGCCTTCTCCCTCACAACCTACCTCATGAAGCCCAAATACCTCACCCGTGAAGAGAGGATCTTCAACTACAGGCTGTCCAGGGCAAGACGGGTGGTGGAGAACGCCTTTGGCATCCTGGCCAACAAGTTCCAGGTACTTCTCACCAACATGCAGCATAGCCCAGAGACCATGAGGAGGATCGTGGAAGCTTGCTGCATCCTGCAGAATCTCATGCGCACCCGCTACCCAGTCTTGCAGAACAGGCTCGTGGACCTCCAACAAGGCAATGGGGACATGGAGCCTGGGGAATGGAGGCAAGGGCGAAACCTGATAGACACTGAGGATGTGCAAGGCCCCAACAGAGCCTCACGTGAGACGAAGAAGCAGCGCAACCTCCTGAAACACTGGTGCAACTCCCCAGCTGGAGCAGTGGAGTGGCAAGACAGGATGGTAAATGCTTAATGGATGCTTCCTTCAGCCTGTCTCATCACACGGATGAGATTGGGCCATGTATGTTTGATTGGTCTACAATGAACAGGGAGTTTAATAAAGAGTTGTGTTTATGTTGACATGTGTGGATAATTATTACATTATTATTGATAATAAAGGGCCATAGGTGTGGCACCTGGGAGGGTGGACCATACAGTCCCACTATGCTTGCACTGGAGGTTTATCTATCCCACTGCTATCCTAACCCATCCCACAGCTATTACCCATCCCAAAGGTATCCTAATCAATTCCAAAGCTATCCTTACCCATCCCACAAGCATGCAAAGGCTTAAACCATTTCTAAAAGTTTCCAAGATTTTATTAAAAAAAAGAAATGAAGCAAGTGTGTGAATCATAAATAGACTTTATTAACAACAAGCTATAAAACAAAAATGAGTCGCTGGCACTCCTCTTGGTCGCTCAGTCTCAGGGGTGAAGGGTCCAGGTGCTGTGGAGGTGGCTGGTGCTGGAGTGCTTTTCATCAGCAGAAGCAGCAGAAGCCCCAGCCCCAGAAGAGCGAGCCCGTGCTGCAGAAGCCCCAGCAGAACCAGAGTGAGGGCCAGGGGGCGGGATGGTAGCCCTGTCCCTCTTGCCAGGGCTGGCAGCAGATGGCTGAGGCTTGCTGTGCTTCCGCATGGTTGTGGGGTTGCTGGCTGGCAGGGAGGCTGGCAGGAACCAAGGCTGGCAGCAAGGCTTGCAGGGAGGCTGGCACCAAGGTTGGCAGGAAGGCTGGCAGGCAGGCAGGCACCAAGCCTGGCAGGCAGGCAGACAGCAAGGCTGGCAGGAAGGCTGGCAGGAAGGCTGGCAGCAAGGCTGGCAGCAAGGCTGGCAGCAAGGCTGGTAGCAAGGCTTGCAGGCAGACATGCAGGCAAGACAGCCAGTCCGTCCGGCAGCAGGTCTTTCCTCTGAATGGCGACCTGCTTCCGAGCTGCTTCCGTTATATCCACGGGGCTGATGCAATGCATCCTCCCCGCATGCGCAATTAATGCCAGGCATCCATTAGGCTTCCGCTGTGCATCCACTGTGCATCCGCTGTGCATCCGCTGTATCCGTTCCGCGTCCACTTTGCTGAGGCCCCCCAGAAACCTAGCGGATGTGCCATCCGCTCCCATCCACTTCCATCCGCTGGGCTTCCGTTCCGCATCCACTTTGCATCCGCCCTGCGTCCTTCCCGCGTCCGTGTTATCCACTCCGGTTATGCAAATTTCTGCCCCTTTTGAGAGCGGATAAAAACAGATGGAACATTTTGCTCATCCGTTGTGTCCTTTTTGCATCCGTTGGGCAGTGTGACATGGGCTTTAGGAGGTGCCAGTGGGAGGGGCATTTGTCAGGAACAAGCATTGAATCTGTGGAGCCTCGTGTGCACTTGCCAACACTTGGAGATTACTGTGCTCTGTCTTGTGGGGACAGTATCCTTCCCCTGCTACACCCACCAAGCCACGCTCACAGAACTGGTAGTAAAAAATTTGAATTCCACCACTGAATGTTACCCTCCCTGAGATTAGATTAGATTAGATTGATCCCATTCCTGTTGACCTTTTGTAAAGCCTTGAAAATTTGATGCTGGAGCCTGAGACCTAGACATGGGTTAAAGCCTGTCTCCTGGATAAATTAGATAATGCTGAGCTGCTCTGTGAGTTTTACAGGTAGTCCTAGACTTACAACTATTTATTTCGTGATTGTTTGAAGTTACAGCACTGAAAAAAGTGACTTATGATCTTTGATCCCACTTTTGACTACAGCAGCACCCCCATGCTTCCATGATCAAAATTTGAACTTGACAACTGGCATGTATTTATGGTGGTTGCAAGGATCCCAGGGTCACGTGATCACTTTTTGCGGCCTTCTAACAAGCAAAGTCAATGTAAAAGCCAGATTCACATAACAACCTGGTTACGAACTTAACAACTGCAGTGATTCACTCAACAACTGTGGCATAAAATGGGGCAAAATTCACTTAAAAGTTGTCTTCCTTAAGGCTAGGTCCCAGTGGCCGACGGATGCAAAACGTATGCAAAAAGGACACAGCGGACGAGCAAAATTTTGGGGATGGCTCCACCCATTGTTATCTACTCCAAAAGTGCCCCAAATTTGCATAAACAGAACGGAAAAGAACAGAAAGGAACGGACGGGGGTAGTACGTAGCGAGGATGTTAAGCGGATGTTCGTAGGAAGCCTAGTGGATGGAAGCGGATGAAACATCCGAAGGGCTTCCAGGGAAGAATTGTGAAGCAGACACATAGCGGAAGGAGTGGATGCATAGCGGATGACAAGGATGCATCACGGACGCCTATAGGATGCATAGTGGATGCATAGCAGATGCATAGCGGATGCAAAGCATTCACTGCGCATGCGGGGAGTATGAATTGTGTCAGCTCCGCAGATATAAAAGGATGCAGATTGCAAGCAGTCAGCATTCAGAGGAAAGGCATGCTGCCACAGACATCTTCGAATAACACCATGGTTTGTCAGTCAGGGAAGAAGAGAAAGCCTGTGTCTACTCCTGCCAGCCCTGGCAAGAAGGAAAGAACCACCATCCCACCCCCTGGCACTGACTCTGAAGCTGCTGGTGCTTCTCCTGCTGTTGGTGCTGCTGCTGGTGCTGCTGGTGCTTCTCCTGCTGCTGGTGCTGCTGGTGCTGCTGGTGCTTCTGGTGCTTCTGGTGCTTCTGGTGCTGCTGGTGCTGCTGGTGCTGCTGGTGCTGCTGTGGTGGACCAGCCCCAAGGCCCTCAAAGCCCTGCTGCTCAAGCCCCTGAAGGCCCTGCTGCTGAAGCCCCTGCCAGAGGGAGGAAGAGGCAAGGAAAGGAGAAGGGAGAGAGGAAACAGTACACCCTTTCCAAGGACCATGAGAAGGAGGTGCTGGAATGGCTGAGGGAGAATGACTACCTGTGGAGAAAGGGCCACAGACTTTATCATGACACCAAGAGGAAGCAGGCAGCTTGGAGAGACAAGGCAGAGAGCCTGGGCTACACTTCAGACCTACTCCTGGGATGGTGGAAGCACATGCACACCTGGTATGGCAAGCTACACCTCAAAAAATCTGGCCAGGCCACTGTCAAGCTCACTGACTGGGAGATGTACATCATGGCCAAGTGCAGCTTCCTGGAGGGTGAGGTCCACTACCGAGGAGCAGCCCCTCTGACAACCCTCTCCCTCAGATAGCCCACATACAGCCAGTCCTCTTCCAGCCAGGAGACAGCTACCGTATCCAGTCAGGTGTCTTCAGAGGGCCCCATGGCAGAGACCCCCCGACAGCTGCACTCCCCATGCCAGAGGACATGGAGGATCCCCTGTCACAATGGAGGAAGAAGCGGAAGCCACCAGACACCAACCCACACCCACACCCAGCTCCACCTCCACAGAAAGCAGGCAGAGAGGCAGACTGGAAGGCCAGAGCCACACTGTCCTGTTGGAGATCAGGGACACAGTCAAAACCAGCACAGATCTTATCTCTCAGCTGGTCCACAGCGACATACCATCCTTGAACCGGAAGCCCTTCATCACCTACATGAGCCAGACCCTCATGGACCTGCCCGAGGCCCAGAACCAGGTGATGAGGCAGAAGATCACAGCACTTCTGCACAACCCTCCAGGCCCAGCTGAACCTGCTCCGACCCAGTCCAGGTCTGTTCCTCCACCCCAGGCAATGTCACATCCCTTCCATGGCTTCCAACAGCCCCTCACCTACCAAGGCTATGAGTAGCCGGACTTCCCACAGCAGAGGCAGCCCTTCCCAGTCCAAGCCCAGGTTCATCGCATGCCACAGACGCCTCACTTCACCCAGCTGCAGACCAGACAGCCCCACTACACTCCTCCTTCCTCCACCCCACAGCCAAGCCCCTCAATGGACAATCTGTCATCAGTCTTGGGCCTCACATCCCAGGTCCTCTCAACCTCACAGGACTGAGTCAGCTCTCTGAGAGCTTTCTGAACACACCATCCCCTGTTGTACTCTCGGGGCCAAGCACCCCAATGGCACCTCAGACCAGGACTCCAGCCACAGCCACCTCCACAGTCCCTGGCCACTTGACAGCTGAGACCATGGACATGACTCAGAGTGACTGAGAATAGTGTCAGAGACTGAGTTGTTACCTATTCACTTTATCTTTGCTTAAGACACTTTACTTGGTTCATTTTGCTTTTTTTAATAAAGTCATACAGTTTACTTAAGACAGTTAATAAAGGTTATCTTTGCTTCACACACTTGGTTCATTTTATTTACTTAATAAAGTGTTTGGGAAAACTTTGAAAAAAGGTTTAAGCCTTTACATGCTTGTGGGATAGGTAAGGATAGTTGTGGGATGGGTAAGGATAGTTGTGGGATAGGTAAGGATAACTGTGGGATAGGTAAGGATAGCTGTGGGATAGACAAACCTCCAGTGCAAGCATAGTGGGACTGTATGGTCCACCCTCCCAGCTGCCACACATATGGCCCTTTTTTATCAATAACAATTTATTCATTGATCAACAAATTTCAAAATAAACAAAGCTCTTTATTAATGCCCTATTCATTGTAGGACCACTCAACATAAATGGCACAATCTCATCAGTGTTATGAGACAGGCTCAAGGAAGCATCCATTAAGCATCTATCATCCTGTCTTGCCACTCCACTGCTCCAGCTGGGGAATTGCACCAGTGTTTCAGGAGGTTGCACTGCTTCTTCCCTTCACGTGAAGCTCTGTTGGGGCCTTGTACATCCACAGTGTTTATCAGGTTTCGTCCTTGCCTCCATTCCCCAGGCTCCATGTCCCCATTCCCTTGTTGATGGTCCCCAAGCCTGTTCTGCAACACTGGGTAGCGGGTGTGCATGAGATTGTGCAGGATGCAGCAAGCTTCCATGATGCTCCTCACGGTCTGTGGGTGATGCTGCATGGTGGTGAGAAGTACCTGGAAACTGTTGGCCAGGATGCCAAAGGCGTTCTCCATCACCCGTCTTGCCCTGGACAGTCTGTAATTGAAGATCCTCTCTTCACGGGTGAGGTATCTTGAAGTGTAGGGCTTCATGAGGTAGGTTCTGAGGGAGAACGCGTCATCACCCACGATGAAGTAGGGCACATCTTGTGTGTCATTGGGTAGGGGGTCTGGATCTGGGAAACCCATGATGAGGTTGCGTTCCAGCCCATCTTTGAGGTCACTGGCGTTGTATACCTGGCTATCTGAAGCTGACCCGTTGCCTGAAGCATCGATGTAGATGAACTTGTAATCAGCATCAACCATGGCAAAGAGGATGATACTGAAGAAGCCCTTGTAGTTGTGATAAGTGGACCCTGAGTTGGGTGGAGCTTTGCAGGCCATGTGCTTCCCATCTATGGCTCCAACAGTGTGGGGAAGTTCCACCTCTGATACCACTGCTCTGCAACATTCCTCCAGCCTTCTTCAGTGGTGGGACATTGGAGGAGCTCCTCCACGTATTCTTTGATGATGGCCTGCACCACTTATCTGACCACTTTGCTGATGCTGTTGTGTGGCACCCTCCAGGCATACTGCATGTTTCTGTATGTGGTTCCAGAGGCCAGGTGGCGCAGAGTCAGTGCCAGTTTCAGTCCAGGGTCCAGGTTGGGACGGAAGTTGGTGCTTGGCTTGGTCAACCTGGGTCACAGATGTTCTACAATTTCGTCAAACATGGCTGGAGGCATCCTCATGAAGTGCTGGAATGCACAAGTGTCTTCATTCCTCAGCTCCACCATCAGCTTGTTACACAGTCCAAACTCCACTCTTCTCCTGATCCATCGTCAGACCCACACAGCTCTTGAATGTCTCCTTCTTCTCCTTGCATAGAAAAGGTGAAACAGTCTGAACAGGACTTGGTTCTGGTGTTGAATGATCGCAGCTACCATAAGGACTGTGTTAGGATCCATGGTGGAGATCAATGGATGATGTGGCAGAGCAAGAGCAATGCTGAAGAGGTCTGTACACTATGGCTGCTGGACTGATAGTGAGATCCAGGTGATTTCCTCCCCCGTTTTATAGGAAATATTGGTTGTCCGCTAGGTTTCCTTCCACATACTCTAGACATACTCCAGACATCCTAAATATCCGAGATACATCCCATATACAAATATTTTGTCCATTTTAATGCTTTATATACGAGATGCATCCGCTTATATCCTTTCTATTTCTGTGCTACTAACGTTGTGTGGACGTTCTGCATACTTTCGCTTCCTCCCTCTTTCCATTTTCAGCTGCAGCGGATGTGAGTTGCGAGGATGTCCAGAGGATGCCGAGAGTATACAGCGGACGTTTAACAGATGACAACGGACATAGAACGTTTGTTGCCCATATGTGTCGCAGATTTACATCGTACGCGGCGGAAAGTTCATCCGCTCAAAAAGTTTTGTGCAGCTCAAAACTTCTTGCACGGATGAAATATCACTGGATGGATGCTCGAGGGATAGAGCATATGAAACACGTACACAGTGAGTACACAACAGATGTATCGTGTTTTCCAATGGATGCCAAGCTTTTTTGTCCATTTTACATCCTCTTTGCATCCATTGATGCAGTGGGACATGGGCTTTAGCAACAGAATTGTTCGGCTTAATTGGGATCATAAGTTGTATCTTTGTTTCACATTATGCATTTTGTGATTTTATTTATTTTATTATATGCTACCCATAGTTATGTAAGAATGAGTTGGGAGACTTTAAAAATTAAATCAAATCAATAAATAAATAGCATTGCTTTTCGTCATAGAAGCATTTATATAACATTTGGTTATAAACTAAACTAAACTAAACTAAACTAAACTAAACTAAACTAAACTAAACTAAACTAAACTAAACTAAACTAAACTAAACTAAACTAAACTAAACTAAACTAAACTAAACTATGCTTAGTTTGCCAGAACTGGCAAGTTCTCATTAGCATTACCTGCATGGAGAAACTGGTCACAAACTTTGAAGCACCAAAGCTTGAAATCTCTAGTGGAATATCATAAGAGTTGAAAGATTAAGCCTTGGTTCCTTTTTCTTGGCCACTTCTCAAATGTATTTGCTCCTGTCAAGGGAAAATCCATCACTGAATGTTAAAATGTATTTCTTTTTATGTAAGAATCAGCTTTTAAAACATTTCTCAACTACCTTATCTATCAGGTTTGGTTTTTTTTCTGTTCCCTTCTCTGGCTGCACGTCACTTAATAAATGAATACAATCTGAGTCAGCCACATTTTTGGTCCTTGGATTCCTTTCCCTTTTTTTCACTCATCATTCTGTGGGCAAAAAGATATGAATATTATTAAAGGTCTGCTTCCATTGTTATGTATCTAAGGAACAACTTCTTGAATGTTTGAGGAAAGATTCTTTCTTACTGGGAACAAATAAAGAAGTTTTAAGATATCCCCCAAAGAAGTATTCTGGTTTTAGATATGGTTATGCTTTGTATTTTCCCATATCGTTTCATCAGTCCTTTCTTCTCTTCCCATCCTTCCACCTGCAAAACATGTACCAAACAATATTTTCATGTAAATAGTTGTGCAAAATAGTTCAGAAGCCTACTGCTGCTGAATTTTTGACAGGATTACTAAGGTACAGCATAAATACCAGTGTATGTTCCATTTGAAGTATTATTATAAGTATCATCATTAATCTACTCAGGCTATTTCTGTTACACATAGCTGTCACTACTATTCATTCAGAGAATCATTATACACTGATTGTACATTAATATATATATGAGTTAGCATGTTTTTGAAAGTTGCACGGAATGCAAATATAAATTTGTATTTACATTTTATTGATAAATGTTTTTCTTTCAGTAGCCATTTAATGATCAGCAAAAGCACTGTATATTAAGCAAAAGCACGATGAAAAACAAGTGATGTCTAACTTTCAAGGTTGTGAGATATACAATAAATAAATTATAGTATAACAAAAATTCTAACCCAAACTTGAAAAAAATATTTTAAAACTTTCAAACACAGATTTGTTTTAATTTTTACACTAAGGGAATATCTCTGCCAAACATCTCCTTTTATCAAACTCAATTACTGTTGACTTCACAGAACTATTCTTCACAAAATAAAGAGAAACATCTATTTAAGCCAACTTGAGCTCCTAAAAAAAGATGGAATATTTCTAATAATTAAAACAATATATCCACATTTTTTTCTTGGTAGCAGAATAGAAGTGATGTGTTGTTTCTTTCTTCTGTTTTTTTTTTTAAAGTTTTCTCTTTTATCCAAGAGGGAACCAAGATTATTTAAATTAGCCAAGGTTAGCAAAGTGAAGTGCTATCCTGTTGTGCTTACTGATGAAAAAAGCTTCCCTGACATGATTTATTTTGAGAAATATTTTGAGATTCATTGCAATGATGTGTGATATTTTGTATTTAAAAATGTTAATCAATGCAGATGTATTTTAGATTTGGTTTGATTTCTATCTAAACATGAATGTCACTGGATTTCTGTTTTTTGTTGTTGTTGTAATGACAAATGCTGTGATCTAGAAACTATAATTCAAAAAAAGAACAAAGTATTTAATTTCTATACTTTCAAAAAAATATTGTATACCAGCTAGCACACTGAACACACTTGTACGTGGATCATAAGCTTCCTAACAGACAGGAAGCAAGCAGGTGAAGCTAGGCAGAATTGCATCTGATACCGGTACAATTAGCACACCCTATTCCCATGTGTTTTCTCCACTTCTCTTCTCCCTATATACCAATGACTGAATCTCAAACGATCCATCTGTTAAAATACTGAAGTTTGCAGATGATACAACAGTGATTGGTCTCATTCAAGATAATGACAAATCCACATACAGAGGGAGGTGCTACAACTTGCCTCGTGCTGTGACCAGAATAATCTGGAACTGAACATACTCAAAACTGTAGAAATGGGGATAGACTTTAAGAGAAACCCTCCTATACTACCACCTCTTACAATACTAGACAACACAATATCAGCAGTAGAGACCATCATATTTCTAGTTTCTATCATATCACAAGACCTAAAATGGACACCGAACTTCAAAAACATCATCAAAAAAGCACAACAAAGAATGTTCTTTCTGCACCAACTCAGAAAGCTGAAACTGCCCAAGGAGATGATGATACAGTTCTACAGAGGAATTACTGAGTCTGTCATCTGCACCTCTATAACTGTCTAATTCGGTTCTGCAACCCAACAAGACAGACACAGATTTCAGGGGATAATTAGGATTACTGAAAAACAGTTACTATCAACCTTCCTTCCATTGAGGACCTGTATACTGCATGAGTCAAAAAAGAGGGCTGTGAAAATATTTACAGACCCCTCACATAATATGAATATTGAATTGAAATATTCATTTCAATTTAATATAATTGAATATTGAAATATTTCAATTCCTACCCTCAAAATGATGCTATAGAATACTGCATACCAGAATAACCAGACACAAGAACAGTTTTTCCCCAAATGCCTACACTCTGCTAAACAAATCATTCCCTCAACACTGTCAAACTATTTACTAAGACTGCATTACTATTAAGCCTCCCATCTTTCCTTTCACCCATTCCCTCCCACTTATGACTATATGACTTGTCACCTTGTTGCTTGTATCCTAACAATTTTTACTGACTGTTTCCTAGTATGATTTGATATCTTATTGTACCCTATGACTATTATTAAGTGTTGTACCTTATGATTCTTGACTCTTGATGAATGTATCTTTTCTTTTATGTACACTGACAGCATAAACACCAAGACAAATTCCTTGTGTGTCCATTCATACTTGGCCAATAAAGAATTCTATTCTATTTCTATTTATTTCTATTTCTATTTCTATTTCTATTTCTATTTCTATTTCTATTT
>BLBF01000011.1:26910092-26964265 GCA_015471245.1 Laticauda colubrina | reverse complement strand
GAGAGAGAGAGAGAGAGAGAGAGAGAGAGAGAGAGAGAGAGAGAGAGAGAGAGATGATGCATCAGATTGAAATGAGGCCTAGTTTAGACTGAGGCTCTTTTCCACATTGAAACAACTTTGCCAGCACATTGAAACCTCTTTGGCTTCTATTAAAGGTTTTGTGGATGAAACATGGTCAAGACTGTCAGGAAGATCTCACATTTTGTTGAGGCTTTAAACAGGATCCATTGGACCAGATCTGCACCCTAAAAATTACTCTCCCCCAATGTATTACAGTGCCAATTCTGAAGAAGGCAAAAACAAAATGTACTGGTAAATTACAAGGAGAACACACACACACACACACAACACACACACATACTCTGTTCTAACCCTGCTGGAGTAGGTGATTGGACTAGAATAGATATCTCATTATCTTTCTCCTCCCTCCCTCCCTCCTTTATTTATTTTTCTTTCTGTCCCTTCCTTCCATCCCCCCCTCTTTCTTTGTCCCTTTTTTCTTTCTTTCCCTTTACTCTTTATTCTCTCTCTCTCTCTCTCTCTTTCTTTTCTCTTTCTCTTTCCCTCTCTCAGGCTCATCCCTTTGGATCAGGGATCACCAAACTTTTGGACCTCAGGGACCACCAAAGTCATAATTTTAAATCCCAGAGACCACTAATATGAATTCTGACTGACGGTGGCTTTCTGGCATTGAGGGGAGAGAGAGAGAGAGAGAGGGGGGGGGGGGTTTCATAATGTGCCATCAGTTCCAACCTCTTTCTCTCCGTCTCTCTCACACACACAGGTGGGGTGGGATTTAGACCCCGATCTAAAGCTGTCAAAACTCCAAAAACTGGTCAAGTAGCTCTGGGGAGGCCAGTCATAAATTAGAACACTTACTAAACAACTGGTCATTAAGTGAGGACCACTTGTATTTGGTTTGCCAATCACCTGGCCATGCTCACCCAGTCACATGACCAGCAAGCCACGCCCAACCAGTCATGTGACCAGCAAACCACACCCTCAAATTAGGCCACACCCACAGAAATTTGAATTCCACCCTTGGGTGGGGGGCACCGGGGATGAGTTTGTAGCACCAAGGGGGCAGTAGACTGAAAAAGTTTGGGAACCACTGCCTTAGACAAAGAGCATCCAACCTTGGCAACTTTAAGACCTATGGGCTTCAATTCCAAAAATTTCCCACCCAGCCATGCTGGTTGTGGAATTCTGAGAGTTGAAGTCCAGAAGTCTTAGATACCCTGCCTTAGCCCAGGTGGGATACTTTTGTAACTCCCAGTATTGCAGTAGGAGTAGTAACAAATCAAGTTAAAGCCCCTGTCACACTGCACCAACGGATAGAAAGAGGATGTAAAATGGAGAAAAACACTTGCCATCCGTTGGTTAGCGCTTCCGTTCTGTACTAACTGCCTCCGTTTTTCATCCTCTCTATCCGTCCAGCATCCGTCTATTGACATTTCATCCGCTCAGAAGGTTTTGAGCTGCTCAAAACTTTTGAGCGGAAAATGTATCCAACGCGTCCGTTCTGCATTTGCTAGGCATACGGGGGTCATCCGTTCTGCATCCGTTAAACATCCGCTGTATCCGCTAGGCATCTGCTACACATCCATGCAACTCGCATCCGTTCCAGCGGTAAACGGACGCAGGGAGGAAGCGGAACGGACGCGCAGCGTTAGTAGCACGGACGGAGAAAGGATGAAAGCGGATGCAGATCGCAAAGAAAGCATTTAAAACGGAAAAAACATTCACAGAGGGGATCTATCTCGGATATTAAGGATGTCTAGAGGATGCCTAGAGGATGCAAAGGCACACAGAGTGGAAAACCTATATTGCCTATAAAAAGGGGGAGCAAGTCACCTGGATCTCACTTTCAGACCAGCAGCCCAGTTGTCCAGACCTCTGCAGCATTCATCTGCCTCTTGCTCTTCCACAGCATCCAGTCATGTCCACCATGGATCGTAACAAACTCCTTTTGGTAGCCACCATCATTCTGCAACAGTGCGAAGCCATCTACAGGCTCTGTGATCTCTACTATGGGAAGAAAAGGAGGCGGCCAAGAAGCGTCTGGGTCCGAAGATGGATTGGGAGAAGAGCAGAGTACAGATTGTACAACAAGCTGATGGTGGAGCTCAGGAACGAAGACCCTCGTGCATTCCAAAACTTCATAAGAATGCCTCCAGCCATGTTTGATGAAGTTGTGCAGCGGCTGACACCCAGGTTGACCAAGCAGAGCACCAAATTCCACCGCAGCCTGGACCCTGGGCTCAAGGTGGCACTGACTCTGTGCCACCTGGCCTCAGGGACCACCTACAGGAGCATGCAGTACGGCTGGAGGGTGCCACACAACACCATCAGCATTGTGGTCAGAGAAGTGGTGCAGGCCATCATCAAAGAATACCTGGAGGAGCTCCTCCAGTGCCCCTCCACTGAAGAAGGCTGGAAAAAAGTTGCAGAGCAGTGGTATCAGAGGTGGAACTTCCCCCACACCGTTGGAGCCATAGATGGCAAGCACATGGCCTGCAAAGAACCAGCCAGGTCGGGGTCCACTTATTTCAACTACAAGGGCTTCTTCAGCATCGTCCTCTTCGCCATGGTTGATGCTGACTACAAGTTCATGTACATCGATGCTTCAGGTAACGGCTCATGTTCAGATGCCCAGCTATACAATGCCAGTCATCTCAAGGAGGGGCTGGAACGCAACCTCATCATGGGCTTCACAGATGAAGACCCCCTGCCCAACGACACACAAGATGTGCCCTACTTCTCCCTCAGAACCTACCTCATGAAACCCTACACTTCAAGACAACTCACCCGTGAAGAGAGGATCTTCAACTACAGGCTGTCCAGGGCAAGGTGGGTGGTGGAGAACCCCTTTGGCATCCTGGCCAACAAGTTCCAGGTACTTCTCACCACCATGCAGCATCACCCAGAGTCTGTGAGGAGGATCGTGGAAGCTTGCTGCATCCTGCACAATCTCATGCGCACCCGCTACCCAGTCTTGCAGAACAGGCTCGTGGACCTCCAACAAGGCAATGGGGACATGGAGCCTGGGGAATGGAGGCAAGGGCAAAACCTGATAGATACTGAGGATGTGCAAGGTCCCAACAGAGCCTCACATGAAGGGAAGAAGCAGCGCAACCTCCTGAAACACTGGTGCAACTCCCCAGCTGGAGCATTGGAGTGGCAAGACAGGATGATAGATGATTAATGGATGCTTCCTTCAGCCTGTCTCATCACACTGATGAGATTGGGCCATGTATGTTGGGTGGGCCTACAATGAGCAGGGCATTTAATAAAGAGTTGTGTTTATGTTGAAATGTGTGGATGAATGCTTATATTGTTATTGATAATGAAGGGCCAAAGGTGTGGCACCTGGGAGGGTGGACCATACAGTCCCACTATGCTTGCACTGGAGGTTTTTCTATCCCACAGCTATCTTAACCCATCCCACAACTATCTTAACCCATCCCAAAGGTATCCCTGCCCATCCCACTGCTATCCTTACCAATCCCAAAGGTATCCCTGCACATCCACTGCTATCCTTACCCATCCCAAAGGTATCCCTGCCCATCCCACTCCTATCTTAACCCATCCCATAAGCATGCAGAGGCTTAAACCATTTCTAAAAGTTTCCACCAAGACTTTATTGACAAAAATAAATGAAGCAAGTCTGTGAAGCAAAGATAAACTTTATTAATAACAAGCTGTAAAAGAAAAATGACCCAACTCAAGTGTTCAAATAAAGTCTACAGGTAGCCACCCAGTCTCTGGCACTCTTATTGGTCACTCGGATGTGTGCCCAGTCTCAGGGATGAAGGGTCCAGGTGCTGTGGAGGTGGCTGGTGGTGGAGTGCTGGTCTGAAGCCCCACTGGTGATGGTGTGTTGAGGAAGCTCTCAGAAAGTTGGCTCAGCCCCGTGATGTTGAGAGCTCCTTCCTCCATGCCATGGGGTGTCATCCCCAGTACTGAGGACAGATGTACTGAGGCCGGGCTTGGCTGTGGGGTGGAGGAAGGAGCAGTGTAGTGGGGCTCTCTGGTCTGCAGCTGGGTGAGGACTGGCATGGGTGGCATCTGTGGCGTGGGTGGCATCGGTGACATAGGTCGCATCAGTGTCATGGGTGGCATCGGTGGAATCAGTGGAACCGGTGGCAACGGTGTCGTCTGAAGACTCTGTGCCTGGACTGGGAAAGATGCCTGTGCTGCTGGACCTCCTGGTAGCCATAGCCCTGGTAGGTGAGGGCCTGTGGAAAGACTTGGAATGGGAGGGACATCACCTGGGGTGGAGGAGCAGACCTGGACTGGGTGGGAGCAGGTTCCTCTGGGTCTGGAGGGTTGTGAAGCAGCTCAGTTATCCAGTCCTTCACCACCTGGTACTGGGGTTCCTCCATGTCCGTGAGGGTCTGGTTGACATAGGTGAGGAATGGCTTGCGGTTGGAGGAGTCAGTGTGGACCAGCTGAGAGAGATCTATGCTGCTCTGGATGGTGTCCCTGATCTCCAGCAGGACAGTGTGGCTCTGCCCCTCCTGTCTGGCTCTCTGCCTTTCTGTGGAGGTGGAGCAGGGGGTGGATGCGGGTAGGCCTGTGGTGGACATGACGTTTCCTTTCTCCCACTGCACCAGGGAATCCTCCACGTGCTCCACCATGGTTAAAACAGCTGTCCATGGATTCTCCGCCGTTGGACGCTCCACAGAAACCTGCCTGGAGACAGGAGCTGACTCTCGGCCGGAAGAGGACTGGCTCTCAGCAGGCTGCTGGAGAGAGAGGGTCATGAGAGGGGCTGCTGCTGCTCCTCAGTGGCGGACATCACCCTCCAGGAAGCTGCACCTGGCCATGACGTAGGTCTCTGTCCGTCAGCTTAACCGTGGCCTGGCCAGATTTCTTGAGGTGCAGCTTCCCGTACCAGGTGTGCATGTGCTTCCACCAGTCGAGGAGCACATCCGATGTGTAGCCCAGACTCTCCACCTTCTCTCTCCAAGCAGCCTGCTTTCTTTTGGTGTCCCTGTAGAGCCTGTGTCCCTTCTGCCACAGATAGTCATTCTCTCTCCGCCACTCCAGCACCTCATCCTCGTGTTCCTCCTCAATGGAGTATTGCCTCCTCTCCCGTTCCCACATATGCCTCTTCCTCCCTTTGGCAGGACCAGATGGGCCCTCATCAGAGGGGCTTCTAGGTTGTAGGGGATGCTCCTCCACACCACCAGCAGCAGCAGCACCAGCAGGATCATCATCAGCAGCAGTAGCCCTAGCAGCAGCACCAGCAGGATCATCATCATCATCATCACCAGCAGCAGCACCAGCAGGACCAGGATTATCAGCAGCAGAGTAAGCACCAGCAGCGCCAGCAACACCAGGAGCATGAGCAGGACCAGGAGCATGAGCAGGACCAGCAGGATGAGCAGGACGAGCAGGATGAGCAGGACCAGCAGGACCAGCAGGACCAGCAGGACCAGCAGGATGAGCAAGACCAGGAGCAAGAGCAAGACAAGCAGGACGAGCAAGACCAGGAGCACGAGCAGGACGAGCAGGATGAGCAGGACCAGCAGGACCAGCCGGACCAGCAGGACGAGGAGCAGCTACAGCAGAGTAAGCACCAGCAGAAGCACCACTGCCATAAGCAGCATCATCAGCTCCTCCAGAAGCAGCATCGGCAGAAACACCACTGCCAGAAGCAGCATCAGCAGAGTAAGCATGAGCAGAAGCACCGCCGCAATAAGCAGCAGCAGCAGCTCCTCCAGAAGCAGCATCAGCAGAAGCCCCAGCCGCAGAAGAGTGAACCCGTACTACAGAAGCCCCAGCAGAAGCAGAGTGAGGGCCAGGGGGCAGGAGGGTGGCCCTGTCCCTCTTGCCAGGGCTGGCAGCAGATGGCTGAGGCTTTCTCTTCTTCCCCATGGTTGTGGGGTTGCTGGCTGGCAGGGAGGCTGGCAGGGAGGCAGGCACCAAGGCTGGCAGGCCGGCAAGCACCAAGGCTGGCAGACAGCAAGGCTGACAGGGAGGCTGGCAGGCAGGCAGACAGCAAGGCTGGCAGGATGGCAGGAAGCAAGGCAGGCAACAAGGCTGGCAGCAAGGCTGGCAGGCAGGAATGCAGGCAGGCCAGGCTGGCAAGGCACTCGATGTGTCTGGATGCAGGTCTTTCCTCTGAATGGTGACCTGCTTGGGAGCTGCTTCCTTTATATCCACGGGGCTGATGCAATACATCCCCTCCGCATGTGCAGCGAATGCTAGGCATCCGCTAGGCATCTGCTAGGCTTCCGCTAGGCATCCACTAGTCTTCCACTCTGCATCCGCTTCATCCGCTGTGCATCCGCTGTGCATCCGCTTCATCTGCTCAGCATTCGCTCTGCATCCGCTCCTTCCGTTCCGCGTCTGCTTTGCTGAGGCCCCCCGGAAGCCTTGCGGATGTGCCATCCGCTCCCATCCACTTCCATCCGCTAGGCTTCCGTTCCGCATCCACTTTCCATCCGCTCTGCGTCCTCCCCCCATCCGTTCCTTTCCGTGTTATCCGCTCTGTTTATGCAAATTTTTGCCCCTTTTGAGAGTGGATAACAATAGATGGAACATTTTTCTCGTCCGCTGTGTCCTTTTTACAAACGTTTTGCATCTGTTGGGCAGTGTGACAGGGCCTTAAGGGACAATGTCCTTGATATGTGGCAGAGCAAAGAATAAATGAAATGGTTAGAAGTGCCTTAAGGTTGGGAAGAGATAACATATCTATCTTTATGATATAAAGAAGCACAAAAACTTGTGTGCAGGTCTTTTTTGTGATGGTGCTTGACTGTGTAACAAATGGCAGAGTTGTTCGTTTCCAGATATTGGAATTATTGCTGTTTTTTTAAAAAAAGAAAACAGAGGTTTCCCTGATACTACTGAGAGTAATTTCAATGCTGAAGATCTCTGATGACAGTGTCAACAGCCAGTGCCTTAGGTGAGGGTGGAGACCTGTGTATGTGAGTGAGTGAGGATCTTACTGGGAATGGTGGAAGAGCCTAGCACTGGATAATTTATTTATTTATTTAAAACATTTTTTATTTTATTTTTTATTTATTGTTGAAAAACCTTTATAAAACATCTAAAAACATCAAATACAAAATACAAAACAACTCATTAAAATAAAAACACTATAGATGTTGTAAAATATTTTGATGGTACACGCACACCAATTATTGTTCCCATGCATATTTCATATTTCGGGTTGTTCTTATACATTATCCTTCTTCAACTATTCATTCCTTAGTTATTTAATCATTTATTTCTGTTATTTATCCATTTGTACCAGTTTTCCCACACTGTATATCATTTAGAGTCTTTATTTTCTTTTCATTTTAGAGTAAGTTTATCCATTTCAGCGCAATCACAGATTTTTTGAATTATTAAACCCTCTGTTTTCATGAGGTCTCCTTTCCAACACTGTGCGAATGCTAATCTCGCTACAGTGACTATTTGAAGAATTAGATATTTTATCTCTTTTGTGGAGTTACCTTTTATAATCTCCCATAAAAAAAATTTCTGCTTTGAATTCTATTTGGACAATTTTTTAACCATGTTCGTATTCTAACCAATATTTCTTAATTTTCGGGCAAAGCCACCAGACGTGGAGGAAGGTGCCCTGTGATTGCTTATGTTGGGATACATTTTGGCAATCTTGAAGGGGCTAAATACCACCTATAACACATTTTATATTGATTTTCTTTATAAGCCACTGTTTTTGTTGTCATTTAATTTTATTCCAAAATTCTTTCCCAATCCTTTTTTTTTTTTTTTTTAATTTTATTAATTTTCTACAAATAGACAAACGTACAAAACATTAAAAACATCTACTCTCATATATACTTCCGGTGTATTGGTTGGTTCATCAGTTTTGTGCATTCATTTTATAGTGTCAATTACAGTTATATTGCATAACCACTCATATTGTCAATCCATATTCTAATATTACTAAAAAAAAATAAAAAAATCTTTTTCTGACTATACTTTTAATCATTCGTGCTTTGTGAGATAACAATACTTCAAACAGTTTATTCTATAACTTATCATATAATCATAACAAATCAATCCTAAAAACCCTTCATATATATAATACTAATGCTCTATTATTGTATTTTATCATCTAACCATTGATAAAAAAAAAACCCAAATTGCATAAAATTGTTTATCTTCTTGTTCTCTAATTTCAAATGTCAATCTACTCATCTCAGCACATTCCAATATTTTCTTAATAATTTCTTCCTGCAATGGTATTTTCTCATTCTTCCAGTTTTTAGCAAATACAATCCTAGCCGCTGTTAATACATTTACAATCAAATATTTCAAGTCTTTATTATATATATCAGGTAAAATTCCCAATAAAAAGATCTCTGGTTTCAAATCTATGTGTTTCTTTGTCATTTTTTCCAACCACATGTGAATTTTAGTCCAATATTTTCTGGCATTCTCACAAGTCCACCACATATGATAGTATGAGCCAGGTATCTGATGACATTTCCAACATTTTTCAGATTTATTCTTGAACATTCTTGCTATTCTTGTCGGGGGAAGGTGCCACCTGTAAAACATCTTATACAAGTTTTCTTTATATGCTATTGACATTGTCATTTTATAATTTTGAGACCACAATTTTTGCCATTGCTCTAAATCAATCCCATATCCAAAATTCTTCCCCCAAGCAATCATAGTTTCTTTAACTTGTTCTTCCTCTAGCTTAATTCCCAATAAATAACCATATAATTTTTTAATCACTTTCTCATCAGTACCCATCAATATCTTATCTAAATCAGTCTGTTTGTCATAAAATCCATAGTATCTATTTTTATCTTAATATCTTGAATTCCTTGCATGATCATCTGTAAATTTACTTTTTCTTGTTCCTTATCTTGCTTCAACATTGTCTGAATTAAAAGTTGTCCTTCAGGTAGTGGGGAAGCAGAGGTAGAAGCAAAAACGCCGAACGATTTTGGTTTCCTGCTCATTTTAATATTTCCAAGGCTTCAAGCTCTCTTTGACTTTGAATCCCACTGGTATAGTAACCAAGATATAGTCCAAAAAAATCAAAAAAAGGAAATCCAATAGTAAAAAGCCCAAAACCAAAAAAGAAAAAAAGGAAAAAGGAAAAAGAAAGGTCTTCAGGTTCTTCTAGACCCTAATCCAATTGAAATAAATGGAAGAAGCGAAGAAGCAAGAAAAAAAAAGAAAGAAAAGAAAAAAGAAAGAGCTTTAAGGCTTTCCCTTTAAAATAAAAAGCAAAAATACTAGAGTTAAAATTTACAAAAAGGCTGGCGAGTAGGAATTTCAAAGGTATATATATATATATATATATATATATATATATACACACTGTACACTGCACTTTATTTCTTTATCCAAGGCTCTTATTATGATTGTCTTCTCCAGCAACTTCAAAGCCAAGCCTCAAATGTTGAAATATTGATAAGAGTCCAAGAGAGCACCTGTAATAATATTTTACTGTGTTCTCCCTCTATCTTATCACATTAAAATGCCCTTGAAAAGAAGTGCTTTTCTCCCCAATTCAAATAAAATATTTTCAGGCCTCTAGTTGGCAGTGTTGCAGCATCTCTTAATACTCTTTCCCCCCCCAGCCAAAAGAAAAAGTATTTATAAAAAACTCAAACAAAAAGAGAAAAAAGATAGCCAAAGGGAGCCTCTATCCTAAAAAGAAAGTTAAGAAGATAAAAAATAAAAATCAAGTTAAGAATAAAAATATATATAAGAGAAAATTCAATCCGGTTACCTACAAAGTCACATTAAAGTCCTCAAAGAAAATAAGAAAAAAAATCCAAGTCTCAATTTGACATCACTTAAATGCCGCTCAACCAAGGTTCAGTCAAATAAAAATAAAGTCACAGATTTCTTCTTTGTTCAGGGTGTCCTTTCAAGTCTTAATCAATTTATAATGCAAAAGAATTTCTCACCCAACCGATACACACTCATTTAAATCCCTTTCTTTCCAGAGCTGTCCCGACTTCAGCAGCTTTGGAGGCTGCCTTTCCGCTTCCAGCAAAAGGGCTTCTCCCGGATCAAACCAGAGATTTTGCGATATCTCTGGGATCCTGGGACTGTGCCCTTCACAATCCCCGTCTCTACGGGACGGTTTAGGTCTGTTAGAACCGACCAGGGGCGAAAATATCAGTTACGATCTCAGAGCCCCAAGATCGCAGCTGTAACACCGAGACGTAGCTCCGCCTTCTCCCTTCTTTCCCAATCCTATATCTCTACATTATGTCCCACATTTCTTGCCCATGCTATTATTGGACCTTTCACTAATTCCTCTGCCAAGTCAAATTCTAATAAATAATTATGCATCCTTGAGATCAATTTCTCTTCTGTACCCCCCAAAAATTCTATCTAATTGGTTTGGCTCTATTTAAAATATTTATATGGCTGTCCATGTTATGTCAAACCCTGGGTGGCTCCCAATTAACAATTAAAACAACATCAGTAAAAACAGCATAACATAAAGCTATTAAAACCATA
Organism: Laticauda colubrina; assembly: GCA_015471245.1. Lineage (NCBI taxonomy): Eukaryota > Metazoa > Chordata > Lepidosauria > Squamata > Elapidae > Laticauda > Laticauda colubrina. The sequence goes on along the minus strand of BLBF01000011.1, from coordinate 26,953,786 downwards.
AATGTTGGACTTCCAGTTTGAGCTTCTTTGATGACATACTGAAACCTCATTTCTGTGAGGCTTTGATCCGTGCTCGCCACTGGAGTGCCCTGAGCCACCTAGTTTCGGAGCTAAGCCACCCCGTAGAGGTGGTGAGAGGGGGGAGACTGCCTGCAGGGTTGAGGAGAGCTGCATCTCTCCTCCCCAGCTGGCCATTACTCCCTTTCCCGAAGGTGGTTATAGCAGTGGTCAGAAATGGCCACCACAAAGATGAACTCGACCGGAAAAGAATGTGCAGGAGAAAGATAAGAAGAGAAAGTTTTGGTTGACAGGGTCAAACAGCAAAAGCAACAAATAAGTTATCCTGGAATTGAAACTATTAAAAAAACCCAATAACATTGTTCCCCTAAGAAAATGTTTAAGCTGTGAAGGAGAGAGAAAAGGGGAAAAAATGGTTTTTTTTCCTCCTTTTTCCAATACTGACAGCCAAGAGACTTAAGCAAGAAATTGGAAAAAAAATCCGCTTTGACATTAATAGGCATTTAATGCTGAAAATAAAAAGTCAAAAGGACAATAAAGATTTCTGGATAATCAAAAGCTTTTGAAAACAGGAAAGGAGAGAAAAAGAATAAAAGGGCAGGATCTGGAAGGGAGGAGACTGCCTGGAATTAAAAAGAACTTACAGCAAAATCTCAACAAGACTTCCAAAAGATAGATTTTAACTGAAATATCATAACAAAAACCCCAGGAAGAGAAAGTGGAAAAAAGAAATAAGAAGAAATAATTTGGGACTATTTGGATTACTTGATGATTTCTGGATTTTTGGTTATTGTATTTGAATGACTAAAATCAATCGGGTGGTTTTTAAAACTGTTTAAAATGGCTCCACTTTTAGAAGAACTGAAAATGGAACTTAAAAAGTACAAAGAAGATGCACAAGAAGGGAGAGGTTCTTTTGGCTTCGTATTTCAGTTTTTAGAAATGGATATTTGGAATTATGAGAAACAACAAGAAATGCCTGCAGAACAAGAAGACTGCAACAAAGAAGAAGCCATCTTTAATGAACAAGTAATCTTAGGTGGGGAAAAAAAAGGAAAGTTGGGAAAGAGAATGGAAAATTTTTAGATTGGGAAAAACAACTCAAAAAAAATAGAGTGAAAAATAAGTATGAAATCAGAAAGCAACAGGAGAGGGAAATACAGAAGAGAGAATTCGAAGTAGAGACACAAGGGGGTAAAAAGGGGAAGGAGAAGAAGAGAGGGAAGAAAGAAAGGAAAAGAAGTTATCAAGGACAGAAACAAAATATAGAGAAATGGCCCATTTAGAGATAATGGGTGAAAATTTAATGGAAAAAGGGATTCTGCAAAGGTACATAAGACAGTATTGTTATATTAGAAACAGAAATAATTTTAGAAAATATGAAACAATGAATGATTAAAATGTTTGACAAAATAGCTATCGTAATTCAGTGGAATGTTGTCAATAAATAAATGTAACAAAAGGTATATTTAATGATTTACAAAACATATGTGAAGAGAAATAAGGGAAAAATTAATTATGGAGATTATATGTGTTTTTAAGGAAGTATGATATTTAATTGAAAAGAAGTGTTAAAGATGTTAAGATTTTAATGATTATTAATGATAGAACTGAAATGGAATGAGGGTTTATAATTACATATATTTATAATCTTTTTTTTAAGAATATAGGGTATATTATAAGAATGTACCAAGCAGAATTCAATTGGAAGTTATGTATTATGTATTATATTTTAAGGTCATAACCTCAAGGTATATATTGAAGTTTAAATAAGAGTTGAATGGATGTAATTAAAAGACATAAAGGTGTCATTCTCCAATTAGTAACTTCAGGAGAAAATTTGTTTGATGAGAAAAGATAATATGAAATTGAAATGGAACAGACAAAAGTATAAATATAACGATTTGAATTGAGAAGCGATGATCAAAATAAAATTGAGAAAATTGAAAGAGGGGAAAAACAATATAGAAAATGTAGAATAGTATAAGATATGGAATTGAATACAAAAAGGAGAATGAAATTGAGTTTTGTATCTGTATAAAGAAGTTCAACCCGGGACCATGCTATTTTCAAAAAATATCTTTTACTTGTATTTTGTATGTGTGAAAACCCAAATAAAATTTTATTAAAAAAAAACAAACCAGAAATGTTCAAAACTATTTAATACTAGAAACACTGCTTCTCAAATATTCCCTGCAATCACTGTTTAAGGCCCTGTCACACTGCCCAACGGATGCAAAACGTTTGTAAAAAGGACACAGTGGATGAGAAAAATGTTCCATCTGTTGTTATCCGCTCTCAAAAGGGGCAAAAATTTGCATAACCAGAGCGGATAACACGGAAAGGAACGGACGCGGGGAGGACGCAGAGTGGATGGAAAGCGGATGCGGAACGGAAGCCCAGCGGATGGAAGCGGATGGGAGCAGATGGCACATCCGCAAGGCTTCCAGGGGACCTCAGCAAAGCAGACGTGGAACGGATGGAGCGGATGCAGAGTGGACGCGGAACGGATGAAGTGGATGCACAGCGGATGCACAGCAGATGAAGCGGATGCAGAGCAGAAGCCTCGCAGATGCACAGCGGAAGCCTAACGGATGCCTAGCATTAATTGCACATGCGGGGGGGGATGCATTGCATAAGCCCCGCGGATATAAAGGGAAGCAGCTCGGAAGCAGGTCACCATTTGGAGGAAAGACCTGCTGCCGGATACATCGAGTCCTTGCCTGCCCTGCCTGCATGCCTGCCTGCAAGCCTTGCTGTCTGCCTGCCTGCCAGCCTTGCTGCCAGCCTGCCTTCCAGCCTCCCTGCCAGCCATCTGCCTGCCAGCCTTGGTACCTGCCTGCCTGCAAGCCTTCCTGCCAGCCTCAGCCATCTGCTGCCAGCCCTGGCAAGAGGGACAGGGCCACCCTCCCACCTCCTGGCCCTCACTCTGCTTCTGCTGGGGCTTCTGTAGCATGGGCTTGCTCTTCTGCGGCTGGGGCTTCTGCTGCTTCTGCTTCTGGAGGAGCTGATGATGCTGCTCCTGGCGGTGGTGCTTCTGCTGGTGCGTACCCTGCTGAAGCTGCTCCTCATCCTGCTGGTCCTGCTGGTGCTGCTCATCCTGCTCGTGCCCCTGGTCTTGCTGGTGCTGCTGGTGCTTACTCTGCTGCTGCTGATCCTGGTCCTGCTAGTCCTGCTGCTGCTGCTGCTGCTGCTGCTGCTGATGATGATGATGATGATGATCCTGCTGGTGCTGTTGCTGCTGCTGATGATGATCCTGCTGGTGATGATGATGATGATGATGATGATGATGATGATCCTGCTGGTGCTGCTGCTGGTGGTGGTGTAGAGGAGCAGCCCCTACTACCTGTGAGCCCCTCTGATGAGGGCCCATCTGGTCCTGCCAAAGGGAGGAAGAGGCATATGCGGGGACGGGAGAGGAGGCAATACTCCATTGAGGAGGTGCATGAGGATGAGGTGCTGGAGTGGCTGAGAGAAAATGACTATCTGTGGCAGAAGGGAAACCGTCTCTACAGGGACACCAAGAGGAAGCATGCTGCTTGTAGAGAGAAGGCGGAGAGTCTGGGCTACACATCGGAGGTGCTCCTCGGCTGGTGGAAGCACATGCACACCTGGTACGGGAAGCTGCACCTGAAGAAATCTGGCCAGGCCACGGTTAAGCTGATGGACAGAGAGAATTATGTCATGGCCAGGTGCAGCTTCCTGGAGGGTGATGTCCGCCACTGAGGAGCAGCAGCAGCCCCTCTCACTACCCTCTCTCTCCGGCAGCCTGCTGAGAGCCAGTTGTCTTCTGGGCGAGAGTCAGCTCCTGTCTCCAGGCAGGTTTCTGTGGAGCATGCAATGGCAAAGAACCCCCCCACAGCTCTACTAACCGTGGTGGAGCACATGGAGCTCCCTGGTGCAGTGGGAGAAAGGAGACGGCACATCCACCACAGCCCTACCCCACCCACCCCCAGCTCCACCTCCACAGAAAGGCACAGAGGCAGACCGGAGGGGCAGAGCCACACTGTCCTGCTGGAGATCAGGGACACCATCCGGAGCAGCATAGATCTCCTCTCTCAGCTGGTCCACAATGACTCCTCATCCTCCAACCGCAAGCCCTTCCTCACCTATGTGAACCAGACCCTCACGGACATGGCGGAACCCCAGTACCAGGTGGTGAAGGACCGGATCACCGAGCTGCTTCACAACCCTCCAGGCCCAGCTGAACCTGCTCCCACCCAGTCCAGGTCTGCTCCTCCACCCCAGGTGATGTCCCTCCCATTTCAAGGCTTTACACAGCCCCTCACCTACCAGGGCTACGGCGAGCAGCACAGACAGCAGCCTTTGCCAGTCCAGGCACAGAGTCATCGGACGACACCGTTGCCACCGGTTCCACTGACGCCACTGATGCCACCCACGACACTGATGCCACCGACGCCACCGATGCCACCCACGACATTGATGCCACCGACACCAATTATGCCATCCACAACACTGATGCCACTGACGCCAATGATGCCACCCATGCCACTGATGCCACCCACGCCACTGATGCCACCCACGCCAGTCCTCACCCAGCTGCAGACCAGACAGCCCCACTACACTGCTCCTTCCTCCACCCCACAGCCAAGCCCGGCCTCATTACATCTGTCATCAGTACTGGGGCTGACACCCCATGGCATGGAGGAAGGAGCTCTTAACATCACGGGTCTGAGCCAGCTGTCTGAGAGCTTTCTCAACACACCATCACCTGTTGTCCTCTCGGGGTCAGGCACCCCAATGGTGCTTCAGACCAGCACTCCAGCACCAGCTACCTCCATAGCACCTGGACCCTTCACCCCTGAGACTGGCACACTTCCGAGTGACCATGAAGACTGCCTGAGACTGGCTGGCTGGCTACCTGTGGACTTTATTTGGACACTTGACTTGGGTCATTTTTCTTTTACAGCTTGTTGTTAATAAAGTGTATCTTTGATTCACATACTTGCTTCTTTTCTTTTTTTAATAAACTCTTGGTGGAAACTTTTAGAAATGGTTTAAGCCTTTGCATTCTTGTGGGATGGGTTAAGATAGCAGTGGGGTGGGCAGGGATACCTTTGGGATGGGTAATAGCTGTGGGATGGGCAGGGATACCTGTGGGATGGGTTAGGATATCTGTGGGATGGGTTAAGATAGCAGTGGGATGGGCAGGGATACCTGTGGAATGAGCAGGAATACCTTTGGAATAGGTAATACCTGTGGGATAGATAAACCTCCAGTGCAAGCATATTGGGACTGTATGGTCCACCCTCCCAGGTGCCACACCTATGGCCCTTTATTATCAATAATAATGTAATAATCATCCACACATGTCAACATAAACACAACTCTTTATTAAACACCCTGTTCAATGTAGGCCCACTCAACATACATGGCCCAATCTCATCTGTGTGATGAGACAGGCTCAAGGAAGCACTCATTAATCATCTATCATCCTGTCTTGCCACTCCACTGCTCCAGCTGGGGAGTTGCACCAGTGTCTCAGGAGGTTGCACTGCTTCTTCCCTTCACGTGAGGCTCTGTTGGGGCCTTGCACATCCTGAGTGTCTATCAGGTTTCGCCCTTGCCTCCATTCCCCAGGCTCCATGTCCCAATTGCCTTGTTGGAGGTCCACGAGCCTCTTCTGCAAGACCGGGTAGTGGGTGCACATGAGATTGTGCAGGATGCAGCAAGCTTCCACGATGTTCCTCACGGTCTCTGGGCGATGCTGCATGGTGGTGAGAAGTACCTGGAACCTGTTGGCCAGGATGCCAAAGGCGTTCTCCACCACCCGCCTTGCCCTGGACAGCCTGTAGTTGAAGATCCTCTCTTCACGGGTCAGGAGTCTGGAAGTGTATGGCTTCATGAGGTAGGTTCTGAGGGAGAAGGCGTCATCCCCCACGATGAAGTAGGGCACATCTTGCGTGTCGTTGGGCAGTGAGTCTGGATCTGGGAAGCCCACAATGAGGTTGTGTTCTAGCCCCTCCTTGAGGTGACTGGAGTTGTATACCTGGGCATCTGAAGATGACCCGTAGCCTGAAGCATTGATGTACATGAACTTGTAGTCAGCATCGACCATGGTGAAGAGGTTGATGCTGAAGAAGCCCTTCTAGTTGAAGTAAGTGGACCCCGACTTGGCTGGAGCTTTGCAGGCCACGTGCTTGTCATCTATGGCTCCAACGGTGTGGGGGAAGTTCCACCTCTGATACCACTGCTCTGCAACTTTCTTCCATCCTTCTTCAGTGGAAGGGCACTGGAGGAGCTCCTCCATGTATTCTTCGATGATGGCCTGCACCACTTCTCTGACCACAATGCTGATGGTGTTGTGTGGCACCCTCCAGCCGTACTGCATGCTCATGTAGGTGGTCCCTGAGACCAGGTGGCGTAGAGTCAGTGCCACCTTGAGCCCAGGTTCCAGGCTGGGCTGGAAGTTGGTGTTTGCCTTGGTCAACCTGGGTGTCAGCCACTGCACAACTTCATCAAACATGGCTGGAGGCATCCTCATGAAGTTCTGGAATGCACGAGTGTCTTTGTTCCTGAGCTCCACCATCAGCTTGTTGTACAGTCCGTCCTCCGCTCTTCTCCTGATCCATCTTCGGACCCAAATGCTTCTTGGTCGCCTCTTTTTCTTCCTGTAGTAGAGTTCACAGGGCCTGTAGATGGCTTCACACTGTTGCAGAATGATGGTGGCTGCCAAAAGGACTTTGTTATGATCCATGGTGGACATGACTGGATGCTGTGGAAGAGCAAGAGGCAGATGAAGGCTGCAGAGGTCTGCACAGCTGGGCTGCTGGTCTGAAAGTGAGATCCAGATGAGTTTCTCCCTCTTTTTATAGGCAGTATAGGTTTTCCACTATGTGTCCCTTTGCATCCTCTAAGCATCCTCTAGACATCCTTAATATCTGAGATAGGTCCCCTCTGCGAACGTTTTTACATTTTAAATGCTTTGTTTGCAAGTTGCATCCACTTTCATCCTTTCTCCATCCGTTCTGCATCCGTTCTGCATCCATTCCGCATCCGTTCTGCTTCCTCCCTGCATCCGTTTACCGCTGGAGCGGATCGAGTTGCGCGGATGTGTAGCGGATGCCTTGCAGATATAGCGGACGCGTAACAGATGCAGAATGGATGCCTAGCGGATGCCTAGCAGATGCAGAACGGACGCATTGGATATATTTTCCGCACAAAATTTTTGAGCAGTTCAAAACTTTCTGAGTGGATGAAACGTCAATAGACGGATGCTGGACAGATAGAGAGGATGAAAAATGGAGGCAGTGAGTACAGAACGGATGCATCATGTTAACCAACGGATGGCAAGTGTTTTTCTCTGTTTTACATCCTCTTTCCATCCGTTGGTGCAGTGTGACAGGGGCTTTAGTTGCATATTGGCTCCAAAGCAGTGAGTACTTCCTTTTATGCACTAGTGGCTTGCAGTCGTGATGACAATCAGTTTTGTACAGGAAATGAGTGATTCTTTGGTTGTGAATATGATTCCTTCTGTGCATTGCCCAGCAGTGGAGGCTCTGATTGCCCAGTCACCTGTATTCATTATATTCAATATACTGGAATGTAAGAATATTTGGGTGCTGCAAGGAAGCATTTGCAGGATAAGGACTAGTATGGTAACTTATGCAGTGTCGTGTGGCAAAACTCAAGACTTCCCCTTCCCTTTGAATAACAAGATTTATTCAGTTATCAACTTCAGTTGCCTTTGTAAGGCATTCAAACCTGGAGCGAACCTGGCTGAGGCCATCTTTGATGCTTCAGGGTTGCCAGCCTGGTTCTTTCTGTTAAGTTGTGGGAATGAGACTCAGGACACCAGCATGATTCCAATCTGTTTTACTTCTGTATAGGCGTGAGTGCCGAAGAAACCATGGCAGTACTTGTTATAGTCGGACTGCTCACAGCTATGGCCAGTGATAGCTCTTCAAAATTCCCGCCACCATGGACCAACCAATTGCAGGTAAGTATGCTAATACATAACAGTTTCTCTCGGCTAGGGGTGTCAAACTTGCAGCCCATGGATCAGATGCATCATGTTGGTCATGCCTATCCCTGGTTTAGTGAAGGGGAAAAATATCATTTCTGTGATATGTCACATGATGACAATATTACACTGTGAGTTTGACACCCCTGCTCTAGGCCCTTGGTCAAGGAAAGGTGTAATCCCACTGGCTGAATTTTTCTCAGCAGTGACATAGCACAACTAAATGTTCTGTTGTAGTCAGATGTTCATATGTGTGTCTTTAAGGAAGACGATGGCTTGATAGAGATAATGACAGTGGAGGCTTTTTTGTTTCTTTTACTATGCACAAGTCTATTCTCCAAAATTGGTGGAAAAATTACAATTATTTATAGCAGAGTTTCTAAATTTCCAATTTCTAACTTTCTCTACCTGCCCCCCAGGGCTATTTGCTAGTAACTATCCATTGCTTTGATTAGCTTCCAGTTTCCCCTTTCTCTTCTTCCCAGCACTTCAGCATTTCACTAAGAAAGAAAAAGAATGGGATGAGCTATTTGGCAGCATGCTTGAAGCCTTTTGTTGTTTTTCCAGACTTCAATGCAGATGTTGCGAAATGCACCTCCCTCTAGGTCTCTTGCTGAGCCCTTCCTCTTCCTTGTCTATGCTTCCCTGAAGGCTCCAGGCATCTGTTTTTAGTCAACCATTTCTTTCCGTTTCTATTTGCCTTGTGGTAAAACACACCCTTGGCTGTGTTTTTACTTCTCTTCTCCCAGAGAAGCCTCCAACTGATATCTTTACTCTCTTCTCCCTCTGGGCCCAGGAAACAATAATTGTACTCTCCAATACATCACCACAAGCACAGTGTCTGTCAGGCGGTGCTCCATTCAAACTCCAGGAAAGAAATACTTAGACTCTTTAATTTAGAGAAAAGTTATCTTTTACTGAAAGTGAAGTGGTAGCAACCAGAGGATTCTGAATCTGAGGAATTAGGCGCGTAAATCACATATACAAAGTGATGGAAGTGTTCCCACCCCAATAGTTCAAATGAAACTTCCAATTAGAAATTGTGAATATGATCATGTGGGCATCTTCAGGTGATGATGAGGCCTCTGTCCGTTGACCTTGGCATACTTTGATAACGGGTTGCAGTTGCGTAGAGAAAAGAAAGCTAAGCGAGAAATAGAAACCTAACTCTGATGTATGCTTCCCCCCCCTTCATTTACACAACAGAAAAATGTAACACCTCCAGCTCACTTCCCAGATTCATCCCACTCTCCCCTTATGACAACCGAAAGATGCAAAGCGATAGTAGAAAATCTTGAAGGCTGACAGTGTCTCTCTCTAGCCAATCACTTCCCAGCTCATTTTTCCATAATCACTTTTGTTATGCCTGGGTTCCCCAACCAGGGTTAGGTAGACAAGCTAAACAGAATGTGCAGCGTTAGTCAGATAGGCACACAGATAAATGAGTGAGCTAAGCTTGTATGTTTATTAACATACAGTAAAAATAATAGATACGCTTGTGCTATCAAGAATATATTTTATTCCAGTATAAGTTTATGGCATAGTCAAATAACAGTCCAAAAATCATTTACCATGTAGTCAGTCCATTCAGGGATATTCAGTTAGCAAAGTCCATGTAGAATATCCTATGTCAGTTCACTTACAAATCAGTCCTTTTTTGTCTCTCCCGTTTGAGCAATGCAGTCTTGATTCCAAGCAGTAATCAGGGATCATCAAAGCCAGAGAGAGAGAGAGAGCAAGCCGTAGTCTTGCTACTTTTATATTGTTTTCATAGCCACTCCTTTAATTGCTATTTCCACAGTTAAAGCTGCATACACACTAACATACACTAACTATGATTCATAGTTATTATTTCACCTAAACCAGTTAGGGTGAACAATGTTATCCGTAACATTCTCCCCTTTTAGGTTACATAATAACTATGAATCATTTACATCTTTAGAAAATATTTTTTGCAACTTTCTTTAAACTTAGTTGCTCCTTGAGCTTTTGTAAATTGGTCTGCAATGTTTTCTTCTGACATGCAGTATTCCAATTTTATTATTCCATTTTTCACTGATTCTCTTACATTCAAATATCTTAGGTCAGTATGTTTTGATCTAGTTTTTACAGCAATACTAGTAGCTAACTTTATAGCTGCTTGGTTATCCTCATACACCATAATGGAATCTTTTACAGTTATACCCATGTCCAACAACAACTGTTTGTAGAAAATCAAGTCAGTGCATAATAATGACAGACATGAAAATTCAGCTTCCATTGTAGATAAGCTAATATGCTGTTGTCTGATTGACCTCCATCCTATTAGTGTCTTACCAAATAATATAGCCATCCCAGATGTTGATTTTCTAGTGTTTATATCAGTTGCAAAACTTGCATCTGCATAAGCACTAAGACTCAAATCACCCTTTGGTTCTATATATAATGCATGGTTTATTGTTCCCTTAAGATATCTCAATATTCTTTTTAAGGATTGCCAATGGCATTGTTTTGGATCTGAATTAAAACGTGCCAGCTTATTTACACTATAAGCTATATCTGGCCTTGACCAATTGCTTATATATGATAAGCTACCAATCAAAGATTGATATATGGACTTATCAAATTTGGGACTTTGATCATTAGTTTGGCAAACTTCTTGACTCATTGGAGTCTTTGCCAGTTTACAAAGTTCCATCTTATAAGTTTTAATTAATTGGCAAATTTTATCTTCTTGAGATATCTTAAAACCATTATTTGTTTTATTAATTGTCAATCCTAGATACCTTTTAATTTCACCTAAATGCTTTATTTTTATCTTTTTGGCTAATAATGATATAATCTCATTAGCTTCATTATTAGTCTTAGTTATTAAAGCAATATCATCAGTAAATAATAATAATAATGATACCGTTCCATTATTTTCTCTTTTAAATACACACGGATCTGCTAAACCAGATTTAAAACCTATATTGTTTAACTCTTTCACAATATATTGGTTCCACTCAAACCCAGATTGTTTCAACCCGTAAAGACTCTTTTTGAGTTTCCAACAATCATTATTATTTACTTTATTTTCTTTTATACCAATTGGTTTTCTTAAATATATAGTGTGCTGCAATGGTGCATGTAGATAAGCAGTTTCTACATCTAAATGGTTAATGACATAGTTTTTCTTAGCTGCCCACACTAATGCTGCTCTTAAAGATGTAGCTTTAAGGCTTGGTGCAAAAACTTCATCGTAATCAGATGCAGTTTGATTAAATCCTTGAGCTACTAACCTAGCTTTATGGGTAACAGTCCCATCATTTCCAGTTTTTACTTTAAATATCCATTTGCACCCAATGGATTTTTCTCCTGGAGGTAATTTGGCATCTTCATACACTTTCATTACCTTTAATGAATTTAGTTCTTTTTCCATTGCCTTTTGCCAATTCTCCTGATCCTTAGCAGGATACATCCTAAGTTCATCTACACTAGTTGGAACTTTAGTTACTTGGCAAACTATACTTGCTTGATACCTATCAGGTGGTCTAGTTACTCGTGTAGTACGTCTAGGTATTATAGGACTTACAGGTGGACTTTCCTTTACTAATTGTTCTTGATCATGTAACTCTTCCTGATCAACTATTTCCTCTTGTTCTGGTCCTATTTGCTCTTCGTGGACTTCTTCTTTAATTGGACTCTTCTTATAGCTAATCTCATCTTTCTGCCTTTTGTAGGGTTCAATAAATACTTCATTATTTAAATCTTGCTCTAATCTATTCCATCCTACATGTTCTAGGAATTTTGCACTAGCACTGGTGTAAACTCTAGATGTACCTGGTTCCCAGAATCTATAAGATCTATGATTAGATGTATAACCTACAAAAATCAATCTTTTAGCTCTATGCTGTCCTTTGTATCTAAGTTGTGTAGGGATATGCACCCATGCTGGTGCTCCAAATGTGTGCATGTAACTTAAATCAGGTTTTGTACCATGCCACAGTGTGAATGGTAATTCACCTGTTGTTGAATTAACAACATTATTTAATATATGATTACCACACATTATTGCTTCTCCCCATAAATTGTCAGGTAATCCTGAATCAGACATCATAGTTCGTGCCATTGATTGTAATGTTTGGCCTCTTCTCTCTATAAAGGCATTATGTTGTGGCCTATATGGTGCAGACATTTTATGTTGAATACCTAACAGTCTTAATCTGTTTTGGAATTTATGATTTGTAAATTCTGTACCATTATCTGTGATGAGAGTTACTAATTTCTTTTTAGTTTTTCTTTCAGCGAATTTTAGCCAATTAAATAGATTTTGATATGTTTCAGTTTTGCTCTTCATTAAATAGCAAAACCCATATCTAGAATAGTGATCCATTATACTTAGTATATTGCGAGCTCCTCCTACACTTGGTTTTTTCGGACCTATAAAATCAGCAAATACTACTTCTAAAGGCTCTTTAGTAGTAAATCCATCAACTCTATTAGCCGGTATGACCCTGCTCTTATTTTGATTACAGGCATTACATTGCAAATACTTATTACAAGATTTCAAACTTATTCCCTTAGACAATTCAACAGTTTTCTTAAGTATTTTAAAATTTAAATGCCCTAGCCTTCGATGTAACAAGTGAATACATTCGTCATGAGGTTTCTTATTTTCATAAATTGTGTTAGCCACCTTTAAACCATCATCATTTAACACATATAATTCACCTCTTAAAGATGCAGTAATTCTCTTATCTTCTTTTTCTATTATACAGTTATCTCCCCTAAATGTAACTACATATCCTAGTTTAACCAAAATTCTAACTGAAATTAAATTAAACTTAAGTTGTGGTACATATAACATTTTTACATTCTCTTTTATAAAAGAATAATATGTTATACCTTCACCTTTAGCTTTCAGTTTCCAGCCATTGGCTAACGATATCTGCTGTTTACTCTGGGACATTTTAATAAAATTTTTGTTGTCATTTGTTATACAATGGGATGCTCCACTGTCAACCACCCATAAATTATTTTTTACAGCTCCGTTAGTATACATGGCTAACTCTAAATTTTTATTTATTTTTTGATGATTTTTAGTATTCTGGCCAGCGTTCTGGCGCTTTGCCTTTTTACAAAATCTTGCCAAATGTCCTCTTCCTCCACAATTAAAACACTTTTTAATTGCGTATGCAGTAGGAGATTTATTATCTTCTTTTTGAGGTTGCTTCCTCCTTAATTCATCTCTTTCATGCCTTCTTCTGGCCTCTTCGATCAATCTGCCAGTTATATCAGTTAAAGTTAAACTTTCCTTTGGCAAAATTTCAAGTGAAGTTACGTAGTTATCATAACTTTCATCAAGGGAAGATAGAATTATATAAACTTGATGTTGTTCAGAGAATATAAGCTCTTTCTCGTGTAGTTCTTTAAAAATGCTTTGCATAGTTTTTAAATGACTCAGCATATCACCATTTGTTTGGAGATGTGTCCTGAAAAGCTTCCGTGTTAGATTTATGTGAGCACCAATATTATCTCGAACATAAATTCTCTTCAGCTTCTGCCAACACCCAAAAGCCGTTTTCTCTCCGTGGATATAAACAAGCTGTTGATCAGTTAAGGTTAACGCAATTATGCAAATGGCTTGTTGATTTTTATGCTTAAATTCTTCTATCTTTAGTCTGTCTTCCTCATCCTCTGGATCCCATTCTTCTACGTTTGGTGGATTTTCAATTATGTTCCCCAGACCTTCTCCTCGTAGAAGTAGACTACATTTTGTAGACCATGATACATAGTTTGTTCCATCCAGCTTGGATATAAGGGACAAACTTTGTAGCTTGACTTGTGCCATGTTTTCTTATATGGATATAAAAATATAATTAATAAAACACAGCTGTCTGTTTACTGTAATGTATAACAACACAAACTCTCACTTTTTACATAAATCTGTTTAACCTAGTTAAACTGACTTTGCAGCCTCTGGGCCCATAACCAGTGTTAAGCCTGGGTTCCCCAACCAGGGTTAGGTAGACAAGCTAAACAGAATGTGCAGCGTTAGTCAGATAGGCACACAGATAAATGAGTGAGCTAAGCTTGTATGTTTATTAACATACAGTAAAAATAACAGATACGCTTGTGCTATCAAGAATATATTTTATTCCAATATGAGTTTATGGCATAGTCAAATAACAGTCCAAAAATCATTTACCATGTAGTCAGTCCATTCAGGGATATTCAGTTAGCAAAGTCCATGTAGAATATCCTATGTCAGTTCACTTACAAATCAGTCCTTTTTTGTCTCTCCCGTTTGAGCAATGCAGTCTTGATTCCAAGCAGTAATCAGGGATCATCAAAGCCAGAGAGAGAGAGAGAGCAAGCCGTAGTCTTGCTACTTTTATATTGTTTTCATAGCCACTCCTTTAATTGCTATTTCCACAGTTAAAGCTGCATACACACGAACATACACTAACTATGATTCATAGTTATTATTTCACCTAAACCAGTTAGGGTGAACAATGTTATCCCTAACAACTTTCTACCTTAATGTTTGCCCCCTCCCTAAGAGCTGAGGATGTAGATTTCCCCCAGGGCTTTAGTCCAATATACTAGGCCTGGCCACTAGGAATGCTAACTCTGTCTGCCATGTAGCCAGAGGTGGGATTCAGCAGATTCTGACTAGTTCTGGAGAACTGGTAGAGGAAATTTTGAGTAGTTTTGAGTAGCAGATACCACTTCTGACTGGCCTCGCCCCTATCTATTCTCTGCCTCCTGAGTCCCAGCTGATCAGCTGGGTCTTCTTTTGTTGCCCTGCACAGAAGAACAGAGATGGAAAGCAGATTAGTGGGGTGGGGAGGGAATGGAGTTTGCAGTAACTTTCCCCTACCATGCCCAGCAAGCCATGCCACACCTACCAAACCACACCCACAGAACCAGTAGTAAAAAAACTTGAATCCCACCATTGCATGTAGCCATGCTAGCTGGCAGCATCCAGGACTACTTATCTCCCTTGGTGCAGTCCACCTGCCACACTTGACAGAATCTTCATCTCCTAACCACATGCCATTTTCATTAATTTCATAGTTTCATGTTGAATTTGCTTGTTTTTAATTATTTGTCCATTGTATTTTTTTTTATATGGGACCAATTTTCCATTTCTTACTGCTATACATTGCCCCATGCTGCATGTTGAGTGGTGACTATATAAATCAAACTAATAGAGAAACAAATAAATGTAGTTTAACAAAAAAAAGTACACACATGACCCTTTCAGAGATACATTTTTAATGATTACATCAGTGCATTTTTTTAAACATCAAACTTTCAGCAAATGATATAGCTTACAATGAAAGAAATATTCCATTTTCATACTGCTGCTAATATTGTATATATTTTCTTTCTATGCTTCTCCTGAAAAAGAAAAAGAGAAGCAAAAAATGTGATCTTTTAGGCTGCTGGACACTTTTTTATCAATCTGCAAACCTTGACAAGGAACTGGGATTCTTCCCTAACACAGAGATGCAAACATTATAAATAAAACACTAGGAGAGTTTCATTTAGATTTGCAATGCAAAAATACATTTTAAAAAGTGTAAGGGGAGGCAGAGTTATGCTGTGGTAGTTAACTTCAGTCCCAGATTGAGGGATAATTACATTCCATGTCAGCTTCCATTTCTGAATATCTTATGAGTTGCTAAATCAATATGGATGAGTCTTGATCTGATTATTTCCCTGACAAAATCAAAACTATTATAAGAGGTACACTACTGTAAACCTTTTTGCTGCTGTAAAAAACATAGCAGTGCTTATTTTCATGTGTTGCAAACGTGTCTGTATTTTCTAAGGAGAAAAGACCCAGAGGGTAGCAGAATTTTCTCCTGGATAAACACATATGGGATTGGACCACATGAATATTTGGAGATTCGACAGACAGCAGTATAAATCTATGCATCTTCATTTAATAAACTAAATAATTCAGAAGCACGTTTTTTGATGATGTTCATCCAAGAAGATATCTGGCTGCGTACAGAAATTTGTTTGCCTTGCTGAAAGGTTAGGGGATATAGATTCCTAGTTCTATCACAAGGATATTGGTATGCAGTAAGCAAGAGAAGATAGGGAATGTCTGTATGAGCAAATAAGAAGTGCTTATATCAATAGTGTTTAGACTTATATATCACTTCATAGTGCTTTACCATCTTCTCTAAGCAATTTACAAATGTCAGCATACTGCCCTCAACATCTGGATCCTCATTTTTACCAACCTTGGAAGGATGGAAGGCCGAGTCATCCTTGTGCCGCTCAGGATCGAACTGCTAGCAGTCAACAGAATTAGTCTGCATTACTGCATTCTAACCATTACACCATCACAAGATGAAAGGAATCAATAAATAAAACATTGACCGCATCACTTACTACCACTATACTGGAGGATTTTGTTTGGATTAATACCCTTGGTGTCCATACTCCCTGTATCAACTTTAATAATAGATCTTTTCTTGGGTGTTGGGAATTTTCATTTAATTGTTTAAAAGCTTGTTTTAATTGCTTGAAAGGGAATAATATTGTATTATTATAGCAATATTACTGCAAAAAATTTCTTTTAAAACAGGTGAACACTTTCTGCTTACTTAAATTCAGATGGTTAGGCATGGCTATCAGGAACCATTTGGTTGTATTTTTATGTTCTGTAATTGTTCCCTTCTGCCTCTCCAAAGCAATCTGTGTAATTTGTGTAATTTTTTCCCTTAATTAAAAACACATTTTAGCTGGCACAGAACTGTCATGATCCCCAAACTAAATTCATTTTCTAATATACTATTGTTTGTTTTTTTAAAATGTGTACTATATTACTATGGAATGAAATAACATGTAAAATGGCAAGGTTAAAATATTACATTGAGCTGCATGAAAAAGTTAATAAGATTTAATGTCCCCCCCCCACCTTTTTTGTAGCAGACTACAAACTACACATTCAACTTGTGAATCCTAGCTGTTGAATCCAAGCATAAATTATTACATAATGCACATAGATGTGTAATATGAAATTATTACTGAAGTTCATTGCTTCAAATAAAATATGTTTTGTAACATTTTCTACAAGGATCCCCACTGAGTTCTATCATGATTGGTTCAACTTTCCCTCCATCTTTCTTCCTCACACTTAATATATTTTAACATGGTTTGTATATAATAGTTTGCAAAAAAATTGACAGGAGAAGCCAGCAACTGTTGCATAATTCTATAGGTGCTCTTGTAGAAATAGGAAATGACATTTCATGAAAGAGAAACATTTATTTTTTAAAAAAATAACTGGAAATACTTGGATAACAAATGCTGCTTTGTTTTTGATTAAATAAAATACAGTCATTTCAAGTGGCGTACTCTTTTCATGATCATTTTAAAATTTTAAACATATAGCAGATTTATAAAGTGCATAATTTCAGGTTTCATATAATTTCATATATTTCAGGTTTATTTCACAATTTATGGTATTTGTAATGGCAAAATAGAATTTGTCTTACTACTATTCAGAAATAATTTGCCATGTAGTAACAGCCACCAGATGGGATTAATTGAAGTTGATACAAGCACAAGATGTTAAGAAAATAAAAATGTTTAAATTATTTGTTTGCCTTTGTGTAAAGTTTAATTTGTACCCCCTAAACTAAATACAAACTGAAATAAAGGTACACACAAATTGATATTTTTCAGAATTTTGTAAACTAAAACAATCAACAAACAATAAAGATCAAAACTTTACCAACCAAATCAAATCAATCAATAAACAAACAAATCCCCACATGAAATAATGTGGGGATGTGTTTGTTTATTGATTGATTGATTTGATTTGATTAGGCTAAAGTCTCATGCCAAAGTTGCTCAAAGGCATTCATTTCAATTCCAATGTTTTTACCTTTACCTAATCAATAAAAGAGAAGTGAAGAGTGGGGTAGTGGGAAGAATCAGAGTAAACTCAAACAAACATATACAGCAAATTATCCAAAATCTTACTAGGGATCCCCTGCTGAAGTCTTGATAGTAAATAACAAAACTTTCCAACTTTGGAGGCTCTCTCTGTATAAAAAATCTTATCAGCAAGCAGAAAATCAACATGGACACTCTGTGATTGTTTGGGATTGATGCTAGAAGGGGAAAAATAAGAAAAATAAAAATATAAACTAACATATGTTATTGATTCTACATCTCAGGCACCACAGGGGCAGAAAAGAGAACCAATTTATTCTGTCCAGAAAGAAGCACATGAGACCAGGTTCCAACAATAAACTCTTTTATTAAACTCGCTAAAGGCCTGGTCCCACTGCACTTATGGATGCAAAGAGGATGTAAAAGGTTAAAAAAAGCTTACCATCCGTTGGAAAACGCTATGCATCCGTTGTGTACTCACTGCATACGTGTTTCATACGCTCTATCCATCAAGCATCCGTCCACTGCGATTTCATCCACGCAAAAAGTTTTGAGCTGCACAAAACTTTATGAATGGATGAACTTTCCACCGCATATGATGTACATCCGTGACACATACAGGCAACAAACGTTCTATGTCCATTGTCATCCGTTAAACGTCTGCTGTATCCTCTCTGCATCCTCTGGCCATCCCCTCAACTCACATCCGCTGCAGCTGAAAATGGAAAGAGGGAGGAAACGAAAGGTACATGGAACGTCTACACAGCGTTAGTAGCACGGAAATAGAAAGGATGTAAGCGTATGCATCTCATATATAAAGGATTAAAAATGGACAAAACATTTGTATCTGGGATGTATCTCATATATTTAGGATGTCTGGAGTATGTCTAGAGTATGTAGAAGGACACCGAGCGGACAACCAATACTTTCTATAAAAAGGGGGAGAAAATCATCTGGATCTCAGTATGTGTCGAGCAGCCATGGTGTACAGACCTCATCACCTTGGTCTTGCTCTTCAACATCATCAATTGTTCTCCACCATGGATGATGAAACAGTCCATATGATAGCTGCACTAATTCATCACCAGAATCAAAACCTGTTCAGACTTCATCAAGTTTTACACAGAAAGAGAGGAAGGAGACGTCCAAGAGCTGTGTGGGTCCGAGGATGGAACATGAGAAGAATGGAGTTTGGACTGTATGACCAGTTGATGATGGAGCTGAGGAATGAAGACCCTCGTGCATTCCATCACTTCATGAGGATGCCACCAGCCATGTTTGATGAAGTTGTGGAGCAGCTGAGACTCAGATTGACCAAGGCAAACACCAACTTCCGGCCCAGCCTGGACCCTGGACTGAAGGTGGCACTGACTCTGCGCCACCTGGCCTCTGGAACCACATACAGAAACATGCAGTATGCCTGGAGGGTGCCACACAACACCATCAGCAAAGTAGTCAGAGAAGTGGTACAGGCCATCAGTGAAGAATATGTGGAGGAGCTCCTCAGGTGCCCCACCACTGAACAAGGCTGGAGAAAACTTGCAGAGCAGTGATATGAGAGGTGGAACTTTCCCCACACCATTGGAGCCATAGATGGGAAGCACGTGGCCTACAAAGCTCCAGCCAACTCAGGGTCCACTTATTACAACTATAAGGGCTTCTTCAGTACCATCTTCTTTGCCATGGTTGATGCTGACTACAAGTTCATATACATCGATGCTTCAGGCAATGGGTCAGCTTCAGATGGCCAGGTATACAACACAAGTGACCTCAAGGATGGGCTGGAATGCAACCTCATCATGGGTTTTCCAGGTCCAGACCCCCTACCCAATGACACAAAAGATGTGCCCAACTTCATCGTTGGTGATGACGCGTTCTCCCTCAGAACCTACCTCATGAAGCCATACAGTTCAAGATACCTCACCCGTGAAGAGAGGATCTTCAACTACAGGCTGTCCAGGGCAAGACGGGTGGTGGAGAACGCCTTTGGCATCCTGGCCAACAGGTTCCATATACTTCTCACCACCATGCAGCATGACCCAGAGACTGTAAGTTGCATCGTGGAAGCTTGCTGCATCCTGCATAATCTCATGCGCACCCGCTACCCATTGTTGCAGAACAGATTTGTTGACTGTCAACAAAGGAATGGGGACATGCAGCCTGGTGAATGGAGGCAAGGATGTATCCTGATAGACACTGTGGATGTACAAGGCCCCAACAGAGCTTCACATGAAGGGAAGAAGCAGCGCAACCTACTGAGACACTGGTACAAATCCCCAGCTGGAGCAGTGGAGTGGCAAGACAGGATGATAGATGATTAATGGATGCTTCCATTAATGGACAGCTTCCTTGAGGCTGTCTCATAACACTGATGAGATTGTGCCATGTATGTTGAGTGGTCCTACAATGAATAGGGCATTAATAAAGAGCTTTGTTTTTTTAAAAATGTATTGATCAATGAATAAATTGTTATTGATAATAAAGGTCTGTATGTGTGGCAGCTGGGATGGTGGACCATACAGTCCCACTATGGTTGCACTGGAGGTTTATCTATCCCACAACTATCCTTATCTATCCCACAAACATGGAAAGGCTTAACCATTTTTTCAAAGTTTTTACCAACACTTTATTAAGTAAACAAAATGAACCAAGTAGACTTTATTAAGTGTCTTAACCAAAGATAAACTTTATTAAACAAGTAAACAACTCAGTCTCTGAGACTATTCTGAGTCAGAATAGACTATTTTGCGCACATGCTGCATCCTTTTATATCCACGGAGTGGATGCAATTCATCCCCCCCCCCGCATGCGCAGTGAACTCTTTGCCTCAATATACATCCGCGTGGCATCCCCTTTGTTTCCTATAGGCGTACGTGATGCATCCCCTTCACCCACTATACACCCACCCCTTCTGCTATGCGTCCGCTTCGCAATTCTCCCCCGGAACCCCTTCGGAGGTGTCATCCGCTTCCATCCACTTTCATCCGCTAGGCTTCCAATAAACATCCATTTAACATCCCCGCTACATGCTACCCACGTCCGTTCTTTTCCGTTCTGTTTATGCAAATTTTCACCAATTTTTGGAGCAGATGAAAATGGATGAAGCCACTCCCGAAATTTTGCTCGTCTGCAGTGTCCTTTAGGCATACATTTTGCATCCATTGGCCAGTGGGACTGGGCCTTAAGCAATAGTAACGGAACAACAGCCCAAGCCACGGCAGCCCTTTTATAGCAGCTTGCCTGCGGCTTGTGGCCAATGACACCGCTTTAACTGTTCCCGCCATTTGGTGGGCTAACCGGATTGGTTCTCTAACAGCCAATCCGCGAATGGCCTTTTCGGCCAATCAGAATAGGGAACTTGGAGCCTACCAAGTTCCATACAAAATACCCCTCCCCCCTTGGTTTAGTCCAACATGTGTCATGTAGTCATGCAGGTAGGTGGGGCTTTTTCGAGTCCTGGTTTACCTTCGCAGCTCAGTCTTGGCATGGTCTTCAAGCGGTTTGGATGGGATCGCTGTCTCTCTGGTCCTTCTCCATGGAACCTCCTGGAAGGGTGAGTCAGCCTTGCCGCTCCCGCCTGAGTCTCTTGGGCCGGTTGAGATGGCTCTGCCGCTCCCTCCTGGTTTGACCGGGTTGGTTGAGCTGGCCTGGCTGTCTCCTTCCAGGAAGGCCTCGCGTTGTTCTTCTGCTCTCAGACTTTTCATTTGGAGTTCATCTAACTGTGAGTGCTCTTTTTGATTTGTTAGATAGTCTTTTTGTAGTGTCTCTCCCTTTTTATTATTTTGTATTTTCCCCCCTTCCTCGGTTGTTTTTTGGTCGATATTTATGATTTGTTTTGATTCTGTGGTGTTTTTTCATTCGAGGTTGCGAGAACGAAGCTGGTCTATGTGCCACTTCCATTCTCTACTGTTGTCTAGGAGTAGTCAGTAAGACTGGAGGCCTGTAATTTGGGTAATTGTGGCTGGAAGCCACAACGGTTCCCCGGTGAGGTTTCTTGCATAGACCAGGTCGCCAATTTCAAATGTTCGGTATTTGCTGGTGGACTCGGGGGGTTTGTCCCAGGTGTAAGTGGGATGCAGTCTGTCTAGGTAGGAATGTAATTTCCTACCCATTAGGAGTTCTGCTGGGCTTTTGTTGGTTGTGCTGCTAGGGGTAATATGCTGTAGGGTTAGTAGTCAGTTTAGTTTGTCTTGCATGTCCCCCTTGTCCATTCTATCTAGGCACTCCTTAGTGTACTGAACCATGCGTTCAGCCCTGCCGTTTGCAGCCAGATGGGCCGGCGCTGTTAAAGCATGTCGGATACCTAGGCAGCCAGATACTGTTCAAATACAAATGCTGTAAACCTGGGCCCATTATCTGATACCAGTACATCAGGCAGCCCATGTGTAGAGAAAAGTTTGTCGAGCTGTTTCATTACTGCCTCGGTGGTTGTGGAAGCTATAAGGATGACTTCTATCTAGTTCGGGTAGGCAGCCACAACTATTAGGAAGGTGTTTTCCTTTTGTCAGCCCAGCAAAGTCAATATGTAGTCTAGACTATGGACCCCGGGGAGTTTCCCATTCTCTGACTGGTGCCTGTGGGGGGGGTAGGCCTTGATTTTTGACAATCATCGCATGTTGCCACCCAACGTTCAATGTCTTTGTCCAACCCTGGCCACCAGACGTAACTCCTGGCCAGGGCTTTCATTTTGATGATGCCCGAGTGTCCCTCGTGCAACATGCACAGAACATCTTCCTGGAGACTGTTTTGTATAAGCACCCTGTCACCCCATAAAATGCAACCTTTTTCTATAGACAGTTCGGTCTGTCAGGTGTGAAATGGCTTAAAAGTCTCAGCTTTGTTCTCCTCTGGCCAGCCCTTACTGATCCAATTCAATATGCGTGCTGTCAAAGGGTCTTTAGCAGTGGCTCTCGCGACATTCGCTATGGTTAGTGACAGGTCCGGGCAGGTCTCTAGTTGGAGTGTGGAGATGGTTGGAGCTGGGTCCTCTTCTATGATGGGCAGTGGGAAATGGCTCAGGGCATCACCATGTGTGATGGCTTTTCTGAGGCGATGAATCAGCATGTAGGAGTAGGCAGCGAAGAATTCAGACTACCTCATCATTCTAGGTGACAGAATGTTCGGGGTTGGCTTGTTGCCTGCTAGGATTCCTAAAAGGGACTTGTGATCATTGATGATCAAAAAAGTTCTGCCGTAAAGGTACTCATGGAATCTAATGATTCCGGTGATGATTGCGAGGGCTTCTCTGTCAAGTTGGCTGTCATTGCATTCTGACTTGGAAAGCGTCTTTGAATAAAAAGTGACCCATGCCTCTCTGCCGTCTGGTAGCTTGTGGCTCAGTGTGGTGCTGATCCCAAAAGGCGATGCATCACAGGTGGCCGTCAAGGGCAGGGTATTGCTATACTGGATTAAAACGATGTTAGACGTTAATGGCCCCATAATCAAGGAGGTTTTTTATCCAGCAGCCTATGTAGGGGTTCTGCTATGGTTGCCTTATGGGGCAGGAACACATTGTAAAATTTATGAGACCTAGGAATGCTTGAAAGTTTTATTCCTTGGTCTAGGAACATCTTTGATTGCCTTTATTTTTTTTTCGGTGGGGTGTGTGCATTGTTCATTGATTAAATAGCCCCAAAACTCGACCTGGTTGGTGGCTAGATCACATTTCTCTCATTTTACCTTGAGGCCTGCATCTCTAAATCTTGTTAAAAATGCTTTTAATCTGTTCTCTAGTTGGTTGGCGTTTTTTGCTGAGACCAGAACATCATCAAAATAAGGGAGGACTCCCTTGATTCCGTTTAACAGGCATTCCATGAGGCTTTGGAACATGCCTGGGGCAATGCTCACACCAAAAGGGAGATGGTTACACTTGAATGCCCCTCTATGTGTCACAATAGTCTGTGCCTCTGCGGTAATGGGGTCAATGGGAAGTTGTTGATATGCCTGTGCGAGTTCAAGCTTCACAAGAATTCTTCCTTCCCCTAGTGAGTGCAGTAAATGTTGCACTACTGGTACTGGGTATGCGCTTTGTTGGAGAGCATTTTTCAGGGTTGCCTTATAGTCTCCGCAGATGTGCACTGACCCATCTGGTTTCACAGGAGTAACAATGGGTGTTTCCCACCTGGCATGGTCGATTGGCTCTAAAACCCCTTGTTTAGTTGTTGATCAATTTTTGGTTTTAAAGCAAACAGGACGCATCTGGGCTTTAAACAGATGGGGGCTATTTTTGGGTCTAGGCTAAATGAAATTGGGGTCCCCTTGTACTTGCCTAGGGTCCCTTCGAAAACATCTTGGAATTCTAGTAGCAGGCTCTCCTCCCAGATGGCTGCAGCAATGTGGTTGATCCCGGTCATCCCGATTCCCAGGGGCACGAACCATTCGATCCCTAGCAGACTAGAGCAATCACGGTCGACGATGGTCAGAGGCAAGATTTCAGCATGGTTCTTGAATTCAACAAGGAAATGTCCTAGGCCTACTACCAGGATTCGATTTCCCTGGTAGTCTTTTAAAATCAGTCTTTGTTTCTGTAATTCTTTTTGTTTAATGTCCGGTATCAGGCGCCGGATGGTATTCCAGGATATCATAGATAGGAAAGACCCTGAGTTGACTTCCATCTCACAAGGCTTCCCTTCGATGTTTACCTCTATCCGGACCTTCTTCCCATTTTCTGCCCTGGCATTTCTGATGGTGACTGTCTGATGTGTTTCCTCTCTGTCACTAGTTCTTTTGCTTCGGTTCCATCTGCTTCCGGCTTGTCTTTCTTCATGTCTGCCGGGGTGGGGTGCTGCCGTGTCTTTTTGGACGAAATCTCTTTTTGTTGCAGCAGACCCTTTCGATGTGCCCCTGTTTGCTACAAGCCCTACAGATTGCATTGAGGAACTGGCATTCAGCTCATGGGTGGTTGCCCTTGCATCCCGCACATTTAAACTCCTGCCGGTTTCTCCTCTTTTTGTGCCATTTCTTGTCTGATTGAAGTCTATGGACATCTTCATTTTCGTCCTCGGTATCACTCTGGGATTCGAGATCTTCGTAGTGGGCTGTCGCTGTGGGCTGTTTCTTGCCTCCCTCTGCCTTCTTCTGGCTTGGTTTGGCAGATCTGGGATCACATTCATTTGGCGCATGATGGCTGCTGACTTCTTTGCTGCTTCGGCGGCGGTTGCCTCTACAATGGCCTTGGCCACGGTTATGTTTGGTCTATTCAGGAGCTTGCTCTGAAGGGTAATGTCCTTCAAACCGAGGACCTCGCGGTCCCTCATGGCCTCGTCCATGTTCTGGAACTCGCAGGCTCCTCTGATGTGTCTCAGGGCTGCTACAAAATCTCCGACAGTTTCATCTTCCTTCTGGTCCCTCTTGTAGAACTCGTGTCTTTTTATCAAGTTGGAGACCACAGGTGCATAATTTGCTCAGACCATTCTGTTCAGTTCAGGCCAAGTCATCTGTTTGACATCTCTGGGTTTAGCCAGCGCCTTCACCATTTTAAAGACGGATGGTCCGCAGTGTGTAAGGAAGACAGCTCTCTTCCTTTGGTCAGATATTTCCTGCAGTTCATTGCTTTCCAAAAACATAAGAAAGCAATTGATATATGACTCCCAATCCTCCTCATCAGGATTAAATGATGCGGGTGGCACGTTGTTACTGGCCATCTCTCTCGCTCAATTCAGATCGCTGCATGCTTCAGTCTTACTCTTCTACGACGATCCCACCTTCGTCTCCAGTGTTCCATCCGGAAAGAAGCACGTGAGACCGGATTCGAACAATAAACTCTTTTATTAAACTCGCTAAGCAATAGTAACAAAACAACAGCCCAAGCCGCGGCAGCCCTTTTATAGCGGCTTGCCTGTGGCTTGAGGCCAATGACACTGCTTTAACTGTTCCCTCCATTTGGTGGGCTAACCGGATTGGTTCTCTAACAGCCAATCCGCTAATGGCCTTTTCGGCCAATCTGAATAGGGGACTTGGAGCCTACCAAGTTCCATACAGAACACAATTGGATTTTGCACTGTATATGCTGTAAGCATGCTGTTGGTAGTGTGTTACACTGACTCCTGATAAACATCCAGTAGTAGTCTGAAGTCATGGAGTAAATATTGGGAGCCATGACTGAATCATTCTTTTATTTTAACATACAAAAGCTGGGCAATTGGTTCAAATTATGATGTAGCTCCGTGTATTTGGGAGCATCAAATATAGAACTCCAGTTGAACAGTAGACCCAAGTTAAGATATGAACTGACAGCAGTTCCAAAGACTAATTGGGCTCAACTCTTTGCCTGATTAAAGTTGAGTTGAACAGTTCTAGGTAGGTGACTATTGTGCATAATCATATCCTGGGTTTGCAGTAATCATTCTTTGGGCCATACTGGTGAATGATTACATCAAGCAACTTTTCTAGCTTAAAATATAATCCCAAGATAACAGTTTAACTGGTTCAATATTATAACAACTTACATGCCAACAGAAATTATTAGACAGACAAAGAGCATAACCTAAGTTTTCGGGTACTTAATTGTCAGATGCTCCTTATGACAATGTTAGACCAAATCAGTAATAGCTCTGTTATGGTCAGTCTAGGACAGGAATCGCCAATCTTTTGGATCTCAGGAACCACCAAACTCATAATTTTAAATCCTGGGGACCACTGACTGATTCTGTGGGCATGGTCTAATTTGTGGGTGTGACTTGGTGGTCATATGACTGGCTGGGCATGGCTTGTATGTAAATATTATAAATATTTGTCTAAATATTGAATTTTTAAATAAAAATAGAGCAACTTTTTATTAAAAATAGAGCAACTTTACCCAAAATCAGGCAAAGCAGGCAGGCAGATTGAGTTGCTCACAGAATGAGCAGATTGAGTTGCTCACAGAATCACAGATTCAGAGATCTGTGTTTCTCCCATCAGCTAGCTGAGTCTAGCTGAGTCTGCACTGCTTCAGTCCTAGGGAATGCAACAATTTCCTGCTTTCTAGCTTATCTAAATCTCCCAGAACAGCAGAACAGCTGATGGTCAGAAAAAAGAAAAATAACAATTTAGCAGGCATGTTTGCCAGGTAAGGAATGAATGGGTGGGGAGGGTTCCCGCGGGCCATGTGGGTGGTGCAGCCTTGTGTTCCTGTACAGCCTGGATTAATTGCTTTGGGGGAGTGCTCTGGGGGTGGCATTTCTCTGCGGCCCACCAAAATTTTCTCATGGACCACTAGTGGTCTAAGGCCCACAGGTTGGCGAATACTGGTCTATGAAGTAATGACAGCATTATCCTCACACAGGAAGATTGGGAGATGTCTCATTTGCAAAAAAATTAAATTAAATTAAAAAATGTACACAGAAATTGAAATATTCAAAGAAATATGCTCAAAAATCTATGTATTTTATGTAGTTCTTTTCATTCCTTTGCCAGTTTTGGAAATGGGGTGAAGCTAAGACCTGGCGGAGGTTATTAGGTAATATTAAAACCCTGTGTAAATGTATTATTATTTTAATGCTCAAAAGTAGAAAATAACCTGAGCCATATCTATAACATTAGAATTAATAAGGGAATTTCCTTAGAAGTACAGCATGGTAAGTCTGAGCTATCTGGTTGACAAGTTGTACTCGCAAAATTAGGCAGAATTAGATCCTGTCTTCTCTTGGAGTTAAATGTCTGTATCTTCAACAGTTATAGCCTGTCAAGTTGGACAGTCCAAGGAATATATTTCCAAGGAATCAGTCAACGCTGATTCAAAGACACACACACATATAGAGAGAGAGAGAGAGAGGGAGGGAGGGAGGGAGGGAGGGAGTGAGGGAGAGGGAGAGGGAGAGGGAGAGGGAGAGGGAGAGGGAGAGGGAGAGAGATTGGCATGGATCAGTAATTTTGCTGACTTCCTTCCTGTGGCCAATATTTCAGAACGTACAGTAAAAATGCCATAACAGTGATTTGTGGAATCCGAGAAAGCATAGGTTTCTAAAGTGGTCTATAATGAACTAAAAAAGATTTGCATGGCCTTCCAGAATTAGGTTTTAAGATAAGCTGCCATACAAATATTTTAAATGGGTAAATAAAATAAATGAGAAATAAATCCTCTTTCCCAACTCAAAGAACAGAAACCTGCTGAGTTATCTGTTGCTTCAACTAGTAGAAGTGGCTGGTTGCTTCCCCCCTCACTCCCCTGTGCCACTAATAGTTAAAATATTATGTCAATTTATTTTATCAAACCAGTATCACTTTATGTCAAATTATTATCAATCAAACCAGTATTTATCCAAAAAGTGACCTCCAGCAGCTGCTTTGAAAAGACCAGTGAGTTGTTGGAAGCTGAAATATTTTTGTTTCATTATTTCCAAGAATGAGTAAAATGTGTAAGTGGTGCTCCAGCAAACTGAAGATACTTATGTAGACCTGGGGCTGCATAAAGTGTGTTGCCAATGACTTCACTGTCAACAATTCACAAAACCATTGGTATTTACCATATAGTTTCTCTGAGACACAGAATATCCCACTAGCTACAATGGCTCTTTTCTTACCCACTATAAATAAGAATTTCTAGCCATCTTCTCAATAAAAGGGGGTAGGGGCAGATGGCTGAAAAGGTTGGTGAACAAAATCTGCATCTGAGGATACAGATATTCAGTTAAAACTTTTGTTGGTTATCATAATGAGTTTATTTAGTGTATGGCATTGTTACATTAGCAAGGAAACTACAATGCTAATGTAGAGTAGTAGTTTGGCTGCCTGTTTACTAGCTCTGTTTATACATGTACCACAGGAGGGTGAACTAGCTCTACATCAAAAAGAAATATGAACATCTGTTTCTGTAATATCATTTTAGGCCCACTCCCTCCACCAAAGCTGCCCTCCAAAAGGCGTTGCAACAGGAAGTTTCACATTTGGTAGGATTATAACCACTGCATGAAATACCAGCTTGTCTCCCCCCTCCCCCGCTTAAAGTGGTACCTATTTATCTACTTGCATAGAACATGCTTTCAAACTGCTAGGTGGGCAGAAGCTGAGGTGAGTGATGAGAGATTACCCTGTCATGCAGTACTAAGGACTCGAATCACTGGAGCAGAGACCATCTCCAGCATCTATTCTAACCCAGCTCTTCAAACATGACAAACTCTCTGACGTGAACTCAAAAGATTCCTTTATTAGGAATGCCGGTAGCCCTGGCAAAAAGTTTATCTTGCAGGCTAACAAGTTCATTCAGCCGGAAGATGAATAGTTACCCACCACACCTATTCATTTCTGCCCCCTGCATTTTATTCCCACAGCTAGGGTAGGGCCTCGCTATGAGTGGTAGTTCTTCCTGCCCCAGGATTGGCCCATGGCTTTCCACTGCTCTCCTCTTCTCTGCCTTCTGCACAGCCATACCTCAGGCACTGGAACCAGCCATTCCTCCTATTCTTCATCAACCACCTCCAGACCTGGGGGCTGTTGACTTTCCATCTGAGGGCTGACTGATGGGCCAGGCACTCTCTCTCTCTCTGCCAGCTCCATTCCCTCTTCCCCCCTGGAGCTCCCAGGTTGCCCTGATGCTGACCCTGATTCCCACACCACCACCTCCTCCTCTGATTTAGCTGTTGGAGGTGCTGGTGGCTGATAGGCCACAACAGCATCATTAATCCACTGAACCACCATGCCTTGTGCATCATAATGAGTCATGCAGTTTTTTCCAAAGTCCTATTAATGTATTTTTCCTCCCTCATACTCTTAGAAGAGAATGTATGTAGTTCATAGTTCAGGTTGAACTATGGTATCCTTGGTGCTATGATGTTATCTACCTGGTGTGATGACCCAGAGTGTAACACAAATGTAACAAAGTCCAAGATGTAAATAAATGTCCTTTAATGCCTCCAACTTGGCCCCACTGTTCAATAATACTCAGTTGAAGATAAAACTTATTCAAAAATAGTCTTCAAAAGAAAACAATACAGTCCAAACTTAATGAGCAGATAAAGGTGAAATAAAAAACCAAAACAAACTACAGTGAAGGATATTCCACAATGGACCAGGATAAGTAATTACCAACTTCAAGGAGATAACAAGGCATAATCTTTTGGAAGGATGCCAACCAAGATAATTTCAGCCCAAAACAAAACACGCTTTGCTTCTGGCAATGCTATGTTTTAACCATCTCTCTTATATACTATTCTCCCCAGCTGCAACCAATGAGGGGAATTATGGCTGCTTCCTCTCTAGTAAGGCAAGTTGTTTCCTTCTCTGTTCCTCCCTGCATGTCCTAGGGTGAAGAGGGGATGGGCCTGGTTCTTCCTCTGACTGCCCAGCCAGCCTTTGCCTTTCCTCAATCTCCTCCACAACCTCCAGAACCACACCTCTACTCCCTGTCAGTTGTTCCTCCTCTCCCTCAGAGTCTGACTCTAACAAGGGCATGACACCTGGGTAATGAAATTTCTGTAAGCAAAACAAACAGCATCCAAGAATCCATCTTCCCCCTGGCTAATACCCTTTGGAAGAATAAAAGTAAATATTGGTTTTTCTGTAAATGAATCATGCAAATTAGAGAATTTGAGGGTATGCAATGCTTTCAAAAACCCAAAGTCATAACAATAGGAGCAATAATTTCCAAAATATGCCATGCATTTCTCTTTAATTCTGTTGATTCTGTGCTCACAGTTGCCCACACACACACATGCATGGAAACAGAGTAAAGGAAAGTAAGGAAAAACTTCAGGTGGAGATAATGAAATTTATCATTTCTTTTTTCTCTGCAAATCCAGCCTAGACAGTCTATATTTTATATGTGTTTTGGACAGAACTCTGAATTTATAAATGCATCTCTGGCAGTTATTTTTAATTTGACTGCCAAATTAAACTTTTTTCTAAAGTTAGTATACTACAGTCCTGTTTTGCTGCAAGATTTCTTTGGAAGTTTTATTCCCTTTTGTTTGTTATTTTTTCACCACTTGTTAGGCAAAGAATAAAAGCAAACAACATGCTATTGAATAGAACTTTAAATATTTTAGTGGCCTTGCTCCTCTGCTGTTAAGAATAAATAAGCAAAGCACAAGATGATTGCTTGCAACATTTTATCTTCATGCCATTAAAATGAAGGGAAGAGAACACAGGTTTTCATATAATGCTTCTGTGCTAATTTAGATAAAAAGATGAACATTTAAAGAATTTAGCATTATTTAAATAGAAATCCAGTATATCTCACTGCAATGTGTAAGTTGCTGAAATGCTGAATTTTGTGGCGATTCTTCATTCTTTCTTGGCATTGATGATGGGCAATTTCATGTTTCCAGTTCTACTTTCTTAAGATTTACAAGAGTTGGACTGAAGGTTAGCTCTTCAAACCGATAATGTATTTTAACAATCTTTCATTTTGAAAAAAAAAAAGGAAGAAGACACACAGCCAGCATACTTCTGTTAATCATATGACAAAATGCAATTTAAAATATAATATCCTTGTCAGCATCTCCCTCTCTCTTTTCTTCCCCTATAACATCAGAACAATAGATTCTGGGAAGTGTTGCTTCATATACAAGCACAAAGTAGAGAGCACATCTAGGAAAACATAAATAGTCATGCCATTTCTCAGTATGACAGGAACATCTTTTTGTGTGTGTTTCCTTGTGCTTGCATGCATGTTTTATAGTTTACTTCTTTGTTACAAAGAATGCAGACCTTTGAGAAAGATGGTTTGTTGACTATAATTGTTTTTGTGACTCAGTTTGCCAAGCTCCAAACTTATGCAAAAGACTTTTTGTTCAATAAAGTTGTATAATTCTTTCCTCTCCCACATAAGGGTAAAATCTGTTCCAGTTGTGAGCATTTCTATTGTCCATAGCAGAACTGCTATAAGTAAAAACTGTTGCATCCTTAGTTGAATGTTTTTATTCAGCTAGTCAGGAAAAAATAATTCATCATTTATCTGTTCAGTTAAAATTTACAGTGCTCAGTGAAATAACAAATAAAGGATTGCAATAGTGGTGAATATCTGTAGCTTGGGTGTAGGATCATTCTCTGAGCTTGTGGCTTGATTTCTGAACATTTCAGTGCCAAGCTAGGTAACATCTTCAGCAGAGTTTAGAGGATTTCAATGTCAGTGTTCTTCTGCTTATAAGGGCTTCAGGTGTGGGTGTGTCAAGTGAAGTTCAGATATGAGTCATCAGTGAGTCTTGTGATGGGTCTTGTGATAAGAAGATTACATCAAATCAGGGTCATCAGGAGGTGAACTGCTGGGGGTTTGTTGCAGGGGATAGGTTGATATCTGGTTGACTGTGCAGTTAATTTGGATTCTGAGGAGTTCGTAGGTTGGTTGTCAACATGTCTGTTTATGGAATTGGTTATGGAGTGCCAGCATGGTGGGTGGTAACGTGGCTGATGATTTTTAAGTTGCTCCAATTGAGCTGCTGCTGTTTGGTGTTGGTGTGGGTAGAAATTAAGGATTTGGGATCATGGCATTTGACTGCCAGCCAGTGTTTGTGGATCCTGTTTTTTAACTGATGTTATATTTGACCCATGTTGAATTGGTTGCATGCAAACCAAAAAGGTGCTCTACTAAAGAATCTTAAGCAACTCCAAAATTTGGTGATGGTGTTGTATCTATAAAAAGAAGAAGCTTGGAATGACTGTATTCTTTGTTAATTGTAACTATAGTAGTGGTTTCATCACGACAGCATAAAATGAGGTATTGAACAAAGAACCATCCTTTGAAACAGAGAAATGGCTGTCTTTTTGTTCAGTTGTCCAAAGAGCTGTTTTTCTGCAGGGACTTTAATATGAGATACAACAACTTTGATGTTAACCACAAAGAAATTTAAGCCATATATTAGTTTCTGAATCTTTAGAATCTCTTGCATATTTCTTTGCAATATAGGGATAAAATATTTGTCTATCTTACAGGGATTTTATGAGTTTACTGAAATAATGCATGCAGAATTTTGTGATCACAAGTTTTATCCTTAGGATTTGAAGGTCTTTGTAACTGGGAGATGAGGAACAAATATCTAGCTCACAGCTGCATCATAGAATTTAAGGACACTGGGTTTAACCTTTTTTGGGTGGGAATTGCCTTTGACTGCCTAAATAAATGGAACTTTCAGAAGTTCTTTACTATTGCCTTTTTCCTAGTGACTTGTTCAGTGTCACCCAGCTGACTTTATGCCTGAAGTGGGACAAGGATTCTTGATCTCCTGGTTTCTAATGTGATACCTTAACCAAAACACCAAACTTGCTCTATAACAAGAATTAGAAGTTTGGAAAGAAATAGAAGTTTGCCAGTATGATAAGTACAGGAATACTAAGAATGACAACAATATACTTTTATGAAGAGAGGGAAAGGAAGTAGGTTGAGGGATGGGATTGTTTGGCTAATGACATGGTCTCTGTGAATTCCAGAACTACAACCATATAAATATATATATTCATGCATATAGCATCCCATAATCTACATAGGTCAGCCTTGGATGGATGTTTATATGCGATTCAAAGGAATGGTTGGAAGAGAGAAAAGCTGATGATGTGAAAAAGCCCAATTCTATGTTGTCATCTGAATTACAAGAGCAAAATGGAACCATTATTAAAGCTGTTAAAGGCCCTGTCACACTGGCCGACAGATGCAAAACGTTTGTAAAAAGGACACAGCGGATGAGAAAAATGTTCCATCCATTAATATCCACTCTCAAACGTGCCCTGAATTTGCATAACCAGAGCGGACAACACGGAAAGGAACGGACGGGGGGAAGACGTAGGGCAGATGGAAAGCGGATGCTCCACGGAAGCCTAACGGATGGAAGTGGATGGGAACGGATGGCACATCCACAGGGCTTCTGGGAGAGCACAGCGAAGCAGACGCGGAATAGAAAGAGAGGATGCAGAGTGGATGACGAGTGGATGAAGTGGATGCACAGCGGATGCCGAGCGGATGAAGCAGATGCAGAGAGGAAGCCGAGCGGAAGCCGAGCGGAAGCCGAGCGGAAGCCGAGCGGATGCCTAGCGGATGCCTAGCGTTCAATGCGCATGCAGGGAGGATGCATTGCGTCAGCCCCACGGATATAAAGGGAAGCAGCTCCCTAGCAGGTCAACATTCAGAAGAAAGACCTGCTTCCAGACACAGCTCTCAAGCCTGCATGCAAGCCTGACTGCCAGCCTGCTTGCCAGCCTGCCAGCCTGCCTGCCTGCCAGCCTGCCTGCCAGCCAGCAACCCCACAACCATGGGGAAGAAGAGAAAGCCTCAGCCATCTGCTGCCAGCCCTGGCAAGAGGGACAGGGCCACCCTCCCACCCCCTGGCCTTCACTCTGCTTCTGCTGCGGTTTCTGCAGCATGGGCTCGCTCTTCTGGGGCTGGGGCTTCTGCTGTTTCTGCTTCAGGAGGAGCTGATGATGATGCTTATGGCGGTGGTGCTTCTGCTGGTGCTTATTCTGCTGATGCTGCTTCTGGCGGTGGTGCTTCTGCTGGTGCTTACTCTGCTGGCACTGCTCCTGGTGCTCGTGCTTCAGCTGGTGCTTACTCTGCTGGCACTGCTTCTGGTGCTGGTGCTTCTGCTGGTGCTTACTCTGCTGGCGCTGCTCCTCGTCCTGCTGGTCCTGTTGGTGCTCCTGGTCCTGCTGGTGCTCCTGGTCCTGTTGGTGCTCCTGGTCCTACTCGTGCTCCTGGTCCTGCTCATGCTCCTGATCCTGCTGGTCCTGCTGGCACTGCTGGTGCTTACTCTGCTGCTGGTGAGGATGATCCTGGTCCTGCTGGTGCTGGTGCTGGTGCTGCCACTGCTGGTGGTGTGGAGGAGCAGCCCCTACAACCTCGAAGTCCCTCTGATGAGGGCCCATGTGGTCCTGCCAAAGGGAGGAAGAGGCATAAGCGAGAACAGGAGAGGAGGCAATACAACATCGAAGAGGAACATGAGGATGAGGTGCTGGAGTGGCTGAGAGAGAATGAGTATCTATGGCGGAAGGGACATAGGCTCTATAGGGACACCAAAAGGAAGCAGGCTGCTTGGAGAGAGAAGGCGGAGAGCCTGGGGTACACTTCGGAGGTGCTCCTTGGCTGGTGGAAGCACATGCACACCTGGTACGGGAAGTTGCACCTCAAGAAATCTGGCCAGGCCATGGTCAAGCTGACGGACAGAGAGAAATATGTCATGGCCAAGTGCAGCTTCCTGTAGGGTGAGATCCGCCACCGAGGAGCAGCCCCTCTCACAACCCTCTCTCTCAGGCAGCCTGCTGAGACCCAGTCCTCTCCTGGCAGAGAGTCAGCTCCTGTCTCCAGGCAGGTATCTGTGGAGCGTGCCATGACGGAGACCCTCCCTGACAGCTGTACTACCTGTGGCAGAGTGTGTGGAGGATCCCCTGATGCAGTGGGAGCAAGGACCGGGCACTTCCACCACAGCCCTACCCGCATCCACCCCCAGCTCCACTTCCACAGAAAGGCACAGAGCCAGACAGGAGGGGCAGAGCCACACTGTCCTGCTGGAGATAAGAGACACCATCAGGAGCAGCGTAGATCTCCTCTCTCAGCTGGTCCACACCGACTCCTCATCCTCCAACCACAAGCTCTTCCTTACCTATGTGAAACAGACCCTCATGGACATGGCGGAACCCCACTACCAGGTGGTGAAGGACAGGATCACCGATCTGCTTCACAACCCTCCAGACCAAGCTGAATCTGCTCCCACCCAGTCCAGGTCTGCTCCTCCACCCCAGGTGATGTCACTCCCATTCCAAGGCTTTCCACAGGCCCTCACCTACCAAGGCTACGGCTACCAGGAGGTCCAGCAGCACAGGCAGCAGCCCTTCCTAGTCCAGGCACAGGTTCATCGGATGCCACCATTGCCACCGGTTCCACTGATGCCACCAATGCCACCCACGCCACAGATGCCACCCACGCCAGTCCTCACCCAGCTGCAGACCAGACAGCCCCACTACACTGCTTCTTCCTCCACCCCACTGCCAAGCCCGGCCTCAGTACATCTGTCATCAGTACTGGGGCTGACACCCCATGTCCTGGAGGAAGGGGTCTCAACATCACGGGGCTGAGCCAGCTGTCTGAGAGCTTCCTCAACACACTGTCACCTGTTGTCCTCTCGGGGCCAGGCACCCCAGTGGCGCTTCAGACCAGCAATCCAGCAGCAGCCACCTCCACAGCACCTGGACCCTTCATCCCTGAGACTGGGCACACCTCCGAGTGACCAAGAGGAGTGCCAGAGACTGGGTGGCTACCTGTTGACTTTATTTGGACACTTGACTTGGGTCATTTTTCTTTTACAGCTTGTGATTAATAAAGATTATCTTTGCTTCACACACATGCTTCATTTATTTTTTTCAATAAAGTCTTGGAGGAAACTTTTAGAAATGGTTTAAGCCTTTGCATACTTGTGGGATGGGTTAAGATAGCAGTGGGATGGGCAGGGATACCTTTTGGATGGGTAATAGCTGAGGGATGGGCAGGGATACCTGTGGGATGGGCAGGGATACCTTTGGGATGGGTAATAGCTGTGGGATAGATAAACCTCCAGTGCAAGCATAGTGGGACTGTATGGTCCACCCTCCCAGCTGCCACATGTGTGGCCCTTCATTATCAATAACAATGTAAGCATTCATCCACACATTTGAACATAAACACAACTCTTTATTAAATGCCCTGTTCATTGTAGGCCCACCCAACTTACATGGCCCAATCTCATCCGTGTGATGAGGCAGGCTGAAGGAAATATCCATTAATCATCTATCATTCTGTCTTGCCACTCCACTGCTCCAGCTGGGGAGTTGCACCAGTGTTTCAGGAGGTTGCGCTGCTTCTTCCCTTCACGTGAGGCTCTGTTGGGGCCTTGCACATCCTCAGTGTCTATCAGGTTTAGCCTTTGCCTCCATTCCCCAGGCTCCATGTCCCCATTGCCTTGTTGGAGGTCCATGAGCCTGTTCTGCAACACTGGATAGCGGGTGTGCATAAGATTGTGCAGGATGCAGCAAGCTTCCACAATCTTCCTCACGGTCTCTGGGCGATGCTGCATGGTGCTGACAAGTACCTGGAACCTGTTGGCCAGGATGCCAAAGGCATTCTCCACCACCCACCTTGCCCTGGACAGCCTGTAGTTGAAGATCCTCTCTTCACGGGTGAGGAGTCTGGAAGTGTATGGCTTCATGAGGTAGGTTCTGAGGGAGAAGGCATCATCACCCACGATGAAGTAGGGCACATCTTGCGCGTCGTTGGGCAGGGGGTCTGGATCTGGGAAGCCCATGATGAGGTTGCGTTCCAGCCCCTCCTTGAGGTCACTGGCATTGTATACCTGGGCATCTGAAGCTGACGCGTTGCCTGAAGCATCGATGTACATGAACTTGTAGTCAGCATCGACCATGGCAAAGAGGATGATGCTGAAGAAGCCCTTGGAGTTGAAATAAGTGGAGCTCGACTTGGCTGGAGCTTTGCAGGCCACGTGCTTGCCATCTATGGCTCCAACGGTGTTGGGGAAGTTCTACTTCTGATACCACTGCTCCGCAACTTTCTTCCAGCCTTCTTCAGTGGAGGGGCACTGGTTGAGCTCCTCCAGATATTCTTCGATGATGGCCTGCACCACTTCTCTGAACCACAATGCTGATGGTGTTGTGTGGCACCCTCCAGGTCATACTGCATGCTCCTGTAAGTGGTCCCTGAGGCCAGGTGGCACAGAGTGAGTGCCACCTTGAGCCCCGGGTCCAGGCTGGGCCAGAAGTTGGTGCTCTCCTTGGTCAACCTGGGTCTCAGCCGCTCCACAACTTCGTCAAACATGGCTGGAGCCATCCTCATGAAGTTCTGGAATGCACGAGGGTCTTTGTTCCTCATCTCCACCATCAGCTTGTTGTACAGTCCATACTCTGCTCTTCTCCCGATCCATCTTCGGACCCAGACGCTTTTTGGCCACCTCCTTTTCTTCCCGTATAACAGTTGAAAGAGCCTGTAGATAGCTTCGCACTGTTGCAGAATGATGGTGGCTGCAGAAAGGACTTTGTTACAATCTACGGTGGATATGACTGGATGGTGTGGAAGAGCAAGAGCCAGATGAAGGCTGCAGAGGTCTGCACAGCAGGGCTGCTGGACTGAAAGTGAGATCCAGGTGAGTTGCTCCCCCTTTTTAAAGGCAATATAGGTTTTCCCCTATGTGTCCTTTTGCATCCTCTAGGCATCCTCTAGACCTCCTTAATATCCGAGATAGGTCCCCTATACAAACGTTTTTTCCATTTTAATGCTTTTTATGCGAGCTGCATCCGCTTTCATCCTTTCTCCATCCATGCTACTAACGCTGCGCGTCTGTTCCGTGTCCATTTTGCTTCCTCCCTGTGTCCGCTCTCTGCTGGAGCAGATTTGAGTTGTGCGGATGCGCAGCGGATGCCTAGCGGATGTAGCAGACGCGTAATGGATGACGACGGATGCAGAACGGATGTTCACCGGATGTATTGCGGATGCAGAACGGACACATTGGATACATTTTCCGCTCAAAAAGTTTTGAGCAGCTCAAAACTTTTTGATCAGATGGAACCTCAGTTGACGGATGCTGGATGGATAGAGAGGAAGAAAAACGGAAGCAGTGAGTACAGAACGGATGCATCGCGTTAACCAACTGATGGCAAGTGTTTCTCTCCATTTTACATCCTCTTTCCATCCGTTGGTGCAGTGTGACATGGGGTTAAAGTAGAACGTGTATGTGTGTGCGTGTGCAGATGGTTGTATTCTTAATCCAGTCTTTTGTAAGCCATATGAATGTTTTAAACCTTTTACTATATTTTCTAATACTCTTTAAGAAAATATCAGCTTTCTACCACCTCTTCTCTTTACATCACTGCCAAAAATGTGCCAGAAAAGGATACAGGAGTTCATATTTACTTCACTGTTCACCAAAGTAAATATGACATTAAATGTCAGTCACATGAAGCTTTACAGCAATAATGTATTTTTTTAAAAAAAGAAAACTACAGCTTCCTCTCTATGCCAGCAACACTGTCGTCCTTTACACAGTTCTCATTTTCTCAACAGGATGCCTGCCCTCATTTAACACCATCACAAAACATGTGGAGCTAGGAAAGGAACAATCTCAAAGATAGGAAGTTCCACAAGCAATCCCACAATGAACCCGCAATCCTAAATGGCTCATCAAAGGAACAGTACAAATGCAGCAAAATTGCAGTGTTTTCACTGGCTAAAACCATCCCATTAATTCATTCTATCAACCCTCTTGGTAATGGTATTAGTTCCAATTACACAGCAAGGGGATTTAAGGAATTTTCATGGAAATAGATTTGATTGGAAAAACAGAGGAAGAGAAAAGAGTTCAATCACATATCTCAGGCAACTTGAGGCTGAAATATTTGAAATCATAATACAACCTTATTCCTTGAAGCGAGTTCTAACTGTCATCACAATAACTATGAACAAGTTTAGTGACTTTTCACTCCCTCTAAAGTTACAAATGTTAATCTCTCCATATATCTTCACCTATTGAAAACCAATAAAGTATACATTCGGTCCTAGGGTCGACAGAAAGTCTGCAAAGGATTACTTGAGATAACAATGAATCTTGTTTTAACCTTGATCAAATATACCAACTTTATATTCTTCCTTTTACTTCTAATAGTTTCATCATTAATTCATTCAAATATTGTCATAGGATTTCTCTTCATTTCTTCTTTGTCCCAGTGCACAGAGTTCTTCAAGAATTTAATAAGCCTCTTTTGTAAAGCCCATGTCACACTGAACCAATGGATGCAAAGAGGATGTAAAACGGACAAAAAAGCTTGCCATCCGTTGGAAAACGCGATGTACTCACTGCCTCCATTTTGCTTCCTCTCTATCTGTCCAGCATCCGTTTATTGACATTTCATCCACTTCGAAAGTTTTGGGCTGCCCAGAACTTTTGCGCGGAAAATGTATCTAGTTTGTCCATTCTGCATCTGCTAGGCATCCGCTACGCATCCGCTACGCATCCGTTACGCATCCGCTATATCCGCTAGGCATCCGCTACACATCTGCGCAACTCCATCCGCCCGGAGTTAGGGAGGAAGCGGAACGGACGCAGAATGGATGCAGAACGGATACAGAATGGATGCAGCATGGAAACAAAGCGTTTAAAATGGAAAAAACGTTCGCAGAGGGGACCTATGTCGGATATTAAGGATGTCTAGAGGATGCCTAGAGGATGCCTAGAGGATGCCTAGCGGAAAACCTATATTTCCTATAAAAAGGGGGAGCAACTCATCTGCATCTCACTTTCAGAAGAGCAGCCCAGCTGTGCAGACCTCTGCAGCCTTCATCTGGCTCTTCCTCTTCCACAGCATCCAGTCATGTCCACCATGGATTGTAACAAAGTCCTTTCTGCAGCCACCATCATTCTGCAACAGTGCAAAGCCATCTGCAGGCTCTGTGAACTCTACTGCGAGAAGAAAAAGAGGCAGCCAAAAAGAGTCTGGGTCCGAAGATGGTTCGCCAGAAGAGCAGAGGACGGACTGGACAACAAGCTGATGGTGCAGCTCAGGAACGAAGACACTTGGGCGTTCCAGAACTTCATGAGGATGCCTCCAGCCATGTTTGACGAAGTTGTGCAGCGGCTGACACCCAGGTTGACCAAGGTAAACACCAGCTTCCGGCCCAGCCTGGAACCTGGGCTCAAGGTGGCACTCACTCTGCGCCACCTGGCCTCAGGGACCACCTACAGCAGCATGCAGTACGGCTGGAGGGTGCCATCCAACACCATCAGCATTGTGGTCAGAGAAGTGGTGCAGGCCATCATCGAAGAATACAAGGAGGAGCTCCTCCAGTACCCCTCCACTGAAGAAGGATGGAAGAAAGTTGCAGAGCAGTGGTATCAGAAGTGGAACTTCCCACACACGGTTGGAGCCATAGATGACAAGCACGTGGCCTGCAAATCTCCAGCCAAGTCAGGGTCCACTTATTTCAACTCCAAGGGCTTCTTCACCATCATCCTCTTCACCATGGTTGATGCTGACTACAAGTTCATGTACATCGATGCTTCAGGCAACGGCTCATCTTCAGATGCCCAGGTATACAATGCCAGTCACCTCAAGGAGGAGCTGGAATGCAACCTCATCGTGGGCTTCCCAGATCCAGACCCCCTGCCCAACGACACACAAGATGTGCCCTACTTCATTGTGGGTGATGACGCCTTCTCCCTGACAACCTACCTCATGAAGCCCTACACCTCCGGACTCCTCACCTGTGAAGAGAGGATCTTCAACTACAGGCTGTCCAGGGCAAGGCGGGTGGTGGAGAATGCCTTTGGCATCCTGGCCAACAGGTTCCAGGTACTTCTCACCACCATGCAGCATTGCCCAGAGACCATGAGGAGGATCATGGAAGCTTGCTGCATCCTGCACAATCTCACGCGCACCCGCTACCCAGTCTTGCAGAACAGGCTTGTGGACCTCCAACAAGGCAATGGGGACATGGAGCCTGTGGAATGGAGGCAAGGGCAAAACCTGATAGACACTGAGGATGTGCAAGGCCCCAACAGAGCCTCACATGAAGCGAAGAAGCAGCGCAACCTCCTGAGACACTGGTGCAACTCCCCAGCTGGAGCAGAGGAGTGGCAAGATAGGATGATAGATGATTAATGGGTGCTTCCTTCAGTCTGTCTCATCACATGGATTAGATTGGGCCATGTATGTTTGGTTGGCCTACAATGAACAGGGCGTTTAATAAAGAGTTGTGTTTATGTTGACATGTGTGTATAATTATTACATTATTATTGATAATAAAGGGCCATAGGTGTGGCACCTGGGAGGGTGGACCATACAGTCCCACTATGCTTGCACTGGAGGTTTGTCAATCCCACTGCTATCCTAACCCATCCCACAGCTATTACCCATTCCACAGGTATCCTAACCCATCCCAAAGCTATCCTTACCCATCCCACAAGCATGCAAAGGCTTAAACCATTTCTAAAAGTTTCCAGCAAGACTTTATTAAAAAAAAAAGAAATGAAGCAAGTGTGTGAATCAAAAATAGACTTTATTAACAACAAGCTATAAAACAAAAATGAGTCTCTGGCACTCCTCTTCGTCGCTCAGTCTCGGGGTGAAGGGTCCAGGTGCTGTGGAGGTGGCTGGTGCTGGAGTGCTTTTCATCAGCTCCTATAGAAGCATAAGCAGCAGAAGCCCCAGCCCCAGAAGAGCGAGCCCATGCTGCAGAAGCCCCAGCAGAACCAGAGTGAGGGCCAGGGGCCGGGATGGTAGCCCTATCCCTCTTGCAAGGGCTGGCAGCAGATGGCTGAGGCTTGCTGTGCTTCCGCATGGTTGTGGGGTTGCTGGCTGGTAGGGAGGCTGGCAGGAACCAAGGCTGGCAGCAAGGCTGGCAGGGAGGCTGGCACCAAGGCTGGCAGGAAGGCTGGCAGGCAGGCAGGCACCAAGGCTAGCTGGCAGGCAGACAGCAAGGCTGGCAGGAAGGCTGGCGGGAAGGCAGGCACCAAGGCTGGCAGGAAGGCTGGCACCAAGTCAGGCACCAAGGCTGGCAGCAAGGCTTGCATGCAGGCAGGCACCAAGGCTGGCAGGCAGACATAAACCAAGGC
The DNA here is from genome assembly GCA_015471245.1 of Laticauda colubrina. NCBI lineage: Eukaryota > Metazoa > Chordata > Lepidosauria > Squamata > Elapidae > Laticauda > Laticauda colubrina. The sequence continues at coordinate 26,911,411 of BLBF01000011.1, read as the reverse complement.
TGGCAGGAAGGCAGGCAGCAAGGCTGGCAGGCAGACCAGCTGGCAGCAAGGCTTGCAGGCAGGCTGGCAGCAAGGCTGGCACCAAGGCTGGCACCAAGGCTTGCAGGCAGACATGCAGGCAGGGCAGGCAAGGCAGCCAATCCATTCAGCAGCAGGTCTTTCCTCTGAATGGCGACCTGCTTCTGAGCTGCTTCCGTTATGTCCGTGGGGCTGACGCAATGCATCCCCCCCGCATGCGCAATTAACGCCAGACATCCGTTCTACTTCCGCTGTGCATCCGCTAGGCGTCCGCTCTGCATCCGCTGTGTCCGTTCCGCATCCGCTTTGCTGAGGTCCCCCGGAAGCCTAGCGGATGCGCCATCCGCTCTCATCCACTTCCATCCGCTAGGCTTCCGTTCCACATTCGCTTTGCATCCGCCCTGCGTCCTCCCCGCGTCCATGTTATCCGCTCCGGTTATGCAAATTTTTGCCCCTTTTGAGAGCGGATAACAACAGATGGAACATTTTGCTCATCCATTTTGTCCTTTTTGCATCCGTTGGGCAGTGTGACATGGGCTTAAATTCTGTCGGATGACGTTATCAAGCTCATTTTCTTGCTTTGTCATTTGTGTTTCCCTTTTAAACCCTCAGCCTAATTTGTTTTATTTGTTTGTATATTTAGTGAAACAATGTTTGTTAAGTCATTCTCTTGGTCTATCAGTGAAAATCCACTTTCGATACCATCTCTATCTGACTAGAAGAGGTGCTATTCAACCGGTTTGTACCTATTTGGGCGAACCAGTAGCAGTTATTTGGTATGGGTTGCTGAACCAGTGAAAATCCCTGGCTGGCCATGCCCCCAACCCGGTCACCCAGTCGCTCACGATCGCTCTCCTAGCTTTCTGTTCCCACGTCCTCTTTCTCCCTGGGGAAAAGGAAGAAAGGCAGGGATGCTGCAAGTATCATTTTCCCCATGTGAATTAAAGTGTCTGGAGTGAGAAGGAGTGTGGTCTGACAGAGGGGGTGGGGGTGAATTGAGCCTTGGAGCACTTTTGCAGCATTAAAGAAATGCATTTTGGAAGCAGGTCTTTTAAAAACTTCTCCAAGGATTCCCCATGGACGCTGCAAGTATCGCTTTCCCCTTGTGAGTTAAAGAGCTGGAGTGAGAAGGAGTGGGGTCTGACAGAGGGGGTGGGGGAATCCACTCCAGCCTTGGAGAAATTTAAAGGAGCTGCTTCCAAAATGCTGGTCTGTTAAGTGCTGTGTGTGTGTGTTTGTGTGTGTGTGTGTATGAGAAAGAAAGAAAGAAAGAAAGAAAGAAAGAAAGAAAGAAAGAAAGA
>BLBF01000011.1:26891327-26910082 GCA_015471245.1 Laticauda colubrina | reverse complement strand
AAAGAAAGAAAGAAAGAAAGAAAGAAAGAAAGAAAGAAAGAAAGAAAACAAAATAGGAAGAGAGAGAGAGATAAAACTCTGTGCTATTATTTTTAATTGTTCCATTATTTATCATGTGTTAATATTTTACACTGTCCCTATACCTAGAGTATTTTTCTGCCTTTCTTTTGTCCAGTGCTACCACATATTTTTCAGGGTTTACATGGATTCAATGTCAATAGTCCAGAGCATAAAATACATATGTGTTTAACAAGAGTTGAAAGGGACCTTGGAGGTCTTCTAGTCCAACCCCCAGCTCAGGCAAGAAAACTGAGGATGCCAAACTCTGAATAGAAATCCTGGGAAAGGTGTCAGAATAACACTTGAAAGGGACCTTGGGGGGAACCCTGTACCATTTCAGAGAAATGGCTGTCCAGTCTTTTCTTAAAAACTTCCAGTGATTGAGCATCCAGAACTTCTGGAGACAGGCAGTTCCACTGGTTAATTGTTTTCACTGTCGGGAAGTTTCTCCTTAGTTTTAGGTTGCTTCTCTCTGTTCAGTTTCCATCCATTGCTTCTTGTTTGCATTCTGCTTCTTTGTATAATACATTGTCCCCTTTTCTTTGTGGCAGCCCCTTAAAAGCCTGTTGCCTGTCACACTCTTGAGTAAAGCATGTGAGCCATTTCCTCCTTTTCGGTGATCCATGAAAGTCCATCTATTGTATGCAGATAATAAAGTCAAAAAAAGCTGAACAACATTTTTACAGAACTATAGATATGTTGAGGCTGGGTGTGATAAGGAATGGCTGGGAAGGGAGGGGCCAGGTGAGGCACCCCTTGATGTGAGTGACATTGAGTTGGCCATGCCCACCCAGTCACAGACCACGAAACACTCCCACCCAGTCACATGACCACAAGCCACACCCACCAAATAAGCCACGCCCACAGAACTGGTAGTAAAAAAAATTAAATTCCACCACTGCTTTCCAGGTAATATTTGTTCTATATCTGTTAAGTAGGTAGAAACATGCATCATTACTTTCTTCAAAAGTCTCATTTTCCTTGTTGGAAAGTTTTGCAACATGCAACACCTTACAGGCTTGTAAATATTTCTTCTCCCTAAAAAAATTTAGTCTCCTGTATTTATTTAGCATATGGCATATCATATAAGAACTAGCAATATATACTAACATTTGATGTAGATTAGTAAAACTGTAGTAAATAAATAAAATTTAGAAAAGCAGTAAAAGTAATTCCCTCTAGTGCTCAGTTTTTGAGGTGATAAAATTGCTTATTTTTGTTTTGAGCATTAGAAATATGTTCATCATTTATGCCGTGTAAAAATCCTCCACCTCTGCTGTTCTCTTGCATTATAGAACTTAACTTATCGTAACTACAATGTGAGTCAGTTTCTTATTAAATGGAAAAGATCTTGCTTAATGTTGAAAGGAATGTTTAGGGATTGTAGTTTTTTTCTTTCCTGCAGAGCAGCCCTACAGTCTAAAAAAGTGACTTCTTTTTGAGCATCTTTATTTATTTTTAAAACTGTTTCAACATCTGTTGCATGTTTATCATCAGTTAGATTTTTCAAGTGAGTTATGTGTTTTAAAAACACTAAAGCTTTTAACCTTGCCATTTTCTGATCCAGACAATCAGGTATTTGCTTCATCTCCAAAATGTTTTATATTCTACCTCATCCATTGCAGTTTCTATAGGCATGAATTCGTGTATTCTAAAAGACAGTAAATCTGTAAGCAAGAGCTTTAAAAGCAATGAGCAGCCTGACATAACTTTCTTTCTAAGTGATTAGGTTTTGGGGTTTTGTCTTTGTGGGTCAGGTAAAAGTACCAGCTTTCTGAGAAGCTGTTCCCTTTCAGAGGAAGATGATTTCTGCTATCTCTGTTCTTTCCACTTTGAACCCATAAGTCATCACCAGAGGACAGATAATTTAAATGAAGAAAGACGAAAAGAGTGTTCCGCTTACCCATGAAGCAAGAAAGCAGTTGGAAAGATAAAAAAATATAGCCCATTAACCTGATGATGGAGGATTCTGATTATAAATCAGAACATTACCAAACCAAACTGGAAGTTTCATTACATAGATCTGGGTAATTGAGGGGCTTTTGAATGGAACAGAACCCTTGCTTTTACTTTTACCATAGCTCTCCAGAATGAAATGAAAAAGACAGCAAGGCAGATTAAGCGTGGAAGGTTTACTCGCCATGCTTCTCTTTATCTCATATAACAAAAAGTTTAATTTTTCAAGCAGCATGCCCAAGAGCTGGAAAATGGCAATTGCATTCATTTTGTTGCATTTTAACATTATTTTTATATTTTGCCTTCGGCTTTCTGTCAACTGTTCATTTAGAAAATCCTCCTCTGAATAATTTTGTTTCTTTGTACAATGCACTTGTGATCTTCAAAGAGGATTAACTATTCTTTGGGCTTTGTTGAGTCAATCCAAAATATTAAGCCAGACCTGCTAAGAGAATAAGTAGTCTTAGTTGTACATTTCTTAAGATAAGGCTTCAAACATCTGTATTACACTAGATATACTGAATTGAACTTTTTTAAAAAATCTGATATTTAGCTATGGACATAATCTGTAGTCCAAACATTGGGCAATATGTTTGAGGAAGACATTGTATTTGGAAGAATGATGTCTGAATTATGCTCTGTTACCACTGGGACTTAGTGAATTTATGAAAATGTAAACTCTTTGCCAGAAAAACATTGTAATAAGCAAGTTTCATTAAGAATAAATGAGGATAAATGAAAATACATCTGAATTGGAATAAAGAACACTGTTAAAGTTGTTACTATGTAGCAAATTATTGTGGTTGGTTGCACATTCAGTCAGATATTTAGATTTGACTTGGGATTTTGATCCACCTATTTGATCCACCTATCCTTCCCAATGACCTGGAATAGGCAGATGTTGTTCCTTGATGGTGTTAAAGGTATCATCATAGGAAATAAACCAGCCTTTTGCAATTGACTGGTGGTGATTTAGCAATGCAGGTGGTATTCGAGTGGTGGTCCAGATATTTTGGGGTTGACTTTATGATTATGGATACTATCTTTGATTTCTTTTGCCATAATCATTCTACTTCTATTTTCAGGTCTTTGTAGTTTGTGATTTTCTGTAATTCTTTTTCTTCTATTCTGCTGTCTCCAATTTGTTATTTCTCCCCAGTTTTATTATTTAATGATAAATTTCTTAAAGAAAAAAAGAAAAAGGAACAAAATAAAAGGCACAAAATACTAAAACATTGTAAAATAAATGTTCAATATTTCTAAAATGTTTAAAAAATTATTATTAGCATTATTATTATTAGCCCAAAGACCCAAAACCTGGCAATTACTCCAGAAATTGGAGGTAGGATTAGGAATTGTGAGTCTTGAATGATATGGAAGGAATTCTTTTATTGTACTTATTCTTTTCTAAGAGCAAATACCATCTTTCTTGCCTGAGAATGAATGGAGATTTAAGGAACCTCTGAGGTGTCAGCAGGAACAATCAAATATCAATTGTTAATGTTAATTCTAAGCTAACAATCCTTCGTGTGTGTGTTTGCGCGCGTGTGTGCGTATGTGTGTGCACACATGCATAAATATATACACTGCTCAAAAAAAGAAAGGGAACACTTAAACAACACAGTGTAACTCCAAGTCAATCACACTTCTGTGAAATTAAACTGTCTACTTAGGTAGCAACACTGACTGACAATCAATTTCATATGCTGTTGTGCAAATGGAATAGACAACAGGTGGAAAGCAGAGACAGTTAGCAAGACATCCCCAATAAAGGAGTGGTTCTGCAGATGGTGACCACAGACCCCTTCTCAGTTCCTATGCTTTCTGGCTGATGGTTTGGTCACTTTTGAATGCTAGCAGTACTTTCACTGTAGTGGTAGCATGAGACAGAGTCTACAACCTACACAAGTGGCTCAGGTGGTGCAGCTCATCCAGGATGGCACTTCAATGCGAGCTATAGCAAGAAGGTTTGCTGTGTCTGTCAGCGTAGTGTCCAGAGCATGGAGGTGCTACCAGGAGACAGGCCAGTACATCAGGAGATGTGGAGGAGGCCGTAGGAGGGCAAAAACCCAGCATCAGGACCTCCGCCTTTGTGCAAGGAGGGACAGGAGGAGCACTGCCAGAGCCTGCAAAATGACCTCCAGTGGGCCACAAATGTGTATGTGGCTGCTCAAATGGTCAGAAATAGACTCCATGAGGATGGTATGAGGGCCCGATGTCCACAGGTGGGGGTTGTGCTTGCAGCCCAACACCGTGCAGGATGTTTGGCATTTGTCAGAGAAAACCAAGATTGGCAAATTCGCCTCTGGTGCCCTGTGCTCTTCACAGATAAAGCAGGTTCACACTGAGCACATGTGACAGATGTGACAGGGTGTGGAGATGTCATGGAGAACATTCTGCTGCCTGCAACATCCTCCAGCATGACCGGTTTGGCAGTGAGTCAATAATGGTGTGGGGTGGCATTTCTTTAATATGAAAAAAATTATATTTTTCTAGCAATTTTCTTATTTATTATCTAATTTTACAATATTTGTATCCAATCCACTTTGGAAGAATTCTAGCCAAATATCTCACAGATTGGAACCTCAAAGTTCAGTAACTTCAGTTTTCTCCATCTTGTGTTACTATTGTATTTTTGTACTGTGTTAGGCCTGTAACAGTTCATTCTTCTCTAAAAAGTACATTAAATATTTGTTTTGATTGTTTTCTTTTTTTGTTTGCAAGCTCATGTACATTTATTTTGTGATGAAGGTGGCGGGTCATTATCTGAATATATGGGTTGGTTTCCCAATATTTTGTTACCAGGTTTTGTGATTTTCAATTATTTCCTAGGGTGATATATATTCAACTAACAATTTCATTAATGAAGCAATTAAAAATGAATTTTAAATTTTATGACAATTGTAAATTTTATATTTACCGATATTTCATTTTCCATCCACAACATATCCTTTTTCCTTTTATGTGGTCTTTTATTTTATTTTAAGATGTCAAAATAAACCATTGTTTTAATAACCCCAGTGCATCCATGGTATTTAATTATATATGTCAGGCTTTTAGTTGTATATTTTATATTGTGTTTCTAAAACTTATTTATTAACCAACTTGAGTACCCATATTTTGATGGAATATGGGATACAAATGCAATGATATTTAGAATTACTTTTTATCTCAATCTGGATAATCCATGTCCTTGATGAAATGAACTACAGTCCACTAAAGAATATGCCATTATGATTGTTAAGGCCCAGTCTCACTGCGCTTATGGATGCAAAGAGGATGTAGAACATTAAAAAAAGCTTGTGATCTGTTGGAAAACGCAATGCATCCGTTGTGTACTCACTGCACACGTGTTTCATATGCTCTATCCGTCAAGCATCCATCCACTGCGATTTCATCCACGCAAAAAGTTTTCAGCTGCACAAAACTTTTTGAACAGATGAACTTTCAACCGCGTACAATGTACATCTGCGACATATGTGGGCAACAAACATTCTATGTCCATTATCATCTTTTAAACATCTGCTGTATCCTCTCTGCATCCTCTGGCAATCCCCTCAACTCACATCCACTGCAGCTGAAAACAGAAAGAGGGAGGAAACAAAAGATACACAGAACGTCTACACAGCGTAAAGCCCATGTCACACTGAACCAACGGATGCAAAGAGGATGTAAAACGGACAAAAAAGCTTGCCATCCATTGGAAAACATGATGCATCCATTGTGTACTCACTGCGTACGTCTTTCATATGCTCTATCCGTAAAACATCCGCCTATTGCTATTTCATCCACTCAAAAAGTTTTGAGCTGCACAAAACTTTTTGAGTGGATGAACTTTCTGCCATGTATGATCTACATCCACGACAAATAAGGGCAACAAATGTTCTACGTCTGTTGTCATCTGTTACACGTCTGATGTATCCTCTTGGCATCCTCTGGACATCTGCGCAACTCACATCTGCTACAGCGGAAAGCGGAAAGAGGGAGGAAGCAAAAGGTACGTGGAACGTCCACACAGCATTAGTAGCACGGACATAGAAAGGATGTAAGCAGATGCATCTCATATATAAAGCATTAAAATGGACAAAACGTTTGTATATGGGACGTATCTCGGATATTTAGGATGTCTGGAGGATGTCTAGAGTATGTGGAAGGACACTGAGCAGAAAACTGACATTTCCAATAAAAAGGGGGAGGAAATCACCTGGATCTCACTTTCAGTCCAGCAGCCCTGGTGCGCAGACCTCTTTAGCCTTGCTCTTGCTCTTCCACATCATCCATTGATCTCCACCATGGATCATCGCACACCCCTTTTGGTAGCCACCATCATTAAACACCATAACCAAGCCCTCTTCAGATTGTTTCACCTTTTCTACGCAAAGAGAAGGAGACGTCCAAGAACTGTGTGGGTCCGACAATGGATCGGGAGAAGAGCAGAGTTTGGACTGTATGACAAGCTGATGGTAGAGCTGAGGAATGAAGACACTCGTGCATTCCAGCACTTCATGAGGATGCCACCAGGCATGTTTGACAAACTTGTACAGCGTCTGAGACCCAGGTTGACCAAGCCTAGCACCAACTTCCATCCCAGCCTGGACGCTTGACTGAAGGAGGCACTGACTCTGCACCACCTGGCCTCTGGGACCACGTACAGAAACATGCAGTATGCCTGGAGGGTGCCACACAACACGATCAGCATTGTGGTTCAGAGAAGTAGTGCAGGCCATCATCGAAGAATACGTGGAGGAGCTCCTCCAGTGTCCCACCACTGAAGAAGGCTGGAGGAAAGTTGCAGAGCAGTGGTATCAGAGGTGGAACTTTCCCCACACCATTGGAGCCATAGATGGGAAGCACGTGGCCTGCAAAGCTCCAGCCAACTCGGGGTCCAATTATTTCAACTACAAGGGCTTCTTCAGCATCATCCTCTTTGCCATGGTTGATGCTGACTACAAGTTCATGTACATCGATGCTTCAGGCAACGGGTCAGCGTCAGATGCCCAGATATAAAATGCCAGTCACCTCAAGGAGGGGCTGGAAAGCAACCTCATCATGGGTTTCCCAGATCCAGACCCCCTACCCAACGACACACAAGATGTGCTCTACTTCATTGTGGGTGATAACGCCTTCTCCCTCACAACCTACCTCATAAAGCCCTACACCTCCAGACTCCTCACCCGTGAAGAGAGGATCTTCAACTACAGTCTGTCCTGGGCAAGACATGTGGTGGAGAACGCCTTTGGCATCCTGGCCAACAGGTTCCAGGTACTTCTCACCACAATGCAGCATCGCCCACAGACCGTGAGGAGCATCATGGAAGCTTGCTGCATTCTGCACAATCTCATGCGCACCCGCTACCCAGTGTTGCAGAACAGGCTTGTGGACCGTCAACAAGGCAATGGGGACATGGAGCCTGGTGAATGGAGGCAAGGACTAAACCTGATAGACACTGTAGATGTGCAAGGCCCCAACAGAGCTTCATGTGGAGGGAAGAAGCAGTGCAACCTCCTGAAACACTGGTGCAACTCCCCAGCTTGAGCAGTGGAGTGTCAAGACAGGATGGTAGATGCTTAATGGATGCTTCCTTCAGTCTGTCTCATCACACTGATGAGATTGTGCCATGTATGTTGAGTGGCCTTACAATGAATAGGGCATTAATAAAGAGCTTTGTTTATTTTGAAATGTGTTGATCAATGAATAAATTATTATTGATAATAAAGGTCCATATGTGTGGCAGCTGGGAGGGTTGACCATACAGTCCCACTATGCTTGCACTGGAGGTTTATCTATCCCACAACTATCCTTATCCCACAGCTATACTTACCCATCCCAGAGCTATCCTTACCCATCCCACAGCTATCCATCCCACAGCTATCCTTACCAATCCCACAAGCATGCAAAGGCTTAACCCTTTTTTCAAAGTTTTCTCCAACAGTTTATTAAGTAAAAAAAATGAACCAAGTGTGTGAAGCAAAGATACCCTTTATTAATAACAAACTGTATCACTTTATTAAAAAGCAAAATGACCCAAGTAAAGTGTCTTAAGGAAAGATAAAATGAGCAGGTAACAACTCAGTCTCTGGCTCTCTTCTCAGTCACTCTGAGGTGTGCCCATGGTCTCAGATGTTAATGGGCCAGGAACTGTGGAGGTGGCTGTTGCTGGAGTCCTGGTCTGAGGTGCCATTGGGGTGCCTGGCCCTGAGAGTACAACAGGTGATGGTGTGTGCAGGAAGCTCTCAGAGAGCTGACTCAGTCCTGTGAGGTTGAGAGGCACTTCCTCAAGGACCTGTGATGTGAGGCCCAACACTGATGACAGATGTTCTGAGGAAGGGCGTGGCTGTGGGGTGGTGGAAGGAGGAGTGTGGTGGGGCTGTCTGGTATGCAGCTGAGTCAGCTGAGGTGTCTGTGGTGTCTGTGGCATCTGAGGAACCTGGGTGTGGACTGGGAAGGGCTGCCTTTGCTGTGGGAAGTCCTTGTAGTGGTAGGCTTGGTAGGCGTGGGGCTGCTGAAATCTGTGGAAGGGCTGTGTCATCGCCTGGGGTGGAGGAGCAGACCTGGACTGGGTAGCAGTAGGTTCAGCTGGGCCTGGAGGGTGGTGAGAAACAGCTGTGATCCTCTCCTTCATCGCCTGGTACTGAGCCTCAGGCATGTCCATGAGGGTCTGACTCACGTACGTGATGAAGGGCTTCGAGGTTCGAGGATGGTATGTCGAAGTGGACCAGCTGGGAGAGGAGATCTGTGCTGGCTTTGATTGTGTCCCTGATCTCCAAGAGGACAGTGTGGCTCTGTCCCTCCGGTCTGCCTCTCTGCCTGCTTTCTGTGGAGGTGGAGCTGGTGGTGGGTGTGGCTTGGTCTCTGATGGCTGCTTCTTCTTGCTCCATCTGAGACAGGGGATCCTCCACGTCTTCTGGCACGGGGAGTGCAGCTGTCGGGGGAGTCTCTGCCGTGGGGCTCTCCAAAAACACCTCCCTGGACACGGTAGCTGTCTCCTAGCTGGAAGAGGAGTGGCTCTCTGTGGACTGCCTGAGGGAGAGGGTTGACAGAGGGGCTGCTCCTCAGTGGCGGATCTCACCCTCCAGGAAGCTGCACCTTGCCATGACATAGGTCTCCCGGTCAGTTAGCTTGACAGCGGCCTGCCCGGATCTCTTCAGGTGCAGCTTGCCATACCAGGTGTGCATATGCTTCCACCACCCCAGGAGGACATCTGAAGTGTAGCCCAGACTCTCCGCCTTCTCTCTCCATGCTGCCTGATTCCTCTTGGTGTCGCGATGGAGCATGTGGCCCTTCCTCCACAGGTACTAGCTTTCCCTCAGCCATTCCAGTACCTCCTCCTCATGGTCCTCGGAAATGGAGTACTGTTTCCTCTCCCCCTTCTCCTTGCCTTGCCTCTTCCTCCCTCTGGCAGGTGCTTCAGGGCCTTCAGAAGCAGGGCTTTGAGGACCTTGGGGCTGGTCCACCACAGCAGCAGCAGCAGGAGAAGCACCAGCAGCAGCAGGAGAAGCACCAGCAGCACCACCAGCAGCTCTCTGCCTTGTCTCTCCATGCTACCTGTTTCTTCTTGGTGTCGTGATAGAGTCTGTGGCCCTTTCTCCACAGTTACTCATTCTCCCTCAGCTATTCCAGCACCTCATCCTCATGCTCCTCAGAAACGGTGTTCTGTTTCCTCTCTCCCTTCTCCTTCCCTTGCCTCTTCCTCCCTCTGGCAGGGGCTTCAGCAGGGCCTTCAGGGGCTTCAGAATCAGGGCCTTCTGGAGATTGTTCAGGGCCTTTCGGGGCTTGAGCAGCAGTGCCTTCAGGGGCTTGAGCAGCAGGGCCTTCAGCAGCAGGGGTTTGAGGGGTTTGAGGGGCTTGGGGCTGGTCTACCACAGCAGCAGCAGCAGCAGCAGCTTCAGAGTCAATGCCAGAGGGTGGGATGCTGGTTGTGCCCTTCTTCACCTTGCCAGGGCTTGAACGAGTAGGCACGGACTTCCTCTTCTTGCCTGACTGATGAACCATGGTGTTCATGCAAGATGTATCTGGCAGCACATCTTTCCCCTGTATGCTGACTGCGTGCATGCTGCATCCTTTTATATCCGCGGAGCGGATGCAATTCATACCCCCTGCATGTGCAGTAAACACTTTGCATCTGATAAACATCCACGCAGCATCCCCTTTGTTTCCTACAGGTGTATGTGATGCATCCGCTTCATCCGCTATGCATCCGCCCCTTTCACTATGCGTCCGCTTCGAAATTCTCCCCCGGAACACCTTTGGATGTGTCATCCGCTTCCATCTGCTTTCGACTGCTAGGCTTTCGATGAACATCCATTTAACATCCCGGCTACATACTACCCACGTCCGTTCTTTTCCATTCTATTTATGCAAATTTTCACCAATTTTTGGAGCGGATGAAAATGGATGGAGCCACCCCCGAAATTTTGCCCATCCGCTGTGTCCTTTATGCATACGTTTTGCGTCCATCGGCCAGTGGGACCCCGCCTTAGGACAATACTATGCACCAAACTATTCCAATCTAGAATGCAGACACAAATATATATGTGTGTGTACAGGAAGTTTATTTAGTCTAGGGTAACAGTATGGTTGGCCTTTACAATTGTGGTGTATCATATCAAAATCCCAACCTCTGCTAGCTGAGGCCCAGGTATTTTGTATCAACATTTCTAAAAATGACAGTTCCAACATGTAGCAAATATCACATTAATTTCATAATTTCAGGATTGTAGATGTAAGAAAGAGACATTTAGTGTTGAGGATGGGAGAGCATTACAACATTGTATTTTCCTCCTCCCAAATTATTTGTTCACCAAAGGCAATGTGATTATTTTCTTCTTGAAATCAACTTTCTGAAAAAAAAAATACAACCCAACATCTGTTCAAGTTACTTTATTGCTGAATGTACAAGGTTGCCAGGAGTAAAGTGCATGTCAAATAGAACTAGGGGTATTAGCATATGTTTTGAATTTGGCAGCTGTCCAAGAATGGGGTGGACATAATCTGGAACTTTATTTTTTCCAGCCTGAGTTTAACTTGCACTTTTTTAAAGCAGAGCTTACTGAAAAAGCTGATTAGAGAAAAGACTTTTGACACTGAAAGATGAGGATGGTGAGGGATGAGAGAGAGAGAGAGATGAATTCATTTCTAAAGCTGACTGCCCCTGGTGGAACATTGGAAACAGAATTCCAATGTAAAGATGAAAATGAAACTGATATCCTGAGTTTATACTTTGGATTGATGGAAAAGAACAAGCATGAGATTATTAAAGGGGATGTTTTTAAAAAACATAGCTTCTAGACAGGGTAGGGAGAGGCTGAAAATGGGGATTTTCAAGAATTTACAAGCAGAGATCTAAGACTTCTGTGATCACAAGATCAGGAAAAAGTGAGAATCTCAATGTTCACGACTAGTTTACCTGCAAAGGAATTTCGTCTGGGTCTTAAGGGCCTGTCACATAGGTCGGCGGATGCAAAAAGTATGTAAAAAGAACACAGCGGGCGAGAAAATTTTCCATCCATTGTTATCCACTCTCAAGAGTGCCCCAAATGTACATAAACAGAGCGGACAACAACGGAAAGGAACGGACGGGGAGAGGACGTAGCGAGGATGTTTAGCGGATGCTCCAAGGAAGCCTAGTGGATGGAAGCAGATGGAAGCGGATGGCACATCTGTAGGGCTTCCAGGGGAACACAGCAAAGTGGAAGTGCAGCGGAAGGAGTGGATGCAGAGCGGATGCCTAGAGGATGCCTAGTGGATGTCTAGCGGATGTAAAGCGTTCACTGCGCATGCAGGGAAGATGCATTGCGTCAGCCCTGCGGATATAAAGGGAAGCAGCTCCCAAGCAGGTTACCATTCAAAGGACAGTCCTGCTGCCAGACACATCTCCAACCAACAACCATGGGGAAGAAGAGGAAGCCTGTGCCATCTTCTGCCAGCCCTGGCAAGAAGGACAGGGCCACCATCCCACCCCCTGGCCCTGACTCTGCTTCTGCTGGGGCTTCTGCTGCTCGGGCTGACTCTGCTGGTGCTGGGGCTTCTGCTGGGGCTTACTCTTCTGACACTGCTCCTGGTGCTGGGGCTTCTGCGTGGGCTTACTCTGCTGACGCTGCTCCTGGTGCTGGTGCTTCTGCTGGTGCTTACTCTGCTGGCGCTGCTCCTGGTGCTGGTGCTTCTGCTGGTGCTTACTCTGCTGGTGCTGCTGCTGGTGCTGCTGGTGCTGCTGGTGCTTACTCTGCTGCTGATGATCCTGGTGCTGCTGGTGCTGCTGGTGCTGCTGGTGCTGCTGGTGCTGCTGGTGCTGCTGGTGCTGCTGGTGCTGCTGGTGCTGTTGTTGCTGGTGGTGGTGGTGGTGGTGGTGTGGTGGAGCAGCCCCTACAACCTCGAAGACCCTCTGATGAGGGCCCAGAAGGCCCTGCCAGAGGGAGGAAGAGGCATACATGAGACAGGGAGAGGAGGCAATACTCCATCTAAGAGAAACATGAGGATGAGGTGCTCGAATGGCTGAGGGAGAACGAGTACCTATGGCGGAAGAGACACAGGCTCTATCGAGATACCAAGAGGAAGCAGGCAGCTTGGAGAGAGAATGCAGAGAGCCTGGGCTACACTTCGAAGGTCCTCCTCGGGTGGTGAAAGCACATGCACACCAGGTATGGGAAGCTGCACCTCAAGAAGTCTGGCCAGGCCACGGTCAGGCTCACCGACCGGGAGACCTACGTGATGGCCAAGTGCAGCTTTTTGGAGGGTGAGATCCACCACCGAGGAGCAGTCCCTCTGTCTACCCTCTCTCTCAGGCAGCCCACAGAGAGCTAGTCCTCTTCTGGCCAAGAGTCAGCTCCTATGTCCAGGCAGGTATCTGTGGAGCGTCCCATGAGGGAGACCCCCCCGACAGCTGCACTCCCCGTGGCGGAGCACATGGAGGACCCCCTGATTCAGTGGGAGAAAGGAGAGGGCACTGCCACCAGACACCAACCCACCCCCACCCCCAGCTCCACCTCCACAGAAAGCAGGCAGAGAGCCAGACCGGAGAGGCAGAGCCACACTGTCCTGCTGGAGATCAGGGATACCATCAAAAGCAGCATAGATCTCCTCTCTCAGCTGGTACACACTGACATACCATCCTCAAACCGCAAGTCCTTCCTCATCTACGTCAACCAGACCCTCATGGACATATCCGAATCACAGTACCAGGTGATAAAGGAGAGGATCACAGGTCTTCTGCACAACCCTCCAGGCCCAGCTGAACCTGCTCCGACCCAGTCTAGGTCTGCTCCTCCACCCCAGGTGATGTCACAGCCCTTCCAAGGCTTTCCACAGGCCCTCACCTTCCAAGGCTACGGCTACCAGGAGTTCCAGCAGCACAGGCAGCCCTTCCCAGTCCAGGCACAGGTTCATCGAAGCCCACCGATGCCACCGACGCCACAGATGCCACCCTCGCCACAAATGCCACCCACGCCACAGATGCCACAGATGCCACCCATGCCACAGATGCCACCCATGCCTCACTTCGCTCAGCTGCAGACCAGACAGCCCCACTAAACTCCTCCTTCCTCCACCCCACAGCCAAGCCTGGCCTCAGAACATCTGTCATCGGTCTTGGGACTGACACCCCATGTCATGGAGGAAGGGGCCCTCAACATCACAGGACTGAGCCAGCTCTCTGAGAGCTTCCTCCGCACACCATCCCCTTTTGTCCTCTCGGGGCCAGGCACCCCAATGGCTCCTCAGACCAGCACTCCAGCAGCAGCCACCTCCACAGCACCTGGACCCTTCACCTCTGAGATTATGGGCATGCCTCAGAGTGACTGAGAAGAGTGCCAGAGACCGGGCTGCTACCTTTTGACTTTATCTTTGCTTGGTACACTTTACTTGGGTCATTTTTCTTTTACAGTTTGTTATTAATAAAGTTTATCTTTGCTTTACACACTTGGTTCAGTACTTTTAGTAAATAAAGTCTTGGTGGAAACTTTTAGAAATAGTTTAAGCCTTTGCATGCTTGTGGGATGGGTAAGGATAGCAGTGGGATGGTCAGGGATACCTGTGGAATGGGTAATAGCTGTGGGATGGGTTAGGATAGCAGTGGGATGGGCAGGGATACCTGTGGGATGGGTAATAGCTGTGGGATAGATAAGCCTCCAGTGCAAGCATAGTGGGACTGTATGGTCCACCCTCCCTGGTGCCACACCTATGGCCCTTTATTATCAATAACAATGTAATCATTCATCAACACATTTCAACATAAACACAACTCTTTATTAAATGCCCTGTTCATTATCGGGCCACTCAACATACATGGCACAATCTCATCAGTGTGATGAGACAGGCTGAAGGAAGCATCCATTAAGCATCTATCATCCTGTCTTGCCACTCCACTGCTCCAGCTGGGGAGTTGCACCAGTGTTTCAGGAGGTTGCGCTGGTTCTTCCCTTCATGTGAAGCTCTGTTGGGGCCTTGCTCATCCTCAGTATCTATCAGGTTTCGCCCTTGCCTCCATTCACCAGGCTCCATGTCCCCATTGCCTTGTTGGTGGTCCATGAGCCTGTTCTGCAACACTGGGTAGCGGGTGTGTATGAGATTGTGCAGGATGCAGCAAGCTTCCACAATGTTCCTCACAGTCCGTGGGCAATGCTGCATGGTGGTGAGAAGTACCTGGAACCTTTTGGCCAGGATGCCAAAGGCATTCTCCACCACCTGCCTTGCCCTGGACAGCCTGTAGTTGAAGATCCTCTCTTCATTGGTGAGGAGTCTGGAAGTGTAGGGCTTCATGAGGTAGGTTCTGAGGGAGAAGGCGTCATCACCCACAATGAAGTAGGGCACATCTTGTGTGTCATTGGGCAGGGGGTCTGGATCTGGGAAACCCATGATGAGGTTGCATTCCAGCTCCTCCTTGAGGTCACTTGTGTTGTATACCTGGGCATCTGAAGTTGACCGTTGCCTGAAGCATCGATGTACATGAACTTGTAGTCAGCATCAACCATGGCGAAGAGGATGATGCTGAAGAAGGCCTTGAAGTGAAATAAGTGGACCCCGACTTGGCTGGAGCTTTGCAGGCCACGTGCTTGCCATCTATGGCTCCAACGGTGTGGGGGAAGTTCTACTTCTGATACCACTGCTCTGCAACTTTCTTCCAGCCTTCTTCACTGGAGGGGCACTGGAGGAGCTCCTCCAGGTATTCTTCGATGATGGCCTGCACCACTTCTCTGACCACAATGCTGATGGTGTTGTATGGCACCCTCCAGGTGTATTGCGTGCTCCTGTACGTGGTCCCTGAGGCCAGCTGGTGCAGAGTCAGTGCCACCTTCCGCCCAGGGTCCAGGCTGTGCCAGAAGTTGGTGTTTGCCTTGGTCAACCTGGGTCTCAGCCTCTCCACAACTTCGTCAAACATGGCTGGCGGCATCCTCATGAAATTCTGGAATGCACGAGTCTTCATTCCTCAGCTCCACCATCAGCTTGTTATACAGTCCGTACTCGGCTCTTCTCGCAATCCATCTTGGGACCCATACACTTCTTGGCCACCTCCTTTTCTTCGCGTAGAACAGGTGAAAGAGCCTGTAGAGGGCTTCGCACTGTTGTAGAACGATGGCGGCTACCAAAAGGAGTGTGTGACGATCCATGGTGGAGATGACTGGATGCTGTGGAAGAGCAAGAGCCAGATGAAGGCTGAAGAGGTCTGCACCGCAGGGCTGCTGGACTGAAAGTGAGATCCAGGTGATTTCTCCCCCTTTTTATCGGAAATATAGGTTTTCTGCTAGGTGTCCTTTTGCATCCTCTAGGCATCCTGCAGACATCCTAAATATCCGAGATACGTCTCCTATACGAACGTTTTTTCCGTTTTAATGCTTTGTATGCAAGCTGCATCCGCTTTCATCCTTTCTCCGTCCATGCTACGAACACTGCGTGTCTGTTCCGTGTCCATTTCGCTTCCTCCCTGTGTCCGTTTTCCGCTGGAGCAGATGCGAGTTGCGCAGATGCGCAGCGGATGCCTAGTGGATATTGCGGATGCATAACGGATGATGATGGACATATAACGGATGTTCCCCGTATGCGTAGCGGTTGTAGAATGGACGCGTTGGATACTTTTTCCGCTCAAAATGTTTTGTGCAGCTCAAAACTTTTTGAGTGGATGAAATGTCAGTAGACGAATGCTGGACGGATACAGAGTATGAAAAATGGACACAGTGAGTACAGAACGGATGCATCGTGTTAACCAACGGATGGCAAGTGTTTCTCTCCATTTTACATCTTCTTTCCATCTGTTGATGCTGTGTGACATGGACTTAAGATGTAGCTGATATTGCTTTTATAAATAACAAACATTTGTGGGTATTGTCACTTAAACATTCAAAATGCATTCATCAATTTATATGAAGAAAAGAGGGTGGCAGGAAATCCCAAAGACTAGAGGGGAGAAATTGAGTGGGTTTTTATGAGAATCTCTTACATCTCTTAGAAGACAAGGTATTTGAGAAGGCTTTCTATATTTCCACTTTAAAAATAAATGAATAAGCATTTTCATAACTTTGTATACAGTTATCATGAGTTTTTAAGGCAGAAAATTATGAGTAATGTTCATGGTGGCTATAGAATTCAGATACCTGTCATCTGTACATGTGAAAAGTACTGGTCCAAAGATAGTCAACTTTATTCTGGTCCAAGTCATCTGAAAAGCTTACCCTCACCCAAAGCTCCTCCCTATGGAAATGCATCATCATCATCATCATCATCATCATCATCATCATCAATCATCATTATCGTCATCATCATTATCTCCGTCCTCTAAGGACAGAAAGGCAATTCAAAAACTGGGAAGTTTACTCAAATGGCTGTCAATCAGCTTATCTGAGACACATATCACAATTTAGGTCATACATTTAAAGAAATAAGTAATTATTGCCAAGCACCATATGAACTTAGTTTTTAAATATTCAACATCTCTATCCTTGCTATCCTAAATAGTCAGTGAAATTCAGAGCATTCTTTTAAAAAAATGAAAAACATTTTTTCAATGTTTTTCAATGAAAAAAAAACAAAACACAAACCCCTGATGCAGTTTCAATAAAAATAAAAACTGTGCTAATCTTGGATGAAATAATTATATGATTAAGTGCCAAATCCCCCAAAGTTATCATAAGTAGAATTAATCAATTAAGTGGCAAAATGAACAAATTAAATGGACTGCTTGTTTTCTTCAAAAATGGTCCAATTTTGCCATGTAACTCCCTCAAAATTTTATTCTTTTTTTCACAGTGTTAAGTAGGTGTCCTAATTAGGTAAAAGAATGGAATGTAACCTACACACAGGGGTATCATTTCATACACAAAAGAGAAAGAGAAGGTTGCAATAGCAACACTACTTTTGCAAAATTCAACAAGAATATGTTTAACACATTCAAGGTTAAAAGCACTTTTAGAAGATAAAAGATATTGATTATAGAAGTGCAGAAACCATTGGCTCCAATTTCAGGAAGACAAAACTTCAGCTAAAGCACTTCACACTATAAAGCACTCCACAGTCTATCTAATCTGTTTTTATGTCTGAAACTGAAGCTCCTCTCCTCTATTGTCTGGAGTAGGAAAAATATTAATGATTGTCATACTTATACATGTTGCAGTAACTCAGAGATTTATGTGGGAGTGAATCTTAAGATCATTTCTGGAGAGAATAATGCAGATTTAAAAACTGATCATTGAAAAAATATTACTTTGCTATTTTGGATTATGTTATTATACCATTTGTAATCATAATAGCCCCCATGAGATGTATCTTTGTTTGGTGAAAGGAGCATGTGTGAAATTTTAGGTGTGTAGTTCAAGAGGATGTTTGTAAGATATAATGGTACCCTTTATAAATATAGTAACTTTGTTGTTTAGGTAGAGAGAAATTCTTAAGATTTTAGATATTTACAATTTTACATAAAATATAGCACAGCAATATAGTTAATCTATGCTACTCAGAAAATAACTCGTCAAGATTAAAACCTGGAAAACAATGGTATAAATCCATGTTGAAATTTTCATCCTTCTTTCCTAGTAGGATAGCAATAGTAATAGCAATAGCACTTAGATTTAAATACCTCTTCACAGTGCTTTACAGCCCTCTCTGAGTAGTTTGCAGAGTCAGCATATTGCCCCCCAAAATATGGCTCTTCATTTTACCCACCTCAGAAGGAACAAAGGCTGACTCAACCTTGAGCCAGTGAGACTCGAACTGCCAAATTGCAAGCAGCCAGCAGTCAACAGAATTAGCCTGCAATATTGCATTCTAACCACTGTGCCACCATGGCTCATATTTCTAGTGCCTTGAAAGTTAGAGGACCTATGTACTGCATGAGCCAGAAAGAGGGCTGAGAAAATAACTACAGACCCCTCAGATCCTAAACATAAATTGTTTCAATTTCTCCCCTCAGGATACTGCTATAGAGCATTGCATACCAAAACAACTAGATATATAGTTTTTCCCCCATGCCATCATTCTGCTAAACACATAATTCCCACAGAAGTGTCTAACAATATAGTCGGAGTGTATTACTATTACCCTTCTCATCTTTCCTGTTACCTCCTCCTATTGATATCTTATGATGATCATTTTATTTATGATTGTATTTTATGATTTATGATTTATCACTTTGTTGCTTGTATATACAGTGAGAGCTTATGCACCAGAGACAAATTTCTTGTGTGTCCTGTCACACTTGGCCAGTAAAGAATTCTATTCTATTCTATTCTATTCTATTCTATTCTATTCTATTCTAT
>BLBF01000011.1:26877900-26891317 GCA_015471245.1 Laticauda colubrina | reverse complement strand
ATTCTATTCTATTCTATTCTATTCTATTCTATTCTATTCTATTCTATTCTATTCTATTCCACTGATAGCTCAATCACATTCTGAAATCAATGATGATGATGATGATGACGATGATTGTATTTGATATATATGCCCATCTTTTCAGATATAACTTCATTACAGCATTTCATTTCATGTTATTTTCCAAACATCAAAGAAATTTGGAGTCAACAGAATTCAAAACAGATCCATAATATAGATACAGATATGCAGATGCCACAATGAAGTTATATTAAAGTAAATTAGAGTAAAGTTATTTCATTCTGAATTAGCTATAAATATGTAAAAGAGTGTTCTTTATAGCCTTGGCCAATCAGGAAGGAACAAAAAAGCCAACCCCCAATTCCCTTCTCTGGCATTTAAAAACAAGGCATTGAAATGCTCATCCATGAGACAAATCCAGATTTTATTGCCTCCATTTTCTGTCCCAGGAAAGTTGTCAAGGAATAGCCAATAATCTTAAGTAGTCAGCATGAAACTCATTTTACATCTAGTTAGCCAAGGACAGTAAATCCAAGAATCATCAGGGGTTTGTTTCCTGGTTTAAAAGAGTCAGCTGACAGCATAAGCAGTCACTAAGCAGTCCAGAATCAACAGGTCCAGATATGAAAGGGGTGAAGGTTTCCAGAGAACAAGTTTAACATAGAAATCAGGACATCATGAAATTCTAGTCCTGTCTCAGGAACAAAGCCAGTTGGGTGATCTTAAGTCAGTCACTCTCAACCATAGGTAGAAAGTGATGGCAAAGCACTTCCAAAATATTGCTAAGAAAACTATAGGGACCTGTTCAGCAGGCACTAAGAGCCAATACTAATTCAAAGATATGAGTGTGTATGCACACACACACACACACAGAGTTTCCAAGCATAGACAAGACAGGTTTTTCTGAATGGTGTTTCTAAAAAGTTGAACAAGTGTTAACTTTGGTTATAGGTCATGCAAATCATCCCTAATTCAAACAGAATTGGGAAAGCTGATATTTGAAAAGGGCAGAATTAAATTTAAATTAGTAATCTTAGATTTCAGGACAAACCAATTTGAAACTACTTTAAGAATTAATTTGAAAAAAAAAACATATTTCACAGATTGTATAATGAGGAAACAGCAAAACACCTGCAACTCTTTCATTATTGGACAGAATAGTAGGGAAGGCAGACTTTTTCATGGACATTAACATGTCAGTTTTTCTACTAGATACTTACATTAAGGACTTTACTCCAATACATTGTGAAATATTCTCCTCACATTCTTTTAAAGCAGAGATTAGACATGATGAATTAGGTGTGAGAAATTAGCTGAAGACAATTTGTGCAGATTAATCTAATGCAGAAGGGTCCTACTCCAAAACTATTTAAAATAAAGGCTCTAGTTTTTCCACTGGTTTTCTTGCAGTACCATGTTCTTTGATATGGCATTGAAGAATGATCTTTTGTTTGTCCTTGGACAGTGGTATGCATTGGTGTTTCTTAACAATGTGGCATCAATACTATTAGGAGAGTAAGATTGGAACCTGTTTCAGGGCTGGTTGGAAGAACACTTAAAAAAAAAAAAGCTGAACATGCCTGAGAAGAATTATCATTCACCCCCTAGTTGTGCTGTTTCTGGTCCTTAGATTTTCTGGTTTGCTTGTGTTTAGCATAGTCAGTTAGCAAGTTTAATTCTTCCTGGGAATGGACTCTTGAAAATTAGTAGCACTTGGTTGTATAAATTGCTGGTTTCTTGGTATCAATCTAAGTTATCTAAGACACCATGTTTCCCAGATCCTACATAAATTCTTTCTGGTCAACTTAGAGAGTATGCTAAAAGTTCCAACTACCAGGGCATTCAAGTGGGAAGAGATGTCATGGGAGTTGTTCTCTTCATTGTTTCTCTCCTGCAGGACAATTTGGCTCTCAATATAAGGATGTCCCTTAATTGTATGGACTGTGGATTGTAAAGACCTGGTTCTTCTAAATTTTTCAGAAGTGACTGTAAAAATATAAGTGCAAAAATTGGTTTTATTTTCCTGTTTATTGTGTTGGGTTTTTTGTATGTTACTGTTATGATACTTTTATTACATCTACATGTAAATTCTATTGGTGAAATAAAAATAATCATTCATTAATTGTTATTAAAATCAAATACTATTGATGTCCATCGGGGTGCCAATCAAGGTGCTGCACGAGGCCGATGGGCACATCATCACCTGTGAGACCAACACGGACGAGGTCTACTATGGGAAGCTCATTGAGGCTGAGGACAATATGAACTTCCAGATGTCCAACATCACTGACCTACTGCGATGGGTGCATGGCACAGCTGGAGCAGGTCTACATCCGCGGCAGCAAGATTCGCTTCCTTATCCTGCCTGACATGCTGAAGAATGCACTGATGCTGAAGAGCATGAAGAACAAGAACCAGGGCTTGGGCGCCATGCGCGGCAAGGCCATCATCCTCAAGGCGCAGCTGGCTGCAGGAGGAAGGGGATAAGGAATGGGATGTGGCAACATTTTCTAGAAGCAGCAGTAACTTGTGATCAAACCCTGCTTTGCTAAAGACAAAGGTGTGCTGTTTGTATTCGTGTGTACTTTAATAAATATGTTTCTTACAAAATAAAAAAAGATCAAATACTATTTAGCCCTTTGAAGTGTGCAAGGACAAGAAACAGACACAGCTGAAATTCTTGGAATGTTTGTGTCCTCCCTCATTCTGAAAAACAATAATTCCTTGGGTTACTATGGGATTCTGAAGATATTTTCTGGGATAAAGATCTCTAATAAATGTAGGTTATTAAAACTAATGTATTTCAGTTACCGATATCTCTACATTTTATTGTAGGTTGTATTGTTAACATACTGTATATATTTAATTCACTGTATATTTTTTATTTTGATTCTCTGGATTGAAAAAAAAAGATGAAATGGGAATTAAAAGTGATTGATGCTTTTTGCCCATTTTGGAAGATGGTCTTTTCCATGTGTAGGACATTAGGGTACATAAGCATACATAGTGGTTATGGAGAGAGGAGGAGGAGGGAGGGAGGAAGGGAGAGTCTTATCCATCTCTAAAGTTGTTTTTTTTATTAGGCTGATATTTAATAATAACTGTTGATCATACCAGTGCAACTACTTTGAAATTATCACAGGGAACTGAAAGCCTGGCTTAGTTTGAACAGTTGAAAGTAAAGATTGCCCTCCCTCCATATCTCAGAAACATACATTTTTTGTGAACGTTCAGTAGATTTCAGTACACAAGAATAAAGTATTCTTAACTGCAAAGGAAAGTTTTACCTCACCATTTCAATCTGCTATTTCCCTTGGATGTTCCCAAAAGATTTTTTTTTTTTTACCCTGATTTAATGCTGAATCAGTGCAAAAAAAGGCACAGCATTGGTTAAAAATGCAATTTTGAAAACCTGGATGATGTAAATTTGCAATGAACTTGTATGAAATGAAGATAAATACACTGTACCTAGAGATGTGGTATCGTCATAGATTATGTCAAAGATTAAGACATCCATAATTGATTTAGCTAGCAAAAGACAAATGAGGCACTCTGGCAGTGGGGAAATAATGTATAAAGAAGCTTTGGTGCTTATTGGAAAACACAATTTAAAAGCCACAAAATAACTTTTACAAGTCAAAATTATGCTCTTTATTTAATTTAATAAAATATACACCAGTAAGTGTTTTAGATAGTGATAGAATTGTGGTCCTTGGTGCTTTCTGAGCTTGATTGTTTGCTTGCAGGAATTCCATTACTTGAATAGATAGGTAGCTTTATCACTATTAGTGAGAATTGGGTTTGCTCCCTGTTTATATATGGTAGCTTGTCCCAGTGCCCCTTCCAACCTGCATAGCACCCTTGTACATCAATACTGTTCCACATTGTAAATACTGTTCCACATGGTAACTGTTCCACTGTAAGCCTCTTCAACCTTTGCAACATCTCACACACATACCACCAAGCACCCCAGGCACCCTTCTGAATTTGTGTCACACTCTGCACAAACTCTCCAACCTGCACAATACTTCTCATGCACTCTTACATACATTCACACAAATGCACTGCATGTCCCCCCTGACCCATGGAGCATCTCCTGCACACCCCTTCCAACCTTCACTGTACCCCGTTATATTTTCCTCAATTGTTAAGGTGCCTTCCATGGACCCAATGCAACTCCATGAACCCTTTCCAACCCACACACAATTATTATATATCCTTGCACACATTCCTAACATGGGCCGTACCCTCATATGGACTCCCCATCTTGCAAAATACCTCAAATGCACTTCCTTGAACCTTCAGAATTCTTCCTGAGCCATGCTGCAACCCCATGCATCTTTTCTTTAGAATGAAACTGGCTGGGATGTGAATTAAGAGTGCACTTTTTCTTGATATCCATCACTCTTTTTCTCCATTCCCCCAGCAAAGTAGCAGGCAGTTTGGTAGGACAACAGAAGAGGAAGTGAAATAATTTCCTACATTCCCTGCCAGCTTCCCACAAGCAATGTCAATAGGGAAATCAGGAGAAAGTTGGAAGTTGTTCCCACTCCTTTTTTGCCCACCTATGGTCATTCTCTTTCTTCATTTAGGTAAGGTAATATTTCTGAATTGATGATTCAGTGGGTCATGGGTTCTCTAGTCCCTATCATTTTCAAGGAGAACACTAGGAATCACTCCAAAGCCTGATAGAGAGCCAGATAAATTAAGAAATGAACTTAGTGGAAGTCATTATGGATGACTGTGAAAAGAAACTGCCAAAAGTGAAGAAGTAGAACAAAACAAATTAGATGTTATAACAAATCATGGAAATTGCCAAAAACAGAAGCCAAAGTTTCAGAGACCTGTGAGAAAAAACAAGTAGAATTACAGCAACATCTGTGAAAAAAAATGAAGATGGAAACAGAAATGGAAAAACAAATCTTGTAAAAAATATCTGAATGTAGAAGGAAGTTCCAACCTTGAACTGATATGCTAAAGGATGCTAATGGACAGATAGTAAACAATTCAAAGGAGAGCAAAGGAAGATGGAAGGACTGTATTGAAACACAGTACAGTAGAGATGCCAACATTCAATATAAAATCAAAACACCCAGGATCATGGATCTTATAAACCTCTGTTTAACTATATACTTCCAATTTGATGGACATATTTACCTACAACTTAAAGGATACTTATGGGATCATTGCTTTCATGACTTATAGTGGAGATCATCATGCAATGTCCAGAAACCATAGCACTTCCACAAATGCAATTGAAAATAAGGATCAGGTATGTAGATAACACCATCACCATAATAAAAAGGGCCAATTAAAGAACACCCACAGAACCATCAATAACTTTATTAAAGAGATTCAGTTAACTAGAGAAGAAAATAACAACTTGGTACCCTGTCTGGACAAATTGATCAACAGAGACCACAATGGCAAACTAGAAACACAAGTCTACAGAAAAACCACCCATACTAACCAGGTACTCCACTACCAAAGCAACAATCCAACCTCACAGAAGACAAACTGTATAAGGATTTTATTAGATGAGCCCAAACATACTGCAGCAACCCGGAACAGCAGAAAAAGAAAATAGAGCATCTATACAACATATTCCAACAAAATATCCACACTTTATCAAAAACTCCCTGACCACTCTACTCAATACAGCACAAAAAAGACAAACTCTAAAAAGAATTACACTGCCATACATCAGGAATATCTCAGAAACCACCAACAGACTACTACAATCACATGGAATCACTGTAGCACACACTCTAACTAAAGCCCTTCAAAACATTCTAAGCAGACCAAAAGGCTCAATAACCCCAGAAGAAGAAAAAAAAAACATGTGTCATCTACAACATACAATGCAAGGACTGCACCAACCACTATGTAGGAAAACAAGCAGAAGACAGGCAAACTACATCCATGAACACCAACTAGCAGTCAAAAGACATGATGAAAATTCTTTAATTTCACCACAAATAGACAGATTTAACCATAGTTTCAATTGGGAAAATGTGCTCATCCAAGTCCAAAAACACCAGGGAATTTATAGAAGCATTCTGACAAATCAACCATCAATTGTTCTGACCTAAACCTAGTTCCAAGAGAACAAACACAAGGCAAATGCAGCAGTATAATCTTTTTAAGTTTCAGATAAGAATCCTGTTTCTTCACAGATAAAAGGCTGCTTCCAACTAATTAGCTCTGACAAGAAAGAGCCTTGCCAAGTTTTTTCAAGTCTGAAAAAAAAACAACAGATAAGAAATAGTTTATAAGAGTCTTCAAATAATGTCCACGAGACTGAGTTTAAAGCTTCTTTGCCTTCTGCAAAGAAGGTTAGTTTCACAGCTGGCTTTTATCTTCTTGAAGGAGGGGCCATTACTTTGCAGCCTCACTCCTGAGTCTATCGTGCTGTTTTAACTGTTCTTTCCTCTAAACAATCCTTCGCATGCACACACTTAGCACAGGCTCCTCGGGAACCTCCTCATCACTGCTGCCAGCCCCCACAATCTCTGAAGGTAGCAGTCCACTCCCTGATGGTCCTGGCCCTGTATCTGAGTCCTCGCTCTCCTCAGCTGTCTGCACCTGCTGCCAGCTAACCACAACATCAATAGACACCAGTACACAGACATTAACAACATCTATAGACAATGTAAAAGAGACTATCACCCAGCCAAGAAGGAACAAAAAGACCCAACCACCTCTCCATCAGCAATCAGCACCCAAATCAGCATAGATTAACTCCAAGGTTAACATCAGACCAACAAGTTAAAAAATACCCAATCAAGAAGCTGCCAAAGAATCCAAGAGCAAACAACCCAATCAAAGCATCTTAAGACCCCTCCAACCAACACTGACAGGCAAGCCACTATGAAGCAAACATCATTCCTTGCTAGCACTGATGATGTTAGTTTAGGTAATGAAACATCTGCAAGAAAACAAGCAAGCTCAGAGAGCATCAAGGACCCCTTAGGTCAACCCTGAGTGACAAATACTCTCTTTTATTAGATTTTGTTTTTGTTTAGTAATCAACATTTCTTTAAAAGTTTTATTTAAGAAGTATCTATGAAGTATTGCCTTGCTGACTTACTTTTAAAAGCAATTTCATAATTTTTTTTTGCAGTATTTGATTAGTTTGAAGAAAACTGAATGCCAGCCCCATTTAAAGTTATCTTTCAGTTTCAATTGTGTGCCTCCTCCTAGCTGTTATCGGGTACTGTTATAAACTTATATTAGAACATATGTTACCATTGGAGCTGTATACACTGAAGATGTTGTCTGCTTTGAGCCTTTTCAACCAGCCTCAGCAGTTCTTCAATTTCAATTTTGCATGATCTGTTGCTATGTGGTATCACTCCGAGATCAAAGTCCGCTTTTCAAGTCTATGCCAATTCAACTTGACAGACATATTCATCTTCAGTGTGGCATAAGGAACAGAAGATCCATGCAACTCTTCTTTCCTGACAGAAATAATGACAAGAATATGATAGTTGTTTTTCTAATAAATGACAGAACATCCAGACTATCATAAGTTTCTTATATGATCATCTTTCTACTTAATAAAGAATTAAAAATTGTGCCGATGCATTTATTAGATTTATGATTTATCTTTATTTTATAATGCCAGTTGTGTATACAATGTTCCCTCTTCCTACTTTCCACAAACAAGCAAGCTCAGAGAGCACTAAGGACCCCTAAAGACAAAATCATTATCTTTATATTAAGAATATATATTCGTTACATTAAAAATATTGTTCCTAGAATTGTATGAATTGTTAGAATGTAGAAATACTTTATAAAAAGTTGGATATATGTGAAAACCATTTAAGTTCCTAATATATTGAAAATTGAAAGTTTATAATGTATTTAAAGATTGTGGAAATTTTATGTCTTTAATTAGAGCATATGGACAAGATTTAGGTTATGCTTGTGTAAAAAAAGCTATCTATTGAGAAAATGTCATGCTTGTGTTTAAATATACTTTAAAAGAACTGAGCATATCAAGAAGATTTCTACCCATCATTTACAAAGTCTACAGTATCTGCCAAAACATTTAATCAAAGGAGTGTTGCATTTGATGCCACATGATATAAAAATTTAAAACATCTAATAGAGTGTTTAATATTGCATTGTTGGGTAATCTGTTCTTTTGACATTCCCATTTTGAGGTCAGGATTAGGTCAATGTTTTACAAAGAAGCATAATTCTTCTGCTTCTTTAATTGATAGTCCAAAGCAATCAAAATGTGAGAAAGCTCACAGTAGCATGGAAGGGCAAAATTTGAAGGACACATTACTAGTGTTCCCACTTGAGAACCTGGAGTTGGAATTTGATCTTCCACTATTGATTGAAAAATGCCTTCAGATCTTCATTACTCAGTTCATGCTTTCAATGAAGTGAAATAATTAGGAACCTGATGAGTCTTGTGCTTCATTTGAGAATGAAACTTTCAAGTCAATGCTTTTATTTCAATGTTAATGCAAAGAGAATATTGACTACCACATGTGAGAAATGATATTTATTACAAGTATAGGATTAGTTTTTGACTCTGACCTCTAAGAAACCATACTCTCTAAGGAAAGATCTTTTTTAAGCAGTGCAATCTACTGAAAATCAATATTAGTCTTTTGAACCACTTCTGAATGTCTTATGGTCTAGTTCTCCCACAGGACAATAGAGATAAAAGGGATTTTCAATCAACAAGAGTCACAAATGAGCATAGAAAAATGGTAACATTTGAAAGTGTCATGGCTGGAAAGACAACCATAAGGAGATTTCTCCTTTCTCCAAGAGAATTTTATTTCATTTTATTGTTTTATTTCATTTTATTGTTTATTTTATTGTTTTATTTTATTATTTTAGACTAAAATAATTAAAATTATATGTAAAGGATTACAAATTACACACTGATACAACTTGAAAAAAATGGAACCCGTAACAAGTAATGGATTTTTTATTCTGTGTTGCTCTGTTAATTTTTTAGTCATTGCTATTTCCCACCATTGTAAATCGTGTGAAATAAAATAAGATAGAATTTGCTTTTGCAGTCTTTTGCTATAATAAATTTGGCAGCTAACAACCAAAATTTAATTAATATGTTGGCTTACGCTATATTGTATGTCCTGGGGAGAACGGACAATAAAAGCCACACTAGAAATAATTATTTTTAAAAATTGTAATTTTTTTTCTGTTTGCTCAAAAACCTGCAACTAAAACAAATAACTAAAGGAGACTTGCCTTTAGATATGGCAGTATCTAACAATTTGATTTCAACCTCTCCAACGCTATCTAGAAAATCTTTGATTAAGTTAATGCAATTATATTAACGTATGAGTGTAATATTATTAAATTTGCTTGCATAATGCAGCACTAAAGCGGTGTTGTGCTATCTATGAATTATTTTTATAGCTGGTTCTTGACAACTTGCTGAAATAAAGTGCTAGAAGAAGTAAGTACATCAAGGTCATATCCCAAGTCTTTCCATATTTTTAAAGCTATTCAAGAGAATAGCTGCTGCTGCATCTCCCTTCAGTTTGAAAAAATGTTTCATGCATGAATGTTGTATAAGAAATCCATCAAAAGAAGGGCAAAATACTACTGGAGACTTCTTTTGCAGTGTGTGTGTGTGGGGGGGAGGTGTTGAACAATGCAAGTGTTCAGACTTTCACACTTGCACACAGATGCTCATATCTACACACAGATTCTCAAATCTATAAGAATTTCATGTACAGTATATTCAATTTGGATTATTAGAAGCGCTAGCAATTCTATACTTATAAGCTTTCTGGAAAAAAATGAAAATCCTCCTTTAAATTATATTTAAAACAATAAATGTCAATGATTCGAGAAATTATCTCTGCTTAGGGATTGTTATCTCCAGAAAATGGTTATTAGATAAATACAGCACTTTGCTTCACTTTTGTTTTGTCTTTTGGAGAGAGAGTAATAGAAGAAGGTGGTTGTTTGTGGTTGAGCTAGGATTCAAGGCTATTGTTTCTAAACAGTACACAGTTTGTCTATTTAGTTAGATATTTATTTGGGTACCTAACTCAAACAAAATCCAGACAATATACAAAATAATTAAACAAAAATACAAAAGAAAAATAACACAGATCACTAAAGCAAACAAAAGCAATTAAATGGGGATCAGGACTAAAATATATAATATCTCTCACCAACTGGGAACTCTATCGATTTTGATGAAAGCACCAGTTCTTAACTGCCTTTCCATTGGCATCCATGCAAAGTTGTTCAAGGACTTGCCCCTCTTTTTCAGCTACTATCTGTTCTGTTTTGTACCAAGAGAAAAGAATCCCCAATGAATCCAAGCAGGGTAGAACAATGTTCTACTCAGAGTCAAAGATAAAATATGTCCACTTCCAGGACCTATTGGCTCCCAATAGTATAATAACCACTCAATCTTGATACAGACATGTTCTGTGCAGAAGCTTGGTCATGCCCATCCAGACCACCACATGCTCAAGACACTGGGATAGTGTCAATTTCTTGACAATTTCTCTTGAGTGGCTAGAAACAAACATCCCTTCTGAATCAGTCACTGATACCAGAGGTTTAGTTTTCCAGGCTTTCAAATTCATGCTGGAGCCTCTCCTCAGGGATAGGATAGCCTATCCTCTATCCACATAGAGAGAGAAGTTCTCTGAGGATGGGCTCCAACACAAATCTGAAAGCTTGGAAGACTAAACCTCTGGTCTGAGTGTCCAAATGCCAACTGTCCCATTGGCATATGCAGCATTATTTTACCAAGAGTATAACTTTACTGATAGATCCATATAAGCACAGTAGAAAGAGTAGCCACTTCTGAATTTTCACCCAATTTTCACTGAATTTCCTCCCCGAGCCACCCACTGCCCAGTTCTACCAATCCAGTGCAATCTCTTTGTTTTGGGAAACAGTCTGCTCAGCTCACAAGAGTGTCATTATTTGACCTTGAGGTGTCAAGATTCTCGCAGACCACAGATGGTGCACATGAATACCTCAATTCCCTCCCAGCCACCCATGCATTCCAATCATTCCTTCCCTTTCCCTGGTTTCTGTTGCCTGGCTGTGAGAGAAGGTGCAGAGCAAGTTGGCCTTGCCACCAACTGAGATTGGATCCTGCAACATCATCCTGGGACACATATATTTGCCTTCATTTGTCAAAGTTATACAGTTGAATGCCATCAGTTTATTGAAGATAATAATAATAATAATAATAATAATAATAATAATAATAATAATAGTAATAATAGTAATAGTAATAATAAAAATAAAAAGATATACAGTTGAATACCATCAGTTTATTGCACTCAATGCTGATGGATACTCTTCCTCTGAAGTTTCATATAGTTATTGAAAAGGAGAGGGAAGGGGAGAGGAGAGAAGTCTGAGGCACTCCATAATGTTCAGGTCTAAAACTAGACCATTCCCACCCTTCATCATCTGGAATTGATCTTAGAGGTAAGAGGAGAACCACTGCAAAATAATGTCCCCCAATATCCTTAGCCAATTCAAAAAGGTAGCACTGAAGAAATCAAAATCAGAGACCCAGAATGGATGAAATGCCCCATGCCAAGGCTACCAACAACAACCAAAGTTGTCTTAGTATTGTATCCTAGGCTAAAATCTGACTGAAATTTTGACTGAAGGTCCAGATGGAAGAGAGGCAAAGCATTTTCTTTTTAAGAGTTGGGGAAAGCAACCTTCCTTTCTCAAGAATGCAATCACCAATGCATAGACCCACTCACATGTTTCTGGAGAACTTGATTAACCAAAGGGGGCATAAATTTGTAACACCAATAGTCATGTTTAGGTTAGACTATTTTGGGGGGCTAATGGGATCAAAATAATGTGTAAATTAAGTCAATAATTAATTTTGTGTCCAATTCATGTTTGGCATGTGATACAAGCAGTCCAAACAAAGGA
The DNA here is from genome assembly GCA_015471245.1 of Laticauda colubrina. NCBI lineage: Eukaryota > Metazoa > Chordata > Lepidosauria > Squamata > Elapidae > Laticauda > Laticauda colubrina. The sequence goes on along the minus strand of BLBF01000011.1, from coordinate 26,879,371 downwards.
AGTGGATTTAAACCTGGATTTTAAAAAATGTTCAGATACTTCACCAATCATTACATTACTTTTACTCTTTTTACTTCTCTTTTCCATTACCATTCAAATCTCCATTTTAGTTTCACACATTTTCTAATTGGATCCAATTCTTTTAGATATAGTATCAGCAATTCAATATTTTTCAAATCTGCCAGTCCTTGGAAGTATTTCAAAATCTTTTATTGAATGCAATGTAATTTTACTGATATTAGAAATGTGATTTATGGCTCTAATTATAATCCAGTTATTGCTTCTGTCAAACTAGTTTATTTTTGGTTTTCTTTGGATAGACACCGCTTGATGGTTGTTTTTCCCCCCACCTGAATTTTGATTTTGTGGATTATTGCTCAACATTTGCACCTGCTAACTACCTGTCTTAAAGGAATTATGCACGGGATTTTCCCACAGCTTTCCCAGACTGAGAGGTCATCTGAAAAAAATAAGAGTATACAGGTAGCCCTCGACAATTCATTTTAAGTTACAATAGCACTGAAAAAAAATGACTGACAACCATTTTTCACACTTATGACCATTACAGCATTCCCATGGTCATGTTATCAAAATTCAGATGCTTGGCAACTGACTCATATTTAACAAGCACAGTGATTAACAACTTAATAACTGTGGCAAAAAAAAAAAGGCCATAAAATGGGGCAAAACTCACTTAACAATTCTTAGTCTCTCTTAGCCACAGATTTTGGGGCTCAGTTGTGGCCATAAGTTGAGGACTACCTGCAGTATGCTATTAAATCAAAGCAGATGAGCAGAGGTGAAAATGACTGCAGACCTTGTGGCTGGAAAATGCAAATACCGTTGAAGAATAGACACTTCTTGGAAGGAGTTGCTAGCCTAGCAGATGTAACTCTTTTCACAAAGTCAGCAATCACAAATTCTTGTGATTAGCAACTGCAGATCAATAATACTGTGATAATTCCCTGTCTATTTTATCCTAAAGGCTAAATCAATTAAATAAATATTGAAGTTCCACCCACAATGAGAGAACTGGAAGGAAAATTGGAAGTTAAGAGAGACATTGGCTGATAGTCCTCAGGGATATGCCAAATTATTGAGGTTGGGAGAGTTTGATCTAGAGACTTGGTTCCGCATGTTTTGCATACTGCCACATAAAACTCAGAATCTCCACCTTTTTCTTCCATAAACTAGCATGTGAAATAGTCTACTGGAGGGGAGGATTAATCAAAAAGGCATCTCTACTTTGTGCAGAATCTGCTTGTCTTTTGCATGCATGTGTGCTCACAGAATACTTGCAAAGCAATTAATTAGCATTTATAATTCTCCAATGCATGATGCGTTGTGCTATATACTGTAATAGCCTTTGGAGGGGTACTGCAACATATTTTCTTCTCTTTTAACAAAAAATCTATCAGAGAGAAAGAGAGAGAGAGAGAGAGAGAGAGAGAGAGAGAGAGAGAGAGAGAGA
>BLBF01000011.1:26824900-26870122 GCA_015471245.1 Laticauda colubrina | reverse complement strand
ATAGAATAGAATAGAATAGAATAGAATAGAAAAGAAAAGAAAAGAAATTAACAGAGTTGGAAGGGATCTTGGACTTGGAGGTCTTCTAGTCCAACCCCTGCTTAGGCAAGAAACCCTATACCAGTGGTGGCTAACCTTTTTAGTTTTCTGTGACAAAAATTGTGTGTGTTCATGTGCCAGCATCCAGAAGGCAATCCACACAGGGCCCCCCATGCTCCCTCCCACATGCCACATGCATCTCTGTGCATGCATGTGCAAACCGCCCATGTGCCATGTGTCTCTGCACATGCATGCGCAATTCACCACATGCACTTCACATTTCTGTGCATGCGCACGAGACCCCACACACACCACGCATCTCTGCACATGCACGTGCATCTCCTGCACCCCTGCCTCCGGGCATGCATGCTAGATACTTGGCAATCAGCTGTCGGGCATGCAGTGTGCACACATGCACAGTGGGACACTTCCGGTTGACCTCTTGCCTGCTGGCAGAAGTGGCTCTGCATGCCAGCATGTGTGCCATAGGTTGGTCATCACAGATATAGGGTCTCCTGCTTGTGCCAGGGGGGTTGGACTAGAAGACTTCCAAGTTCACTTCCAACTCCATTATTCTGTTACATATCTCAGAGCCTGCTAATGTTTGAGAAATGGCTTTAGCTTTAAAGAATGTTATGGCAACAGGTATGTACATGCATGCATTTTTGAGTGAAAGAAGCCAAATATGGCCTTAATGATGTTATTAGTCTTATCAGAAGAAATAGTGTGATTTGCTTGGGACAAGTATTTTGCAGTCAGTTACTGCAAATGGAGACTGTCATGTGTTTGAGGTTCTTTTCTATCTATAGGGGTTTTTGGGGGGTATGTATGTGTGCGTGTGGTTTATTTTGTATGTCATTTTGTATAATTTACTATGGCTAAGTGCCTCAGAAGCTTAAGTGGCTCAGGCCTCTCTAGTTGTGAAAAGGCTTCAGTAAAGGCAGCCAGACTAATAATTTATAGCATCATCCAGCCATTGCTGGCAATAAAAAAAACCCTGTTTGCATTAGTGATATACCACCTAAACAATACTGGGATAACACTATGAATTACTTGTGTAAATTGTCTGGGAAAGATCAGTGACCACATTGCACCCTTAAAGTTGTCTTCTTAGAGCTTCACATTGTTTTTTTTTTAATTATTATTATGAAAAGATAGAAAATTAAGATAATCCCACCACATTTTACCATGAGCTTTAAATATTCAGAATGCTCAGTTCCAATCCAGATGGAACATCAAATTGCTAAATTCCTCTTCTCAATTCTTCTGTCATACTTATATCTCTGCGTGCACCAGCTTTCCTCAACTGGACATCCTTCAGTTATTTTAGAAGATAGCCCCAGTGTTCTTCCCAGATAGCGAAACACTGGCTTACAGTATTGGCAGCTCTCTATTATCTTCAAAGTTTATATTTATTATAAATAAGTATTCTCTTTAATGTCACTGCCTTTCATTTATTCTCCTTGCTGTCTTTTGCCTCAGTCATTGGCTGTTTGCCTCTTCCTCTTATTTTCTTTTGTTCACACTTTATACCACACAACTGCAGGGATGGCAGGGGTCACTTTTATTTATTAAATGAATTGCTTGAAGATTCATCTAATTTATTCACAAAAATGACATTTGATTTCCAAGGTTCTTTTTATTATATTAAAAAGAGTTTAAGTTTCCAAACAGATTTGCAAAACAAAGGAAAATAGCATTGAACAATTGATCATTTCAAACAATGGAAGAAGCAGCAGAGTATAGTTTCTAAAGCAAGGGTGTCAATCTCACAGCAACATCACATGACATATTGGGACTTTTCCCCCCTTCACTAAACCAGGCGTGGGCGTGGTCAGCACATGACATATCTGGTCTGCGGGCCAGGAGTTTGACAGCCCTGTTCTAAAAGAACAGGTAGATCCTGTCTGAGTGACCTCCAGTTGTGTAGACTTCAACACCCATATTCTGCAGACAGTTTACCCATTGTTAAAAATTCTAAATGTTGAATATCACAACATCTGTGAGCCTCAGGTTGATAAAAACTGTGGCAGGTATTGCTTTAAAAACCTCACAATTTTGGTTAACAATTTAAAAATCATTATACTAAATAATATAAAATAAGCCAGTATTAAAATAGCTAAGCATGAAATACTACTTTGCGATAAAATATCAAAAGAGCTACTGAATCACAAAAACTGCAGTCTGGAAATGAATAGTTGAGGGAAAGAATTTGCAGCTAGTTATCTACAGAAGCAATGCAGAACTTCACACATTTCTTGAATATTCAGAATTAAATTATTAATATAACATTCAATCAAGGCTGAAGAATTTGTGACAGCATTGAGCAAGTACTATCTACTATTATATTTGCAGAGATCAGAGACTCGGAAGTCAGTTAGCCTACATTAGAAATGTTTGATTTAAATGCTTTTCCCAAAACAATGTAATTTAAACCAGAAAAGCTGAAACAAAATGGTAGTTTATCTAGTACATTATATATGGATATTCAGATTTGCAAAACATATACTATATACCTATCATGAGTGATTTGTTCATCATTGTAAAATGTCAAGATTTTATTTTCTGGTCTAGATAAGGGACATTTATTTTCTATTTAACTACTTGTAGTAATTAAAAACACAGTTACCTTACAAAAGGCATCATTTCACAGATGACAAAGAATTAACTCGCATCAATTCATTACCCTCAATAAATAGTCATAATCAATTGAAAATGAATCAATACTCATAATGCAATATCAGCAAAGCTACAATCCATACTTATTTAAGATTGATCCCTTTTACATTCAATCAGATTCATTTCCAAGTAAGTGTATGGCTGCCTTAATGAATACTGTCATTGTAACTTAAACTTCTTCAGTGTTTAGTATTATATTCACTTAACAAATGAAATGTTATATGAATTCTACACATTATAGAGTCAGAAGGAAAATAGAGCTGGTAAGTAAGTATCTTTGTGTCCTAAAAAAAAAAAAGAATGCAATGCTTCAAAAACAGCAAATTGAAAAAGGAAGACAAAATTCCGATGTGAATGTAGACGTTATTATACTGTAGAATATTGACACAAAACAAGCAAAGTTGTTCCCATGGAAATTACCATGGGAACAGACTCTACTAAAACTACCCCAGAAAAGGTTAAGCGAGTCTCAGTCTGAAGATGTATAAACTATCTATCTCATTTCTTTGCTAGATTGTAATGTCTTAAATTATGGGGGTGTTATAATTATCCATTCTTCCAAACAGATGCAGGTGTTCCATGTGGCAATTACACAGTATGCTGGATTTAAAGCAGCAGAAATAATTTCTCAAGGATAGCATATCTTCAGACTCCATCAACAACTGATCCTCTCCACAAAAAAAACACTTTGCTCAACGACTATTCAAAATTTGTCATTATTAAAAGAAAGAAATTGATAAACTGGAAAAACACCATAGGTGTCATACCTCGTCCAGCATTCTCTTGAACTTGCCCAGTGTTGTTGTTAAGATGCCTCAGAAACTTGTAAAGTGGAGAAGGCATTGTAGTTTTCTATTTGAAGTTGAGAGAATTTTTGACCAAACAGTACTAGAAAGTTTCCAAATTGTTTTAAATGTAAATGATTTATCTGTGCTGTTTTTTAAAGGAAGGGATAAGTCTCTACAGTTTGATTTTTTTTTGCGGGGGGGGGGGGGGGGGGAAAGTCAAATTCCTTTGAGTTTTGTAGAACTATTATTTTTCTAAATACACAATAACAGTAAATTGAGGTAAAAGAAGGCAAGACTGATGATTAATGTGTTCTCTTCAAAGCAATTTATCTCCTTAAATTATTGGGCAATAATACATGCTACTTTTGAAGAAGGCTCTGCCTTCAAATGAAAATCTATTTTGTCAATACTCTTTTATCCCACCTTTTGTGTCCATCCTGAAAACCCCATCCATTAGCAAATGTTTACAGTAGCACCATATGAAGCCCATGTCCCACTGCACCAACGGATGCAAAGAGGATGTAAAACAGACAAAAAGCTTTCCATCCATTGGAAAATGTGATGCATCCATTGTGTACTCACTGCATAAGTGTTTCATATGCTCTATCCATCGAGCATCCGTCCACTGCGATTTCATCCACGCAAGAAGTTTTGAGCTGCACAAAACTTTTTGAGTGGATGAACTTTCCGCTGCGTACGATGTACATCCGCGACACATTCGGACAACAAACGTTCTACGTCCATTGTCATCTGTTAAACGTCTGCTGTATCCTCTCGGAATCCCCTGGACATCCTCGCAACTCACATCCGCTGCAGCTGAAAACAGACAGAGGGAGGAAGCGAAAGGTACACGGAACGTCCAAAAGCGTTAGTAGCACAGAAATAGAAAGGATGTAAGCGGATGCATCTCATATATAAAGCATTAAAACAGACAAAACATTTGTATATGGGATGTATCTCGGATATTTAGGATGTCTAGAGTATGCCTAGAGTATGTGGAAGGACACCTAGCAGACAACCAATATTTCCCATAAAAAGGGGGAGGAAATCACCTGGATCTCAGTATCAGTCCAGCAGCCGTGGTGTACAGACCTCATCACCCTTGGTCTTGCTCTTCCACATCATCCATTGATCTCCACCATGGATCATAACACAGTCCTTATGGTACCTGCGATCATTCAACACCAGAACCAAGCCCTGTTCAGACTATTTCACCTTTTCTATGCAAGGAGAAGAAGGAGACGTCCAAAAGCTGTGTGGGTCCAAGGATGGATCGGGAGAAGAGTGGAGTTTGGACTGTATGACAAGTTGATGGTGGAGCTGAGGAATGAAGACCCTTGTGTATTCTAGCACTTCATGAGGATGTCACCAGCCATGTTTGATGAAATTGTAGAGTGTCTGAGACCCAGATTGACCAAGCCAAGCAACAACTTCCATCCCAACCTGGACCCTGGATTGAAGGTGGCACTGACTCTGCGCCATCTGGCCTCTGGAACCACATACAGAAACAGCAGCATGCGTGGAGGGTGCCACACAACACCATCAGCAAAATGGTCAGAGAAGTGGTGCAGGCCATCATCGAAGAATACATGGAGGAAGCTCCTCCAGTGTCCCCACCACTGAAGAAGGCTGGAGGAAAGTTGCAGAACAGTGGTATCAGAGGTGGAACTTTCCCCACACCGTTGGAGCCATAGATGGGAAGCAAGTGGCCTCAAAGCTCCAGCCAACTCAGGGTCCTCTTATTTCAACAACAAAGGCTTCTTCAGTATCATCCTCTTTGCCATGGTTGATGCTGACTACAAGTTCATGTACATCGATGCTTCAAGCAACGGTCAACTTCAGATGGCCAGGTATACAATGCCAGTGACTTCAAGGATGGGCTGGAACGCAACCTCTTTATGGGTTTTCCAGATCCAGACCTCCTACCCAATGACACACAAGATGTGCCCTACTTCATCGTGGGTGATGACGTCTTCTCCCTCATGAAGCCCTATATTTCAAGATACCTCACCCATGAAGAGAGGATCTTCAACTACAGGCTGTCCAGGGCAAGACGGGTGGTGGAGAATGCCTTTGGCATCCTGGCCAACAGGTTCCAGGTACTTCTCACCACCATGCAGCATCACCCACAGACTGTGAGAAGCATCGTGGAAGCTTGCTGCATCCTGCACAATCTCATGTGCACCCGCTACCCAGTGTTGCAGAACAGGCTTGTGGACTGTCAACAAGGGAATGGGGACATGCAGCCTGGGGAATGGAGGCAAGGATGAAACCTGACAGACACTGTGGATGTACAAGACCCCAACAGAGCTTCATGTGAAGGGAAGAAGCAGCGCAACCTCCTGAAACACTGGTGCAACTCCCCCGCTGGAGCAGTGGAGTGACAAGACAGGATGATAAATGGTTAATGGATGCTTCCTTGAGCCTGTCACATAACACTGATGAGATTGTGCCATGTATGTTGAGTGGCCCTACAATGAATAGGGCATTAATAAAGAGCTTTGTTTATTTTGAAATGTGTTGATCAATGAATAAATTGTTACTGATAAAAAAGGGCCAAACGTGTGGCACCTGGGAGGGTGGACCATACAGTCCCATTATGCTTGCACTGGAGATTTATCTATCCCACAGCTATCCTTACCTATTCCACAACTATCCTTACCTATCCCACAACTATCCTTACCCATCCCACAACTGTCCTTACCCATCCCACAAGCATGCAAAGGCTTAACCATTTTTTCAAAATTTTCGCCAACACTTCATTAAGTAAATAAAATGAACCAAGTGTGTGAAGCGAAGATAACCTTTATTAATAACTGTCTTAAGTAAACTATATGAATTTATTAAAAAAGCAAAATGAACCAAGTAAAGTGTGTTTAAGCAAAGATAAAATGAACAGGTAACAACTCAGTCTCTGGCACTATTCTCAGTCACTCTGAGGAATGTCCATGGTCTCAGCTGTCAAGCGGCCAGGGACTGTGGAGGTGACTGTGGCTGGAGTGCTGGTCTGAGGCGTCATCAGGGTGCTTGGCCCCGAGAGTACAACAGCGGATGATATGGGGTGGAGGAAGGAGGAGTGTAGTGCAGCTGTCTGGTCTGCAGCTGGGCGAGGTGAGGCATTTGTGGCATGCGATGAACCTGGGCTTGGACTGGGAAGGGTTGCCTCTGCTGTGGGAAGTCCTGGTACTCGTAGCCTTGGTAGGTGAGGGGCTGTTGAAAGCCGTGGAAGGGCTGTGACATCGCCTGGGATGGAGGAGCAGACCTGGACTGGGTCAGAGCAGGTTCAGCTGGGCCTGGAGGGTTGTTCAGAAGTGCTGTGATCTTCTGCTTCATCACCTGGTACTGGGCCTCGGGAGGTCCATGAGGGTCTGGCTCACGTATGTGATGAAGGGCTTCCGGTTTGAGGATGGAATGTCGCTGTGGACCAGCTGAGAGAGAAGATCTGTGCTGGTTTTGACTGTGTACCTGATCTCCAACAGGACAGCTTGGCTCTGGCCTTCCAGTCTGCCTCTGCCTCTCTGCCTGCTTTCTGTGGAGGTGGAGCTGGGGGTTGGTGTGGGTTGGTCTCTGGTGGCTGCCACTTCTTCCTCCATTTGTGACAGGGGATCCTCCATGTCCTCTGGCATGGGGAGTACAGCTGTCGGGGGGGTCTCTGCCATGGGGCCCTCCGAAGGCACCTGCCTGGACACGGTAGCTGTCTCCTAGCTGGAAGAGGACTGGCTGTCTGTGGGCTGTCTGAGGGAGAGGGTTGTCAGAGAGGCTGCTCCTCGGTGGTGGACCTCACCCTCCAGGAAGCTGCACTTGGCCATGACGTACATCTCCTGGTCAGTGAGTTTGACAGCAGCCTGGCCAGATTTCTTCAGTGTAGCTTGCCATACCAGGTGTGCATGTGCTTCCACCATCCAAGGGGTAGGTCTGAAGTGTAGCCCAGGATTTCTGCCTTGTCTCTCAAAGCTGCCTGCTTCCTCTTGGTGTCGCAATAGAGTCTGTGGCCCTTTCTCCACAGGTACTCATTCTCCCTCAGCCATTCCAGCACTTCCTCCTCATGGTCCTCAGAAAGGGTGTACTGTTTCTCTCTCCCTTCTCCTTTTCTTGCCTCTTCCTCCCTCTGGCAGGGGCTTGAGCAGCAGGGCCTTCAGGGGCTTGAGCAGCAGGGCTTTGAGGGCCTTTGGGCTGGTCCACCACAGCAGCAGCAGCAGCAGGAGAAACACCACCAGCACCAGCAGGAGAAGCACCACCAGCAGCAGCAGGAGAAGCAGCAGCAGCAGCAGCAGGAGAAGCACCAGCAGCACCAGCAGAAGAAGCACCAGCAGCTTCTGGTGCCAGGGGGTCAGTGCCAGGGGGTGGGATAGTGGTTGTGTCCTTCTTGCCAGGGCTGGCAGGAGTAGGCACAGGCTTTCTCTTCTTCCCTGACTGACGAACCATGGTGTTATTCGAAGATGTCTGTGGCAGCACGTCTTTCCTCTGAATGCTGACTGCTTGCGAGCTGCATCCTTTTATATCTGTGGAGCTGACGCAATTCATCCTTCCCGCATGCGCAGTGAATGCTTTGCATCCACTATGCATCTGCTATGCATCCTATAGGTGTCCGTGATGCATCCGTGTGATCCGCTATGCATCCGCTCCTTCCGCTATGCATCTGCTTCACAATTCTCCCCCAGAAGCTCTTCGGATGTGTCATCTGCTTCCATCCACTTCCATCCGCTAGGCTTCCTACTTACATCCGTTTAACATCCCCACCACGTACTACCCCCGTCCGTTCCTTTCCATTCTTTTCTGTTCTGTTTATGCAAATTTGGGGCACTTTTTGGAGCGGATAACAACGGATGGAGCTACCCCCGAAATTTTGCTCGTCTGCTTTGTCTTTTTTGCATATGTTTTGCATCCGTTGGCCAGTGGGACCTAGCCTTAAAGAAGAATTTGGTGTGCTTCTGTTATTGATTTCAGAAGTAGATGTTTTGGGGGATGAGAACTATTTAAGAAGTATGTGAAAGAATGCAATGTTGTTAGACACAAACTTGTGTAAACAAGAAACCATGGGAAAGCTTTTTGTAAAGGAAAGGGAATTGTTCTCATGGAATAAAGAATAAAAAGATAGTTCTTTAAAATCAGTTCTTTAATATGGACACATTTAACAATTGTGGTTTGCCAAAACATGTGCCTCCTAACCTGCTTTCACAGTTATGACTACTATAATTTTACAGTTATGGCTTCAATTAAGATTTGAAAAAATGTTTATGTATCCATCAGTGCAGTATGTACTATATGAGCTTCACATTATACAAGTACATACATACATATATACATATAGCAAATATGTTTAATAATAATCAACACCAACAGCAATCGCAACAAGAAATTTTTTTTCAATTTCAATTTCCAGAAATTGTCCTGAAATGTTATCGAATCTCCTGCTTGAACAGTCTGCACAAGAAGACTTCCATTCTGATTCACTTCTTATTATAATTCTAAATATAGTATTACTGAAACTATTATCATGTAAAAAAGAAATACATTAAATATTATAGGTATATTTAATTATAAAGCAATCATGAGAGCTTTCAATTTAGTTCTATAACCTTTTGCCATCTTAAAGACTAACGCCCAGTCCCACTGACCGATGGACACAAAACGTACGCAAAAAGGACACAGCGGATGAGCAAAATTTAAGGGGTGGCTCCATCCATTTCATCCACTCCCAAAATTGGTGAAAATTTACATAAACAGAATGGAAAAGAACGGACGTGGGTAGTATGTAGCGGGGATGTTAAACGGATGTTCATCGGAAGCCTAGCGGATGAAAGCGGATGGAGGCAGATGACGCCTCTGAAGGGGTTCCGAGGGAGAATTTTGAAGCGAACGCATAGCGGATGAAGTGGATGCATCACGTATGCCTATAGGAAACAAAGGGGATGCCGCATGGATGTATATCAGATGCAAAGCATTCACTGCACATGCGGGGGGTATGAATTACATCCACTTCGCGTATATAAAAAGATACAGCATGCATGCAATCAGCATACAGGGGAAAGATGTGCTGCCAGATACATCTTGCAGGTACACCATGGTTTGTCAGTCAGGCAAGAAGAGGAAGTCCGTGCCTATTCGTTTAAGCCCTGGCAAGGTGAAGAAGGCCAGAACCAGCTTCCCACCCCCTGGCACTGACTCTGAAGTTGCTGCTGCTGCTGTTGCTGTGGTGGACCAGCCCCCAGGCCCTGAAGCCCCTCAAAGCCATGCTGTTGAAGGCTGTAGCCCTGAAGGCCCTGCTGCTCAAGCTCCTGAAGGCCCTGAACAATCTCCAGAAGGCCCTGATGCTCAAGCCCCTGAGGGCCCTGCTGAAGCCCCTGCCAGAGGGAGGAAGTGGCAAGGGAAGGAGAAAGGAGAGAGGAAACAGTATACCATTTCTGAGGAGCATGAGGATGAGGTGCTGGAATGGCTGAGGGAGAATGAGTACTTGTGGAGAAAGAGCCACAGACAGTATTGGGACACCAAGAAGAAGCAGGCAGCTTGGAGAGACAAGGCAGAGAGCCTGGGGTACACTGCAGAAGTACTCCTTGGATGGTGGAAGCACATGCACACCTGATATGACAAGCTACACCTCAAGAAATCCAGGCAGGCCACTGTCAAGTTCACTGACCAGGAGAAGTACATCATGGCCAAATGCAGTTTCCTGGAGGGTGAGATTCGCCACCGAGGAGCAGTCCCTCTGAGACCCCTCTCCCTCAGACAGCCCACAGACAGCCAGTCCTCTTCCAGCCAGGATCCAGTTTCCCTGTCCAGGTAGGTGTCTTCAGAGGGCCCCAGAGCAGAGACCCCCTCGATAACTGCATTCCCCATGCCGGCGGACTTGGAGGATCCTGTGGAGGATGACGCCCTGCTGTCACAAATGGAGGAAGAAGCAGCAGCCACCAGAGGCCAACCCACCCCCACCCCCAGCTCCAGAGGATGCAGGCAAAGAGGCAGACTGGAGGGCCAGGGCCACTGTGTGCTGTTGGAGATCAGGGACACAATGAAGACCAGCACAGAACTTCTCTCTCAGCTGGTTGAGTTGGACAGAGCATCCTCAGTCTGGAAGCCCTTCATCACCTATGTGAGCCAGACCCCGAGGGACCTGTCCAAGGCCAAGTACCAGGTGATGAAGCAGAAGATCACAGCACTTCTGCAAAACCCTCAAGGCCCAGCTGAAGCTGCTCCTACCCGGTCCAGGTCTGCTCCTCCACCCCAGGCGACATCACAGCCTTTCCACGGTGGAGAACAATTGATGATGTTGAAGACCAAGACCAAGGGTGATGAGGTCTGTACACCATGGCTGCTGGACTCATACTGAGGTCCAGATGATTTCCTCCCTCTTTTTATAGAAAATATTGGTTGTCTGTTAGGTGTCCTTCTACATACTCTAGACATAATCCAGACATCCTAAATATACGAGATACATCCCAGATACAAATGATTTGTCCATTTTTAATACTTTACATACGAGATGCATACACTTAGATCCTTTCTATTTCTGTGCTACTAACACTGTGTGGACCTTCCGTGGACCTTTCGCTTCCCCCCTCTTTCCGTTTTCAGCTGCAACGGATGTGAGTTGAGGGGATGACCAGAGGATGCAGAAAGGATTCAGCGGACGTTTAATGGATTATAATGGACATAGAATGTTTGTTGCCCGTATATGTAGCGGATGTACATCGTACGCGGTGGAAAGTTGATCCGTTCAAAAAGTTTTGTGCAGCTCAAAACTTTTTGCGTGGATGAAATTGCAGTGGACGGATGCTCAATGGATAGAGCTTATGAAACACGTATGCAGTGAGTACACAATGGATGCATAGCGTTTTCCAATGGATGGCAAGCTTTTTTTAACATTTTACATCCTCTTTGCATCCGTAAGTGCAGTGGGACTTAACATTGTCTTACTGATGAATGAGGGCTCATTATCACACTGATGTTCATTGCTCTCAGCCTTGAGTTATCAGAAAAGAATATCAATGCAATTTATGTTGCATCCACATCTTTGTGCCATAGCAATGAGTAGCCTGAGTGTTGTGTTGTCCTTACAGATGTAATATATGAAGGGTTCAGGACAGTGATTGGTATATTCTCTGGCTTTCTTTCCCCTCTTATCCAGTATCATCCCATATAGATGGAAAACATCTCCAATTACTTTCCTTAATGTATGATAGAGTAAGGTTGGGGGATAGCAGGCACTCTTTCCAGCTTCATCCCATACCTCTCCAAAGCCCTGTTGGCAAGTTATTGATCTCTTGGAGGTTAATAATCAATAATCCCATGACAAATAAACACACTCTTACCTCTATTCTGTACAAGCAATGTATTTAGTTGCTCTTTTCTACCAAAGCCAAACGAGATGAAGAGGACAGCATGTTGTTTCTATTGATCTTCTAGGACCTGCTTTTTTTTAAGAAAATGTCATTCAGGTCAGAGCTCACAAACTGTTCCACAAATATCCTTTCTGCTTTACCCAGCATCTGATAGCCTAGATACCATATTTCTACATGCATACGTACATACATACATAGTGTTGGGATTCAAAAATTTTTACAACCAGATCTGTGGGCATAGCTTGATTCAACTCAGGCTTGGCTCAGGGGTGTGATTCAACTGGTGTAACAACCAGTTTGGTGAGCGTGCACTTCGCGCATGTGTGCAGAGGCTTTGCTACTGACCTTCTCCTGCAATCCTGCAATCTCCCTGTGTGTTAAACAGCTGTCATGTGGCAATCCACTGTGCTGTGCAAAGCAGTTGAGCTTGAAAACCAGGAAATAAAGGTCAGAATAGAGCCAAGGTGGGCAAACAGGCCCAGCAGCTAATCATTGGAACATAGTGGTTCACTTACAGATGACCCTTAATGGTACCAGTTCAGTGAACTGGGTTGAACTGGTAAAATACCACTACTACATACATACATACATACATACATACATACATACATACATACATACATATATATCAGTCTCTTGCAAGACTGAAATCATTTGGAAATTGCTGATCTTCTAGGAGGTTGATATTGCCATGGTAAAAGAAACAACAATGACAATAAAAATGCAAGTAATTGATTTTTTAGTTGGGTGCCACTCTCCCCCATAGCTCAAATAAAAACTTTCCCAGAGCAGAGAATCCATAGATAGTTGAGAAAGAGAGCAGACTTAAAAAATAAATAGATGCTAGGCATTTTTTGATCTTGACAACCTCACTGTCACCCTCATTATAATTGGTTCACATTGGACATCAACAACAACTTTAATCTGTCTTTACACAAGACTATAAAAAGTAACAAGAATCTTTATGCAGCAATAAATGAAGTGTGAGGATGAGAACTAACACAACTGTCCCTGTGAAAAAATATTAATTGTGCTTGAATATTAATGACAAGTTGAGGATTAATACTTTGTCTCTATTTCTAATGTCTCAAATGTCCCAAAGTGGCTGGAAAAAAATTTGGAAAACATTTTTATGTGAATGCAACTCCATATAAGTAGAACCATCTGTGTGAACAGTAACTCTACTAAAACTGAGTTTTTGTTGCATCAACTCAACAGAAGCCAATTGCAGAATTCCTTGGTCAGCACAGTAAATTTATATGTAGACTTTGGGAGCAGTACTGCCAGTGAGTATTCCTTTCACTTTAACCATTAGCTAATATTAGCTCATGCTATCTTTATCTGTTTGGGTTAATAACAGTAGCTTTCAACTCTGTGGAATTGAAACCCATCAACCTTATGATAGATTTGCCTATTGATGTTGACTTTTTCATTGTGCTGATGAAGTAGACTATAGTCCGCAAAAGCTTTTGCCATAGTAAACTGGAATGTTTGTTGCTTCACGGCAGTAAAATAATGAGGATGTCTCTCTGGAATCTGATTATTATGGTACTTTATCTCTTTCACTATCTGTTCCCCTGTGCTGCCTAGGCACAAAGAATTCAAAGTCTATTTGTTCCTGAGAGTCTGCCATAAGTGGAGACATAGTTTTCTCTTTAACTCTCAAGATTAAATTAACTACAGTATTTACATTCATTGAGATGTTATTATTCCAGTTATTATTCCATTTGCTACTCAGTTAGTTCCAGCAAATCATTATATACAGTAGATGCAACCATACTATTTCTCTAAACATCTTGAAGCATAATTTAAAGTTCATTTGTTTTCCTTTATGATAATGATTTTGCAGCCCTCTGGAACCTTCAGGTGAAATGTTTCCTTTGTTAATCCTTTCAAGTAGATATGTTTGTTTTATTTATTACCAATCATAACACATGATTCACATGTTTTCTGGCCTACTGGACATATATGAAATTTTGGAAATATGCTGTGGGTACTTTTATAAAATTATTGAAGAAGGCTCTGTCCATTCAGAAAATAATGCTGGGGGGTGTGTGTATAATTTGATACAAAGCACTGATTTCCTTGAAGACTTACCTTTGTGTTCTTTCTGGCCATCAGAAAGCTTGGTATCCACCAAGCTTACAGGATTCATTTACGGGCTGGAGGCATTATTAAAAGAAAGAAAGGCAATACTAAAGGCTGGTATATATTTCAACTTGCTGGTTATTCTTAAAAACAAACCTTTTTTAAATGGAAAACATTTGGTGGGGAAAGAAATAAGTGAAATGGAAGGTATCCATGGGCATATTAGCCCTACCAGATACCACATTGGGCACCTTGTTAGATCTGTACTGGTGTATGTAATAATCCACTAGTTCCATTAATTAAAGTCATGATTTCAGAATAAATTATACCTAAACATGGATTGTTCAAGGATGTAGATTCTGATTGGCAAGGCAACAACTAGTCTTTCTATTGCTACATGCAAGGAAAGATCTACAAAGTAAAATTGAATCTATTGATTCTGATGTGAGGCCAAGTTGAACTATTTATTATAAAGTACAAAAAGTCTTCATTTAGAAACCACTATTGGAGCCAACAACTTAGATGTTAAAGCCCATGTCACACTGCCCAATGGATGCAAAAAGGACACAGCGGACGAGCAAAATGTTCCATCCGTTGTTATCCGCTCTCAAAAGGGGCAAAAATTTGCATAACCGGAGTGGATAACACAGACGCAGGGAGGACGCAGGGCGGATGCAAAGCAGATGTGGAACGGAAGCCTAGCGGATGGAAGCGGATGGAACTACAAGTCCTCAGCGAAGCGGACACAGAACGGATACAGTGGATGCAGAACGGATGCCGAGTGGATGAAGTGGATGCACAGCGGATGCACAGCGGATGGACAGCGTAAGCCTAGCGGATGCCTGGTGTTAATTGTGCATGCGGGGAAGATGCATTGCGTCAGCCCCGCGGATATAAGGGAAGCAGCTCGGAAGCAGGTCGCCATTCAGAGGAAAGACCTGCTGCCGTACGGATTGGCTGCCTTGCCTGCCCTGCCTGCATGTCTGCCTGCCAGCCTTGCTGCCAGCCTTGCTGCCAGCCTTGCTACCAGCCGTGCTGCCAGCCTCCCTGCCAGCCTTGCTGCCAGCCTTCCTGCCAGCCTTGCTACCTGCCTGCCTGCCAGCCTTGGTGCCTGCCTGCCTGCAAGCCTTCTTGACAGCCTTGGTGCCAGCCTTCCTGCCAGCCTTGGTGCCAGCCTCCCTGCTAGCCTTCCTGCCAGCCTTGGTTCCTGCCAGCCTCCCTGCCAGCCAGCAACCCCACAACCATGCGGAAGCACAGCAAGCCTCAGCCATCTGCTGCCAGCCCTTGCAAGAGGGACAGGGCTACCATCCCACCCCCTGGCCCTCACTCTGGTTCTGCTGGGGCTTCTGTAGCATGGGCTCGCTCTTCTGGGGCTGGAGCTTCTGCTGCTTCTGCTTCTGAAGGAGCTGATGACAAGCACTCCAGCACCAGCCACCTCCACAGCACCTGCACCCTTCACCCCTGAGACTGAGCGACCAAGAGGAGTGCCAGAGACTCATTTTTGTTTTATAGCTTGTTGTTAATAAAGTCTATTTTTGATTCACACACGTGCTTCATTTCTTTTTTTGAATAAAGTCTTGGTGGAAACTTTTAGAAATGGTTTAAGCCTTTGCATGCTTGTGGGATGGGTAAAGATAGCAGTGGGATGGGTTGAGATAGCAGTGGGATGGGGAGGGATACCTTTGGGATGGGTAATAGCTGTGGGATAGATAAACCTCCAGTGCAAGCATAGTGGGACTGGATGGTCCACCCTCCCAGGTGCCACACCTACGGCCCTTTATTATCAATAATAATGTAATAATTATCCACACATGTCAACATAAACACAACTCTTTATTAAACGCCCTGTTCATTGTAGGCCAACCAAACATACATGGCCCAATCTCATCCGTGTGATGAGACAGGCTGAAGGAAGCATCCATTAATCATCTACCATCCTGTCTTGCCACTCCACTGCTCCAGCTGGGGAGTTGTACTAGTGTCTCAGGAGGTTGTGCTGCTTCTTCGCTTCATGTGAGGCTCTGTTGGGGCCTTGCACATCCTCAGTGTCGATCAGGTTTCGCCCTTGCCTCCTTTCCCCAGGCTCCATGTCCCCATTGCCTTGCTGGAGGTCCATGAGCCTGTTCTGCAAGACTGGTTGCACATGAGATTGTGCAGGATGCAGCAAGCTTCCATGATCCTCCTCACGATCTCTGGGCAATGCTGCATGGTGGTGAGAAGTACCTGGAACCTGTTGGCCAGGATGCCAAAGGCGTTCTCCACCACCCGCCTTGCCCTGGACAGCCTGTAGTTGAAGATCCTCTCTTCATGGGTGAGGAGTCTGGAGGTGTAGGGCTTCATGAGGTAGGTTGTGAGGGAGAAGGCGTCATCCCCCATGATGAAGTAGGGCACATCTTGTGTGTCGTTGGGCAGGGGTTCTGGATCTGGGAAGCCCACGATGAGGTTGCATTCCAGCTCCTCCTTGAGGTGACTGGCGTTGTATACCTGGGCATCTGAGGATGAGCCGCTGCCTGAAGCATCGATGTACATGAACTTGTAGTCAGCATTGACCATGGCAAAGAGGATGATGCTGAAGAAGCCCTTGGAGTTGAAATAAGTGGACCCCGAGTTGGGTGGAGATTTGCAGGCCACGTGCTTGCCATCTATGTCTCCAATGGTGTGTGGGAAGTTCCACTTCTGATACCACTGCTCTGCAACTTTCTTCCATCCTTCTTCAGTGGAGTGGTACTGGAGGAGCTCCTCCTTGTATTCTTCGATGATGGCCTGCACCACTTCTCTGACCACAATGCTGATGGTGTTGGATGGCACCCTCCAGATGTACTGTATGCCCCTGTAGGAGGTCCCTGAGGCCAGGTGGCGCAGAGTAAGTGCCACCTTGAGCCCAGGTTCCAGGCTGGGCCGGAAGCTAGTGTTTGCCTTGGTCAACCTGGATGTCAGCCGCTTCACAACTTCGTCAAACATGGCTGGAGGCATCCTCATGAAGTTCTGGAATACCCGAGTGTCTTCATTCCTGAGCTCCACCATCAGCTTGTTGTGCAGTCCGTCCTCTGCTCTTCTGCTGAACCATCTTCAGATCCAGACTCTTTTTGGGTGGCTCCTTTTCTTCTCGCAGTAGAGTTCACAGAGCCTGCAGATGGCTTTGCACTGTTGCAGAACGATGGTGGCTGCCAAAAGGACTTTGTTACAATGCACAGTGGACATGACTGGATGCTGTGGAAGAGGAAGAGCCAGATGAAGGCTGAAGAGGTCTGCACCGCTGGGCTGCTCTTCTGAAAGTGAGATGCAGGTGAGTTGCTCCCCCTTTTTTATAGGCAGTATAGGTTTTCCACTAGGCATCCTCTAGGCATCCTCTAGACATCCTTAATATCCGAGATAGGTCCCCTCTGCGAACGTTTTTTCCGTTTTAAAGGCTTTGTTTCCGTTCTGCATCCGCACGGCATCCGTTCTGCATCCGTTCCGCTTCCTCCCTGCGTCCGGCCGGATGGAGTTCCGCGGATGCCTAGCAGATGCCTAGCGGTTGCAGAACGAATGAACTGGATACATTTTCCGCGCAAAAGTTTTGGGCAGCCCAAAACCTTTGGAGTGGATGAAACGTCCATAAACGGATGCTGGACAGATAGAGAGGAAGCCAAACGGAGGCAGTGATTACATTACGTTTTCGAACGGATGGCAAGGTTTTTTGTCCGTTTTACATCCTCTTTGCATCCGTTGGTTCATATGGGCTTAAGCAAGGGTGGGTTTCAAAAATATTTCTGCTCCGTTGCTGGATGCACATGGCTATGGTGGATGTGGCCTAGTTAGCCTCCTGCACCATTTTTTTTTTGGGGGGGGGGCTTTTTCACCCTCCCTGGGCTTTCCTTGAGCTTCTGGGAGAGTGAAAAATGGCCTCCCCCATGCTCCAGAGGCCATCTGGAGTCCATAAACTTTCCATTTCTGGCCTTACAGAACTTCCAGTAGGCCCATTTTGAGCCCTCCCCAGGTTCCTGAGGCTTTCCTCAAGCCTCTGGGACGGCAAAAACAGCCTTCCCCAAGCCTCTATGTGGGCCTTGCACTCAGCTGGCATCCAAATGGGCTGTGTGGGGACTCCTGGGCAGGGTGGAGCCAGGTTGGGTGGGGCCAGCCAGGGGTGGGATTTGCTGGTTCATCAAACCAGCCATAAAACTAGCTATGGGTTCACCCAAACCAGGGTGAACCCAAAGCAGCCTACCCCTGTTGTTAAGGGAAGTATTCACTAAGAGAAACCACAACTGTGTTCATGGTCTTATTTGAGCTTTTCTTTACTTTACAGACCTGCAAAAGTTGTAAAATCAAGGATTGCTTGTAAAATTATTTTTTCATCACTGTCATAATTGAATGGTCTAAATAAGGCAATCATGAAACAAGAATTACTTTTTATCAATTTAGACTTGATTTGGAAGAAATGTGGTATGCATTTGGTTTTAATTCTGAGCTATGCAAGTATCAAAAGGCAATTTCTGGATGTATCCATCAGAAGGTACAAATATTTTAGATGGGGATGTCTTTATGCTTATGTAGGATTCTTAAGTGATTTGAAACTTAGAAGATCAGATTCTAAACTGCAAAAACAGCCTCCATGAATAGGAAAGACTGAAGGAGTCACATAATCTTTAGAGCAGGGAGAAATGGGTAAACTCATTATAATCATGAATACAGACAATCTGGATTCAAGAGGACAAAGATTTTTTTTAACCTACCCCATTTTTGGTTGCCTAGAAACAACTCTTACTCTCTAAAGGCAATTTACAAGTTTTTTGTGAGCTTCTATAGTAACATACAATATGAAATAAAAGATATTGTTTGAGTATATTTTGTTTTCCTACAGTAAAAATAAATTGAATTCAGTGCTTCATGGAAGAGAAAGTTATCCCACAAAATGAAAGAGAAGTGGACTCCCACATACTACTTTTGTATTTCATGTTTCTCAGTGTCACGACTATGCAACACACACATTCGAAACGAAGCCCCGTCAATCGGAAGAATGGCAATTCCCTCCACTGGCATAGACTGTACATAATAAACACGCGGGGTGTATTGAAAAAAGCTGGTTAAGATATGGGAATTAACTACGATTAATATGGTTGAATAATGATGGATAATCAAAGGTGATAAGGGTAATCATGGGTAATAAAGGGTAATAAGGGGAAATTATTATAAACACCAGGTTTCGTTGAACTCAGGTTAGAGCTCATTTTATTTTCATTTGCTTAACTATTTTCTTGGTGTCCTTGCAGAGGAAAGAATAAAAGGAAGCTTTTGTTTTACAAAATGTTGAAGCAAGTTTGTTTTATTTGCTCCATGCATTTGACCTAAAGAGTGGTTGAGAGGAAAGTTAGCTCTCCCTCTCCTATCATCTACAATATTATGGCTGAAGGTACCGTTGTTGGCGGGGGTTTGGAAGACACTTCGGAGGTGGAGGCGGATACTGCCATTGGCGGAGCTGGTGTGTTGGCGTGTGTTGGTGTGTTTCATCCTGGGGTCCATCAGGGACATCTGGATATTGGTCCCAAAGAATGGTTTGGGGTCCACCCCCTATAAACACCTCATTTGATGGGAACCCTGACAGATTGGCATTATTTTTAAGCCAAGTTGTGAACCACCTAGAATTATATTCAAATTGCTACCCTTCTCAGTGGTCTATTGTCATCATTATAATGACAGTGTTAACAGGTGATGCTGCCGATTGGGTGGCAGAGCTGAACAGTGTGCATGCGAAGGAATTGATTGATGTTGGTTTGTTTTTGGATGCACTCAAAGTTCAGTTTGAAGATAGGTCAAGGATACATCAATATGAAAAAGTCTTAATGTTATTAAAGCAGGAGGGGAGGCCTGCTGTAGAAAATGTCAGAGAGTTTTGAAAATTAGCAAATAGGTTGCACACCTGGCCGGAAAGCTGCTCATTGCTGCTACTGGCTCACCAGAACTGGGCCAAACCAGTAGAATACCACCACTGGGGCGTATAGCAAAAAAAGAGATGACTTGTTTGGAATCTTAGAACAATAATGTTGCTTGTATGACAAGTGAATATTGAAAAGTGAATATTCTATCTAATTTCAACAGCCATTTGCTAGTATTCTAAACTTTTAGAACAGAAAAAGAAGATTCAGAAAGATCTAGACAGACTTAAACAGCCAGTCAGCCAAAAAGGAGAATGAAATTTAACAGAAAGAAATGTAAGCTGCATATAGGAAGGAAGGAAGGAAGGAAGGAAGGAAGAAAGGAAGGAAGGAAGGAGGCAAAAGCATATTTGAATTTTCAGTATTCTAAAAAACGACAACTTGTACATCAGTGAACTTTATAATTGAGCTTCTAAAACAAAACAAATGCTACTTTGTAATCAGTAGTGGTATTCTACTGGTTCGGCCAGGTTCAAGCGAAACAGTAGTAAAAAATGCTACCACTTCAGCTGAACCAGTATTTCCAACAAGCAGCTATGCCACGCAATTTAGATTAGTTAGAAAGCAGGAAATTTTCAGATTTCTTGCTTTCTTGCTAATCTAAATCATGCAGCACAGCTGATCCTTTCCCTTGCTGTTGTACTTATCTTCAAAATGGTTTTTTTTTCAGTGCCCAGGGAGGCTTCCTTGAGGCCCAGTAAGCAAAAAATGGGGCATGGGGAGTGTTGCATGCCCCCCTGTGCTCCATTTTTCCTCCCAGGAGGCTTCCCTGAGGCCCAGTAAGCAAAAAATGGGGCTCAGGGGGGTTGTGAAAAAAACTCACATAGCCATGGTCATCTAGTCACATGCCCACCTGACCATGCCCACCTAACCACATCCACCTAGCCATGCCCACAGAACTGAAGTAAAAAAATTTGAATCCCACTACTGTTTGTAATGTATTAACAGTGTGAGCAGAACCGAAGTCATATTGGATGGCCCATTGAATTGAATAAGGAAGTGTGTCTCAAACTCAGTAGTTCTGCTAAATAAGAAAGTGTTCCAGTTTGTGCACAAGAGAAAAAACAAGATAAGGCTAGAACAATGGGGAATTGTAATAAAGTGCTGCGATGTCAGAAACCATGTAACTACTTTTGCTAGATAGGGAACTAGTATGAACCTTTGAAATATATGTGTCAATTTGAAAACAGAAAGAATGTGAGCCAAGCCCTCGTACGAGGGGGCAGACAGTTAGGGTATAAAAATGCTGCCTGAATTTTGCTCTGGGTTCCTTCAATGCCTGAGGGAACCCGTCTCTGCAGACATGTGAATACAACCTTGTTTTCCTTGGATCAACGAATCTTTTGGTGGTTTTTTTAATCTGCTTCCACCTCACAATTTGGCGCTCAACGTGGGCCCCGACGGAATTTCAACTGGAGAAAAGGGACTGGGTAAGTGTGGTGCCACCACCTCCCATTGGAGAGGGGCCCCTCCCTTGTCTCAGTTGGATCCCGGGGTAACTGCACTCAGCAGACAATCCTTGGAAACAAGAGAGAGAGAAGCCGGCCTGACGCTCTGGGAGTGTCGTTGATCACCTGAAGTGGTGACGCCCACACTCCTTTCGTCTCCGGGAGACCAGGGGTGTATCAGGTGAGTTTGTTGCCTTTCAGGATAGAAGAAGGGATATACTGTCCTTAAACTCTGGGAATCCAGCGACTGCTGAAGGACAGTGTAAATCCTTGAGCTGGGAATCTCTGGGAGATTGTTGGCGGGCAGCATGGAGAATGGGAAAGGGACAAAGCAAGTGTGAGATGTTCCAAGAGGGAACGGGTATTGAGATAGAAAAGACCCCGAGAAGGCTGATTCCAACTGACACCCCATTAGGTCAACTACTATAACAATGGTTGTTGCCCCATCTGAGGATGTACACTCAGAGTCTAGAGAAAAAGAAAATGATCTACCTATGCCAATATAGGTGGCCAAAGTATCCCCTAGTAGACCCTGAGTTTCCTTACCACTGGGATCCCGAAGGGAATACCAGCACATACTGGATAACTCAGTTGAAAGAGTATATAGTGAAACACCGGATGAAGGAGCAAATACCCTATATGGAGGTATGGTATCATGCTCACTTTGAAGGTCCAGTTCCACCAGAAACAGAAGTTGGACAGTTTGTCAGCAAGGTGGAGGAAAGCAAAACTGAGGACTGGATGGGGAGTCCACCAGCATCGGCTCCGGCAGTCCCGGTACCACCGGCCCTGCCAGCTCCAGTTGCCCAGGCTCCACCTCCACCTGCATATCCAGTACTCAGAAGGGAACTGGCTCAATTAAACAAGGACCTAGAGAATTTGCCTCT
Organism: Laticauda colubrina; assembly: GCA_015471245.1. Classification (NCBI taxonomy): domain Eukaryota; kingdom Metazoa; phylum Chordata; class Lepidosauria; order Squamata; family Elapidae; genus Laticauda; species Laticauda colubrina. The sequence goes on along the minus strand of BLBF01000011.1, from coordinate 26,847,939 downwards.
AGGAGGAAGGTCGGCCAATCCCGTGTTGGCTTTCCCAGTCAGAGAAGTCCCAAATGGCATGAATGTGCAGGGGAATCCAGTCACCATTTTCGTGGCTGTCCCCATAAAATCTGCTGAGTTACGGGATCTGAAAAAGACCCTTCTGAAACTTCATGAGAATGCTGATGAAGTGGTGGAACAGTTGGAATTGTTTCTGGGGCCCAATGAATACACATACCAAGAACTGATATATATTCTTGGACACCTTTTAACCCCCGAATAGAGGAACCTCATTAGGAGGGCAGCAATAGCTGCCTGGGATAGGAGATATGCAGGGCAACAGGGAGCAGTGGCTGCAGACACAAAGTTCCCCATAGCCGATCCAAATTGGAACATCAATAATAACGCTCATAGGGAGCACATGAGAGATATGAAACACATGATCATTGAAGGAATTAAATTGGCCATCCCTCAACGGAAAAACTTGACCAAAGCATTTGAAATAACACAAGGAAAGGATGAGTCCCAGGGGGATTTCTGTGCTCGGCTCCGTGAAGGGTTAACCAAGTACTCCGGAGTGGAGCCAGAAATCCCTGCCTTCGAGACTCTCCTGAAGATGCAATTCGTCACCAAAGCATGGCCAGATATCCAGAAAAAGATTCAGAAGATAGAGGGATGGACTGACTTGGCATGACAGATTTAATGAGAGCAGCCCAACAAGTTTTTGTGAACCGAGACTCAGTTAAAACCAAACAGAAGTCTCAGATGATGGTAGCTGCTGTGCAAATGGCAGCCAAGAATGAAGTTAGGAAAAACAGGGAGACCCAGATGTCAGATCCGAGGCCAAGGTGGAGAGATGAAAGATCTCCCAGCAGGGAGTGGAGACCCCCGGTTAGGCGAGGAGGTCCAGGGGGCAATCGAGGCAGTCGATTCCAATGGCCGTCCCAGAGTAGAACTTGCTTCAGATGTGGGAAAGAGGGACATTTTGCATGCAAATGTCCCCAAACCCCAGAGGAATGAAGCTATGCCCTATACGATTAGGGAAGTTCCGGCTCCCCAAGAGGGACCCGCGGGGAGCCATTAGTAAATGTGTTAGTGGGTCCTGACCATTAGGAACGGCTGTTCCTGATCGACACCGGCGCAAGCCGGACATCTGTATGCGATCCGGTAAAGGGAGCATGCAGGTCAAAGCAGACTTTAAATGTGGTTGGGGTGAGTGGGAAATCCCAAAAGGTCAAGATTTTGGAAGAGGTGAGATTGGAATTGAATGATGTGATTACTGAAACCGAAATCGTGTATATTCCGGATTCAGGGGTGAACTTGCTAGGAAGAGACTTGTTGGGTGTTTTTGGAATAGAATTATGGGATAGAAGGAAAGAAGTTTGCATGTGTATGTTAACAATGGAAGATGAGGAAAAGATATCATCAGATGTGTGGGCAGGAGGTGAAGGGGTTAGTAGGATGGCAATACAACCCATTCAGATCAAGATACAACCAGGGATAACTAAACTGTGGAGTCCACAATATACTCTGAGTAAGAGAGATAGGGAAGGGTTGAAACCAGTGATTGACAGATTATTGAAACAGGGACTGTTGGAACCTACTATGTCACCGTTCAATTCACTGGTTTTAGCAGTCATAAAAAAGGTTGGGAAGTATAGATTGGTTAATGATTTGAGGAGGATTAATGAGATAGTGGTTCCTAGATTCCCAGTGGTTCCTGATCCCTATACAATCTTGGGGTGAATTCCCCCCAAAGACAAATGGTTTACTGTGATAAATCTGAAGGATGCCTTTTGGGCGTGCCCCTTGGAGGAGGGGAGTAGAGACTTGTTTGCCTTTGAATGGAATGATCCTGAGAATGGAAGGAAACAGCAATTGAGGTGGACGGTACTTCCTCAGGGATATACCGAGAGCCCTTTGTTGTTTGGAAGGGATTGGAAGAAAAGTTGGTGTCATTTGAGAGAGAGAAAGGAATCACCCTAATTCAGTACGTGGATGACTTGTTGTTAACTGGGGAGAAAGAGAAGGAAGTGAGAGTGGCTTCTGTGAGTCTGATGAATTGGCTGAAGGAGCAGGGCTGAAAGTCTCAAAAGAGAAGCTTCATTTTGTTGAAAAAAAGGTGAAATATTTGGGACATTACATTCAGCAGGGGGTTAGGTCCTTGGACCCTGAAAGGGTGAAGGGGATCATGAGCTTGGATCCTCCCAGGAACAAGACAGAGGTGTGGAAAGCATTGGAATTATTGGGGTGTTGTAGAATCTGGGTAGACCAATTCACAGTGTTGGCACAATTTTTGCATAAAAAGTTGCCTGGAAAGGGAGAGCACATAGAATGGGAGGAGGGAGATAGTGAAAGATGGGAAGAGGTGAAGAAGGCTTTGTCAACCGCTCCGGTTTTAGCCTTGCCAAACCTGAAATTACCGTTTCATTTGTATGTGGCAGTGGCTCAGGGAACAGCAGTTGGAGTCCTTGCCCAAAAGAGGGGGGGCAGTACCAGCTGGTAGCCTTCCTAAGCAAGGGTTTGGAGCCGGTTGTGAAAGGATGGCCAGTTTGTGTTCAGGCTGTGGCAGTAACAGCAGTCTTGGTGGTGGAGAGCAAAAAGTTAACCTTTGGGGGAGCTTTGGTGGTGCATTCGCCTCATCAGGTCAACTCAGTGTTGAGCCAGCTGGCTACCATTTGGATGACCGAAGGGAGGATATTGAAGTATGAAACCATTTTGAGAACCAGTCCTGATGTGGTGAAAGGAACAGACAAGAATCTAAATCCAGCAGAATTCTTGGAGGGGAGAAGGCAGGCGTGGGAACCGGAAGACCATGATTGTCTATTGCAAGTGGATCTCATGACGAAGGTTAGAGAGGACTTGGAAGAGACTCCATTGGAGAAGGGAGAGAGGTGGTTTATAGATGGATCTAGCAGGGTGGAAAATGGAAAGCGAAAATCTGGGTTTGCAATAGTAACCAGGGAAGGTGAGGTAATAGAGAAAGGGTCACTCCCAGCTGCTTGGTCAGCCCAGAAATGTGAATTTTTTGCCCTGACCAGAGCCTTGGAATTGGCTGAGGGGAAGGAAGTAATGATTTGGACTGATTCCAAGTATGCATGGGGGGTGGTGCACACATTTGGGAAAATTTGGAAAGAAAGAGGGTATATCAAGGCGGATGGGAAGCAAATAGAGCAAGTGCAGTAAGTAGAACAAGCCTTAGAGGCATTGCAACTCCCCAGCCGAGTATCAATTGTCCATGTGAGCGCACATTAGAAGGGGAACACACCGTAGGTTGTGGGAAACCTATGGGCGGACAAATAGGCGAAGGAAGCTGCAGGGGAGATAGAGTTGGTGATGGTATCTATACCAATACTGGAAAAGGAGGAAGAGAGGGAGGAATGGGAGCGAGAGAAAAAGGAAAAGTTGAAGTTGGAGAAAGAGAGATGTGTCAAAACCCCAGAGGGATGGAAGACGTCGGAGGGAGTCAAGGTGGTGTCACCCATTGTCATGAGGGGAATATTGGAGAAAGTTCATGAAGGAGGACATTGGGGAATGGAGGCCTTGGTCATGTCCATTAAACCTCACTATTGGAATCTGAGGATGTGGACGGTAGCTCAGAGCATCTGCTGGAAATGTTTGATTTGTTTGAAAGTAAATAAGAAAGCGGCACGCAAGAAAGAGATGGGAGGGTGACCCTTAGTGGGTTGGCTTTTAGTGGGTTGACCCTTAGTGGGTTGACCCTTAGTGGTTTTTAGAGAGCACAAATTGATTTCACTGAGTTGCCAGAAAAGGGGGGTTGGAAATACCTGCTTGTGATCAAAGATCAACTAACAGGGTGGGTAGAGGCTTATCCCACTAGAAGAGCCACAGCTCCCACAGTAACCAAGATCTTACTAGAACATATTATCCCACGATATAGAATGATGGAAGCAATAGATTCAGACAGAGGAACTCATTTCACCCAAAAGGTTCTGCAAAGGGTAATGGAGGTGGTGGGGGTGAAATGGGAATTACACATGCCATGGCATCCTGAATCCAGTGGAAAAATTGAAAAAGCGAAAGCAGAATTGAAGAAACACTTGACCAAACTACAACTTGAAAATGGCTTGCCATGGACAAAGCTCTGCTAAGGATCAGAACTTGTCCAAGGAAAGATATAGGGGTTTCTCCTTTTGAAATGCTGATGGGGAGACCCTATTTGGCCAAACTAGGCAATCCCATATCAGAGTTCAGGGACTTGTTCCTTTGGAAATATTTGCTGGCACTGTCTCGGTCTTTGCTTTCTCTTCACAAACAAACAAATTGTTGGTGCAACGACCACCTTTGGCTGGTAGCCAACACCCACACGAGGCTGGAGACTGGGTCCTGATAAAGACTTGGAGAAGTGAAAAACTGCAACCTAGCTGGGAAGGTCCATACCAGGTGCTACTGATGACTGAATCTGCAATCCATACTCGGGAAGGAGGCTGGACGCATTACAGCAGAGTCAAGAAAGCACCAGAACCTGAGAAACCTTGGAAGGCAATCCCAGTGGACGGTCAGCCATTAAAGGTAATCTTGAAGAAATAGCCAGCAGAAACCACCATGGAGATGTCGGCTGAACTCTGGGGAGGACTATTTGTTGCAACTATATTTACATTAATACATCAAAGAAGTTCACAATATGTTGGACCTGCGGGTGACTTGGGAACAGACTTGTGGGATGACAATGTGTTCATAAACGATCTCAAGAAGGTCTCACATTCCTTGAACATCACCAATTGCTGGTTATGCATGCACATGCCAGGAAGAACAGGTGAACTGGAGTGGCACATGTACAATCAGGTATGTGATACCAGTGATATATAAACTTGATGGCCTTCCCCAAGGCCAGATATGTAATAAAAGAGACTCAGAATCTGGCCTTACTCGGAGACTCTGGACCCAAATCTCCCGTGGTATAATAACACCATTGGGAGTAGCCATGAACTACCGAGATATACATATTCTAAATAACTTCACGATAACAATGTTCAATGATACAATAAAGAATATTAAAATGATTAACACCGAGCTTTCTGAAATAAGACAGGTTGCTCTACAAAATAGGTATGCTTTAGACATTGTATTAGCTATAAAAGGGGGTGTGTGTGCTCTGATTCATTCACATTGCTGTGTATACATCCATGATTTCCAACCCAATATTACAAAGATAGTAAAAGTAATGGAAGAACGTATTTGCTCCAATCCATTATCACAAAGAGGTGAGTCCTCATTGCCAGACCTGTGGGGAGCAATATGGTCTTGGCTTCCCAGTTCCACTTGGTTTAGATCTACCATAATGGGAATTATATTGATTATTATATGCTATGTATTGTTGTGTTGTTGTGTTCAGTGTCTCCCTGGTGCAATCACAACGTGTGGAAAGATAGGGAAATCCTTGGGTTCAAGATTTGAGAAGAAGCAGGAAGCAGAACCTCTGATGATGTATCAGAGAGAAATCACTCTGAAAGAAGCAGAGGATCTGCTATTTGAGTTTGAGACAAGAGTGGAAAAAGAAAAAAAGGGGGGATTGTGAGCAGAACCGAAGTCATGTTGGATGGCCCATTGAATTGAATAAGAAAGTGTGTCTCAAACTCAGTAGCCCTGCTAGATAAGAAAGTGTTCCAGTTTGTGCACAAGAGAAAAAACAAGATAAGGCTAGAACAATGGGGAATTGTAATAAAGTGCTGCGATGTCAGAAACCATGTAACTACTTTTGCTAGATAGGGAGCTAGTATGAACCTTCGAAATATATGTGTCAATTTGAAAACAGAAAGAATGTGAGCCAAGCCCTCGTACGAGAGGGCAGACAGCTAGGGTATAAAAATGCTGCCTGAATTTTGCTCTGGGTTCCTTCAATGCCTGAGGGAACCCGTCTCTGCAGACACATGGATAAAACCTTGTTTTCCTTGGATCAACGAATCTTTTGGTGGTTTTTTTATTTGCTTCCACCTCACAACAGGAACACAAAGTCCAGATCAGATAAAGTAATTATTCTACTCTGTTTTGTTTTGATCAGGCCTCTATTGGAATGTTTTGCAGATCTTGAACTGAACAAAACAGGGGATTGCTTTAGAAAACCTTTGAATTTTTCCCCAATTGTATTATTTGATTAAGAGGAGAAATAAAGTCCCATATTTAAATTATTGTGGATCTCAAAAATCCAATGTCCAATGTATCTAGCAAATTCACTTTAGAAAAATAATTAAGCTAGCATGGAGGCCTTTGAATGACTTGTAAGTTAGCATGTTAAACTCTGTAAATTTTCCTTACTATTATCTAAAATGCAACTCATTTAGCATATTTGTTAAACATTGCTTTCTTTTTAATGGAATCGTTGTGGGAAGTATGCTACTTTGTGTGGAGACCATGAGCAAGCTACATTGTCTAAATATGTACAATATAATGTAAAACAGAAGTTACTGAAAAGCTATATTATCAGTAATATATCATTATAGGCATAGCTAATCCAAATCACACTGGGTCTTCCTGAGTTAATATGTTGTGATAGAAGAGAATATCTGTAATTCAAGGTTGAATGGTGGGGTCTTTGGTGCACTCTGAACTTGGTGGTTTACAGGCAGATGTTTCATTACCAATCTAGGTAACACCATCAGTCTAATATGTTCTTCCTCAAAAATCTGCAATTCTAGGATTTCCAAAGATAGTATTCATAGGACTATGCAGTTAGTCCATTTATCTCTCCAAGATCAAAGTGTTATGAACCTGAGTTCAAGACTTATGTACCTGAGTCCATTTTTTCATTTCTTTGACTGTTTCTTACTTTACTCATTCCAGGAAGGTTGTTGGGCAAAAATAATATGCTTTGGAAATAATGAATCACACTCATTTCTCTTCTGGGGCTAGCCTACTGCTGTGCCAGAATGTTTTTTTTCTTCATCCTGATTGGTTGGGAGTCTTGGTCTGTGTTTATTGGTCTCCCAACCAATCAGGATGAAGAAAAAACCATTCTGGCATAGCAAAACAGAAATGGCTGTGAAAGTCTGACTCACAGATGAACACAATACAGAAGCCTGATGATGGCAGATGAGATTCTGCCGAAACGTTCCTACAACTTTAAAAGCACAACTATGATGATGTGGGAAAATACCTGAACAAAGCTGAATACCATACATGTAAGTACCCGCGAAAACATAAGAATATATATATCCATCCTCAGGCTGGTGCTTTCAGCTTTGTGCCAGTGTGATCAGAGCTGCCGTCTCTCTATAAATACTGGTGGTGGGGGCTGGTGTGCTGGGCTGGTTGGCTGGGCTGCTGCCTCTTGATTCGTTGATGGAGTTGATGTTGGTATAATGAGCTGTGTGATGGCCTTGTGAGTTTTGTGGAGATATCCTGGATCTTGTGCTGTAATCTCCTGGGTCGTTTGCTTTGTAGTGATCTTTTTTCCATTAGCCTCTCGTGTTTTAATGGCTTGGGTAAGGGGTTGTGTGATGGGCTTGCAAGTTCTTTTGTTGTGGTATCCTGGATCCTGCACTGTAATTTCCTGGGTCATTTGCATTTTGATATTTTTTCCATTAGCCTCCTGTGTAGTAACGGCTTGGGTAACGGGTTGTGTGATAACCTTGTGAGATTTATTGCTGTGGTATCCTTGGTCTTTTGCTGTGATATCCTGGGTCATTTGCTGTGTTACAACTTCTTGAGTTCTTGTGGTGTAATTTCCTGAGTTTTCTCATGTGATATCCTGAGCGGGTGGCTGTGATGTAGCATTCTGGGTTTTAGTCTGGCTTCGAGTTTGGGGTCTCGGTCACACACTCCAATCACACACTGCTTGCACTGGCATGAAACCGAAAGCACCAGCCTGAGGATGGCGAGTGGGACCTTGCCGAAACGTTGCCAAGATACTCTTAATCTTACACAGGAAAAGACCCAAACACACCTAGACCTACATACCTGTACCCAGGAAAATCTACGATTTCCCTCCATACATAGATGATAGATAGATGGATGTAGAGATAGAGATATATATCTGTACCCAAATATACATGGGTGAAATATGGGAAATATTTTTGAATTGATAGCCTTTAATGCAGGCATGTGTAGAATGATACTATATCAACTTCTAAATAGAATCCATTGGAGTCCCAAAGTAATACTTTACATTGTATAAGTCCAAATCTGAGCAGATTTGAGAGCACTGACATCTCCTGACATTTAATGGGCATTTAATTTTTAAAAATGTGTTTAGTAATGGACACTTACATGATTCATGGGAAATAAAAATGGTGGCATCTTATACCTGAAGAAGTCTCTGCTTAAAGAAAGCTCCTTTTTCCATATATCTATTTGCAGCTGGTATGAAGCAGCATGCTAGATACCACTGGAAAGACTCTTTCTTTCCCTTCACTTCTTCATTTGATACTAGTGTAGCTCTCAGCTGTTTCGCCGAATTCCAAACAGGAAGGGAAACAAAGGTCTCAAGGTAATGATCAAATGAGTCTTTATTCGTCCATACAATGCTCTGGATTCAGGTAACAATGAGTAACCAAAAGGAATTAAAGCCTGGTGTACACCATTAAAACTGGTGTACTTATACACCAGTTAACAACTTAATGAGTTTATTCACCATCCGGTGAGCACTACTGCATCACATCCAATCACCATGTAATACCCTATACACCTTGCTTTTATCCATTAATTATCCACCCCTATTTACCATATTTGTACAAATATCATATTCCCTCATTATATTTATGCCTATGAAGTGACCCTCCACCCCTCTCAAGATCGTTAGTTCAACAGGCAACATTTTAATCACATTGTCTACAACCGTCCACAGGCTGTAACAGCTCAGTGTGTGATGTCAGCAAGGCTCGTTATCTCCGTCAAACAGTCGAAACCCCAGGCTGGGTGATTAACAGCACTTCCCCCCTCAATAGCATAGTCTGATATGGCACAACACGTGGTGTTATGGCTCCAGCATGCCTTGGAGACATGACAGGAGGCTCCTCTTACCAGGAGTCTGCCTGCCACACAGGAAAAACATTATTGTTAATTACAGTTATGGCAGTTACTCTAATTGCAATGTGGGCCCAGGTTTGTCAGAGTATGTATTATGGAAACGATGCACTAAATGATCTGCACATACATCTGATGCCTTCACCCAGGACGCTTCAGATAAAGGGTAGACCTTCCAATGTACTAAATATTGGATACTATTCCTTCTTTTTTGAGAGTTGAGGATCCCAGCTTTCTCAATGTGATCCATATCATGTTGATAACCCTTTTTTATTTCAGGTACTTCGACTTGGGAGTCAATGGGTTTTAATAAACTGACATGAAACACTGGGTGTATACAGCCCAACAATTATGGTAATTTTAACTCTAATGTGACAGGATTGATGATTTTTGTTATCGGGAATGGACCCAGATATTTGGGACCTAATTTCTTACTGTTCAATTTCAACTTAATATATTTTGTTGACAGGTATACTCTATCTGCAACCTGGAAAGGTTTATGTTCCTGCTGCTTCTTGTCTGCATATAGTTTATAATCCATTGCTGTTTTATCTAGGGCTTTTCTCACATGTATCCAACTATCTTGTACTTGTTGTGCCCACTGTTGGACATTGATTGGGTCATTGGGATAGCTATTCAAATCTGGTAATGGACTAAACTCCATGCCATTAGCTACATAGAATGGACTGTATCCCGTACTACTGTGTATCGCGTTATTGTATGTGACTTCTGCAAATGGTAACAGCTCCACCCATTCTTGTTGTTGATAAGATATGTAAGATCTTAAATATCTCTCCACCATGGCATTCACTTTTTCTGCGGTGTCTTTTGTGCTTGGATGATTGGCTGAACTTAATCTCTGGGATGATCCCAACAAGCCGAAGAATACTCTCCAGAATTGAGCAGTAAACTGTACTCCTCTATCAGAGATTACTCATCGAGGGGTTCCATATAATCTATACACATGTTGTATGAACATATTGGCTAGAGATTTTGCCAATGGCAATCCTTTACAAGGTACAAAAGGTGCCTGTTTTGAGAATAAGCCGATGATTGTCCATATAACTGTATATCCGTTACTGTTTGGCAGTTCCACTATAAAATCCATGGCAATATCCGACCATGGATGTTGTGGTTCAGACATTGTTCATTACAATTCTCGTGGCTTACCCAGTCTTGGTTTTTAAATTGCACAGACATGACTTTTTTAATATATTGTTCTATATCAGATCTCATTTTTGGCCACCAAAATTAGCATTGAACCAAATGTAAGGTTTTAAAAAACCCGAAATGTCCGGCTTGTTTGTGATCATGACATTTTTCCAAAATGTGATTCCTACATTTTTCTGGGACATAAATCCTGTTTCCTTTCCATGCCAAATTATTTCTATAAGAAACTGAGTCAGTATTACTGGTAAGCCATGTATCTGTCCAAGTTTCCTCTCACAACATGTCCTCCTTTATTTCCTTTAACTGTATAGCCTGTCCCGTATTCCTGGGTGTGATTTCTGGGATCAGAGGCTGAACAATCACATCTCAAGGTTTGTTGTATTGCAGTAGTTGGGACAGAGCATCCGCCATAAAATTTTGGCCACCTGGTACATAGCTCAGATGGAAATTAAACTGCTTAAAATACATAGCCCACCTAACCTGTTTGGGAGATAAATGGTGGAGTGTTTGTAAAGCCTCCAAATTCTTGTGGTCTGTCCAGACTTCAAAAACTTCTTTGGTGCCCTCTAATAAATGTCTCCATGTATTTAACACCCATTTCACCACAAATGCTTCCTTTACCCAAATCGCCCATCCTCTCTCTGTTGGGGTAAATTTCTGGGACATATAAGCACAAGGTTGAAACAGTCCTTGATCGTTTATTTTTAAAAGGACAGCACCAACAGCCACATTGCTGGCATCAGCTTGAACCACAAAGTTTTTCATGGGGTCAGGATGTTTTAGAATCATTGCCTGGGAAAACAATGTCTTCAAATTGTCAAATGCCTGTTGACATATGGCGGACCACTCCAGTTTTTGACCGGGCATTGGCTTTGTTTTCTGATTCTTTGTTTTTAGCAGTTCAGTTAATGGTAATGCAATACGAGCAAACTGTGGTACAAATTGCCTATAAAAGTTTGTGAAACCAAGGAAACTCTGCATTTTTTTACTGGTTTATGGGGTTTCCCATTCCAAGACAGAGGTGACTTTGTTGGGATCCATTTCCAAACCATCATGGGAAATTCTGCATCCTAGATAGTCCAATTTACTGCAGTGAAATTCACATTTTGACAATTTCATGTACAATTTATTATCTAACAATTTTCTCAAGACAATTCGTACTATTTTTACATGTTCATCCAAAGTCTGTGTGTAAATTAGGAGGTCATCGAAATACACTAGTACTCCACGATATAAATGTTCATGCAGCACCTCATTAATCAACTGCATGAATACTGTGGGGGCACCTTGCAGCCCAAAAGGCATCACCTGAAATTTAAAACTACCAAGGGGACAGTTGAAGGTAGTTTTCCACTTGTCTCCTTGTTTAATATGAATCCTGTAATATGCTTCACACAAATCTAACTTCGTGAAGATTTTTCCAATGGCCAATGTGGCCAATAAGTCACTGATCAAAGGCAGAGGATATACATTATCTATGTATACAGTGTTCAGCCCTCTAAAACCCACACACAAACACAAGGCTCCATCCTTCTCCCTAAACAATACTGGGGCAGCTATATGCGATTGTCTAGGCTGTATGAAGCCATGGGCTAAGTTTCTATCTAAATAATTCCTCATCTTTTCCATCTCCTTGGGAGTCATTGTATACATACGAGGTTTAGGTAACTGCACCCCTGGGATCAATTTTATTTCACAGTCAGTTTTATGGTGGGGGGCTAAGTGTTCACATGCCTCCTCACTGAACACTTTGCGAGATCCAGATATTCAATTGGGTAGTTTTTGATGTTCACCTATGGTGGTTGCTAATTCCTTTTGTGAATTCTGCATGAACTCCCCTGGATTTGCTTGAGGGGGATCCGGTCCTACCACCAGTCATAAATGGCGACAACCACCCTCCCACCATATAACGGGCTCCCACCTATCCAACCACACGAGGCCTAGTATTAGTGCCTTGTGCATATGTGGGGCAACAATAAATCATAGCTGTTCCCAATGAGCTCCAGTTTCAAGTTTAATAGGAGTAGTCATCGTCATACCCCCAACCAGGGACCCATCCACCTGTTTGAAACTCATTGGTGTGGGCAATTGTTCCACCTGTAATTTCAATTCATCCACTACTCGTTAGCTAATAAGATGCCTGGTACATCCCATGTCTATCAGGGCCCCATATCTACCCTTTAGTCTTGTATTCCCACCGTCCAATATCACTGGTACCATGAAAGGGCGAACTGGGACACTCACCATCGTATCATCGTGGCTTTCCTCACCACTATCATCCAACCCTGACACCACTCTGGGTTGACTACGTTCATCTGATTGACATTGATGGTGATGCTTCCCCCTTCGTTTTCTGAACCAGTCCTTGTGATCTTTCAGTACTACTTCCCTGTTTCCTAAAACCAAATTTTGTCACTGCTCCCAGAGGTGTTTTTGCTGTTTGTTTCATACCTTTGTTGGCAAGTTTGGGGTATTCCAACATCCAATGCCCTACTAGATTACATCTGAAACACCGAATAGCTGGGTGGCCCCTGCCACTTGGTGAACTGTCTCCTGGTCTGCTCCGACATCCGAGATCTGTTTTGGGTACCTTTCAGAAGGAATCAGGCCTGGTTCTGAACTCCTTGAGCCCAACATCTAGTTCAACTATCATTCTGTACCATTCTGTCAAACGTTGAGACTCCTCTATATAGACAAGCCTGTCTTAAACCATGATCTAAGCCAGCACGGAATTCTCAGACCAACAGATGCTCAGGCCAAGACCTTAACTTCCCAGCCAAACATCGGAAATCCCATAGATATTCAGTTGCCGGTCTCCCATTTTACCTCAATGACATTACAGCTTCCTCAGTTTGGTGGATGAGGGATCTATCTTCAAAATGATTATGGAGTGAATCCAGAAACAGACTGACATCTACCAACTCTCATGCTCATTCACTATGTAACTCCACAACCCAGTCTGTTGCATCTCCTGTTAAAACTCCCATGATAGCCACCACTATGGACCATTGGGACGGATAGCAAGATGCATATAATTCCAGGTAATTAATCACTTGGCTTAGGAACAATGCAATATGGTCTGGGTTACCATCAAACGTAGTTTGCAAGTGTGGTGGTTCCCACACCATATACTGTGGCCGCTGTCCAGACATTCCCTGGTAGCCCCAATAACCTTCATGTTGCCTACGCTGAGGTGGTGTCTCCCTTTGAGCAAAACTAGAGGATATTGGCTTTGTCCCCCCCCTGTTCTGCGTTCTGATGGCCCGGTAACATCAGCCAATGACACATTGAATCCAGGTGTCAAGTCACTTCCAGTCCTCTTACTATTATGTTCTCACCCCTCCCTAGGGATAGAACTGAAATATGAAGTATCATCAGAATGAGTTCCTGACCTCTCCCACCTCTCTCAAAATCTTTCCCAAGATTTTGGACTGGAATCTTGTATACTCAGATCTCCATACTTTATTCTTAATAGTTCTATAGTACTGGCTCCGAAACTGGAGATGGAGGTACTCCAGACATCCTTTTCAACTATTTTCCTTTCCCTCCACTTCTCAACTACTCCAGCATTGAGAGGTGCACAAGCAGGGGTTTTTCCATGAACACCTCGTCCCCCACACTCCTCCTAGAACTCCACATCACTCCTCCAATCTTCCCTCATCTTGCTTTGCAACAAATACTTTTATAAATCAGCAATAGGAAAATAATATACTGTATGTGCTGCTTATGGAGTTTTGGGAAAAACTTAAAAGTGCCTGTGTCTTAGTTTAGAGGGGAAATGATGTTGTTATTACTGCTTCACTCGCTTCCAGTATCAGTATTTCTATCACTGAATTGTAATTTATTGCTTTTCATTTTTGTGTCTAAAACATTTTTTTCCTATGTGTACCCCAAATAGATGCTATTTTGTCAAGGATCTTAGGAGATCTTATACCTTAAATTCATTTTCATCAGTACAGTTTTCTATCTTTTAAAAGAATTGTTTCATACTAGTGGTGGCAAGAGGATAAATTGAAGAACTTTTTCCATTATTTGCCTCTTTCTAGTACAAGGATAGTGTATCTGTCAGAGCTGTCTGATGAGTTGTAGTCGATATATGAGCCTCTTGCTAGCACCCAAAGCTATGAATAATTTCTCAGAATCATAAAAAATATGGTGCGATCTTCAATAAAGGTAGGATACAATAGGATAAAAATTTCCAAGACCAGATATTTATTTAGGAAGATTCACTTTGGGTTGAAGATAAATTGTATTTAATCAAAAAGACAGAAAAATTAGATGATCGTCAATCCACTACTCCTAACATAATTTAACATTCCCAAGCCAGCTGCTTCCCTGAGGAAATTTTCTTAAAGATATATTTTAAATCCATTTTGTAATATTTTTAAGCAGTCAAATTCTCTTTTGCAAAAGATTGGCTTCTAAGTGTAGGATAATAGCAGCTATTTTTTCTGGTCTACAACGTTGTATGCAGATCACATTGGTGCAAAATATTCTTGTATTTGATATTTTTTTAGAAATGAAGTAAAAGTGTTGAGCGAGGAGCTCATTAAAGTTGGGTTTTTTTTAACATTATTGCAAAAGGTACAGGCATTTTTGAATATTTTTATATACAAGCAATGGTGGGATTCACATTTTTTTTTTACTACCAGTTCTGTGGGCATGGCTTGGTGGGCATGATGGGAAAGGATACTGTAAAATCTCCATTCCCTCCCCATTCCGGGCGAAGGATACTGTAAAATCCCATTCCCTCCCCACCCCACTCATGTGCTTTCCAGCTCCATTCTCCTGTGCAGGGCAAGAAAAAAAGGCCCAGCACATCCTCTGGGACTTGAGAGGCAGAGAATAGATGGGAGCGGGCCATGTCAGAGGTGGTGTTTGCTGGTTCTGCAAACAACTCAAAGCTTCCTCGACCGGTTCTCTAGAACTGGTCAGAACCTGCTGAATACCACTTCTGTATTCAAGCCATATTCTTTAAAGAAATGCATAAGAATTCAATGTACACATGGGAATGTGAACTAACAATAGTTGTAAGGGAGGACAGGTGACAATTCCTTGGGCTTGATAAAGGTGCACATCTTCATTGCCATTACTGTTACTGTCCTCTGGCTTGCTATTTTGTGATATGTTCTTTTTTCACAGCCAGTCAAAGCCAAAAGAACGGATAGATAGGTGTTCTTGCTGTTCTGAATTTTTTAAAGTGAACAGTAGGAAAACTGAAAGCTGTACAACCAAGGTTTGAGAAACTAGAAGAGCACTGCTTGTGTTTTGAAGCATTTCAGAATGCTTTATTGTTATCATAAATATTGATTTAAAAAAAATGCTGTACCTTTTTGAAAATTTACTTCCAGAAAAATGGATATTGTATTGAAGACTAAACATGATGTTTAGCCATGTTTCTTTGATTACATCAGAAAAGAAGGAAAATATATCTTCCAAGATTTACAAAAGTTCAGCTAGGACATTGACTCATTGCTCATATTCTGATTGTTCATGAAACTTATGCATAAAAAATGACAGGGGGGAAAAACAAATTTTGTGAACACATAGTGAATAGTCCAGTATATTATATTAAGCCTTCTCTTTTCATTGTTATGCTCTATGCATATACACTCTCTATATATATACCTAGTGAACTTGTTTTATATATACATTAGGACTTGGAATGAAAATTGGTCTGACATTCTACAATGATTTATATAACATGTAACTGTCTACTACACACTGGGAAATTACATAACTAGAGGTATAGTTAGTATAACTAGAGATATAAAGTATAATTATCTAGTATATAATTTATATTATAGAGGTATAAAGAACAAATGTTATTTCTATATATAGCAGTATTAATGCTGTTATTGTTATTCATGAAGCAAAGTCTGTACCAATAGGGTATTATATCAATACAGTTGAGCTATTGGAAATTTAATTCCCCACTCACTTCTTCACTACCAAACACATTAATAATTAAATTATTACAGAATATTAAATTATTAATACTCCTTAAATGTCAGGCTTCTATGTTTAGTACACTAAGAAGTTTTTTTTTAAACAACAAAATTTTGGAAGTAATTTAGAATAATTTCAGCTTGTCTAGTTTTGAATACAAACTTTGATAAGTACAAGATTGTAAAATATAGTAAAAAATTACTTTTTTGCACTGATTTTCTCTCCCATTTCTCTCATATTTAATGGCAGCTTCTTTAGGAAAAAGCCTAGCATTTTGAAAAAGAAAGGGTGGTTCTTAGACATTTTGATTTTGGGGTATATTCTTTTTTTTCTAAAAAAGTGCTTTACCTGATGAGGATTACAAATCAGAAATCATTATACAAGGTGACATTAGGTAAGAAGAGATCTTCAGTTACTAATTGGTCAAATGACTCATCTTCTGTTTATATTAGTTTCTTGGGAGTAAATGAATTCATTGAGACTTACATATACCATGCAGAAGATGGTACTGTTCCTTGTCTGCTGTTTTTCCTGTTCTAGTTTCTCCAACTAAAAATGGGACAAGTCCCAAAATCCAGAATTAAGCACTTTAGCTATTACCATTATACCAGGATTATGGCTTTCAAGGGCTTTATGTAGCGCTGGTCCTTCTCACATCATGCACTTCTGCTATAGAAAGCAAGATATTTGCAAACAATCAATTTGGCTTTAGACTTTGATTTGGAAAAGCGGGAGCATCCATTGGATGGATAAATGGATGGATAAATCATCAAAATGCCAGAGATGACTTGGCAATCAAAACCTTGTCCGTTTTCAATATGTATTGCTGACATTTTAAAAGAGTTTTGATAGGACCTGGGCACATCCACCATTTTGATGCTGTTGACTCCTCTTGGATACACCCCTACTGAAATCATGTTCCATTTAAAGCTAAAATATGAACTGATATTTGAAAACCCAAAGTTTCCCAAGCATTGTCTACCACAGAAAATGCCAAAACCAAAAGCCAAATCATTTTTTTGTTTCCTGTTGAATTGAAATGAATACAGTTTGTAAGCTCAATAGGCAATGATGTCAGTTTTCAGCTTATCTATATACTTGAAGTGGATAGTAAAGTACCAGGAACCTTTGATTTTGAATTGTTTAAAAAAGTAATGCTTAGAGGAATGATGATAGAAAGAGTACATTCCATAGCCAAATGAAGCATGAAAATTTGAGGGAAGGCACAAATTGGACTCTCTCCAAATAGCTGGATTTGACATATGTTTCAGCTATATCAAAGGCAAAATCTCAACATAAATATTATAACTCAGTTATATAAAGGCTTTCATAGAAGTGAATCCCATTTGGTGATATTTACAATCAGGTAGGTATGAAGAAAATTACATTTCTGTGTTTCTGGAAGATATTCCCTTAAACATATGCTTTAAATCTTTGTCTTGAATTAAAAATATTCACAGCATATCTTGATTTTTTTAAAAAATTTGGGATGGTTAAGGCTAGGTCCAACTGGCCAATGGATGCAAAACATATGCATAAACGACACAGCGGACGAGCAAAATTTCAGGGGTGGCTCCATCCGTTGTCATCCGCTCCAAAAAGTGGCAAAAATTTGCATAAACAGAACGGAAAAGAATGGAAAAGAACGGACATGGGTAGTATGTAGCGGGGATGTTAAACGGATGTTCATAGGAAGCCTAGTGGATGAAAGCAGGTGAAAGCGGATGACACCTCTGAAGGGGTTCCGGGGGAGAATTTTGAAGCGGATGCATAGCAGATGAAGCGGATGCATCATGTACGCCTAAAGGAAAGAAAGGGGATGCCGCGTAGATGTATATCAGATGCAAATGCATCCTTTCTATTTCCATGCTACTAACGATGTATAGACATTCCATGTATCCTTTCTTTCCTCCCTCTTTCCATTTTCAGCTGCAGCGGATGTGAGTTGCGAGGATGCCCAGAGGATGCAGAGAGGATACAGCGGACATTTAACAGATGATAAACGGACATAGAACATTTGTTGCTTGTATGTTGCAGATTTACATCATACATGGCAGAAAGTTCATCCGTTCACAAAGTTTTGTGCAGCTCAAAACTTCTTGCACTGATGAAATCACAGTGGATGGATGCTTGATGGATAAAGCATATGAAACACGTATGTAATGAGTACACAACGGATGCATAGTGTTTTTCAACGGATGGCAAGCTTTTTTTTAACATTTTACATCCTCTTTGCATCCGTAAGTGCAGTGGGACAGGGCCTTTAAAACCATAGCTTGCTCAGCAGAGCCTGCTGCAAAGGCCACCCCAAATATTCAATCTTCTATCTCCTTTGTTGTCAAGGCAACAGCTGTTTATGGGAGAAGGTCAGAAATTGGGCAACTGTTTGTAAAACAAGGCTGAACTCTGGCAGGTTCAGACCAAAAAAAAAAAAAAAAAAGAATTGCTATTCTAGTTACCTATATGTGGGAAACATTGTGGAAAATGAATTATGTTGGGTGGTGTATTGTGTTGTTGAAAAATGACTGGCTTTTTTAAGTGAAAGGTGACAAAAATACACTAAAAATACAAATATTGATGTGGTTTTTCTCGAGCTCAGACAAAATGTAATATAATGAAGATTAATCATGTGCCAATATATTTTCTCCCTTTCATTCTGGCATTTTCTTCTTATTCACCCAAATGAATAATTTTGTAGAGAAAGTGTGAAATATATATTGGGAAGATCTGAATCTGTAAGACTGTCATTCCCTATGGATATTCACCTATCCTACAAGGTCAGATAAGGTTGCATGCATCTGGTCCCTTGCCCTAAATATGTCATCTGATGGGAACTAAGAAGCATGCTTTTTCTATGGCAGACCCTGTGCCCCATGAAACCCTCTGCTTCCTGAAATACAACAAACCTCCATCATTTTAACCCTTTTGTAAGACTTTGAAGAGCTGGCTTTCCCCCCAAGTATTGTCAGAAAGAGATAATTTGACATTAGAAGTTTGATTTGGCATCAAGTTTGGCTCCCTGGTCGAATAGAATAGAATAGAATAGAATAGAATAGAATAGAATAGAATAGAATAGAACAGAATTCTTTATTGGCCAAGTGTGATTGGACACACAAGGAATTTGTCTTGGTGCAAATGCTCTTGGTGTACATCAAAGAAAAGATACATTTGCCAAGAATCAAGAATCATAAGGTATAACACTTAATGATAGTCATAGGGTACAATAAGCACTTAAATCATACTAGGAAACAGACAATAAAAATCATTAGGATACAAGCAACAAGGTTACACTATGGTGGCATAGTGGTTAAAGTACAGTACTTCAGGCAAACTCTGTCCACAGCCTGAAGTTCAATCCTGACAAGGTTGACTCAGCCTTCCATTCTTCTGAGGTTGGTAAAATTAGGATCCAGATTGTTGGGGTCAATATGCTGATGTTGTAAACTGCCCAGAGATTGCAGTAAAGCACTCTGGAACAGAGTATCACTGCTGCTGCCATTGTTATTTAATTGTTTTTAATGTTTTCATTGGTTTAGTTTTATAGTTTTGAATTTTTTAATATATTTTCTTCTGAGTTTTGATTGGCACCATGAATTGGTTGAAAGACAGACAGCTATATTAATGTAATAAATAAGTGAATAAGTAAGTGAATAAGCAAGTAAGTAAGTAAGTATACATTCAAACTCATCCACAAGAACTTTGAATAACTCACAATAACATTTCTCAGAAGATGCTATTTGAGCATCTTTTATACCTTAGGGTACATGTGATTTATCTCACTGAAATTTCTCTAAGCTTCAGCTTTGGCATTTCTTTATAAATCCTGGACTTCATTCTGAAGTATTTTACTTATTCCCCAATCCAGTGCCTCCAGAAAACTAAAACATAAGAGGAGACAAAGATTAAATTATAGATCTCATTTGAGGTCATTGCAGTCACCATGTTCCTAGATCCAGAAGTAGCAAAAGAATCCATTGCAGCAGTACAATACCCCTGACTTAGACAAATGCACTAAAATTAAAATACCCAGACTTACATTTTATGGATAGACACATAGAACATAGAACACATTTGTATACTATTTAAAAGAGATAATGAGAAGAGTTTTTATACTCTTCTGAATTTTTCAGTGCATTCAATTTTTCTTTGAAATTCACAAATGGATATGAGATGAAATAAAACAGCAAATATTTTGCTTGTAAAAAGGCATACTTGTGCATGTTGCTTAGGAGTATCTGGGTATAGAGCATGGTAACCAAATTGGGCTGCATGAGGAAAAACGAACTGACAAAATTTATCCTATTTATGTGTTGGTTATTATTATTTTTAATCTATCATGTAAGCATTATTATATCACTGACCTCTTTAACTAATGTTTCTTCATTGGAAAAGTGTTGAAAAGAGGGTGAGTTTGGATAAGAATATGCCTTCATGATACCACTTATGCCTAACCAAAAATATCTTGAAACTAAATTGTCAAGAAGCTTTGCTCTTTTTCTGAAGGAGACTTTCTAAATGTACACGGGAAGGAAGCCAGTCCCTGAAGATTGACAGAAAAGGAAAGGAGAAGGGAATAAAGGATCTTTAGTGTCAGCAAAAATATTTTAGGATCTAAATGTCTACCATGTTTCAGGCAAAGATTCTTTCAAGGCAAGTTTTCTCTTTGTGACCATGTGTCACAATTATATTTAATTGTAGGGCATTCATAAAACCCAATCAGAATGTGGGCAATTACTTTGCCTTAAGCTTTCAAGAGGGATTTTTTGAAGCTCAGTAAACACACAAAACCTGCTATTTTTTTTCAAGGTTTGGATGGATTTAAAAGACAAAATGCATGTCTTGATCTTTAAATCCACTCTCTAAAAGAATTCCAGCTTAAAAAAGGGGGTGAAAAGAAAGAAAAGCCTGAACATTTCAGCTCTTTTCACTTTGAAGATGTGAAATCACTGGTTATGGTTCTCAGGTAGAGAACTTAATTCTGTAATTATGTCACATATATATATAAAAGCACTACAATGACGTGGGATAATATCCGAAGGAAGCTGAACAGCACACACACACACACACACACACACACAGAAAGAAAAGAAAACCTAAACAATTTCCTAACACACGTAAACAACACACACCCCAAAATCAAGTTCACCATGGAAACGGAAATAAACAAACAACTACCATTCCTAGATGTACTAATCTACAAAAGAACAGATGGCACACTGGGACACACCATATACCAAAAGAAAACACACACCAACCGCTACCTCAATGCCCAATCCCACCACCACCCAGCACAGATAAATTCCGTGGTGAAAACACTAATTACCAGAATGAAACGCCTGGCAGACAAGACACATATAAAGACTGAACTATGCACCCTGACTGAAGTATTGACAGCCAATGGCTTCCAAAAAAACAAAATCACCAATTTGATCCACAAAAATACACCAAGACATAACAGAGACCTAGAAGACCAACAGACCTATGGAACAGCTGTCTTGCCCTACATAAGAGGTACTATAGATAAAATCAGTAAGATACTACACAGGCATCCCATCAAGACTGCCTTCAAAACAGACAAAAAAATAGCAGCCATCCTGAGAAACCCCAAAGATAAAATTGACCTGGAAAACCAAGGCATATATGAAGTTCCCTGTGCATCATGCCCGGCCACATACATTGGACAGACCAATAGAAGAATAAGTACCCGCCTAGATGAACACAAAAAAACAGTAAAAAAGCTGGAACACACCTCCTCACTAGTCCAACACATGAAAACCACAGGTCACAACATCAACTTCAATGGCATTAAAACTCTAGCCACTATAGAAAACCCCAACCACAGAATCATCAGAGAAGCCATAGAGATTGAAAAAAGACCTGACAGCATGAATAGAAGAGATGATTCCAGCAGACTGTCAATCATTTGGAAGCCTGCACTCTCAAATAGAAAGATCTCCACCCCACAAAACAGAAAAACACATGAACACAAACAGACTCCCACTGATGCCTCCAACTCAAACACCCCCCCACCAGGCACCCAGGTGAAACCTAGCTTCCTAATGGATAGCATCCGTCCTTTCACACGAAGCCAAGCTGCACTGAAAGCCTCCAACACAAAAACAGAGTGTTGCCAGCCAATCAAAGCCACAAAACAGACAGAAGAAACCAGGAACACCAATCAATCAAACTCCAAGTCCAGTGAACACAGACCCAGGCTCCTAGCCAATCAGAATGGACCAGCCTAGAATTTGAAACCAAAAGCTGTGAGACACACATCCATACAGGAGCCTGATGATGGCAGATGAGATTCTGCTGAAACGTTGCTACAACTTTAACAGAACTACAATGACGTGGGATAATACCCGAAGGAAGCTAAACAGCACACATGTAAGTACCCACGAAAGCCTAAGAAAACAAACTTACATGTGTGCTGTTTAGCTTCCTTCGGGTATTATCCCACGTCATTGTAGTTCTGTTAAAGTTGTAGCAACGTATCAGCAGAATCTCATCTGCCATCCTCAGGCTTCTGTATAGAGTTAGTTCCTGGTTTCAAATTTGAGGCTGGTCCATTCTGATTGGCTGGGAGCCTGGATCTGTGTTCATTGGACTTGGAGTTTGATTGATTGGTGTTTCTGGTTTCTTCTGTCTGTTTTGTGGCCTTGATTGGCTGGCAACACTCTGTTCTTGTGTTGGAAGCTTTCAGTGCAGCTTGGCTCCGTGTGAAGGGACAGCTGCTCTTCATTAGCAAGCTGCTATTCATTAGCAAGCTGGGTTTCACCTGGGTGCCTGGTGGGGGGGTTAGGTTGGAGCTATCAGATGGAGTCTGTTTTTGCCCAGGTGTTTGCCTGGCTTGTGGCATGGAGATCTTTCTATTTGAGAGTGCAGGCTTCCAAATGATTGACAGTCTGGTGGAATCATCTCTTCTATTCATGCTGTCAGGTCTTTTTTCAATCTCTATG